>OW026301.1:20690936-21940936 GCA_932273695.1 Apotomis betuletana | reverse complement strand
TTGACAAAGGTGCTACTGTGGTTATATGGGCTACAGGCCTAATATTTTGCACCTTAGGTTTCTTTTCTTCTGTCTGAAAATTAAAAAATGATCAGAATTGTGTGCCTGGTAACTCTAAATGTTACTAGAGAATTGATTACTTACATTTTGATTCAATAAATTAAATGTAGCGGCCTGGGGTTCAATGAAAGTAATTAAAGGCAAGGTATGGAGAGTTTCAGTTCGAAAGATTTCATCAAATTGCTTGTAGAGGCGTCCTTCGTCGAGCAGCGCTGCGTGCATGAACAACGTCCCGTTGTTGCGTGTTTTACGGGGAATTTTCAGCGTCACATCACTGCCGATCAAGAAAAAAATATGAACTTCATGATACAAAACAAGCGATAAACGTTGTTTAGGTACTCACATAGATGCCGGATTTCGATAGTCAAAATTTAATGCAGTATGAACTTTGGTAACCGCTTCTGCAGCGGACTCACTGTCGTGCGGATATTCTCTCACAGAAGTATAAATAACTAGATGCTGAACGGGATTGGAAGCTAAATATGAAGAATAACATCGTTCGCCACGACTACATTCGGGTGGTATGAATATTTCAGCTAAAGTCCAAATCGTGTTAATAACATAGCCTGCAAATATTAAAGTTAGAATTAAACTAACTGAAATATATTTCATTACGAAACAATTTATGATACAATCACTGAAAAATTGAATTAAATTCAGCAGCTTCTCTTGAACGAATTTATAAATTTTTATATTGACGTTGGTTTAGTTTGACATAAGGTGTGCGTTTAGATATCACAAAATACGAATAAAGTTCGTGTACTTCAGATAATAAACAACGCTTATTTTTCATTATATATTTTTTTTGTTTGTTTTCTTAAGAGTCATGAATATTCTTGATTATTGTTAAATATTGTACAAATTAAAATATGAATAAGACAAACACGACGATTTTGTTGAACCAATAGTAGTTGAACAAATGTAAAAAAAAAATTACATCTGAAGAGGCCATTAAACCACTTTAATGGAAGGAGTTACAAATTTAATTTAATTTTACAACCTTCACATGCAAGATATTCAGAGTTCTAAGTACATGAAATTATGTTTTGTTCTTTAATCTTAAATTTCCAAGTAAATTATGTATTTTACTACGTACATTTCAAAACTGTAAATAAATACTATCTTTTAACTTTTGACAGCAGTTTTGACAATCCTTGAAGCCAGCATGCCATACTCTTCTCACAGCTTAAGTAAGAAAAAGATATAAATAGCCTTATTGTCGAGTGTGTACAGTTGGATATGTAGTGATGTTCACGTTCTCTGATTCAGGCTCATTATCAATGTCGTGTTTTTGCAGTTTTTGTGACAAGCAACACTACACTAATGTCTGTGCATGGGCGACAAGCGTAGGAACGTAATAAATCGGTGTCTCCTAGGAAATAATATTGATGTCTTATAAACTTCAGGTAAAATTACAAGTGTACAATGCTTTTCCTTGTAAAATCATGTTATATGTGTTTTTTGGGGTCAAGATTATAAGGTGTATGTGGCACAGTGTTTTGACAGTTGCCAATGTAGTTATCTGTGATATTGATTGCTATTTTGTTTATATTTTCAGGATGAACCATACATTCATTATTCCGAGACTGTGAAGTACTAGAAAAGACGTGCAATAAAGTATACGTAAAAGATGGTAGCAAGGGACGTCCCTTGCGGAATTCGGGTTGGCCATGGACGCTAAGGACTCGAGGGCCGAGGCAACGCTGACGGAACGCAGCAGCGATGGCGGCGCCAAGTTCACGCTCCAGTACGACAGGAGCAAGTGTCACGACGCCGGAGCGAACGCATTCAAGGGGGACGTGGCGGGCGCGCGCCCGTGCGCCGTCATAGGCCCCGACCGAGTCGTGCCGCCCGCGCGGGACTGCCCCAAGAAACCACCTGCCGAGCCATGGCTCACCCCCGAACCTGTCTACCGTCGCTTGTCTGACTACCCACACAAGATGTCCGACCACAAGGACCCCGCTCGAAACATATCACCTAGACAAACATTCCAAGAAAACATGCAGCGCATTATTATGCCACCTGGTTACAATGCGATCAAGATGCATGAAGATCCTGCGTATGCATCCAAAAATAACAAGTTAAATGTGCCCTTGGAGGTAAAGTATTGTGATGTGCCTTATAACATTAATCCTATAAGTAGTGATCAGAAACATATTAGAAATACTGACCATAGTGCATCAAATGTGAATCCGCTGCTTATGAGGGGCGTCCCTCATGGGTGGCCAACGGGCAGTGTCAATGTTCGCCCATTGAGGCCTTATGGTGCTCCTGAAGTGCTGCAATATCCAGACTATACAAATTGTCCGGGTCCTCGTCCAATGCTCACCAGAACTCACTCTTCTGGCCAGGATGAATTACAACAGCTGTATGCAGATACATATTACCATGAGAACAATGTCCGCTTCAAGCCATACCCCAACATAAAGGAAAGATACCCACAGGCCAGGTATGAATACATAGGGAACTATCCCAATCCCTACCATCCACCCCATTCCTATGCTCATAAATATGAATTACCAAAGACTATGCCCCCACACACATATTCAGGGTACCCCCCAGTTCCTGTTAAATATACTGAAAGGGTATCTGAGCCTATAATGGACAGTTACCAACGAGCCTTCACTCAACAAGCTAATTACACTGTTCCTATTCGTAACCCGGTTATTCATTCCCCATACAGGCCTGTTCCAGGCACCCAAATGCAAAATAAACTGCATCCATACCCACCAGATGGACAACACAAATTGCCTGTTCCAAACAAGTTGCCTTATGATCCAAGCAGTAAAATGTATCTTGATTATGATACACGCTCAAAGCCCTTGCCAATGACTGATAATTATTATCTTAATGAAATACCTAGGCCTTACCATACTAAAAATATTGTATTACCAAATTATGGGCCAGCAAGCATGCATGGAGTAAATCCGCATCCATATTATATTAAAGAAATGGCAATGAAAAATTATGAGTATGCTCATTTTAAAAATATGGACCCCTCTATGATAAATCATTCTCTCACAAAATTACCCCCTCAATTTTCTCCTAGTACTTTAGCAATATCACCAGCTGATTCAAATGTTAGTAATGAAACAGCACAAACTCATGGCACCTCTCAAGAAGACTGTGGATATGTAAGTCAATCCTCAGTGGCAAGTGTCAGAAGTATAGAGAGTCTAAACAGAATACCCATGGATTTGTATGGCAGATATGACTATAGATATGGTCCTGTAGTACAAACGTCCCCATCATCAAAACGAGATCCTAACAGTAGTCAAGAGTCAAAATCTAAAAAAGACATAAGGCAATTTATATCATCATGGAGTGAAGGAGATGATGAAAATACAGAAGGCAATTCTAAAAGAGATGGTGTTAAAACTATTCCTGATAGTAAACATAATTTCTGTAAACAATATGAAGGTGTTAGTAATCAGGAACAACTGTATGTTCTTGGGTTAGTTAACGTTCCAAGTGAAGAGTTAAGTAAATATGAGCACATTCAAAAAGTATCTAAATTACCAGAGAATATTAAAGGTTACAACAGTCTTGAGCTGCTGAATCAATTTGAAGAGGCCATAGAATCCTCAAATATTACCAGTGTAAAACCACCTACACCAAGAGCAATACAGATGCCTTTAAAAAGCATACCACATAAACAAGATCCAATGCCTCGGGCAGTCTCACCTCTTGATGTTGAGTCAAAAATAAGTCAATCTGTTATCCATAAAGATGTGGGCTGCAATTTTGAAATTAAACCATGCAGTCCCAAAATGTTGAATGTTGAAGTGGCTACCCCTATGCAGACGTTATTAAATGAAAGAGTAATTGAAAAGGTAGCAAATCCTCATAATATAAAGCCACCCATAGTATTGCAGAGTATGGATGAAAGCATAGACAGTGTAAATCAATCGATAAATAAATCATTAAAATCTAGTTGTAAAATGATTAACAGTCAACATTTATCTGAACCCTCTGTCATTGATAATTTGAAATCTAATTACTGTTTACAAGATTTGGAAAGTAATTCAGGCGTGTGTTTGGCGTCATTACCCAGACTTGACACTGATATTGAATTAAATTTCCCAGAAGTGAACCAACAATTCATAAATGCAAATAAAACAGAGTCCGTCATAACTGCATCATTCACGAAAGATCTTCCTGCCTTGGATGCTGATCGATCAGGTAGTGCTTCGAAAAACACCGAATATGATATGAATTACCAATTCTCTCCTAGAACGGAAACGGAAACAGATTTTTCTAAACTAAGTAAATACAGGAAATTGAAAAAAAGTGTTCCAGATTGTAACAATACAGCCTTAGCAAAAGCTCAAGCTACAAGAGTAGATAGTGTAATTATAAAAAATCCTGATAACATACGTAGTCCTGAAGAAAACAACGAAACTTCAGGTGGTTATTACAAGAACGATTTCCAAGAGTTTGCTATGAACTTGGTATCTCAGGTTAAGACGTCAAAAACAAATCACGAAAATGAGATGGATAAGATGTTCAATACTTCAGCCAGTAATACCAGTACGAGCAAATATGATGAAATAAACATCCATTCTCCTAGTGATTTTCTTCTTCAGAAATCTGGTAATGTGATAAGCAAACACCTTAACGAAGTTGAGGAGATTAATAATGTTGTCCATATACAAACTGAAGATCTTAGTATCCATTACAAAGATCTTTCGAACCGGTATTTAGATAAGGGTGCATTAGACATACCAATGAATCTATCTCCAAAAGCTAAATATTCGTCTAACGGAATAGACGAAGAAATGAAAAACAATCGATCGAATGATCATGTAGATGCTGTCGCCGATGTAAACCATCAATTTGTAGAGAATAATTCTGATAACAAGAATTCAGAAGAGATACAAAAATATACTAGTGCCGTTAGTTTAGACAAAACTGACGATACGGTGCTCGATTCACGACAGAAAAATCTTAACGCTGATATTGGTGAAGAGCCAATTATTAAACTAAATAACGTGGACACTTGTTCTAGTTCGGATTTTAGCAAGGACCGCGACGTTAAAGTCGATAAAAAGGATCACATAATAGTTTCACATATTGAAAAAGTTCAACGTCCTTCTATTATAACTACTTACGACGAAGAAGAAATTGTTTTTGAAAAGGAAATTGATGCATTAAATTTACAAGAAAATATTACCAAATCAAAAAAAGAAGGTTACCCAAAAAAAAATGTTTGCCTTGATAAAGGAGAACATACAGATAAAGTAAACGATACCGATTTAAAAGATTCTTCCCGCAGAGAAAATGATGATTCATCGAAAATTTATCGAAAAAAATATAACAGTAAGTCGCACGTGTCTAAACTAAGGAGGAAAAAACACAAAACTGATATAACTCATCGGAGACAAAGTCCTGAAAGAAGTTCCGCGCCCCTTGTCGGTGACAAGACTAAAAACAAAGTAAAAGATCGGAACAAAGAGAAGACGTCGTTTTGTTCCGAAATTCTGGATTCTGGAAAACACTCAATCAATGGAGAACGATATAGTATATCAGACGGCATTATCATTGAGGAACAAAATAAAACAGAAAGTAGTCTACGTAGTGAATATAAAGATAAAATTAAAAAGGAAACGACCAATATATTAAATGTTGATAATGTTCCTAAAAATTACAGCAAAGAAAACAATGTTGATATTTCTAGGAAATTAAAAAATGATTGTTACCTTATCAAGGATAATATGCTTCTCCCATGTTTGCCTAGGGAGGACGAATGTTGTAAATTATTAATAAAAAACGAGAGGGAAGTATTACAAACTGGATTATCCATGGATGTAGATAATATAGTTATAAAAGATGATAACAAAAATACTTCTCAAGGGGTAATGTCATCGACTACTGAACTTAAGGAAGATGGTCCGATCATATCAAGCAACAGCCCTAAAGGCGATGTCGCGGGTACAATTTTGCCTTCTGATCAACTCAAATCAAAAGAAAAACCCTCGCAAGCAAACAATGCGTGTATTGATTCAATAGAGAAGGAAATTCCTACGCCGACAGTGTCGGATGAATATGAAATAAACAGCAAGGAAAACGTAATAAATGCTAGTTTTGACAGTGAACATAAAGAATTGTATACTGGAATAATTTCGAATGAAGAAGACAGAGATCACAAGGATAAATTGATAAGTATTCACCGTGAAACTGATGAATTGGATACGCCGGTACATGCAGTAGAAAACGAAAGAGAAATAAAATCTAAACAATCCTGTGACGAATTTCAACGGATACCGTTTAAAAATGAAGATCAATACCAGGACGTTCAAATGCAGCGTATTGAAGATAACTCTTTTAAAGTATATTCCCAAGATAATACTAAAGTTTTAAGTCAAGGAAATACTCCACATCACCCAAGTGTAAAAAAGGAGCTTTTCTCTCCTCGATTTCAAAATTTACTTGTTTTCAATGAGAATTATGATATCAGCTACGGCGTAATTAAATCAAAAACAACAGGCATAAAATGCACTCTGCAAAACCCAGAAACCATTTCAGTTAGTTCTGTCGTCCAAGAGAAAATAATATGCTCAATTCATGAAGTAGGAATATCAGTCGATACTCTTCAACTTACCAACGTAACTACTGATGACAGTAATTTAATATTGCATTCGCATAATGATACCGAACTAACAGATAAATTGCCAGAGGAGATAACTGAAGAAAAGCCAGATGAAAACTTGGATGCCAAATCTACTGAAGAGATTTACGACAACTCGACTAATACTGTTTATACTTTTAAAGAAGGAGACAAAAGAGAAATACATGTAGATAATAAAATAGAACCGGTTTCAGATCTTCAATTGAAATTAATATTGCATTCGCAAAATGACGCCGAACTAACAGATAAATTGTCAGAGGAAATAACCGATGAAAAGACCGATGAAAGCTTGGATGCCAAATCTACTGAAGAGTTTTACGATAGCTCAATTAACGCTGATTATACTTTTAAAGAAGGAGACAAAAGAGAAATACCCGTAGATAATAAAATAAAACCGGTTTCAGAAATTCAATTGAAATTAATATTGCATTCGCAAAATGACGCTGAACTAACAGATAAATTGTCAGAGGAGATAACTGATGAAAAGACCAATGAAAGCTTGGATGCCAAATGTAGTGAAGAGTTTTACGATAGCTCAATTAACGCTGATTATACTTTTAAAGAAGGAGACAAAAGAGAAATACTTGTAGATGATAAAGAAAAAACAGTTTTAGATATTCATTTGAATAGTCATGAAAATGTTGACTCTGTATGTGGTGAACACTTTGACAAAAGAGAAGAAGCCATCGCAGATACATTTAAAAAATCGGTGGAAAACGTAGTTGTCAAGTCACCGGGAGAAGATATAATTCCTGAAGGTGATGTAAATTTAGAAAATAGTGACGATCACAAATTAGTCACAGGATCCACCGATGATAACGTTGCAACTGATACTTGTGAAGCAAACCTTATTGTAATTGATGAAAATACAAGCGTGACCCCAGGAAGTAGTATCGATTACGAGTCCAGCAAAATTGATACTGTTGACGGGGGATACGATTTTGACAAAAAAATACAATCCTTAGGTCGAAATTTGAGTGGGAGACCTCGTTATGCCCTTAAGCGATCTTTATCAGATTCAGCTTTAAATACATACGATGATAATTTTGACAACTCAGAAAAAAGGTGCTTTATGTTACCTAAACGGAAAAAAGTAACTGATATCAGTAATATAGACGAATCCCATTTACTAAATATAATTCAAAGCAGTAGACGAAATTCAATATCAACTCTCTGTAACGAAAACTTTTCATTTTGCATACTGATTGATGACAACTGCATTGTCTCTGGAGAAAATTATGAGCAAGAAAATGAATTCATAGAATTTGACAACGTTCCACTAGACCCAGTAATTAAAGATTCTATAGGGGCTGTCGAAAAATGTCCATCACCAGTATATAACGCAGCGTATCAAAATGAAAACAATTCAGACTCTTACATAACCAAGTGTGATGAAGAGAAATCGTGGGTCGAAGACGTTGGCTGTGAAGAAATTATTGAAACGGAGGATATCGCAGAAAATATAGTTATTGGCGAACCTGCTTCTCCAAAAGATACCGATATATCGGATTATGAATCGGACGACGAAAACATTGGTGTTTTAAATAATGATGTTGATCACACGAGTAAAGTTAAACACATTTATGGGGATAATATGTGTACAAATGATGCTCAATTAGTAGATACGTTGTACAGGACGCCTCAAATGGATGTTAATAGAAAACTAATGGATAGAGAATCTCAAATAACCGAAAGAAATACTAAATATTACGACAGCGACTCATTAGAGATGATGCTGTCCGAGCCTATAAATAGTATCACACGTGTGCCTATAGACTTAAATATTCACTTTAATTCAGTCGTTCAGGAATCTAACTCAGACAAAGAAAACAAAGATTCAACATGTTCAGAAGTTTTGCCGTATCTAGTAAGCAATTTACTGACAAATATTGATGTTCCAAACAAAGAAAATAGTGAAACTATAAAAGGCTTACCGGAACCTATAGTCAGTGATAAAGCTCAAGACGAAAAAATACAGTCGTGTGAATCAAGTTTAGATAATGTGTTCTCTTACATTCATAAAGATGACAGTTCATATTCAAGCTCGAATTCTCCTGAAGTTTCGTCAACTACATCTGAAGAAAAAAATTCAAGTATTTTACTAAAAATATCAAATTTTAAAGGTTCACGAACGTCTGAAGTGAAAAATATAACGCAAAAAGAGATTAGTTGTAAATTTACTGAAAAAGAATATATGAATCCTAATTATAATAACGGCACGTCGACAAATAGACCACTGCTCACCAAAGCTGCGCAAAAATATATTCCTCCTCTAAAGGAATCGATTCCTGATTTAAAAGTTAAACTGGCTTTACCAAAACAAAGTCTCTTAAAATTACAAAAAAATAAAGTAGCCAAAGCAGAACCAAAGTTCAGTGCACGCAGTAGTACATATAGTAATACTAGCAATGTTAAACCAAGAAAAGAAATTCCAAAGAAAATTAAACCTAAATTCGAAGATGTTCTAAAAAATATAGATGAAGTTCAATTCCAAATGCACAAAGAAAAAAATAAAAAAACCAAAAAGTACATTCCAAAGGTAGTAATAAAAAAAACAGAAAATGGTTCACATTATGCCAGTACGTCATCACAAGACGCATTCAACCCTGATTTAACAGGGAGAAAATGGCAGCCGTGGGTATTTATTGAAAAAAATCAGTTCATCGATAAAATGGCTCTAAGGAACAAGACGAGAGCGGTTTTTAGCCACAGACGGAAATCCTTTGTTTTGCCTGAGAAAGTTTGCAGGTACAAATCGATTAGTAGTGCGAAATTTATCATATCCCAACCAAAAATAAACGATTTTTGTGCAGGTAACTTAAAATACACAATTAAGTTGAAACATACATACTGAAATGAGACAACTTGTTTGTATACGGCTTTCGAGGGCCTGCACTACATTATTTAATGTATACCCAAGACTGGAGCCCACCCAAGTTAACATTCCTTCGATTCCAAATTATTTTATTTAGTTAAGTAGTTAACCATTTAGTTCACTACCTGTAGTATATGACACAAAGCCAAATTCTCTACAGTGTGATATGAGAAATAAAAAATATTTAGGTATTTTAATAATCAATATTTATTTGTGCAATTTGATCTGATCTGTTACTGTCTTTCAAAGTTTATTAAAATTGTTTTCTTAGTCATTCCATTTTACATAGCAGAATTTAAATAAATATATATCTGCACATAGCACCTATTATAATAGCCATAATTAGTATTAATTGTTTATTTATTATATTTTAATATTGTTATTTGAATAATGGTAAGTTATAAAAAGGGTTTAGGTTTGTTTACGCCGTTGTACGACTGTTTAGTGTGGCAGGGACTTGTTTCATAAACATTAATTAAGCAACACTATATTACACAGAACTTGGAACAGAGTATGGTTTGTGGTGGCGCGGTGCCGTTAGGTTGCACTCCGATAAAGGACTAAGTCCTACGCAATAATGTTTAGTTGGATTTTTATTAAAAGAGATATTATTTTTATTGAAGAACGTAATTTATTTTACATTATTCTATCCGTATGTTATGAAACGGGCTCCCAGATAGGTCTAGACGTTCTGATTTTATAAGCAGATGGTCCGTTTTATGAGGTACCTGGGTAAACAAATATGTAGTTAAATAAGATTGTTGAATGAATTGTGAATACCTACTGTATATAAGATTTAGTAACTAATTATTTATATGACCAAACAACCGTTGTTGATAAGGTTAACAATTGCTCACGTACATTCTAAGCACGAGTTTGTTAATGTAATGTGTTACTGCGAGACATGGGTGTTATTTTATTAATTTAGGCTCAAGTACAAAGAGTGCGTACTACTGTTATTGATGTCCTATTTCTATATGTATCTATAAACCTTGATATGCTTGTTGATGTCGTTTAGTGTTGTCTGTGATGTTGATTAAAACGTTGCAACACAATGGCATAGTGTAATAAACTTACAGCCTTAAATAACCATAACCAATACTCAAACGTATTATATTTTGGGAAATACACTAGCTTTTGTATGAAAAATTTTTATACGGCTCTGTTTTACACCCTTCAACTCGCTGCGATACGATTCGTGTTATTAAAAATCTCCCATGGACGGGACGAGAGCCATCCTAGAATGAAGTGCCTGATATATATAGTTTGCGTCAGTAACATATATATTTATATTTTCAAAATATCATGTATTTGCGTAAATAGTGCCTTTCATATTTGAGCTGAATTTTACACCGTAAAATGCGATACCTATCGTACATAGGTATACTTACTATACACCGACATTTCTAAAATTGGTGTATACTACTGATCTCATAATCAAGGCACTCGCCATTAAACGTTTTAGCCTGATTGTGCCTAAACCGTATTAAAATAAACCAATACGCTATTTTTATATCATGTACAGGGTGTTAAATAAAAATATATACCAAATAAAGTGCTTTTATTAGTCCTGCATATTTGTGGTAGCAAGCGTCGCCTTGTATATTGTAGAGTATAGTTAATAATTAAGTATTAACTTAAAATTATTTTCCTTGAGTTGGATAAGTTGTTTATATTGTATGACAATGGTTTAAGTTTTTTTAAATATAACGTTATGTTAAAGGGGTATTTTATGAATAGTTACGAAATGTACAAAGGAAATAGGTATGTATACTAATGTAATGATGATACTGTGCTATATGTATAAATCTGCATAATTTAATAAGATTAATAGATTTTATTTTGTGGCTGTTCCAGTTAAAACGTTGTAAAGGTTCCTTCGGAGCAGCCCGACTGATTGCAACACGCATGTTTGTCCTTTTTTTCCATTCTTTGTTGCATAATTGTATATTGCGTTGCGTTGCGTTTTCCAAATCTGCTACGTGCAATTTTAATCCGGATTAAGAGACAAAATTTAGTGCAATTGCTTGCTAGAATACTGTTTTTCAGATTTGGTAAACGAAACATGATTTTGATATATTTTTTTCTACATATTGGTTTGTCTTCATAGTTGCGCACTATTGAGTGGACTGTTTGAGAGTTTTATTTTACAGCACTGTTGGTAATTGTTATATTTTAGGCGAATAGTTTAACAGTTTATTACTTTAAGGGTTATGGAATAAGTTCTAAGATATCGTAAAATGTTCGTTTTGCGTTTAATGTTAAATGCATATCGTTTTATGCCAGTAACGCACGTGATAGTGTTTCGTGATAGATGTAAACCAAAAGGCGCGCGCTGTGCCCACGGTATATCGTGGGGGCGGTGTGTATTGTTAAAAAGAATATTAAGTTTTCGAGTGAAACCTAGTTTTGAGAATTGTTCTAATATTGACCAAATAAATGTGTTCTAAATAAAAATGCGCTTATATTTAATTATCCCCTTTATTTCACTGTTTTATACAGGAATATTGACTTTAACGGCTTCTTGGCGAATAGCGCTGATGAGATCTTGGTTGATGAGAAACACGAAGCGAAGGCCCGCAATCTGTAACAAAATGAAATGTTCA
This sequence comes from Apotomis betuletana, assembly GCA_932273695.1. NCBI lineage: Eukaryota > Metazoa > Arthropoda > Insecta > Lepidoptera > Tortricidae > Apotomis > Apotomis betuletana. The sequence goes on along the minus strand of OW026301.1, from coordinate 21,928,767 downwards.
TACAAAGACATAACTAACAAAAAAAATGTTGATTTTCATTTAGAATATATCATGGTAATATGATCTACGTTACTTTCAATATATAAGACCGCTATATGTGATTTCGAAGATTGTATTATTCGTAGACACAAATGGGAAGTCAAATTTTATTTGAAATGAAACTAATCTAATAAACTTTTCGAAACTGACTATTAGTATAGTGATTACTATGCGCGTAAAGCATATACCTACTTATATTGAACTTTCGCTCACTTGCGCACATCACCCATCAAGCGGACATTGTGTACTTTTAGCATTATGTTTTAAGTTTTAAGGCCTTCTAGTAGGTATCTTTTATCGGCCCTATATTGGATATTTTAACTATGTTAAAATATACATCTACCTATCACGTTCTGTCGGCGTGGATTATGCCTAGCTTACACAACTTATTACTGGTTGTTTAGTGACACAATGTAAGTAACTATCAGCCACTTGCCTCTGATCAAAGTGTTGTAATGGAATAATGGTTTTATACTAAAGCGACAAGTGTGCTAGTTTTAGAGCACGAGCTAAACCTGTCGCATAACCTCTGGTAGCTAGTCCGGTTGTTAGTGCGGACTACTGTTACTAGTCAGGCCAATTATCGAATCGCAAATAGGCGCTTAAAAATTCGACGTTTGTGGATTACTCACGATTGTCGTCAAACTATACCCAGCAGCACCGGTAGTTAAGTATCTGCTGCGCGGCGTAAGTACCAAGGACCTATCTACTGACAAATTAAACACATCCTTACCTCAATAACGCTGTTATGATTGAGTTTCACTTTATTTCCCTGAAGTACGGGCCGGCCGTCGACGAAAATCGGCCTCTTTCCTTCCGAGGACATGAAGAAGTCACCCGTATTCCGAAGGCGGATGGTGGCCTGCTTGCGCGAGACTTTGGCTGCCGGACCTTCCAGCGTCAGGTCTACATCGATGGTGTGATCGCGGGTACTGCGCCCCACCGCGATCTAGCAAACAAAACAAGTTTAAATAACTACGAAGGATACTTTTCGACCCTGATTGACATTAACATCGATAATCTTAGTTTCTAGATCCTTGCTGTTGTTCGTCGCACACTCGCACGGTATTGAACTAATTAATGCTGCCGTTTGTAGGTACAGCTGTTAATTGATACGCTTAATTAAAACACCCAGTTGAATAGCAAACAACAGGCGATACAACCTTGTATGACGTACGTCATGTACGCAATTCGAAAGGTCGGAGAGTCCTCTTTCTATTGACATGATCATGCTCTAGATTGCACGTGCCGCTGTTTACCTGTTTAAAAGTAAAAACGTGCCCTTACGCCTAAATAACATTTTTGCAAGAGCGTTAAACGCACAAGTTAACTATAGACAGCAAAATAGCCAGTTCGCATAAAACTCAGTTCGTGTTTATCGTAACTACGGGTTGCAATTAAAATTCTACTGAAATCGGAAATAATATTGTGGTTATCCACTTAAATACAATTAGATACGATTCGTATTACACGCAGTAAGTACCTACTTGTAGTCATAAAATATGCTCACGGCTCAGGTACCCTGGAGCATGATGAAAAAGTTTTTTTTTTCAAATACCCAACATATTATGTTTTTGATGGACAAACAGACTTTCAGTCAGTTGGACGTCCTCTGTCGTAGCTGAGCTGAGGATCGTGTAAACAATTATAAAATCTTTTCACATTTACGTAGATGGCAAGGGCCACGTGGCCTGCCTTCTACTGCCTTGTACAAAGAGCATATAATCACTACGTGGCCTTGTATATGGAATCACAAATGCTAGTGTCCGACCACCTTCACCACCTCGTCGGGATTTTGTCCTTTAATGCCTTTGACTTCGATTAGAGCTTGTGTCATCACATTAAATGCCCGAATAATTGCATAATTATTGAGAGTCGCTTTGTGGTTAGTTTCACGGTAGACGGAACCCTAAAATACTTTGATAAATGTGAGGAAGAATAATGTATTTACAATAATATAACACCTCTATTACTTTCCGGAACAAGCGTTTAGAATTACATTGATAAATAGTTTGTTATTGATAAAACCAGCATTTACCCGCGGTTTTACCAACAGAAATTAAATATAATAGGTATAGAGTATAAGAAGTACCTATGCAGTATTTACATTTTTAATCCATGGCCTGGTCAATCTGTGAACTAAGTTTCATTAAATCTGCTCCACTATTTGCATGTTATTAAATACTAAACTGTTAACTTAGCATATCAGATAGGATTAATAAATTCATAATTTTATTTTAACGTAAGTACCTATCAAAATCGTTATTTTGTTACGATCCGCCGGTTAGTCGCCAATTACCGCTCAAAATGCGTGGACGCGTGTCAGGCGCAAAATTGTAAAGGCAGTGATACCGTAGCTAACTCGTCGATTTTTATTTCACCCCTATCTTTATTATTTTGAAACTTGTATAATATCTATAAATAACCTGTACAAAACAAAAATTAAAAGACTAAAATGTATTTATGCGTTACATTTTCATCTACCCCTCATTTCCTATGATATTTTTTTTGTATTTTTTTTGCACATTATACCAGCTGTGATTATTATCATGACTCTTTCCTCTTAACATATTACTTTCTAATAGACATTATTAGATTTAATTTTACAACAAAGGTTTTGACACAACAAACTTTTTCGCCCCACTCACCTTACAAAATAATAAACGAGTAGCTACGTCTTTTCCGACTGTAATGTAAAATGTCCCTCGTTATCGTAATAAATGTTGAAACTAACCAGATAGTGTTATTGACATGACAATTCCCTGATAACGTTATCACCGCGCGCGGGGAGCTCGCCTACGTACTCTAGCATCAGTCCCGAAGTACCCTCTGCACAACTATACTCCATAACTTTATACTGTATTCTTCAAATCTGTATTTGTGCACGATTTAAACGTTTTACGGCAAATCGAAGCTTCGAGGTCGCACGATGCGAATATTTACGATTTAAATGTTTAGCATTTTTTTACTACGATCGCCGTCAACAATGGTTGCATTGGTATTTATTCAGGGCTTTAACGAGTCTGGCACGCGAGGCTTACATACATAGACAGGTATTTACATATAGATATTGTGGTATAAATACAATGTAAGATAGTGACTGATATTTGCAGAAGTTAGTTATCTTTGTGTCGAATGCCAGTGTTCAGATGCTGCGTAACATTCGTGCCATTTGAGTATGTTGATGTTGTTATTGTCTACAAACAAAAGTTACAAAAGCGGCATAATTTAGCGTGAGAATACTTGTAGAATCCAAGTCGCGAGAAAGTCATACCTAAAGACGCCCACTGCTGGATAAAGGTCACCGCCAAGGATTTTCAGGATTATAATATATGACATTACATTAACATTATTAACTAATAAAATAGGCGTATCTTATCCTCTAACCGCCTGGTTTGGTTCTGTTAGATATTAAACATAGAAAAACCCGCCAAGTGCAAGTCAGACTCGCGCTTACCATAAAAAATTGGGCAAGTGCGAGTCCGACTCGCGCATGAAGGGTTCCGTACCATATCTATAAGAAGTTTGTTGTATGGGAGCCCCCCCTTAAATATTTATTTTATTTTATTTTTAGTTATAGCGGCAATAGAAATAATCATCTATCATCTGTGAAAATTTCAACTGTCCAGCTATCACCGTTCTTGAGATACAGCCTGGTGACAGACGGACGTTCAGCGAAGTCTCAGTAAGAGGGTCCCGTTTTTACCCTTTGGGTACGGAACCCTAAAAAAGGCTATTTATTTTGAGTATTTGTCGTTATAGTGGCTAAAATAATTCATACATTATGAAAACTTCATCATTTCATTACCATTTCAACCGTAAGAGCAAAAAAACTTAGAAAATCCTTTAGTTTCCGTTAGCACACATAAAAAAGTAAAAAACCGTTTTCCTATACCTACTTCTAAATTCAAAGTTCATTGCCGTTGTTCGTTTGGTGGACGACAGGAGACTAAAACGCCACTGAAAGAAAATATTTTGATACTACTAGCGATATATATTTGTCTTGTTTCCGTTTGTAAATTTGTATTGGTGTGCAATAAAGTATTGTTGTATTGTATTGTATATATATTAAACCCCATTTTCTACCACCTTTCAACGTATGCGAAAATAATAATATATAATATATCGATTTGTGTGAGGTTGTTTGATAATTATTTATTTATAATATATATTTAGACTGAATATTTGTACCTATGTCACATTTGGGTATTTTTCACAGCCAACCCCATGTATAATTATAATTAACTTCATGCCATGGTTAGATGGCATTCGAATCGCTCATGAATCCAACTTGGTTAGGTAACTATCGAATAATACGAAATTATAGATGTAACGAATTAATAGTGAGATAATGAGTACCGCACCCACCCGCTGCTCAGCATACATTGCATGTACCTATTACACATTAGCCGGAGTAAACGCTCTTATCGAAAATGTATTGCGTTAATTAAACATTTAGTTATCATCATCAGGTAGGTATCACACACAGCGTACCTACTGGCAAACATCGAGCCACAAGCCGTCCTGCTACCTACACGTGATACACGATTTATTTTATTGCGATACTTTAGTAAGTAATAATTACAATTAATTGTCACATAACTAACATACAATGCAGCACATTTTTGTAATTCCGTACGTATGTTTTATTTTATTTTTTGTTGCCAACTCGAGTCAATAACAAACAGTAAAAGTAAGTGCTGACATTTAACTCTTTATGTATTGAACATCTCTTCATTTCCTATGTCAAAATCAAGTTCATAATTCAAATCCTAGTTACTGTTAGTAGGTACCTACAAGTTTTGACAATGAAATTGTAACTTTATGACTTTTAGTACAATTAATATACTCTGAGTCTGTTTAGTATAGTACAACTTATCCTAGTCAATAAAGAAAAAGAAACAAAACCAGCATTAGAATTTTAAGTAAGTGACCATATACTATTTAAATCATAAACTTCCCCGCCACATAGGTTTAATAAGCACATAGCAACCGAGTGCCATTGTAAGTTACTTATTATGCCTTTTACCCGAAACAAAAAGTGAGGACAATTACATCGTAAAGGTTATCATTTTGAAGCTGACATTTCGCGCGTGTCTTCCTACCATGTAACAAAATATTATATCGCCAGTGTCTCATTTGCGTATAAATAACTAATTGTCTTACTAAGTGTCACCAATATCGACGATACACGCTATACATACATTACCGTATAGGGCGACAGGTGAAATGCTGGGTGTATTAGGTAAGTCAGTCGACGAAGTTGAAGAAACTTCAGAAATTTCCTGTGTTTGGAGATAACGGCGGAACCAATTATCATAAGAGTGTAAATTCTACGAGCTTCGTGAGACGTAGAATTTAAAGAGTAACGAGTCGCGGATACAGTTATCGTCCATGTGGCGGAAAAGGGCTAGACTACACCTGATGTGCCTGACGAGGAAATGCGCGTAGCCTGCGCGTTGTAATTGTAACGTATGAATCTTTACACGATATGTCACATGGCTTGCGTGCGTACGTATACGTAGCACAAGCGGTGTGACAACTCTTATAAGAATACATACTTTACAAAACGCAAGTCTCACGTACGACCATCACGTGCTCGTCACGCTACGCATCCGATGTGCACTGGCCATTAGGCGGGTGCAAACATAGGCATTGCAATAGAGATGGAGACAAAAGTTGATAACAAGTATAGTGGAGTTAACCTGGATGAAATTGTTTTGGCCTATCACATAAAATAGTTAAGTGAAAGCTGTCTAATTTACGCTAAGTGACAGCTGTCAGATTCAAATGATGTCATCTCATCAGCAAATATCGGGATCGGGAAGATACGACCATAAGATAGAAAAGGAACCCGTGTACTGCCTACTGCAGTATGAACCGCTCGCCATTACAACTGCAAATTTTTGTTCCAATCCAAGTGTTTGAATTACCACTTGGCACTACTTCGGCTGTGCCTGTCTCTCACTCATTATATTAAATGGAGACAGATACCTAATACTGCTTAGGTACTTATTCGCTGTGCTATGTTGGTAACTTCGGTTCTCTGTCGAATTACTTCGTTTCGGATCTGGCAGTGGCCTGGTCATACCTATCTGTCGTAAAGCCGATTACCGCTGGGGCAAACGAGTTCTGGATTGGAGGCCACGAATCGGTAAACGTAGTGTAGGGCGCCCTGTAACAAGGGCGAGCGAGCGACGACGGAGGCCGAGAGCTGAAAATCGAGCTCAGTGGCGTGCCATGGGAGAGGCCTATGTCCAGCAATGGACTGATACAGGCTGATGATGAGATAATACTGGAATAAATCCCTTACAATGAGAAGTTAGCCTTTGTACACATCTAGGTACTGATTCTATCTATTGTTTTATGTACAAAAAAGTTTACATACATTACATACACAATACTGGCAAAGAACCGTGTGCAAGTTTTGCTGGCATGGTTTTTCATAAAACATGCAGTGACACGTATGTTAATAAACTTTGTACGTAGCCCCTAATTATTTTCTGCCAAAGAATATACGTCTGTGTTAGTTCAAATTCTACAACGTGCCATTTATTAGTACATACATGTTAGTAACGTACAATGCAATAAAAAAACTCAAGTTAAAAGGCGTATACGCTCCACCTCTATGAGAAAAGCTGTACGTCTAAAACCAACCTCCGGAGAAAGACAAGGTGTTTACCGTTACAGCAAAATGGGGTACGATTATTTTACATCAGTTACTCTATCCAGACTAAACTTAACATACGTCTAGCTGGCGTGTAGAAGGGAGCCGGCATGCGAATACGCAAGCCACAGGCATTAATAGTTACCTACTTTTTAAAAGCGTCAAGCATACATTATTTAATTCCAAAAACCTGCCGGGCAGATAAAGCTGCGGAATTACTGTGTGACGTACGAGGTAACTGTTTGACAAGGTACCGAAACAAGTCATGTCATAATAAGCAACAATAATGCGCACTTGGATCTACCACTTAGCACCACGCTCTCCATTTGGTCCTTCGAGCCGGATACGAAACAGCGACCTATAGATAAGTCAACCCGGCGGGTCTTTACCCTTGGATAAGTATACAATTTGAAAACATCTTACTGATCTTAATCTACTATCAATAAGACTATCTGCTATTCATGTTTTGTGCCTACTTATACCTAATAATAGTAATAATATGAAGGGTGAATATAATTTCCGTAAATATAACACCGTAGCTAAGAAGCAAAACAGTGTAACTTACAGTGTTATACTTCTCCGATACGGTGGCATGCTCTTACAGTGTTTCAAGACTTGTTTTGATCGCCTTCCCTGTATAAGTTTCCAATCTGGTTAAATAATGTTCATAATAATATGCTCAGAAGGCTAACTGATAATAGTTACATAAATACCATGCCTTATTATTTCCCTAATCGCCGTTACGCATAAAGCATTTCGTTTCCTTAATGTGTATGTCATTGGTTTACAATAATATAAAATTATAATAATTATATGTACACGGCAGTTCGAAATAAATGTGGATCTAATTACTCGACCCTAAATGACCGAGTACGTTGTTACAATTGCTAACGAAGCGTGCAAACATTGGATATTATAATGATATTAGGCTACATTTTCTGGCAAACAAGCGGCTTGATGTGTTTGTACCTATCTACATAACAAAAAAATTGTTTGTCATCAGCAGGAAACATGCAACTCTTTATAAATATTCGGTTGCTTAAGAAAACCATGCGGAAATTGATCTTGTTTACCGCGTTGAAATATTTATTTGTTTTATATTCTCAATGTCTGTTTCCATTGAGAATTTTAAGCTATGAAGGCCAATTGTATTGGTCATTAAAGAAATTCATAGCGCGATACCAGTGGGCATGCATTAGTGCAACTATATTCGGATATTTTATTGATTTCTCCTTTTCCACAATAATAGTCCTAGAATCGACCTTCAGCCCAAGTTGAGCTAAACAGGCGTATAATGCAAGGTTCTCTTATCAAGACAATAAAAACTTGCATATGCAGAATTCGACAATTTCGAAATGGCAAATTGATTGAAAACAACTTAACTTCGCTAGTAAAATTTGTAGGTATATGAAGCGGGAGGTAAAACGTACCCAAATATGCTACCAAATAAAGAACAATTGGATGCAATAAATTGGTGAGGGAAATTTTAAAGTGTTCTAGTTGCCCTTTACATTTACAGTAGGTATTAGCCAATGCTGAGCTAACCAAGAAAACTCACTCCGAGGAACTTCCTCAGACTGAGTGCACGAATTTTTTTATAATATGTCAACTTACTCAACATAGATCAATTATTTTTTATATCTATCTAGGTATGATTGATTATTGATTATATTTCAAAAGTCTAAGTTTAGAACCTTAATAACTATAATTTATCAAGATAGGACTAAATATATTAAATTTCTGAGCAGGCATCTAAAATGGTAGCAAATAAAAAACTCAATTTAATTAATTGGTCGCTTCGTTGTTATTGTTCTGCGCTTACACTGGTAGAAGTACCTACCTATCACCGGTGTTATACTTTACACTGAACAGAACAAAGATGGCTTATGTAGCTAATTACTTCTTTTCAACTATTATTTATAACTTTGCGAGAACACTACAAAAGATCTTAATTGAAATTCATAATATGGTAGGTATACGTTACTTTCTGATTGAGATGTGCATGGGAAAATAATTACGCGCGATAAGCAAGTTCACACAAATGGCCACTTCCTCGAAATCCGACTCGGTGACATCCTCGAACCACAGCTCTTATCGACTACCCCACGTCCCATCAGCAAACTATACTTATCTAGTCACTTAAGCACTATTAGTTAATGAGCTGAGCCGATGACCCAGGATCACATTTAACTTGGCAGATCCACCGGACATTGACAAAGTTCCAGCAGTATTCCATTCTGGCTACTTCAAATGTTTTGGATACTCATTACAAAGGCGAAAGCAAAACAATGGTCATGTTTTAAGAATTGTTGTGTAAACTTGCGACGTTCAGCACTTCGGTTCGCAAAACATTAACACAATCGGATTACCTGTCGTCAACAATCATTGCTTATAGCCGCTAAAAATCGCGACCGCACAGTTGATTTCAAATTGAAAATTAATATCGCGCTATTAATCTTGAGAGAGCATTGGCGGCGATTAATAATAAAAATAGGTACATTAATGTAGTAACAAAGATATCATAATATATTTAAATGATAACAACTGATAATGAAAAAAAAAACAAAATCATGACGGCGCATAGAACCATGTAAGAAGTTCAGGCCGTTTCACGATCACATTTGAGAAAGTGGAACTGGTTTAGGAATACATGAATGGGAACGAGGGCAATCAATAGTATCGATGTGTCGGGTGATAGTGGACGACAAATCATGTCAGCCGTGTCATTAGGGCGGCCTTGGGTCAGCCAGGGGTGGCACGAATACATTAAAAACCTGGGGCACTTTATGACGTGACAATTGCCACGCGAGACATTATCGGAGAGGTGTTATGATGGTACTCCATGAAGAATCGTAGTTCAGAACTGTTACTACGACATGTTCAGGTATTAGGTACCTACAAGTTATGCTTCGTTTTTAATGTAGTCAATAATAAAAAGTAACATTAGCCGACGATCGTCTTCACCTACATATATTATAACTAAAAAAAAAGTATGATAGGGTAGCCTTCCAGGGACAACCGAGCAAAGGACCGACAGGATTTAGCGAAGAAATAGATTATTTTAAGAATAAATAATAATAAAGTAAATAAGTACGTATATTAAGGGACAATCTTACACTAATCTATCTAGTCCCAATCTAAGCAATGCTTGTATTTACTATGGGTACAAGGCGACGATATTATACTAATCGCGTCGTTAAAGAATCAAGAAACTGACATAGGCGGCTTTTATCCCTGCAAAACATAATTCTAGAAGAATAAGAAAAATGCTTTATCACGTAGGGGAACTGCCGTGAAAAATCTACTTCAAATGAACATATCAATTATAAGCAAATATTGGATTTATGTACGGAAAGAGCCCTAATAGATTGGTTGTCAACATATATCAGCAATAACTGGTAGTTATGTCAATCAACTGGTGGATTTCTTTAGCAGGTCAACACTTACATCGAGGGTGTGAAAATATTGATACACGCCACTTACCAAAATACTACTCGCTTCTTTTTGTCAGTTTTGGGGCTTGTTGTTACAGTAAATTGAAACGTCTTACAATTTGACTTCACTCAATTAATTAAACTTAGGTAAGCGCGATACTTACTGAACGAGTTGCTTTTTGTTAATGTAGGTACATATATTCCAAATTACTATTTGAATACATTAGAACAAATAAATCTTCACACGTATGTATTGTATGTTAATTTTATTCAAAGTTTGCACCATCATGTTAACATTGACCTATTGTGTGTAAGTGTGTTATAGATTTGTTTACTTATCGAACGTCAAAATCAACGAGACTAAACCAATCAACGTTTTCAAAAAATAGAGGTATTTAGATTAAAGGAAATAAAGAGGTATTTAGATTAAAAGATACCTAATTCAAAAAGTCCAAAATTTGAATTAGGTTACTTACTATAATTCTAAAGTTGCGTTCACCAGCGTCAAAGTAGGTATTTCATTTATTAAATGTTAAATGGAATGGTATTTATTCAAGGGTTCATAATTAAGAGTTTCGTTTATGTCCTGGAGGCAAAGTTGAGGCAGAGAAAAATCTATATGAACTTATTTTAAACTAGTAATTTCTGGTTACGCCCAAAATATTCCGAGTTCGCTATAATTTCATACACCATTATGTATCGTTTCGGTTTGTAATTACTATACCCAGGTCGGAGAATGATGATCACTGGCACACTTAATTTGATATTTATATAATTCACATTGTCATTGCGTGGATGTCACATAAATATTTTCGTACTTATAAAAACTTTGCAACCATTTTGCGGAGCGTCCCAGGGATCATCGTTTGCAGACCGGGATATAGATACATAATTTAACCCAATTGTTTTTTTACAAAATATAACCCTTTTGCGTGACTATTTGTATGATCAAATCAGAAATGAGGAAGTCCGCAAGAGAACCATCGGGGTAGTCGATAATCGATATGAGAATACTTAAGCGACTTAATCGGACTTAAGTGGCAGCAGACAGGGCACATTGTTAGTAGAACCGGCCATTGGGGCAGTAAGGTTCTAGAACGTACTAGAAGACGCTGTGTGGAAAACCTCAACGAGTTGCACCAACAATTTGGTCAGGATCGCAAGCATCCGTTGGGTTGAGGCGGCACATGACGCGTCGTTATAAGTTATAAGTCTCTTTGTCAAACAGTGGATACCTAGCTGATATTATACTCGTGGGCAGGATTCGTATTACAGGTTTCGATAAAAAAAAAAAACATTTACGACCCGCGATGATACATAAATAATATAATAATGAATATGATAACCATGGCATGCACAATTATATGATTTATGTGGAACTCATTAATGACTCATGTCATGGCTTTGACCTTATTTACCGGTCGCTTAGGTTTCTTTTTAACCGACTTCAAAAAAAAGAGGAGGTTCTCAGTTCGGTTGTTTTTTTTTTTTTTTTTTTTTTTATGTTTGTTACCTCATAACTCCGTCATTAATGAGTCGATTTGGAAAATTCTTTTTAGGTTCATGAATAGACATCTCAAGGTTGGTCCCATAAAATTTTGGTGAAGATCGGATGACGAGATCCATGAGGAATCGAAGGAATTCCTGAAATTTTATAGGCGCTCATAATATTTTTCATGTATTTTCTAAAACTATTTAAGTATTTGCATATGGTAGTCATCATCTTCTCATGCTGAATTGATGATGGAAGGTACAACTCCTTAACAGTTAGGAGTTAGGAGATAATTCAAAAAATTAACAAAAAAAGAACCGACTTCAGTAAAACTAAAAAGCCGAAAATAACCCGTTCAAGTACAGATTACATTTGACTCGCCCTTTGAAGTCGGTGCCAAACCTCACGTAAACTTTAATATATAAATATAATAACTGAGTGGTTTGGGATCGATTTCAAAGGGTGAGTTAAATGTAATCTGTACTTGAACGGGTTATTTTCGGCTTTTTAGTTTTACTGAAGTCGGTTCTTTTTTTGTAAAAATTTTTTTTTTTTTAATGTATCGATCTCAAAAATGTACATTTAAAATAAAAATGCCTTTAGAGGATAATTATGGATAAAAATATGACATGACATTATACATTGGTGACCCATCCAGTTGTCCCTCTAGGTAGCTGGCCAAGTGTCATGGCAACCAGCGCACAACAAACACCAGTCCTTGACGTGAACAAGTGATTAATTGCTTTATACGAACAATTTTAATTCACATAATCTTTGAAAATATTGACAACTGCATCATCAGCATGATTGCTTTGACATTTGTGAAGAGGTCGATCGATAACGGAGGATAATATGAAGAAATTTACAGCTAAGTGGGAAATTACGTCGGCTACTAAAGGAGGATTTTCTGGTACTATAGAATTTTTTTTAGACTTATCATACTCAGAATCATTTGTACATTAGAACCTCATACAAGAAAGTGTCGCAAAACGTTGCATGAAAAAATATTTTCCATTACGTCACCATCATAGAAATTAAAACGTGACAATCTCGAATGACACACATGGTACGGGACACTTTTTTCTGGTATGAAGTTGAATCTACTTACGATTTAAACTTTTTTTTTTAATACCCAGCTACGGACGTATAATCGATGGGTATTGATCAGCGGCTAGCCATTCGTAGGCTAGAGGCCAATTTGGTTAATGGGCAAGCCTCTGGTTGATATAGCGAGGACATGGGGTCCAATGATTCCTTTTGCTCGGGCCCATGATCACCTATTTACACCACTAGGTTTGATTTACTGTGTTTTTGTTAAGTAGGTGGCTGCCTTTTTTTCATTACTTCTTATCTACTTATATATCAGTGTAGTAATCTACACGTGGTCCTAATCTTTTATGAAACGATGTCTAAATGAGCAAAACAAATATTTATTACGACATATCACTTCTGAATATATTTAGGTTTCATATCTTTTGACAACTTAGCAGTTTGCAGTGAATTGCAACATTGGCATGTAAAATATGCATGCATTTGAATGCCGACTAATTAAATTATTTATTTGAAACATATTTTTGTCATCTGGTCGGCTTATATTTAGAAAGTAGACCAGGTATATTTGGAATTAGACAGGACAAAGTGGCGGGAAAGCGAAGAGGCTTTTACTCAACAGTGGGAATTGTGAGCTAAAATCAAAATGATAATATTCTTTTCTAATCTACTTATTATATTGATAATCGCTCTTTAAATATACCAAAACGTTTAAAAGGAAAAGTTGCCTAATAAAAGCAACAAGGGGACAATTTGCTATATATTATATTATATAATATTATGTCAGTGAGTTTTATATGATACTCGTTTCCTGCCAGCTATAGTTTATTCCATACATATTAGAAATGCGACAGTGTGTTCGTTAGCATATCGACGTGTAAGTAAATCTTTCACGCAACAACCCAGTACATCGGATCAGAATGATTTTTGCATGGATATGGAAAAAGGGGCAAAATGTGACATATGTTACTTTCACCCCACAAAAGGAACGGCCGCCTTAGAAGAAACAATAATGTTTGGAATGCGAACGTAGCAACGGGAAGCAACTTGTTTAAATACTAAAAATACGCTTTGTTTTCCTGAATAGTTCCTTAGCCATAAAAGCTATTACGCAATTATTTCAGGCTTATTATAACACGGTAAGGGCATGTTTTTGTGCCGTTGTATTGTTTGTTGCCAGTGGAGGTGAGTGACATTTGGTTGCGACTGTATTTGAGAAGGATAAAATTTGCAAACGCATGCGTAGCGCCACCTACCGGAGAATCTCGACATTACATATAAAATATCTGACTTTCGTTTTGACGCATCCATGACAGGTGGCGCTTCTTGAGTAAAGTTTTAGTGTTTTATGATTTTGTTGTTTTTTTTCTTGATATTGATCACTTTGTAACATGGTGCTCCGCCCCAGACCTTGTGGGGGCTCACAATGTGTATGTTATTTTGTACCTTCGGCTTGTGGGTGTGATTGACAGATTGTTAAGCCAAAGCCCAAAGTGCAAGGTTGGTCTAAAACTGTAGGTGCTAGTTTATGAATCGCAGGAAAGTATCGTCGTTATCACCAAATTAATATAATATGTGTTTCATGGGCATTCTTGCTACTTTTTAATAGATAACGGATTTTATATTTGCGTCATACCCAAGCTTAATCAGTGTCTTATCTGAAGGGGGCGTGTGTTCGATATGTATACGTTTAAGTACTACTACTATAATAAGACAGATGCAGAGATGTAGGACTTGTATAAGCGCGTGGCGCCAGCCGTATAGCGCCATCTGTTTAAAAAAATCTTTGCTCATCACGCCGAAATCGCTGGACGAATTTTAACCAATCTTTCCAATGGATAGCTGTGTTGAATTTGACCTCCTTAAATATACAAAAATTAATCTGGATTCACTATTTATATTTTTAAAACTGGCAATTCTCTCGCTACCCATTATTCATGTCAAATGGACGTATTGCTTCCGTGGTATTAAAACGATTAAATAAAATCGGTATATTATATAATATCAACTCATTAGTTTAATTCCACAGTCCTCAATCTCCTACAAGCTGGACATCTAAAAAAACTATACTTTTTACCGGACGACGAAAGAAAATAAGCTTTACGCGTATAAGTTGCCTTCCTCTATACAGCGTGTATATTTGATACAACCGAATATTGAAGCCAGACGGAGATTTTAGTTCTATAATCTGATATTTATAACAATTATTAACTTAGCTTTAACTACCATAGCGTAATTAATTTTTGAAATTTTTCTGAGCAGCAATGTATGGCGTAGTTATTACTAGTGACAGTTGTGACATCACGATGTTATGTGTCAACAAACAAGTACATTGCTTGCTGATTAATTTAATATGAAAAAAAAAAATTTTCGATTTTTTTATAATTTATGGATAAATATATTAATAAGTGCCTATACTAAGCCCCCGTAAAGTATGCGGTTATATCAAATATACACACTGTATAAGTCCCTTATCTAGAAAATAGTTAAAGTGTGAGCAGGGGGTCACCGACCTCTCGGGAGCGCATGAGGTAGCGCACGAGGCGGCCGCGCAGCACGGCGAGCGTGTTCTTGTCCAGCTCCACGCTGCCGCCCGCCACCGACTGCACCAGCACCTTACATGCTCCGTCTAGTGGGGGTGGTCTGTGGCAGGGGGTCACCGACCTCTCGGGAGCGCATGAGGTAGCGCACGAGGCGGCCGCGCAGCACGGCGAGCGTGTTCTTGTCCAGCTCCACGCTGCCGCCCGCCACCGACTGCACCAGCACCTTACATGCTCCGTCTAGTGGGGGTGGTCTGTGGCAGGGGTCACCGACCTCTCGGGAGCGCATGAGGTAGCGCACGAGGCGGCCGCGCAGCACGGCGAGCGTGTTCTTGTCCAGCTCCACGCTGCCGCCCGCCACCGACTGCACCAGCACCTTACATGCTCCGTCTAGTGGGGGTGGTCTGTGGCAGGGGTCACCGACCTCTCGGGAGCGCATGAGGTAGCGCACGAGGCGGCCGCGCAGCACGGCGAGCGTGTTCTTGTCCAGCTCCACGCTGCCGCCCGCCACCGACTGCACCAGCACCTTACATGCTCCGTCTAGTGGGGGTGGTCTGTGGCAGGGGTCACCGACCTCTCGGGAGCGCATGAGGTAGCGCACGAGGCGGCCGCGCAGCACGGCGAGCGTGTTCTTGTCCAGCTCCACGCTGCCGCCCGCCACCGACTGCACCAGCACCTTACATGCTCCGTCTAGTGGGGGTGGTCTGTGGCAGGGGTCACCGACCTCTCGGGAGCGCATGAGGTAGCGCACGAGGCGGCCGCGCAGCACGGCGAGCGTGTTCTTGTCCAGCTCCACGCTGCCGCCCGCCACCGACTGCACCAGCACCTTACATGCTCCGTCTAGTGGGGGTGGTCTGTGGCAGGGGTCACCGACCTCTCGGGAGCGCATGAGGTAGCGCACGAGGCGGCCGCGCAGCACGGCGAGCGTGTTCTTGTCCAGCTCCACGCTGCCGCCCGCCACCGACTGCACCAGCACCTGCCAGCGGCTCAGCGAGTTCTCTAGCAGCCGGATGTCTTTCTTCTCTATTCTGTCATATGAATGTTAATCGTCAATCGTTAGCCTAAAGGCAGATTTAGACGAAGACAATTTTGAGACGCCTAAATGACGGCGGCTGTGATTACCGCACAGAACACCTCCGACCGTTTAGACAATGACTATTTTCAGCCGCCTAAATCTCGCCGCCAGTGCCCAAGCCGTGTTTACACAGTGCTTTTTTTCAGTACCAGTCATTAGTGGCAGCGAGAGACGCGGAGGGGGGGTCACTGGCGCCAAAAAATAGGCCCGTATTCTATTCCGCGCCAGCGCTGGCATGCCGCGAAAAAATGGCGCGGAAAGTGTTTATACGGTGCCTTTTCGAGGCGCCGTAATTTAGCCGTCTCAAAATTGTCTTCCGTCTAAATCAGCCTAAACATCCCAAAAAAAAATTATCAAATAAGTTTTTATTGTCAACTATACTTTCTTACACAAACGTTAATTGCTCCTCAAGCAGACCCCTATTTTCCCCTGGGCACGTGCCCCAATCTCACGAGGCGGGTCCCGACCATAACTAATTATTATAGAGTGCCTGACCCCCAGAATAATTTAAGACGGTCTTGCCTTCAAGACCAAATCAAATGTGGCTAAACATGATAGCTTTATCTTGTACCGTTTAGGAGTTGCTATGACCACCTTCCATCATCAGATCAGTTCCAAGATGCGAAGTTATTATACCGTCACGTGAACTACATATACATGCAGTTTCATTTCGATTCGAAAATTAGAAATAGTTTAAAGTTTACTTGTAAAACTAGATTACATTGTTACATAGTTACTTACAAACTTAGTTACAACTACAAGTGAAGTCAACAAAACAATAACAGTTTATATAGCCCTTATAAAACGGACACTAGAGCTATCATAGCTGTATATGCTGTTATACAGAATGTGTGCTTCATAGATCATGAAGAAACCAAAGGGCATTTGGTACTGAACTGAATTTAGACACATCATTTGATGAACACTTTTCTTAAACACCTAAGACGAAATTTATATCAGTGCGTCTAATGGACGAGCAATACGATGGTCTAACTGTGTACAAGTTAATAGGATGTTTCATTGTACCTGTCTGCTAACTGCATTTCAACATCAATACCATCCTCTTTGTAGTCTGGCAATTCTGAATCGTTTATTGTGTCTTCCGCATCCGAAAACGTCAAAATGTTTTCATCAGTGCCTGCAAAGAAAATTAGAAGATTGAATAGTTATTTCATATTAAAGACAGTTTTGCTTGAGTGGCTCTGCGATACTCAATATTTTTTTACAAGGGCAGCAAATACGTTTTATCTATGGAGCCATGGGCAAGAAGATAAATGATAATTGGTATTTAGGTACTAAGATGTAAAAACAAACATCATATTTCGTTTGTCTGGTGGGCGACCTCACAGAAAGTTGCACAGCACCTCTAACACTACTAAGCTTCGCGACTCTTGTCCCGCGACATAGTATTACCCGTCCCTCTCTCACAGTATTGTACAGAAAGAGATGGGTAGTATATCTCACGAGAGAAATAATCGCATGTCACAGTTGTGATGCTGGTCACATTTACATGTTTCAACTGGTTTATTTGACTTACCCTTGGGTAGAGGCGTGACAACTTGATCCGGCAGCAGCTGGTACTGCTTGAGTAGCTGCCAGTGCCCCATCAGGGATTTAGCAGTGCGCGACAGGTAGAACACATGAGGGTTCTGTTCCAGAAGCTCTTGGAAATGCTCTATGGTTGGATGTGAGGTCTGGAAAAGTCAGGGATCTCTCAGTATCTAGTGATGACAATGCTGTCTAAATGTTTGAATATGAATATATGCAAAGGCTGAGACCAAAGGCTAATCATTGCTAATAGATGTATATATTAAGTTTTATTATCAATTATTAAACTCTTTATTTAGCGTCAGTCACTTTATTAAGCTGCACAGCTCAAACGGTACAATGCAAAACATGTACACTTCAAATACTCAGGAATATGGATAATGAAAATTGCAATAAAATAACAAGTTGTTGTTGCGCTTACCAAAACTGATATGTGTAAGATTTTTATTAAATACTAAGACATTTATTTTACTAAAACAATTGATGTACATAACAGATAATATGGTAAGTGCAACAACAAAGTATCACTAGTATCAGTATACATTTTCGAGACTACAGGCTGAGTGACGTTTTATACTTAAGTTTCCAATAACAAACTTAAACTTACACTATTTAGTGTCCCAAGTAAGTCTTCCTCTGCAGTAGAGTACAACGCCTGCTGCTGTACTGCAGATACCAAGTCTGGGTGCAGGTTCCTCATAGCGGCTACAGCAACTCGGGAGATCTCAGTGTTGTACAGTAGAGCATACCAGCGGGATTGTAACTCCCCCAGAGTAAAGCGGCAGGAGAACTTTATGCCTCGGTGTACTATGCGCAGGTCGTTGGTCTAAAAATATGGAAGATTTGAAGTTGTCTTTATAAAAATATTTTGCTTATCCAGTCTGCCAGCATTGATTGCTAATGTTAGCTATGTTAGCAATCAAAGTCAGTGTTTTTGCATTATATTTTTGAATTAATAATAATATCTAGGGAGAAATAGTCTATTGTTTAGTTCTTGAAGCATTCACTGCCAGCAATGCATACATATATGCATTCACTGTCTAACAAGTTTGTACCTAGGCCACACAGCAGTGAATGCATTAACCCATAACAGATGGACAGTAGTGTAGTATATGATAGCTCATTATGGGGCAACAAGAAACTATGCAAGTGCTAACATAGCATTGTCCACTATAGTGTTCAACAAGCATTGTGAATATACGTAAAATAGTGGCAAGAATGCCAGTTGAACGCAGCCTAATAAGTTGGTCCGACCAGATCCGCACCGCTCTTGACTCTACAGTTCACAACACCCTTCATACCATACACAGAAACAAATGGAGGGAGGTCTTACAAGAGAAAGTGATGCAAAAGATAGGTCACAACACTCAACTCTTAGGAATAAGATGTAAGGAGGAAAATCCCAGTATTATCAGTACCTGTTGAACCCCTAATATAAGGGCAAGATCATCAGTGGGCTTCCACCTTCCTAGATCCTTGGTTGACAGTTGACTAAGCTGCCCCTTACGTCTGGACTTTCTTGAAGCGCCAGGGCCAAGTGGCACCTTGCCAGAACCCCTGCGGGCGGCTGGAGGAGTTGGCACCGCGAGTGTGGCCGGTGCACTCACTACGGGAAACTCGGGCAAATGACTGGTGTAAGATTGTGTACGCATTCTCTTCTCACTCTTTCCTATAGAAGCGCCTGGTATACCCAGGCTGTACTCCACCAACTCATCGTCAAAACGTCGGCGCTTTATCGATCTCGATGAACTGAAATACACCAAATATTAACATGTAAATAATGTTAATACGGAAAACGGAATACTATGGCATTGGAATATTTGACTACCGCTACCTTCTTCGTTTCGTATTATCTTGGGCGTCAAAAGTAGGCGGAATTCCAGGATAATCATTGCTATCTGAAGGAGACGGTGTTGGTGGAAAATCCATATCAATAAATCAGTTTGAGTTGAAATTATTTCGACTATTTTCGACTACACCTTACACCTCACAAATAAAAACAAAATGTATGACAAATATTCCACGCTAATTAAAATATTACATCACCCGCAATTTTTGTTATAAGATATGTTGCTTTAACACTAAGAGGATAAAGTCGAAAGTAAAATAATATAATCAAGCAAACAACTTGCAAACTTCGATTCAAATTATGATAATAGCAACTAACATAATATTTTGACACATACGTTCTGTGTTAAGCAATAATCGGTTAACTTAATGTATTGAAACTGTTAGTCTCGAAAGCAGAATGTCAACGTGTGAATGTGGGAACGTGGAATGGAACGTAGTAGAAGCATAGACAATTTGTTTTTTCTCTATAGTCGGTGTATTCGAGATAACGTTTCTGACGTTTATTATGTTGAATTTGTGCAGAAATCTATCGTGTGTATACGTCTTTAGATTGAAGTTTGACTTTGACAGATAATGGATGTCAAACGGCGAAAATGTTTTGAGGTTACGTTCATCCTTTGGATATATTCAGGAAAAATAATAAGTACTATTTCGCAATGGCTCACTTAGTACGTGCCATCGGATTCAAACCAACAGGAATTATAACCAGATGCTTTAATAAAATCGTAATAACTGACGACGGATCTACAATAGTCGCTCTTCACAGAGATCAAGAGTTCCCATATGAACATTCAAGACCTTTGCCTGAGGAAGCTAAGGACGATTCTATCCTCAGAATGTCTGATTACAAAGAGGTGAAGAGGGTATTCAATGACGTAAAACCAGAAATAGCAAGGCAACATTTGTCTGCTATGACTTTGACAACCAAACACCGCTGGTTCCCAAGAGCAAGAGACAAGAAAGCTAAGAAAACTGAAATGGACAGACCTTATTTGTAAATGGTATTTTAAGTGCTTGAAGACTACTATAGATATTTGTAATACCTGTTAGAAAATACTGTATAATGTGAAGGAAAATAGTTGCACTTTAGTTGCAAAATAAAAACAATTTTCGAAATAAAATACTTTATTTTTCAGTAAATACACATTATGTTGAATATATTATATCCTAAACTTTTAAGAACATTTCCATCAACTTCAATGATAAACAGAGTATTATAGAATTATTATTCACAGATACCTTAAACTCAGGTCCCTAATTTTAATGATATCAGTAAACTACAATAGATCAAACAGTTTAAGACTAGACCCAACACAGATTATATTGTCACCAATTAAACATGTTATTAATCACACACATCAATTCCTGATTTTGTTTGCTTGCAATGTCATAATCATAATTAAGCCCTGGTTACACAAAATTCAATATCAAGCATTTAAATGAATTCAATATCAACCATGCCAGTAAAAAGCTGGAAAAATAATGCTATATTTTTCGCTACAGAAATCACTGAATCAGGCTGCTTTCAAAGATCAAAAATTTTAGTATTTTTTTTTATCCCTGGCACTCTTCTGTAATACAATATTTGAGTAAATTCCTACTTACTCATGATTCAAATAAAGAGTTTTTCAGATAGGGTCTGATTAAAAAACACATCTGAAAACGAGAAACAAACCTTGTGTAACCAGGTATTGTCACATTCAGTGCTTAATATCCCAATTTCTTTCAAATGATTCAGACAGTGAGTGTCCTAACACTGAATGCGTTATGAAATTCACAAGCTGCCCCATACCAATAGTCCTAAATAGTATAAAGCAACATCACTATGCACGGTAGTAAGTCACATTACCCAAAATAGTATAGCTTGTGTAGCAGCTAGCCACAAAATATTTTAAGAAGTGCCCCTTAATAAAATGTATCTCTAATCGACTATGAAAAGTGACCTAACAAATATACTATAACATGGGTGAGATCCTAAAACATTAAAGCAACCCACAGTTAGCTACAATACAATGTTTATCACAGTAACAAGCAAACTGCTTAACTCTATCATACATCTATTGATCTCCACCATAATCCTCTGCGGGCATATCATGGTTATATTTATCCAATAAATAAGTTAAACACTCCTCTTGCTCTAACAATCATGCAAGTATGGGAAAATATATAACTTTCATGAAGATGGAATTCATAATTATTTAAGTTGAATAAATGCTAAAATCTTATTAAATTAAAAACAAAATTTCAAACAGTTATGTAATTTTTTTAATAATATTAGAAAATCTACTGATACTATCAAATTCTTCACACAAATCGTAAACAGAGAGCTATATACTTAAACGCAGTAGTTTAAGAACTACATTGTAAAATGCATGATTTTTCCATACACTTGGTAGCTCATGCTTGCAATTGTGACGTCACAACGCAACTAGTTTGCGACGAGGAGACGTTTGCGTTCAGTAGACACGTTTCATTTTGACTCCCATTTCTGAATTTCTTTGTGTCCTAATATGTGGTCAGTATGGGATATTATGGTTGGGTTACAAATCTTCTTTAATTGGTACAATGTATTTTTTTTGTTGCAAGTCCTTAGTTTAACTTGAACAATAATTACAACCATGATACACCGTCCGACAAGACAAAATAAATATAATAGTGATAACAAAAATATTAATCTGTGATTATAGACTTTACAATTACAAACATAGAAGTAATATATTTTCAAAATATACCGTTAAAATTATTTCTCTTTCATTATCACAAAGTTAGCTTCCCTTGGTGCTTTTGTTACATAATATTCCACTTAAACATCCAAACTACTAAACATTATATTGGGTAAAAACAATTGTTACACCACATTGAAATTAGAATAGCATAAATAAATTACAAATTCAACGTGTATATTGTCTAAAAAGTGTGACTGATTGTGACCTGTTTCGTGGGATGGCAGTCTAAAATAGACCCTTAATGGCGGCACACATGTGCAGCCAAATGGTACGTTGGCAACAGGACAATAGCCGTGCTCACGCCCTGTGACGCCGCCCGAGACAATGACACGCTAAACCAAATACATACTCTGTTAATACGTAAGCCAGCTATCGCGTTGCACTAGTGCCCAATTTCCAGTCTTGGAGAAATAACTTACCGCTATAAAAATAATCACTTGCCCGAACGAGCATTACATACGAGTATTACATATAAGAGTCATTTAATGACTTAAGGCTAGAAGACTTGTACTATGTAGTCATATAGTTATTTACTTTAATCTAATTGAATGAAGCTTCAACATCTTATATATTGATACTGGACTAAACTTTGCTTATACTACATTAGTTGGGCTCATGTATAACTATAAAAATAATATATTTCATCCCTCAGCTCAAATCAAAATGGCACACGAGAATACAACTCAAAGCTGAGTGACCTGTATAAATCACAATTCAACTCCAAAAATAGAGTACAGTTACCTGCTTACATGGACTAAGGTTTCAATTTATGAAACTGAAAACAGTTGGTTATTTTATATTTAAATCTCCACAAAATATAAATTTCACAACAGCAGACTGGCTAAAAACTTCCAGGAGTTCCATTTCGGGATATAGGTAAATACGTGTTTTCAAATTGAGTGTTACATTAGTCGGCAGGTGAAAATAAAAACTTACTAATTGCTAAAGTATTTCTGACCAGTGTGAACAACATTTTACTCCCAATCATGCTTAATCTAAGATTTAAATATTAAACGTTTATTTGGATATTTCTGTCTTGATATTATTACGGAATAAAATGTCGGAAGGCTCCAGTCTTAGTCAGATTTTTCGAGGTTGTCGAGAAACTTGTACCTCAAAAAATATCCAACTACACCATAACGTATTTAGTGAGTTACTATCATCACCTGCTAGCTTTGGTCTCAATAGTGGTGGCTGTATGACCGGTCGAGACTCCTCACACGGTCGCGCTCGCGGCCGAACTTCAGGTCACAGGAGAGACTGAAGAACGGCAGCGGCGTGCGTGGTCAGCGGATCCTCGCCACCCTCAGCTCGCGGTCCAGGAGTTGGAGCTGTCGGAGGAAGCCGTCGTTCGGGTGGATGTCGCGGCGCGAGCGGACGAGCGCCAGGGCCTCGGTGAGGGACATGCCGCGCTTGATCATCAGGAAGGCGATCGCGCAAGTTGCTGAGCGGGACACGCCCATGAAGCAGTGGACGAGCACGCGACCTGGAACACGGTTGTTTAGCTGTTGAGATGGTTAGCAACTGATATTAACTAAACAGGAGATGACGGATTGACTTAGTGGATATAATTGCGGCGGAAAACAGGGGAAAATATTTCGTCGTAATCGATGCGCGCTATATCGCTATAATTTGTAATTATGTTTTAAGATAGGTATATCCCAAAACATAAATAAACGGCAGCTCTATGCTGGCGTCTTTTATTAGTGTCTATTTAGATTTTAGGGTGATAATTTCAGTAACAAGTAAATCAGGGAGCTTACCAAGTACACAAGTTGGTAGTTGTAGTTTAAGTAAGGTAAGGTTACGAACAATATTCTTAGAAGAAACCGCACAGCTCCGTTACCGATATAATTTAAAAATAATACAAGTAGGTACTGACCATCAGTGGCGGTCGGGGTCAAATGCTGGTTATCCAGAATAAAAAAGTAATATTTAATAGTAACTACTAAACAACGTTTACAAACCAATGTCAACTTCACTCACCTCCCCTGGAAACGCCTTCATCGATAAAATTGGCAGCGATGTTGAAATACTTGGATATATCCGTCGTAGGCAGGTCCATGAGTGGGAAGCCCTTGTACCGCAAGCCGGGACAGTCACGGTAGTAGAGATGGTCGGTGTCCACTTGCGTGTAGCGTTTGCCCTCGGCCGTGTTTAACACGTAGTTGATGCCCATGCGGCGGAGGAAGGCCTTGTCTTTTGCGGCCACTCTGGAAAATTAGAAAATTTGAAGTTGGTGCACGTTAGAAGAAATTGTACACAGCGCTTTGGTGCTATATGCAAAAGATTTTCCGAAGTAATACAGATATTTATTTAAAAAACTGTGGCATGATTTCTTATTATAAATTCGAGACGTAACGGAAGGTAGATAAGTGGTATGTAGGTCAACTCCCTGTTTCAAAACAAGGGTGAGGGTCGAATTTGAGAAAAGAGGAGGTAAACCAAGCCTTAAGATTATCAAAGGTTTCCGTTAGTAACCGGTATGTTTCTACCGAAGTTAGAAATAAGTTTGGGATTAAAAAAGCGTTATAATTTGTATTGTATCCATAGTTTTAGACCTACAGTTCTATACTCTCATTAGATAACATTATTACCGAATATGTTACATAATCTGTTCAAGTAACCTATACCAGAAGGCCTATACTCCGAAGATCGAAATTCGAAGATGGTATCGTCCCATCCCTCTCGATCTCGTGTTAAACAATATTTGAATCAGGGACGGCACATTGGAGTAACCCTCCAGGCCTGATGACACTCGAATACTAGGTATTTTATTTATGCTTTTATAGTTTGTTTTTCGAATGATGAATGGAGCTTGGGTGCATATTGGAATCGGGACTACGACCAACCCACAACATCTAATCCGATATTCTAATCTATAAAATACAATCTAACCGTTGCCGGCATTTCGTAAGTATTCTGGGAATCTGTTGCGACAGTCGCCTGGTATTTGGGTTTTCGTTATTTCGGGAATTTAGTCTCGGGTATATTTAATCGAAAGAGTTAGGTAAGGAAGAATGGTCACGCAAACTATTTCATGTAACACAATGTAGTCCGAAGTCAAATGATATTTTTTCGGTGGACATGTACCTGTACCTACCTATAATAAGGTATGCACTCATGTAGATACATTTTAACCAGCGAATGACCCGACATTCCAACAGAACAGTAACAAATCGCCTGGTCGTATAAATATAACCACAAGGCCTTTAGAATTTCGCAGGCAGAGCTCCAAGGGCAGACAAACAGTACCTAACAGTCATAATATAGATAGAACGCAATATAATTTTACTCCACTTGTCGAAGAACGAAAAACTTTATTATTAGCGCAGCGCAACCCGCGCGTGGGTCGGTCCTTCGTGAATAGGGTTGCCATCTCTAAAACCTGGCTACCAGGACAACAAACGTGAAAACCCGGGTTTTGAAGCAACTGATTTTCAAAACCCGGACGGGCGGACATGTCCATAATTGTTTTGCACTTACTAAGTGAAATTAAAAATCAACCTTCATGCTAGGAAGGAAGGAAGGAAAGTCGTTCATCATCTTCAAATCTTGTTCGGCTGTAGACGGATTGGTAGTTTCATAAAGATAAAAGTCGCCGTCCACAGACGTGGCCCCGTATCACGAGCGACCTATCTTTCATCTCTCGACGTACTGTGCGTGAAAATGTTAAACCCGGACAAATAAAACCCCGCCCGGACGCTCCTCAGACGCTCTCTAAACTAGGCCAAATCCGGGGAGACCCGAACGGATGGCAACCCTATTCGTGAATGATGAATTGATGAACGATTCCAGTGTTATTGAATACTTTATAAGGAGCTGGCTGTTAGCCTGTTACTTAGACAAAATGGGTATTACTTGAGAAGGTAATATAATAGACTCTAGTTGATGTCTTAATTTCGCACAGAATTGATGCAATCGAACATCTTACGTTTTTTACAGAGTCAATGACAGACAATTATGAAACACGAATCGCAAACTGGAGACGCACTGTACCTACTTATGTATGAATATATGTATAAATCTTTTAATAATCACAAGAAACCAGACCGAGGTGATGCCCCTATAGTTACTTTCGCACATTGGTCTGGTTTCTGGTATCAAAAGCATACATAGTATCACATAGTATCTAACTGCCTGATGAGGATTTTATGTCTAGAACAAATAGGTAACAACGTACGTCTCACATGTTGATTAACTATCTAGGTAAAAACTTCAAGTTATCGTTAATTACATTCTTAATTATATTCATTAATTATATTCTTACACTCTCGCAACATAAACAAAAACCGGAGCATAACCCGTAGATAAGTATATTGTGTGTTCAATTTCTGAATCAGGTTATCCTCCCATTTTTTTTTTAATAAATAAATATGAAGGGACAATCTTACACAAATCGACCTAGTCCCAAACTAAGCAAAGCTTGTATACTATGGGTACTAGACGACGATATACATAATATATAAAATACATATATTATATAGATAACATCCATGACCCAGGAACAAATATTCGAGTTCATCACACAAATATTTTCCCTGGCCAGGATTCGAACCCAGGACCGCCGACTGCAGCCTACTGAGTCGAGGGTCTAAGCTGCACTACAAACCGAGCCAACCGCGTCGTCGAAACGATGATTCCATTGATGACAGGAGTCATGTCATGGTGTCCTGTTTCTCGAGGTCGCTATAAAATAAAAACCTCACCGACTAAATTTATTAACTTAAGGTGCTTTATTTTAGCGCTTATCTCACAACTACTTCTACCCGGGGTTTTAGGTGCACAAATGATTTATTAACTCATTCCATTCGATTCGTTTTCAAACTTTAGTAGTTACGAACGTTCAGCTATTGTGAAACTTTTGATAATAAAGGGTAAAGGGTTGGTTAATAAAAGGGTTACGTATTTGAATATCGAAAGCTAATATATCTAACGTTAAAAAGTCGACGGTCAAAATATCGAAAGTTAAAATATCGAACGATCTAAATATCTACTATCATAATATCGACGTTTGGAATACCTAAAAGTCAAATACCGAATTGCTAAAATATCGAAAGTTCAAAATATCTACAGTCAAATTATCGATATATGTTAATATCGAAACCCAAAATATCAACCATCAAAAAGCCAACGTTTAAAATATCGAAAATTGAAATAGCGAACGATCTTAATATCTACAGTCATTATATCGACGGCTGAAATTCCGAAAGCCCAAATGCCGAACGGTAATTAAATTGCACGTGGACAAAATAGGAGGGTAGATGCGAAATAATAATGAGCTGTGTGTGAAAGTCCGAATCTAGGGCTCTCGCTGGTTAGGACGCGTGCCGACACAGAGCACCCTAGAGTGTTTTTGTAAAGCCGGAGGCGCGGAGGGAGTGCAGCTCTCGCCCGCCGTGACAAAGCTCGGGAGCCGTGCGAAGCGGAGCGGCTGAGGCTGGTCGCCGAAGGCGACCAACAAGCCGAAGCTGCGGAGTGGAGTACAGGCGACCGCGATTTGCCACGCAAGGGCGGAAGGGCTGCTCTCCCCGCAGCGCCGGAGCTAAGGCAGAGTCAGTTTTGCTCGATTTAGACTCCAGGTTGACCTAAAGACTAGGTTGACCCAGTGCAATGTTTGATTTAATGAAGTACATATTATAAAACCTATGGTAGTGTTATTCATTATCGTCAAATTTCAGTTGAATTATTTGTATTATTAATTTATATTATTTTCCTAAATAATTTTAAGTAAATTTAGGTCAACCTCGAGTATAAAATCGAGCAAAACTGACTCTGCCTTAGCTCCGGCGCTGCGGGGAGAGCAGCCCTTCCGCCCTTGCGTGGCAAATCGCGGTCGCCTGTACTCCACTCCGCAGCTTCGGCTTATTGGTCGCCTTCGGCGACCAGCCTCAGCCGCTCCGCTTCGCACGGCTCCCGAGCTTTGTCACGGCGGGCGAGAGCTGCACTCCCTCCGCGCCTCCGGCTTTACAAAAACACTCTAGGGTGCTCTGTGTCGGCACGCGTCCTAACCAGCGAGAGCCCTAGATTCGGACTTTCTCAGCCATTAGGCTCCCATAATATGTAAGGCGATAGATAGCTCTACTATTTTTAGGAACAAATATTATTTAAAAGCATTCGAAATACTTTCGATATAACATACATTCGACTAATAATATTTCGATATTTCACTTGTAGATATTCAAATTTTCGACATTTCAGTGTTCGACTTTTGAACCTATCGGTAATATAGATATTCGATATTTAGTATTTCGACCTTAGAATCGTTCGAAGTCTCAATTTTCGATATTTTATATGTCGATATTCAGATTTTCGAAATTTAAGCATTCGATAATTGTACCATTCGATAATGTATACTTTCGATATTTTGAATTTCGACGTTATGATCCTTCGATATTCTAATTTTCGATATTTTAACCGTCGATATTTTGTAAGTCGATATTTCAATTTTCGATATTCAAATACGTAACCTAATAAAAGGTAAATAAACACTGTCGTTTTAATCCCGCTAGCTACAGTAAATAATCAAGTCTGCCCCTTGACTTGTTTATTAACTGGCGTCGTTTTCAGTCATTTAGTCATCAAGTAGTCGTAATACTGAGTAACGTTACGTGGGCAGCCGCCTACATCATCACGCGATATATTTACGTTTAAACGTTTTCTGCCACGTGCTAGATCTCCGTTCTATTTATACTGCAATGTCCGTTGATTCAAACAGGTGGACTTATCATAACTTGCATAGTCGATAAGAAAGTATCAAAATAATCGTTGCTCTGTTGGTTACTTGTGGCTGTTTACGTTTCTTGGTAGCGATAGGCACCACATAGGCACTATCATGCGACACCTAATTGAAATATCTTTTTTAATGCGGGTTTTTTTTTCCAATACTATTAAATAAAAAAGTATTGATATAGAATATGGAAATCAACCCACTAAAATATAAAAGCTGATCAAGTGCGAGTCGGACTTGCGTACCGAGGATTCCGTACCAGCTATGAAAGCACTGTATATTTGCTCTTACGGAAAGATAAACTGTCCTGAGCGACAAACTGGTCTACGTACTTTAAACAAAGACTATTATATTTTAATGATTAATTTTACAATTGTATAGTTTTCAGATTTTTCCCTATACTTGTAGTATATAAGACAGTATTACTTGGCGAATTTCATAGTTCTAGGTCAACGGAAAATACCCAATAAATTTAATTCCCTTTGAGTGTCGAAATATACGTTTTTTGCGGCGAAAACAGTAGTAAGTATCTTTTTTTACGTTACATTAGAAGTTTGATAGTTTTTTTTTTGTTTTAAAGCTTTAAGGGACTGTATAGACCAGAGTATATGTATATGGTTTTAATTTCAACTCGATAACGCGTAGAGGCGTTCCCGAAATAAATACCCTAAAAATGTGTAATAAGCGAAAAACCGAAATTGAACACCGGTATCTAATCCCTGAACATAATAGAAAGAGCATGTTAATTTAATTATTGAGTCTAACTCTGAGACATCGCGCAACGCGCGGCCAAGGCAATGCCCTATGGTACCCTAATATCGATTCGATACGTAGGGTAAGCACCTTGAGTACCCAAATGTTATAAGAGCTACAGGTCAACACGACTTGAAAACGAGGGTCAGGGTCAGATCTGAGGAAAGGAGGCATACTGGGCACCTGCCAAGTTTGAGGGTGCGCCAATATGCCACTTGACGGGCGCTAAAATTCGGTCAGTCAATTTGTTTCGAAATAATTGAAACTGATTTTATGGGACGCTTATTTCAATTCTTTCTCCCCGTCCTATTTTTTTTGATTCTGCACTGTCGATGGATTAGTGGAAAGAGGCTTATATAAAGCTACATTTTCACCACCTTGCCTTCCTTATTGTCAGAAATTCGACTTGAGCTTGTCTTTACTTTTCTCAAAAAAATATGTGGCATGAATAA
This sequence comes from Apotomis betuletana, assembly GCA_932273695.1. NCBI lineage: Eukaryota > Metazoa > Arthropoda > Insecta > Lepidoptera > Tortricidae > Apotomis > Apotomis betuletana. The sequence continues at coordinate 21,898,410 of OW026301.1, read as the reverse complement.
AAGACATGCGACTGACATTATATGTATTTATTTTAAGTATTTAATCTATATTGCACAAAAAAAAATCTTATCGTACAAAAGGCGGACTTAATGTCATGAGGCATTCTCTACCAGTCAACCGTAGTATATATACAGTCAACAAAAGAGATGCCAGCCTGCCATGTAAACGTAAGTACATAATATTAACGCATTCATTGCCAACGCATATATGCGTTCACCGTCATACATGTTTGTTTCTAGGCCACGCCCCCTGTAAGTTAATGCGTTAACAGTGCACGGCAAGAATAAGTTGACTGGTTGACTGATTTTAAACTTGGAACAGATTCCAAAAAGTGCAAATTCATTATTTTTCTGCATACCTAGTTATGAAGTTTCTCGTCATGCACGCTTATGTAGGTATATAACGGTGATAATCATATCCCGGGGCTTTCGGTGCAAGAATGACTTGAGGCCTTACGGTCCGTCTAGTGTTAAATCAATAATTATTAATAATAATCATTTGTGCACCGATAATTCCCGGGGGCATGGTGATAATAATAAACTACGTCAGCCCTTCTAGCACAACTATGCAACGCGACTCTTGTCTTGACGCGCGACGTAGCCTTCTTACCCGTCATTCTCTTAAGGCCGTTCCCTGAGCCAGAACCCCGAGCCCCTCCTCAGGCCACCCGTCCCTGTCACATCACAGTCACATTTCAAAAGAGTGACGGAGACAGAGCTTGCGGGTCGTAAGGCGATATCTTTTTTCGTAAGAATTTGTCGATGATTATTTATTTTAAAAATATTGGCTTCAATTATTGAAATTCGGAAGCTGTAAAATTACTATTTTAGTTATGATTGATTTTTCTCCTTTTTTTGTTTCATAGTGTCACGTAGAAAAAAAACAAGTAAAGTTGGAGTAAAAATTCGAATTGGAGGTTACTTTGGGAATTAATTGTATCGAGCGAAGTGTTATGAATCGTGTATCGAATGCTGTGTTATTAAAGATAATATAATCAAGAATGATATATATTTTTCCCTCGTTTACTAATATCAACGTTTCGTAGAAAAATAGGATAATTTTTGGGGTATTTTTGCAAATCTGGCTCAGGGAACGGCCTTAAGGGGTTTCTAAACGGGCCATTTTTTGCTGCAATTTGTGGCCGGCCATTATTTGCATCTTACTCTGGATGTCAGAGAGGGACGGCCATAGTTTCCGGCCACAAATTGCAGTAAAATATGGCCCGTTTAGAAGCCCCATTACAGTAAGCTTATATTTCTAGCGCGAGAGTCACATGTCACAGTTAAGTTAGAGGCCCTGCACAACTGTGACTGTGCAGTACCTAATGTGAGAGTGACGGGTAGCGCTATCTCGCGCGACAAGAGTCGCGAAGCATAGTTGTGCTAGACGGGCTACTCGTCAAGTACCACTATGCTTGACACTGTCACACGGCATAGCGTCACCTGTCACTCCCACAGAACTGCACAGAAAGCGATAGATAAATATCTCGCGCGAGAAAGAGTCGCGTGTCACAGTTGTGCAGCCCATCTAGCACAATTATGCTTCCCGACTCTTGTCGCGCGAGATAGCGCTACCCGTCACTCTCTCACATTACTGCACAGAAAGAGACGGGTAATTATCTCGCGCGAGACATAGTCGCGTATTACAGTTACGCTTGAGGTGCAGTTACGTCATTCAATATACTCTATGGGTTACGTGTTACGTAATACTCACGCATCTCCAACATATAGTCCAGGATAGACTTCATTCAGGTCCGGCGTGGGGCTGTAGACGAGCTCCACAGCCGACGGCCTCGTCCGGAACGACGACAGAGAGCTCAACATCGACGAAGACGAGCCGAAACTCTGCGCACGGGAACGACATGTCACACAACATAGCATTTGACCCATCACTTATTGTCTTCTATACTATACTAGATATTGCATTAGGCTAGAGACAGGTTAAAAAAATCACGAACATTTACGGATTCACTATATTTTTTTCGTCGTTAATGATTGGTTAAACACAAACAACACAAAACACAACTGAAACAATCTTCGACCATGTTTAGTAAGTGAGAAGCGATACAACTATGACGCTAATAAGCAATATATGATTACAGTGCTATTTCGCTAGTAAATATTTATGTCTCTAAATATAAACAGTTTGTATCAGATAGTGAGGACGGTGGTGTCATTGCTACCGATGTGTCAACGATATATGTGGGTACATACACATTATATTAATGTGTTTTGTTGACGGACCTTACCCTAGCTTTCACTATTCGCGAAGCTGGCTGAGGTTGGGCGAATTATGATAGTGTGAGGGGAACTTCGCTGCGGAAACATACGACGGTCAACTTCGCGAGTATCTAGTGTAAAACTTGGGTTACAACAAGTAAGTACCTATAGGTACTTTCATTTAATTATTGTTTCCAAAAATACTACACTTAAGTTCACCCAAAGCTTTCACTTAAGTATTTATTAGTAAAACCGTCCATATAATAAGGGAAACGTCTATGCCAGATCTTCCTTGGGGTCAAGGGTTTCCGGCCAGGAATTGAATCAGTCAAAAAAAGGAAAGAAAGTATTTTATTCGCCCTTTGAAGTACCTATCTTTTGTAGGTTGGTGTTGATACGTTCAACAAATGAGCTTTCTTTATTTCTTTTAAAGACATTCGGACCTTCTCTTTTTATACACGGACGTACTGTTTCTTGTCCGACTTAATAGTAAATACCTGTTTTTATTATCTCGTAAATAAACAAATGTTTTCCTTATCTTTGTTTCATTGTACTATATTCAGGTTTTTTTATCTATTTATGTTTATATATCTTTGTTATTTTGCTTATTTGTTTCTTTCAGTACCTTACAATGTGCCCCATTCGTCTTTACTCTTTTGCATCACCTACTCACTAAGTACCTAAGTATGTGATTTTTAGCATCAACTCCATTACCCAAAGGTTGTCTGGAATAGATCGCTGTTTAGCGATAAGATCGCCTCTTGTCTTCCGTATGTTTTAATTTGTTTGTCTATGATTTCTTGTGTAAATGTTTTGTGTGCAATAAAGCGTATTTGTAAGTGGGATGACTGCTGTTTATTTTAGCACAAAAGGCAGGCATATATAAGTATATAATATTAAGGCGTAAGATAAATAATGTTAATATAACAATAACATTTACATCGTGGTTTAAATTATATACCAACATAAATATAACACAAGAATACCGCAGGTGCTTGGAACAGTTAGTGGCACTATGTCAAACTCAAAAGCGAGCAGGTTCAAATTCATTAATCTTATTGTTGCCAAAGCAGTCAATCAAGTATGGTTAATTAATTTGAAGCATGTCAAAGATTGAGTTCAACTGACAGTCAACGGGACAGGTATCCCGTGCCTATATATACAATAATGCCGCATTGAATTAAATTTTGACCGATACAGAATGTATGGCCGGGCCAAGGCCAAGAATTGTATCATGATCGTACCTAATCGGCTTCTACTCGACTTCTTAGGGTTCTGTACTTATTACCTTCTGGAAGTTATCGATTATACGCGCCAGATTGAGCGGAATGTTCTAATGCAGTATGGCACTTAACTAACGTGTGTAACGGTTGAAGTACCTATAAGGAAAGAAAATTATGAAATTTTGCAATAACTCAAAAACTGCTGGACCGATTTTATTCAATATAGTTTTCATTGAAAGTACTTACGTTACGAGGCCTCATTTTCATGAATTTTCCATAATTTTTTGACCCGTGGTTGATAAGTTAAGAGGGGGGCGCTATTTTTTGGATTTCCGGAGCGAATATTTACAAAACTGTTGACTTTATCACAAAATGATGTATGGAGACCCCTATTATTTTTAAAAGACTTATTCAACGACACCCCACACACTAGTGTTGGAAGGAAAAAAAAATCATCCCACTTTAGGTGTACGAGAAATACCCGAAAAAAAGTTTTTTTTTTTTTAGTTTTAATTTTATCGTATTGTCGGCGTGATACATACACAAACACATACTCATAAAAAAATTCAGCTTTCTAGTACTAATGATCACGGAGCTAAGCCGCGGACGGACAGACAGACGGACATGGCGAAACTGTAAGGGTTCCTAGTTGACTACGGAACCCTAAAAAAGGTAATTATGTTTTTACCCTAATGATTTTACGGCTACAGACATTTATTTTGATACCATGTTAATAACAAAGAATTAGTATTTATAATTTTATGAAACATGTAATGTCTCATTTTTGTTTTAATGTGGGTACACCACAATTTTATTTAAACTATGAATACAAAGATCAAAGCTTAAAGAAAAATTGAAAAAGGAGCTACCTGGTGGAAGGGACACACAAAGCATAAGGAAAAATTCGTCAGGTCTACGTGGAGCGAGGGTAGCGAAGTGGCTAACGCGCTGGACTGGTAATCCAGAGGTACCGGGTTCGATTCCCGGTCCCTTCCACCAGGTAGCTCCTTTTTAAATTTTTCTTTAAGCTTTGATCTTTGTATTCATAGTTTAAAAAGAATTAGTATATTTTATCTTAATAATACCATCCCACTTTATTGTACTCCAGAATTTTAAAACTTACACAAACAATGACTATTCGTTTGTAATAAATTAAATACACATTTATTATTCTAAGGCTACTCGTAAGTGTAATTGTGAAATTCACAGGTGGTCATTTCTGACTTGTGAAAGTGATAACAGAATTTAGATCGCAAAATTGCAACAAAGCTGTAATGTTGCAGTGAATGGTGTGGCAGCATGGAGTTATAACACTCAAAGCATCACATGAAATAAGATTGGAAAAATACATTAATTGTATATCTATTGTATTAGAGTTAAGCACAGCTGATTAATTTGTACAACAACTTGTGGCCGAATGGGCTGAAGGAAGCCTAAATTTACCTAAGAGATATCCAAAATATCCACATTCATTATTTAAACAATTTGTATTATTATGTCGAAGTAATCAAATAAACACTTTTCGAATGTGATTTTAAGTCTCATTTTATAATAATAGGCATACAATTTTGCAATAATTTATAATTTAAAGAAATTTATTCATTAGTAGATGAAGTTACAAAATTATTTTCATCTTATATGAAAATATATTACTACTGATAAATTAGAATTGAATTTAAATGTGGAACCTCCTGACGACCAGCATTCATAATTTGTCAATTTAATTTTAGCCTTATGACAAATAGTTGACAGTTAACTATTAATTGAAGTTTATGTACTATGTGTAGGACACTGAAAGTCAGGAGGGTATAGGTACATGCTATGTTAATAACATAATTCTATCCGTCTTAGGAAAGTCACTAACAAAAATTGATCTGCTGTACAAAACTTTACGATGAACATAAAAGGGCACACAAAAAGACAATGTAATAAATACCATTAGTGTTCGCAGGTAGGTTCCTACCCGCTGCTCATTAGCTGCAGAGTATGAGTGCGATCTCGGATACAATGATAGCTGCTGAACATCCATAACTTATTATTTAAGCCAAGTTTCTTCGTTGGAAGAATCCCATTAGTACAAAGCAGTTGATGAGAAATTAAAAACTTAGGCCAGAATTATAAAAGAATCATGCGAGAATCTGCTCAGAAAGCGAGATTGATTGATGATTAGATAAATTATTGCATATTTGTTATGAAAGCCGATATCCCTTGGAATAAGGAGACCTTGAGTTCATGACTAATTCTGTAGTAAAAATAGAACTCGGCAATGTCAGCAAAATTCCCGCTTGTAAAACAGTTCTGTCGTTAAAATCTATTGTAAATAAATAATAAAATACATGCGCACTCACCGTGTCTCTGTAACTCATTTTAATGAAATGTATTAATCTCTTTAATTAAATAAGCGGCGTTAATATGTTCACAAACGGTTTCCGAAAAAGATTGTCGATTTTTTTGCCTGAGCAAAATTAATTTTATATATACTTTATACTTTTGAAGAACAGCGAATTCATAGATTGTAAAAATTAAATAATCACGACACGATCAACTGCCCGCCATACGTCCACACCACTACACACAAAGAGAATATAATACTACACACAAAACAATACCAATACCTAGCTAGACCTAGAATGAAAATGAAATGAATGGTGTTGGTGTGTGTGTCGTGTGACGTAAAACGAATGAATGAATGAATCCATAAGTACTACTTTGACGTTTGACCATTCCGGCAAGGCAGACTTCTACGTCACTGATTAGTTGCCGCTTTATGGTAACAAAATAATTATAAGGAATTTCTTTTTAACACGTCTTACAAAAAAAAATGCATTTATGCATTACAGGTCTTTGACTTAATTTTATTTTGTCGTAATAATTGATTTAAATTAAAACACTCAGGATTTTTTGAGATTCATACAAGTAACAAGAAAATCGGGGAATATTATGATATACCACTGGCAACACAGAAGGATTAAGATTGATTGTATTTTTATGACTTCGACTGAAGGTCTTGTAACCATGGTCATGAAAATTAAAAAAAAAAAAAAAAAGACAGTGACAATGCAGATATCATTATTATTATAACATAACATATTATACTCGACATATTATATTCGATTGCGAAAAGTTCGCTATTCAACGGCTACTACTTGTCAGTGCCCTTAGTGATGTAGCAGATGAAAACTCGCTAAGTGTTCCCCGCCACGTTCAAGACTTACTCTCGAATCCAGTGTATTTCATACCAGTGTTCCAATTTATTTTAAAAACAATTGAAAAGATTTAATGTATATAGATTTAAGTATCTCTTAACTTCAGTTCTTTATTTTATAAATAAGGTTGATTGTATTTTTATGACTTCGACTGAAGGTCTTGTAACCATGGTCATGAATAAATAAAAAAAAAAAATTGACAGTGACAGACCCGACTGATTTGTTACATAGCGTGATGACGTCACAAGTCTGGCCTGTCATTCCGGAATGCCATACCTTGTTAGGGTTCCGTACCCAAAGGGTAAAAACGTTACCCTATAACTAAAATTTCGCTGTCCGTCCGTCCGTCCGTCCGCCGCGTGTAAGACGCACAGGGCTGCCTCAGACGCATTGCAACAACTAGTTGGTGTCTTCGTTGCACATAAATATGACATAAGGAGATAGAAAATTATCACAACAACGGTAGTGGTGGTGATGATGATGATGGTAGTGATGGTAGTGATGGTGGTGGTGATGTGGTGGTGGTGATGGTGGTGGTGATGGTTGTGAAGAATAAACACGTATTATTTAAAGCCTTTATTTAGCGAAAATGACATTAATGTTTTGACTGTGTAGTCATAGATACCACATTCTTCCCTACATCTGGAAATCCAGGAGATAGGCAGGTGGCCTGCGCGTTCGTTGAGAACGTCGCAGCACAGGGGAACCCTGAACGGCGGGTTCGGTGGGCGCTGGCTGTTGCGGCTCTTCTGCGATAAGCTCTTCCCGCTGATCTAGTTCAAATGGTTCCTGTTGAAGGATTTGTTGAGGGGTTGATGCGTCCGGTATGGGTTCTTGCTGAACCGCTTCTTGATGCACACCACTCTCTCCACTCGGAGCTAGGTGGTGGTTCGATACGGTTAGCTTCCTACCATTAGATAGGCGCACCGAACTGTAAAATGGGTTCTCTTCCAAAAGGTCTACCTCTTCCACTAATGGGTCATATTTACTTGTGCGATTGAATTTTTTTAAAAGACTTTCGAAGATTGTTGCAGCCAGGACGGCATAGACTGTCCCCAAGACGATCGTCGTGGGTGATTGAACATTCGTTCGTGTGGTGTAGTATTTGTTGCTGTACAGAGCAATGATCTAATACTGTGTAGCGCTTGGGTCAACACTTCTTCCCATCTAGTTATAGGCAAATTCTTACTTTTAAGCGCTAAACGGATTGTTTGCCATAAAGTGCCATTAAGTCTTTCGACCTGGCCGTTTCCTTGGGGATTATATGGAGATGACCGACTAGTAGTGATGCCTTTAGAATGTAAGAAATCTTTTAATTCTCTTGACATAAATGCCGCTCCTTGGTCAGTATGTACCATTGTTGGAAATCCGAAAGTTGAGAATAATTCCGTAAGATGCTTCATAACTGTCATCGTGCTAGTGTCAGCGCAAGCATAAGCAAATGAGAATCTGGAGAATTCATCTATGATGGTGAGAATATATTTATTATTGGTTGATGATGGCAAGGGTCCTTTAAAATCCAAAGCGATCCTTTCGAATGGGGTAGTTGCTCTAATAAGCGTTCCTGTGTTTGCGGTGAATCTAGGTTTAATTTCTGCACAAACCGGACAAGCTGAGACGACTCATTTCACTTCATCGCTTGAGAAGGGTAATTTTTTTGATCGTATCCAGTGGGTCAGCCGAGTGATACCTGGATGACAAAGCATTTGGTGTAATTCTTTCAGTTTGTCGCAGTTTGTAGCAGCGCAAGTTTGTCTATTTAATGCATCGGCAACCACGTTTTGTCTTTTTTTTTTTTTTTTTTTTTATTATGGCAATTGTCTATTGACATTTTTGCCAGCGTCACGTCAATATAGAGCATTATAACAGGTTACGAGTTCGCGGGAATAAGTGCAAAACAGATCAGAGCAATTACACAACAATAATTAAAAAAATAAAAATAACAATAATTATACAGTTTATAAAAAAATAAAAAATAACACGTACAACAATACAGTTAGTGAGCAGATAGATAAGGATAAAGTTAAGTTTAAAAAAGAACTACAATTTCAACTTATTAATTCTCAAAAAGTTTGCAAGAAATCTAAAAATAACAGCATCAAATGCTAGAAGAGTGATCATATGAGTAGGAAGCGGAATTTTTTGAAGTCAATCCAAAATATAAATTAGAATGGTTTAGAAGTGGGCAGGCTAAAAATATATGATTCAAATCTCCCTCATCTATACCACATTCACAGATCGAGGAATCTCGTATCCTGAGTTTAGCCAAGTGGGCAGGACAGCAACAATGACCAATTCTCATACGGATTATAGATGATGTTATCATTTTGCTTAGACTGATTTTAGAGAACCATACTTTTCTAGGGATATCCGGTTGGATCAGAGAATACTTAACCCCTTTAATTTTACTAGAATTCCTCCAGCGAGAGCTCCAAGATTTTAAAAGGTATGATTTGGGGAGGGACAGAAGATCGTGAACGTAGTTCTTGAAGGGAACTTTATCACCACAAATTACTGCTTGTTTAGCAATCATGTCCACCTTTTCATTTCCTAAGATGCCTGAATGACTTGGGATCCAGGCTAACACAACCTCATAGCCCTTAATGTTGCATTGGTGTATTGCTTCCTTGATTGAGAAAATCAAAGGGTGGAGATTGGATGAAAAGGGGCTAGAAAGAAGAGCTTCCAAGGAACAACGGGAGTCGGAGAAAATTAAAGACCGTTTTAACCCAGCCAAAAGGATATACTCTAGGCACTTAAGAATTCCAAAGCATTCCCCAGTAAACACGGATGACTCCGGAGGGCATTTAGCTTTCTGTACAATATTATACTGGGAGTGGAACGTTCCAACTCCCACACACCCCAAAGGGGATAATTTAGAAGCGTCAGAATATAGCGTGTGCCACCCAGCCCAATCAGTCCCAAGTATACATCGAGAGTTGATGTTGGCCAGTGGGTCTCCCTTCGTGATATTAAAGTCTAGAACTACTCGGGGGTGGAGAGTGACAATATTGTATGAATGCTCATACACGGGAAGATTAGAAGAATGGTGCGTTGGGTCTTTGATAAGTTTGAATCTACGTAAGCTTATAACCAGACAAGGAAGTTTTTTATTTTGCCAAAAGTCAGAATCATGAGCTAACTTCTAATAATTTGATTTTAAGATAAATTGGGTGTGATGAAAATTGGAGCGAGCGAAAAAGGAAACGATCAGCAAGAAACTGGCGACGGAAATCAAGAGGGGGGTCTAAACACTCAACCTGAAGGGCATTTATGGGGCTTGACCTCATTGCTCCAGACACTAAACGAAGAGCCTTCGATTGAATAAGGTCAAGACTCCGTAGACCCGCTTTGCTCGCTGGTTCTAGAAGAAAAGTGCCATAATCCAGAACGCTTCTAATAACTGCATTATATAACAATTTAAGTGAGAAAGGATGAGCACCCCACCATACACCCGACAAGCACCTTAAAATATTTAGATTACGCTCGCATTTTGAGGTAATATATTCGAAATGCGGCAAACCAGAAAGTTTGGAGTCGAGTACTAGTCCTAAAAATTTGAAATGAGGCTTCAAAGGAATACAGTTGCCGTTAATTGACACCTGAATGGCCGGGATAATTCTTTTCCTAGTAAAGACAACAACGTTTTCAATGGAGATAATTGCAAACCGTGATCTTGAAGCCATTTGTTGATAGAAAATAAGGACTTAGAAACTGAAGCCGCCGCATTTTCGATAACCGACTTACAAGAATAAATCAAGATGTCATCAGCATATTGAAGAAAGTTACAGGACCCACTGCTTAATTCTAAATCAAAGGTGTAAATATTAAATAAAAGTGGGCTAAGGACCGAACCCTGAGGTAACCCTTTCCAGATTACTCTAGATGGAGAAATAGTTTTATCATTTCCCCTAAACACTATACAGCGTTGAGACAGTAAACGTATAACAAAGTTGCTCAACCTTACCGGTACACGCAGCTGATGAAGTTTTCTTCTGAGAGTAGGAAGTAGAACGTTATCGTACGCGGCCGTAATGTCAAGGAAGGCAGCCACGACCGAATCATTATTAGAAAAAGCCAGACGAATATCAGTAGTAAAAATACCTAGGCTATCATTACAACTTCTACCCTTTCTAAAACCGTACTGTGACTTGGCTAATAAACCCTTACTCTCTACAAACCATTCCATGCGATTCTTAACCAGGTGCTCCAAAATCTTTAGAAGAGTCGAGGACAGAGCAATAGGGCGATACGAACGCGGATCCGACGGATCTTTATCAGGTTTAAGAATGGGAATAATTAATTGAGAACTCCACGAACGAGGCAGGTGACCAGACGAAAAAACTAAATTGATTAAATCAAGATAATATTTGAGGAAATGGTCGCTTGCATTACAGATAAAAGAGTAAGGGATACCGTCGATGCCGGGTGCAGAATCCTTTACAGTGCCGAGAACATATTTTAATTCTATAAACGAGAAAGGGGAGTCCAGCGGATCCGAAGAGTCAGGGTAGAAACCAGGGTTGAATTCCGAGAGATTAGGGACGTATTGAGGAGCAAGGGTATCCATAAAAGCTTCAGCCCATTCGTAAGAGGCGGGGTGGGAGCGTGTTGATCTATTTTTACAACCTCTAAACTTTCTGATGTTACCCCATACAAAACGAGAAGGAGTTGTCGCCACAGCATGAGGGATTACTGCGACAACAAACTAATTTAACGTTGCCCGGGTTCATAGTATTTAACCTAACCTGTAACTCGCTTCGCTACTGAAATAACAGCCCTTGAATTTGTTGAATAGGAATGCGTCAGATGTAATGCAATAGTTCATACCTGCTAATTTACAAACTCGCTCCACTCTGCTGCTATCCTCACATCCGTGTAGTATCATTATTTGTGTTCCTTCATCTCACAGGAATCTCCTCTCACAGAATTGTCGTCTCCTTTCTGGAAAAGGTATATACATGACTTCCATTGTCATGTATTGTTTGCGCCTTGTGCCTTAGCATAAAATTGACATTACCAGACTATTTATCTCTGTGTAACGTCTTGCAGTTAATATATTAAAACATATGGTACAGTATGAAGTCAGTTCCCACAGTCCTCAAGGAATACACCATTTACGAGGATTGGACCTGATCTCATCCATTACGAACTTCAATCACTCGACTGCGACTGCGACAGAGCGTTGAGGGGATACGAGGAGCATGTTAAGCCAGCATATAAGGACCATCAGATTCGTCAATCTTCCGGTCAAATAAATAGGTACAACTAGGTACAAATAGATAAGTAAGGAGAATATCTCTCCACATAAGTTACCCGTTCCCAATGCGTCCCCGGTCAAAACGAATGCTATCACATGCCCGGGAAAGCATCCGCCTGACTGGGCGATGCGTATAAAACTGCAAATAATTAGTAATTATATTGGCAATAAGAGACACAAGCCACAAACTTAACTGATATAGCAGGCGAGCTGAGCACAGAATTAATACGTGTGCACTCCAAGGGTCCAAAAACAAACTAAATTGCCTTGTCAAAGAAAATAATTGAATAGTAAAAATAAGAAATTCAAATATCTCACCATAGACAATCTAAGAAGAATCAGTAAGGTGGAAAGCCAAAACATTGTCAAAGAAGTATGAATATAATCGCGAGTCGTCGCGACACTCCCGCCGCGGCAAGTTAATGAAGAATAGTAAGTGTAGTCATTAAGTGTCGAGTCCATTCTTTGATTTTATCCATTGCCTGGACTGCGGCAGCTCTCTTAAGTTTCTCATTTCTAGGTAGTGTAGATGTAGATTCGACTTCATTAATTACGACATCTTCAGATGTTGTGTTTGCGTTGTCCTTTTCAGTATTTTCTATCATTGAAATATCTATTGTGTGTGCGTCTCTCGAAAGGTCAATTGTGTCAGTAATATCAGCTGTCTCAACATCCATGTCCTTTGATGGCTGAGGTAAATCTTCAAGTAATGGTACTGATACATTATGCTCCACTTCGGAACTTGTATCTAAAGAGCCATGCGACGAGTTAACTTCATGCAAGGGCTTATCCAATTCGAGTGGGTATAAATGTCCAATAGATCTTGTAAATATTATGTCTCCCACTTTCACTCTTGCGACTCTACACAATCCGTCTGTACTGCGCAGTAATTCACATATACGACCTACTTTCCAATTTCCCCGATTTTTACTATCACTTTTGATTTGAACTGTATCACCAATGCAAGGTTCACTGTGAGATTTTATTCTCGATTGATTGGGTGAATGACTGCTACGTTCTCTCAAGCTTAATAGGTATTGATTTATGAACATATCCTTGTACTCGTTCATTATTATTTCTCCCCGTTTCCATCCTTCTATGAGTCGCTGTTTGGTAGATGTTGTTCCTGTAGCTATGTTATCTTCCAAGTTCTGCAGGTTAATGCATTTTCCTGGTGTTAGGAAATCAACAGGTTTCAGTATGTGATCCAACTCAGATGACACATAGGTTAGCGGTCTAGTATTGACTATCGCTTCAACTTCTTTGATGATAGTTAGCAACTCGTTGTCATTAAGAAGATGTTTCTGTAGGGAACGTTTGAGACAATGTTTCACTACTCCTACAAGTCGTTCATAGACACCTCCGTGCCAAGGCGCTAGTTGAGGTATAAATTTCCATCTAATCCCCTTTTCTGTGAGTTCTCTCACTGTTAGTATCTCTGATAGCAATCTGAATTGAAGTGCATTATCTGATAATATCAGTGTAGGAATACCCCTGGAAGCTATAAATCGACGAAATGCGAGAGAGCATTCCTCTGCTGTCATGTCTTTTACAACTTCGAGATGAATAGCTCGAACTACTAAGCACGTAAATAGACAAATCCAACGTTTTTCTTGATCCTTGTTTGATTTTACTAACGCTGGACCGAAATAATCCACTCCTACGTAAGTGAATGCTGAAGTATATTTCACCCTTTCTGGTGGTAAAGCAGGTGTATCGGGTAAAGCGTATGGACCGCCACCATGCTTCACACATTGTGGGCATTTGCTTAGGATTCTTTGTACTTGAGTTCGTCCCTGAGGAATCCAGAACTTTTGTCTTATTATGCTTAAGGTATGTGATACACCAACATGATAGTTCTCGATATGTGTCTTCATGATGATTTCCTTGGTGAAGTCACATTGCTTAGGTAAGAGAATAGGATGTTTAGCATCATAGGATAAATCCGAATGTGTTAAACGACCATCACACCGGATAACACCGTCCACATCTTTGAACAATCCTAGATTTCTAGTAAGGTTAGTTATTTTATCTTTTGATTCATCTGGAAAAAACTGTTTCTGTAAATTTATTATTTCCTGTATCTCCGAATTCGTTCCTGTTTGAATAGTCGAAGGTGTTGTAAGATTATCTTGAGGTAAGAGTTCATTAGACTCTTCCATACATACATCTTCTGTATTATTTTCCTTTGAAACTTGGTCTTCCTTTTCAGAATGTAGCTCAAATTCTGACGTATTCGGAAGAACCTCCCCCGCCAGAAGAATGGCGTCCGTAGTTAGTTCTGTAGGCCAGTTGATTGACTTCATGGATAGAAATGTCGGACCATATAACCATCGTTTGAGATCTTCACTGGTTTTCATTGGTCTTGTCGCTACATCTGCAGGATTAAATATCGAAGGTATGTATTTGATTACCAATGACTTAATTCTTTTTATTTCGTCTACCCTTCGTGATACAAAGGTATCCAGTAGTTTATCAGTTTGACACCAATTTATCGCAATTTGGCTATCTGACCACAAGGTTAGTTGTGTGATGTTTGCTTTGATGTATTTCGTGATGAATTGAATCAATCTGGTTCCAATGAGAACTCCTAGTAGTTCTAAACGAGGAATCTTCAAATTCTCCAGATCCTTCAAAGGTGTCAATCTGGATTTTCCCATGACAAATTGTATATTGTTGTCTTGCACTAGGTAGACTACAGCAGCGTAAGCCTTAGTGGAAGAATCTGTAAAACAATGTAGTTGAGCTTCTTTGTTGTTCAATATGTTTCTTGGTAAACAGATCTCTTTGATTAAATCAAAGTCCTTTAGAATATTCTTCCATTGAACTGACGTTTGTTCTGGTAACGCTGTGTCCCAATTTAGTTTCTTCTCTTTCCATAGAGATTGGAAAAGAATCTTGGCAGGTAAAGTTATAGGTGCAGCAAATCCACATGGATCAAAAATTGATGCAACAGATTTCAATATTCCTCTTTTAGTGTATGGATTTTCTTTATTCTTCACCCTAAGTTGAAGTGAATCTTCTTTTAAGTTCCAGTTTAATCCTAAAGTTTTTACCATTTTATCATCACCAATGTCTGGAATTTGTTTCATAAATTTCTTTGAGTTTGAACTCCATTCACGTATGTTCATTGAAATTTGCTGAAACACTTGTTTCACATTCTTATACAAGTTCATTGCTTCTTCGATGCTATCTGTACCAGTTAAAAGATTATCGACATATATGTCATTAGCTATATCTTTTGCTATATTATTTGAATTCAGCAATAGATGTCTGATGGTTGCATTCAATAGAAACGGCGAACTAATTACTCCAAAAGGAACTCTAGTGAATCTATAGTGTAAAAGATTGTCCACAGTAACTGGTTTATTAGTATCTTTTAGCCATAAAAATCTAGTGACATCTCTGTCCTTTTCTTTCAAACCCATTTGAAGAAAAGCTTTTTCTACATCAGCAGTTAATCCTATGGTATGACATCGGAACCTTATTAGCAGTCCTGTCAGGTCTTCCAACATTTTTGGTCCACAGTATAAACATTCGTTTAGACTTTTAGTATCTTTTGTTTTCGCGGATGCATCATATACAATGCGAAGAGCTTTTCCTGGTGCTAAGACTCCGTGATGAGGTAGGTAATGGATAGGATGATCAATCTGTTCTGATTCAGGTACCAATTCAATGATTCCCTTTTGAATTTGATCATTCAACGTTTTGTTGTAAGCTGACAGAGTTTCTGTGTCGAGTCTCTTCATTAGACCAATTAGACGACCATAAGCTAAGTTGTAATTAGTTGGTAAATCTGGAGGATATTCTTTCCAAGGCCAAGTGACATAATAACGGTTGTCTCTGATCTCCGTAGTTTCATTGAAGTTTTTGATTGCTTCCTCCTCCCTGTTCATACTTGGAGAGTCCATAATACCGATTGATTCTAAATCCCATAAATGTTGTATGCTAATATTATCAAGAGGTGGATCAGGCTTAGTCCATTTGTTTTCATAAGAAGATTGAAAGTATGTAAGTACGTTCAAGTCATCATTATGAGACGTGTTCTCGGTTTTACCGGATAAAATCCATCCAAAAATTGAATCTAAGAGATATAAGCTTTCTTCAATTTGAATCTTTTCTTCCAACATTATGGAATGATAATAGTCATTTCCTATCAGAATATCAACACGATCTGACAAGGAACCGTCGTCGGCTAATACGACCTTCTTGTTATGTATTCCCTTAATTAACTCTTGTTTAGGATATGAAACACCATGTGTAATGGATGGCACTGCGTTAACAAAAACTTCCTTAGTCTTGTTCATCTTGGTTTGTAAGTGGAGTTTGACTAATGGACTATCAATCTCTCGCGGCCTTTTAGCACCAAATGTGAATACCAATAAATGATTTTCCTCTTCTATATCTAAGTCCAGTTCTTTTGCCATATCCTGTGTTATATAGCTCCTCTGAGAACCAGAGTCCAAAAGAATTCGACATTTCTTGGTAATACCATTTTTATCTTTGACGTTGGCTACTGCGGTCTGAAGGATAGTGCTTCCACCACTATGTACATGTAAACTATTATCGAGTCATAAGGTATTTGTACCGAACATCTTAGGGCACAGTGATCTATCATGTTTTCCCCTTGAATTGCAATGTGGGCAATACTTTATGATCTCGCATGGAACTGTGCCATGGTTAGTTCGTAGGCATTGAAAACATCTATTCCTTAGTTTCATTTTCCTCTGTTCTAAGGTAGGATATACCTGACATCTATCATTGTAATGGTCACCTTGACAAAAGACACACGACACTTTCATTCGTTTCTGATGATTAACATTGAATGTTTCATTTCTCTGACCTTCGAATCTCCTTTTCATTGGCATTGGAGTTCTTGCAAATGTGGAGAAAAAGGATCCAACTTTGTTGAAACGATTTTCCGTTCTATTAAACTTGGGCTTTGTTTTATTAAACCGTTTATTGGTCTTCATCGATCTAGTATGTAAAGCATCAGTTGTATATCGGACTTCTTCGGACCCGTTTTTGTGATTAAACCCTCTTGCATCTTCCTTTGCCGTGATGATGATGTTTAGTTGTTTCCTCATTGCTTCAATAGATTCAGATTCCGATTTTAATTTCATTTCATACAGTATATCTTCCGGAAATTTCTCCATAATCAAGAATCGTAAGTGATTATGAGATGTATCTTCTCCCATAGATTGTAAGACACGCAGATGTTTCTCAATTTCATCTAGAGTCTTCCGACAATCCTCAAATCTAACCGCTGGTTTTATTTTGTAAAGAGTGGCATAGTGGGCATCTATGACATGTTCACGCTTCCCATATCTTCCCTTTAAAGTATCCACCGCTATTTGGTAGTTCTCGTTGGTAGTCTCCAAGCCTTCAATCATGTTTTTTGCCTCTCCATCCAAAGAAGCCTTCAAGTATAGAAGCTTGTCCACATCTCGTAGGTTTCTTTGACCTATATTCGAATAAAATTGATCCCAAAATGGAAACCAACCCATAATGTCTCCTTTGAACTTCTGCAAAGTCAATTCAGGCAGTTTACTGCGATTATCCGAGAAGGTAGATGGCTCCTTCACTTGTGAGTTTTTATCGGCGTGAATGGTTACATTAAGTTCCGCTAACATTTCTTCACCTTGCAATTGAGAAGTAGTAAGGTTTGAAATCTCGTCCGCGTTCGGTGTACTACTGACATTGAAATATTGATAGAGATCAGCATTGAATCGATTAAGCACTGATTGTAGCTTTGAGGCGTTGATCGCACTCTGTTCTCGCTTCTCATTATCCCAAGGACGATTCACACACAATGTTTCTGCCTCCTTTGACAGTACTAAAATACTTGACGCAAAGGTATTCAGACGACTGAGTAAAATTCCCTCCATGTTTATTCAATTCTGAAAATATTTTAAGTATCTAGTTGACACATTCATTGATGCATGATATTTAAAGTCGCAATGTTCATTATTAAGTTATTGACATTATCAATAATCTAGCAGAAAGTATAAAATTATTTGTAAGTTATTTAATTAATTAATAAAATGTTTTCATATATTTAAAGAAAGAAAGGTTCTCTTTAAACTGTTAACAGATCCCTACATTATATTTGTAAGTTGAAAAATTTGTTTAAATGTCAAAACAAAAATAATAGAATATTTCATAAATTATAAGTCTCATAATGCTGCTGACTGTACTTGCATTATAATTGTTATAGAATGGAATAATATTTGTAATATTTATATTCCAACATGAAAGTAAATAATTGTCCAATTGTTTACTAAAATTATATGAAATTATATGAAAATTCTCTCTTTCATATAATTTGGAAACTAGCATAATCTCTAGTTTCACATACCTGTATTAAATATTATTCATAAGTTATATGGATGTCTCGTAGTTCATGAGAATCATAAATATTGTTGTTGGTTTATAACTTCATAGGAATTATCCGGTAGAAATCTCTCCTTATTGTACACCTATGACAAATAATACACGTTTCCTAAATATATGCAGTTATAACGCTGTTGTGAAATATATTCAAATAAATCTGTTTTATTGACGCATCTCTATTCAACTTTATAACCCATGGTTGTTATTGTAGCGAGTTTGTTTCAGAATAAACTTGGATACTTAACGAGATAATTTATAACCTAGTTTGATACGATCGGTATAGAGTCGAGTATAATATAGTTAGAGCACATATTCTATATATAAAACGAGAAAGTAAATCAGAGAAATATCTCATAAATGTTGATAAACATGATTGTTTTGATATTTGGTTCGTACGACAAATACTCACCTTATGTTCACGATTTAATAAGTCAATGATATTAACACCCTTTTTACACATCACTTTATACATTTATTCATCGTAATCACAATGAATATACACCAAATAACACTATTTATCACCATATCTGAATAAAAGATTTCGAAAGGTACAATTTGGCGGCGTTAACAACAATTTTTTCAACAACTGTCAAAAGTGACATTAGGACGGCGTACAACTACGGGATGTTCGATTATACGCTGCAATCGAATTGTCAGTCGATCAAATTTGTCGTCGAACAATAAATGTTATTTATTTGGTGGTAAATGGGTAATAAACACAACACTATTTATTTTCAAATAGCATAGACGAAGTGGTGTTGACTTCGTCATCGCATAATAATCGTACGACGTAAAATATAGTGAATAAAATTAAATGGCCGATGTTTCGATACTCGGTGCATAAATCGTTGTTCATAGCATATTTGACTCGTTCGAAATAATCCGAATAAACAATCGATGATGTAAATATGACGCATCGTATTCATACCTCGAATCGATCTATTAAAATCAAGTATCGATTTGAAGTATCACCGTACATTCTAGAATTTGTACATCACAACTGTCAAATCGTCGTAATTTGTCCACACGAACTATAATTGATTTTGATTATCTTATTTTGAGTATAATATTGTAACACTTTAGTAAACGTCTGGCTCACCACTCTACTTTCAAATACGCAATAATTTTGGTTAGGCAATCTAGCTACTAAGGTTTGTATGAAGACTATTACACCACAGTCTGACACATTTAGGCTGAAAATTATACCATAATTTATCAAGTAATCGTAATACCGAATTCTAAACTACGGCCAGTGATTCTAACAACACTTCCCTCAAAGTGCCACCAGAATCCCAGCACCTCCACCAGAATTTGTCGCCACAGCATGAGGGATTACTGCGACAACAAACTAATTTAACGTTGCCCGGGTTCATAGTATTTAACCTAACCTGTAACTCGCTTCGCTACTGAAATAACAGCCCTTGAATTTGTTGAATAGGAATGCGTCAGATGTAATGCAATAGTTCATACCTGCTAATTTACAAACTCGCTCCACTCTGCTGCTATCCTCACATCCGTGTAGTATCATTATTTGTGTTCCTTCATCTCACAGGAATCTCCTCTCACAGAATTGTCGTCTCCTTTCTGGAAAAGGTATATACATGACTTCCATTGTCATGTATTGTTTGCGCCTTGTGCCTTAGCATAAAATTGACATTACCAGACTATTTATCTCTGTGTAACGTCTTGCAGTTAATATATTAAAACATATGGTACAGTATGAAGTCAGTTCCCACAGTCCTCAAGGAATACACCATTTACGAGGATTGGACCTGATCTCATCCATTACGAACTTCAATCACTCGACTGCGACTGCGACAGAGCGTTGAGGGGATACGAGGAGCATGTTAAGCCAGCATATAAGGACCATCAGATTCGTCAATCTTCCGGTCAAATAAATAGGTACAACTAGGTACAAATAGATAAGTAAGGAGAATATCTCTCCACATAAGTTACCCGTTCCCAATGCGTCCCCGGTCAAAACGAATGCTATCACATGCCCGGGAAAGCATCCGCCTGACTGGGCGATGCGTATAAAACTGCAAATAATTAGTAATTATATTGGCAATAAGAGACACAAGCCACAAACTTAACTGATATAGCAGGCGAGCTGAGCACAGAATTAATACGTGTGCACTCCAAGGGTCCAAAAACAAACTAAATTGCCTTGTCAAAGAAAATAATTGAATAGTAAAAATAAGAAATTCAAATATCTCACCATAGACAATCTAAGAAGAATCAGTAAGGTGGAAAGCCAAAACATTGTCAAAGAAGTATGAATATAATCGCGAGTCGTCGCGACAGGAGTGGATGGGGATATAGATGAGCAAAAAGATTTCCAACCCTCTTGTTTTTTAGACCGGAGAATTAGTTTCGTCTGAGCTGAAATCCTACTAAGCTCAATAAAGTTAGCCAACGTCAGATTACGATGATATTCAACTTCAGCCTTTTTTCGTTCCCTTATTGCATCAGTGCACTGTGAGTCCCACCACGGAGGAGACGGAAGTTTGCCAGATGCAGCGTTTTTAAGGGGAAATACCGACTCCGCACATTGATAAATAGCATCCGAGAAGGCTATGGCACACTCATCAATATTATCAGAAGAAATTTCCAACAGTAAAGGAGAAAGAAGATTTAGCTTTTGTTTGAATTCATCCCAGTTAGCATTAAAAAGGATAAATTTGAGTAAGGGCTCGGGGGGGCTACATATATTTTTAGAAAAAAGGGGGAAATCAATTGCAATTGGGAAATGGTCGCTTCCAAAAGACGAATTTAAAACCTGCCATGATAATTGTGAAGCTAGGCCAGGGGAACATAAAGAAAGGTCTATTGCACTCTTCACCTCGTTCGGACGAGATCTTCTGGTGGCGGAACCAGTATTTAAAATGCATAAATTACATCTGTCTAATATATCGAGAAGCTGAAGTCCTGAATCGTCAGTTTTGCCACTGCCCCACATTTGATGATGACAGTTAAAATCACCCAGTATTAAAACCGGAGTAGGGAGAGATGATAACATTGACAGTAGATCGTTTAAAATATTTTTTGAAGGATGAGGGATATAAATGGATACAAAGGTAATAGCATTCGTTTGAATAGAAACTGCATGAAACCCGCCTTTGTTAGCCGTTGTAATAATCTTATAAGACAAGGTATTTTTAACAAGAATTGCACTGCCGGCATATCCGTCAGGTCTCACGTCACGGATGCAGGTAAAACCTGGGATACTGAAATTGGAGTCCGGCTTGAGCCAGATTTCAGATAGAGCAAATAACATGGGATTATATTTATTAATTAAATATATTATATCGTGCTTTTTATTAAGAACACTACGACTGTTCCATTGGAGCACCACCTGGTCCATTATCGAAGGATGAAATAAGTGAGGAGATCAGAGGGGCAACGTGGGACATCGTATTAATGGAAGAAGATGGATTGACTTTTGAAATGACATTAAGCAACTGGATGAAAATTGCGATTATACGTTCAAATGAAGAGGTTGCATGAGGATTATTTAATGCAGCACCAATAGGCGGAGGGGCGAGATCTTCATTTAGAAGCTTCAAGTGAGCTGCTTTATCATAACCTTTACCAGGAGGTGGGGGCGGGCGTGATTTTATTGAAACCGTTTTTTTATACGATGTTGAAGCTGAAAGAGGAGCAGCCGCGGCACTTGCATAAGATTTTCCAAAGATAGGATGTAATTTATTAGCCTCAGCATACGAGATACTACTCTCAGACATAGATTTTTTGATGTTACATTGTCGGATGAATTCGGGACAGGATTTGCTAGTCGCGGAGTGTCCGGTTTCGCCTTTGCAATTCACACATTTCTGGACAATATTATTGGATTCACAGGTGCTGCCAGTGTGATCACCGCCGCAGCGGAAGCATCGAGGGAGTGAGCGACATTAATCCTTGGTGTGACCAAATCTGCAACACTGATAACATTGAATGGTTGGAAACAAGTATCTTTCCACAGTAAGGGAATTGTAGCATGCAAAAACCCTTGCAGGTAACACCTGGCCGTCAAAAGTCAACAAGACAGTTTCTGAGGGAGCCCACGTGTAAGAACCCTCTTGAAAGTTATTTTTTTTATAGTTGAGACGCCTTGATTTAATAACTGGGCCGCAGACTTCAGGGACTTTCACAAGATTTAATATATCCTGTGGGGACCACTCCGTAGGAATACCCTTCACTATTCCCACTCTAGTGACATTGAATGTGGGAATAAACGCTTTCAGCTTTTTATTGATAACTGTATTCGAAAGAATAAAATCATTGGCGTCCTGTGCTTTGTGAAAGCTAATAGAGACTCGATTACGTCCCAATCCTTTTACTGAACCTTCAACCACATTCGGGAATTCACGGTGGTGGGTGTGAATGAAATGACCAAAAGAGACAGGGTGAAGAGTTGCGCCAGGAGAAGGGCTATCATACTGCACGTGAACCGTGTATGGCCCCGGGTCGCTATGCCTATACTGCTGCCTGTCTGCAACAGCTTGCAAAGAATTAGGTGACACATCAGAGGGTTGAGAAATCGGAGGAGAGGCCTGCAGGGGGGATGGGGGAGTTAACTGCGAGGTAGTCTTTATTACTTGGCCTAGAGGAAGAGACGAGTCATGGCTAGATTCGAGAGGGAGGGAGCTGAATGATATTTGAAGATCAAGCCGCGACGGAACAGTCTCAACGGCTAGTCTATAATCCGTATCAGAAAGAGGTGAACGTGATCGAGAGGTCGACCGTGAACGGGAAGACTTTTTGTTGTTAACCTCACTAAAACCGTTATATGACTTAACCCTGGCTCTACGGTCCCTCTTCCTGCTATTAACCAATGTATATGAATTTTCCAAGTGCTCACTTTCCATATCCAGCTCTACAAAAGCAGCCGGGGAAGGAGGAACTAAATTAAAGCTTTCTCTAGAGCCCCCCGGTTCCCCGGGGGTATTATCCCCCATGGCCGACGCTATCAGAACCAATTCAAAATCGTGACACCCACACAAAATATAAAATCACACAGAACGCTCTGATCTGTAATTTAGGAATTAAATAAGAGATTCAGAATTAATATAAAACGCAATCAAGAACAAACACAGAAAAACGCGATTGACGTTCAGCCGGCCGTTTTCGAATATCACGTTTTGGCTTCCTGGACGATATTTAATATCAAATTTATAGTCTGACAGTTCTATGTGCCATCGTTGAATTTTATCGTTTTTAATTTTGCTTGCATGTCCTTTTAGCATGAAGGCGACCGACTTTTGGTCTGTAATCAAATTAAATTGTCGTCTGATTAGATAGTGGCGCCACTTCCTTAGACTTTCAATAATGGCACATGCTTCTTTCTCAACAATCGGGTATCGGCGTTCGCTGTCATTCAATGACTTCGAGAAGAAGGCCACAGGTCTACCGTTTTGCTTAAGCGAGGCTGCTATTGAATGATCTGAAGCATCAGTTTCGACTGTAAATGTTTCTTTAGGGTCAATAGCGGACAGAGATGATTTTAATATAATATTCTTCAGATTTCAAATTATTTTATTTGTTCAGATGCCATGGGAAACGTTTCGACTTTTGTTAGTAAGTGAAGTTTTGATGAAAAGTCAGGTACCCACTTAGAATAGTGTGAAAATAGGCCAATCGCTCGTTAGAGGCATGCAGAGTTCTGTGGTATCGGCAGTAAACGTAGCGGTTGCAGTCGTTCTGGGTCGGGTTTGACTTTTCCATCGCAGATGTTATATCCCAGGATATTCAAGTTTTTGAGTGCAAATTCACTTTTCTCTTTGTTGATTGTCAGATTATGATTTTCTGCTATTGTCATGAATTTCTTTAGTTTATCGTCGTGGTCTTTCTGATCAATTCCACAGACTGTGATGTCGTCGAGATATGGATAGACACCTTCAATATCAGATTTGCGTATAATCGAATCTATGGCTCTCTGAAAACATGCTACCCCATTGGTTACGCCAAATGGAATCCGGCAGAATTGGTATAAATTACCCGCTGCTTCGAAAGCTGTCATTGGTGTGTTTTCAGGAATAATTGGTATTTGATGGTACGCTGATTTGAGATCAATTTTACTGAATACTTTGTAATGTGATACTTTAGAAATTACCTCTTCGATATTACGGAGTGGGTAGGCATCGAGATATGTGAATTTATTTATGGTTTGGGAATTATCAACACACATTCGCTTTTTGTGATTAGTGGCAGATGTTACGAGTACTTGTGCCCGCCAAGCTGAAGAACTCTCTCCGATTATTCCGTCAGCAAGTAATTTTTGAATTTCGTTTTCAATAAACTTTTGATCATCAAATGAGAATCGACGAGATTTTATTGCGATAGGTCTGCATTCTGGAGCCATATTTGGGAATAGATCTACTGGATCTATGTTTGCATGATTTAACGTGCACAGCTTAAGTGGTCGCATGTGCCCACCAAATCCAACTTCAAGACTTGAATACTGTTCCAAGACATCATGACCTATGATGGCTTGACAGCAAAGATTT
This sequence comes from Apotomis betuletana, assembly GCA_932273695.1. NCBI lineage: Eukaryota > Metazoa > Arthropoda > Insecta > Lepidoptera > Tortricidae > Apotomis > Apotomis betuletana. The sequence continues at coordinate 21,873,602 of OW026301.1, read as the reverse complement.
TTCATGGCTCGAAAGATAACTTGCGGGATTTCTTGTCCATTTAACCGGACTGTGGCTGGGCAGACTTGCGATATCTGGGACTTGAGAGTGGATGACGCCATCGAAACATCTTGCGAGCGACATGGAATAGCTTCTAAGCCGTACTGGATGATTACTTCTTCGTCAATGAAACTTGCGGTGCTCCCAGTATCTATAAGTACACTGACAGGTACGCTGTTTACTTCTATGAGTACAGTGCACTTCTTGAATCCAGTCGCAGCTAGTATGAAACAAGAGGTTTCTTCTTGAGGAATTGCAGAAGCATTAAGTCGTATTCCTCTGCATACTTTTGCAAAGTGCCCTTGTTTACCGCATTTGAGGCAAGTTGATTGAGCAGCTGGACACAGCCGCCGAGGATGGCGAGGATTACCACAAGAATAACATTTCTCTTCAGATCGATTCGTGTTAATTGTGTTAGGTACTGTCATGCGTTTAGCTTGATTAATGGCGGCTGCAGAAGATTGAGGCGAATTAAAACTTTCAGCTTGAGTTTGGGCAGACTCTAGCGCACGTACTTGATTATGAGCTTCTTCTAAAGTTAAGTTCATATTTTCTAATAGTCTTTGCCTCATGGTTTGGGAGGCGAAACCCGAAATAAAGGAATCTCTAATGAAGTCCTTTTCGTTTTGTTCAGCCGTGACAGCTTTGAACGTACATTCTTTAGAAAGAAGCTTTAGCGCTTGTATGTACTGATCCACCGACTCCTGGTTGTTGTTGCCTAGTCGCGAGCTTGTATCGTGTAAAGATTACGCTTTTTGGTTTAATGAATATTGCGTCTAAGATATCAATAGCCGCATCATATGTTCCGGCTTCCGAGATATGTTCGTAAATGTTTGAGACATGATTGATTAATAATTTCAATTTTACCTTCGGAGACTTGGCCACGGCTTCTTCAGACGCGTCATAAAAAGATTCTTCTAAAAAAATTTCAAACGTTCTTTTCCAGTGAAGCCATTGGGCGGATGAGTTCGGCCCGCTTAAGGGATCAACTTCGAATCTATCTGGCTTGAGATATTTAGACATTTTGATGCATAGTTTTATAATTTGACTTGAATTTCGCCAAATAAATTGTGAAGAATAAACCCGTATTATTTAAAGGCTTTTTTAGCGAAAATGACATTGTTTTGACTATGTAGTCATAGATACCACAATGGTGGTGGTGGTGGTGATGAAGGTGATTGTGCTCACCACCATCACCACCACCTTCATCACCATGACCACCACCACCATCACCACCATCACAATCACTACCACCACCACCTTCATCACCACCACCACCACCATCACTATCACCACCATCACCACCACCTTCATCACCACCACCATCACTACCTTCATCACCACCTCCATCACTATCACTACCATCACCACCAGTCAACACCATATTCATCACCATCATCATCACCAACACCACCTTCGCCGCCACTAGTCACCACCATCACCATCATTACCATCACCAACACCATCACTATTTCACGACTCAATGCCCACCTATAACCATATTCACAGTAGGTACACAAACAACCCTTTCGAAATTTTCTACGTAGCCAACTCCCGGGCCTCCCGGCCAACTCCGTGCCCTTGCGGGGTGAGGTAGCTCAATTCGGTGCGGGGGTGTGCGTGTCCATTCTGTATGTAATACTATTAAGTATTCTGTGGAACAGTGATAGATATTTTCATAGATGATGTTTTTCTATTGCCGCTATAACAACATATACTACTAATAAAATAAAATAAATATTTAAGGGGTGCTGCCATACAACAAACTTGTTATAGATTATGGTACGGAACCCTTCATGCGCGAGTCGGACACGCACTTGCCCAATTTTTTTTATACCATGAGTTTGACATGCAGGAAAGTCATATTCATAGACATTTCTTTTCTCTATCATGGCATCAAGAATTATTCTTTATTCGCTCGTAGCGTTTTAAACGTTGTATGAAACAGGTTATTTTTGTTTTATGTTGGCTAACTAGTTTTAGTCTCGTTTGAAATACTGATGTTATCTATGGTGACTTTCTTCTCCCGCTTTTTCACAAGTTAATTGTCTGTGGAATGTAAATGACATTAAACTTCGGGAAAAGAATCTTATTTTCCCCTTAGATTGTAAGATATTAATGATTTCAACATGGCTAAAAGTTATTACTAAGTATTTGATGTTAATTTAAGTTTGTGAAAGATTTCGACAAAATGGATGAAAAAGAAGAATTACATCTAACCTCTCAAGAACTACAAGTTTTATCAGAGCTTGATAGGTAAGCAAGCTTTGTATGTGTTGTAGTGTTTATAATGTTCAACGTAAACTATTACATTTCCCTTTCTAAAATTGCCTTTTCATTCCAGTTAATATCATACTTGTAGTTGCATTGATACTTCGCTATACTTCTACTGTACCTACTTTGTCAAAATACAACTTGTATGTTGACTTGTTGACATACAATGCTAGCGTATTTTGTCTATTTTAAAATCGGTGGTTTCTTTATTTTGGACTACGAAATTAAATTAACTACTACTACGGAATTAAATTAATTAAGTAATTGTATTTTATTGCATTTGTGACACCTAGAGACTTTATACATCTCTGGGTATATTTAATATTTTAAATTGATAGTTAAAGTGTTATTTTAATATTCCTACCTAACATTGATTTGGAGTATCTATATATCTCCTATACGTGTACGCATGTAATAATTAGTTATAACACTAATGTAATGTAATTGTTCTAAGTATTATTTACGAAAAAATGACTTACTGTTGAGTTTCTTTCGGCTTTCTTCTCAACAGCGGTCTCCTCTTGCGAAATGCCGGTAGATTCACAATCTGACTTGTAAAAGTGCCCTTGTGGCCTACTTACTGAATTAATTATTTCATTTCAATAAATTATTTCATTTCATTTGATATTAGATTTTTTAATATTCCAAATATGTCCGTAAACATTATAAGTGCTAATTTGACTTACTGAGATAATTTAACATATACAACTTGTGTAAACCATACACTATGCTAAAAAGTTGAATACAAAAAACCACGTATGTGTACGAGTACGATTGGGTGTATTTAATTTCTAAACCTGAAATTAAGTACACCCAATGGTACTCGTTATGCATTAAAAAAAAACATACCCTGTTTTAGTACATTCTTACCAAAACTTGTAATCAGTATAACAAAGTAGAAACTGGAGTTTGTTTGTAATATGGTTTTCCTTATGACTAGTAATATATATATATATCAACATACTGTTTTCCTCTTTTTGTGGTGATGCTGTTTCACATAGCAAGCCAGGTTGCAGCCAGTGTTAGATTTGCAGTTTCAAATGCTTGCCTTTTATCAAAACATTATTTTTTTTATTTTAAAATTATTGCATTAAAAATTCCAGTCGGCAGTTTGGCTTCCTGAAGCTCCGTGGCAGTGAACATGTTCGGACAAGAGCACTCATTCTAAAGGCGGTCAAATATTTGGAGGGGATGCTGGTACAAGTCAAGGTAATTTTGCAATGAATTTATAGTAGAATACCCAATTGTATTATAATCATCATCAGCTTATACAAGTGGTTCCCAACTTTTCATTGACCATTGGCCACATTTATTTCATTCTTATTCATGGGGACCAATTATAAACAAATTCCCCTATTCCAACAGATTCCAACAACATTGCAAATTTGAATTGGTTGTGGACCATATTTTGACTCCTGCGGGACCACTGGCTTATAAATATTTGTCCTCTGTAAGATGAAGGTCTCTTCAATTGCATGGAGCTGAACCTTAATTTTGGCTTTTTTTGTCCAGCCACTACTACCTTGTATATTGTTAATTCTCGTAACGCCTTTGTCAGTTTACATACATTTTCGTCTAGTACCCATAGTACAAGCTTTGCTTAGTTTGGAACTAGGTCGATTTGTGTATGATTGTCCCTTAATATTTATTATTATTTATTATTATTATTTTGTATATAAAATAAATAAAAAAAAAATAACATTGAAATGCCATACTCTTCATAATATTAACCCCCCATGTATGCGATGTAAAAAATTTGCTAATCAAATTGAAACAAACTGATATTTTAATGTAAGCTTCAAATGTCCCGCAGAGATATGTGCTTAAAATAAAAATTGACAGATTAAACTAAGATTATTGACTGAGTTTCTTTACCTCATAGTGGCTTTTCTCTTCTTTCCGTATTAATTACATTAAAACCACTATTCTAATGTTGCATCTTATCAATCCTCAGGAGGAAGACAGAGCCAGCTCACCCGGAGCCCGGAGGGACATCTGCATAGACCCCAAGACCTACTGCAAGCTCGGCCACTTCCATCTTCTTCTAGAGGACTATGCCAAAGGTTAACATTCATTTTTAAAGTCTGGGTATTTGGCAAATGGCAATTGATAATTACAACCTAAGCGCGTATGTGATAATGTGATGCTCCGTTTTATTTATGGCCAAGATATATTATGTAGCAAAAGTTATTATATTACCATACCCCGGGGGTTTTTCAGTGCGCGAATGATTTGACTGATAATTTAGATTTTTTTGGTAACTCCAGAGTAATTTTAAGTAACGCAGGAGCAGGAGACAGTCGAAAAGTTGGTTCTCCCACATAATACAGGGGTAATACAGAAGTTCATAAACTTACTACGCTACGTTGGTTCTCCCACATAATACAGGGGTAATACAGAAGTTCATAAACTTACTACGCTACGAGCAGAGCGCCCACGGAGCGGGCTCCTGCATGGTGCTGAAAGTGTTAAAAAAATTAATATCATCAATTGGGATGGGATATATAAGAATATTTTACGACCTACGTAAAAATTCCGAAATCATTTCTGAGAATAAGGCTCTTATACCGCAATAAACAAATAGATTTTTCTCAAACATCCAATGAAATATTGTCTTTACGTTCCTTAAAATAGGCTCGGAAGTATCGCTTTTTGGGCGCAACAACTCGAGAGGACTGTAAAGGAATTTCATACTGCTTTTCAGGCCTAGGCCTGCAAAGTAACTTTTTTTTGGTTTCAACAACAAGGTCATTCACACAGCTGGCTGGTTTGACAAAAAGCAGGTTTTGTTTTTAAAGGTGGGTTGTTAAACACTTGTGGAAAAAAAAATTTAAGATGGAGACTTTTTTTTTTCAAAATTTCAATTTGGTGCTAGGCGTCTAAAACTCGTTATGAGGGGGCTCTCGGGGCTCAAAAATATGAATCTGAAATCTTGTCCGAAAATTCGGTCAAATTCGGAAAATATCGAAAAAAAAAAAATTCAAAATTTCAAATTGGTGCTAGGCGGCTAAAACTCGGTATCGGGAGGCTCTTGGGGCTAAAAATATGAATCTGAAATCTTGTCCGAAAATTCGGTCAAATTCGGAAAATATCGAAAAAAACGATTTGTATGGAGAAAATTTCAAATTGGTCCTAGGAGGCTGAAATTCGGTATCCGGGGGATTTTGGGGCTCCTGGGTCAGAATCTGAAATCGGATTTTTAAAATTCGGTCAAATTCGGAAAATATCGGACAAACAATATTAAGTGTTATTCTTTGAAGTATATTTTTTAATTTCATTGTATGTTTGAGAAAAGCACTATACATGCCTCGTCGTGAAAACGGATTCCCGGCCTCGTATCACTATCCGGCCTCGCTCGCACGCTCGCTCGGCCGTATATATCTACTTGGCCGGAAATCCTCATTTTCCCGGCCTCTGATGTAATGTACTATTAATAATATGAAACATGGAAAAGTTATTCATATTTCATTTTTCGATTTTCACTTGTCCTTGCCGTTTTGCAGTAGTACTACAAGTCTATAGTGACGTCATCACAAAATACTTACTAAAAAGAAGAAAAAAAATTTAGAAATAATTATCTTAAATTGGCCTATACTATAATAATAAGGCTTAGGTTTAAACGCCTACCAAATAAGATTAAACGCCTACCAAATATATTGATAAATTACTACCAATAAATTCTTAATGCTCACCAAAACGGATCACCAAATAGTGTACCCCAAACTATTCTATAAATAAAGCAAATAATTCTTTTTCTTACATCCTATAAAAATATATGCACACCTAAAAAGTTAATTTCAGACCAAATAATCCAAATTACTGTTAAATGGATGTCACCAATATTTTATATTATTACTTCCATTTTAGTCATTTTTGCTGAGGCAAAAAACTAAATGCTCACCAAAATGGCTTTTTCTCAAACATCCAATGAAATGTCTTTACGTTCCTTAAAATAGGCTCGGAAGTATCGCTTTTTGGGCGCAACAACTCGAGAAGACTGTAAAGGGATTTCATACTGCTTTTCAGGCCTAGGCCTGCAAAGTAACTTTTTTTTGGTTTCAACAACAAGGTCATTCACACAGCTGGCTGGTTTGACAAAAAGCAGGTTTTGTTTTTAAAGATTGGTTGTTAGACACTTGTGGAAAAAAAAATTCAAGATGGCGACTTTTTTTTTCAAAATTTCAAATTGGTGCTAGGCGGCTAAAACTCGGTATCGGGGGGCTCTCGGGGTTCAAAAATATGAATCTGAAATCTTGTCCGAAAATTCGATCAAATTCCGAAAATATCGAAAAAACAACGATTCAAAATTTCAAATTGGTGCTAGGCAGCTAAAACTCGGTATCGGGGGGCTCTCGGGGCTCAAAAATATGAATCTGAAATCTTGTCCGAAAATTCGGTCAAATTCGGAAAATATCGAAAAAAAAAACGATTTGTATGGAGAAAATTTCAAATTGATATAGCATAGCTAATAATGACTACCGCACATTATGGAGCGTTTTTTAGGGATATAAAAAAAAAAAACTAACCTAACCTAACCCGGCCGAGTCGGATCTGCTCTGAAAGGTGATCAGGATTAGATGGATACCTAGCTGAAACACTAATTTATGAAAACAATATTTGGTGAGCAAAACATCCATTTTGGTGAGCAAAACATCCATTTTGGTGAGCAAAACATCCATTTTGGGAAGCAAAAAGATATTTTTTGGTAATCATTTTGATGTTTTATGAAAACAATATTTGGTGAGCAAAAAATCCATTTTGGGAAGCAAAAAGATATTCTGACTCAACATAAAATTATTCTGGTGTAATGTATATCGATTTTGGTATACAAAATGATTTAATTTGGGGAGCACTGTATAGAGTGAATTTATATTAAATGGAGGCAATTAAATTTATTTGGTATTTAGTTTTGGGGGTATAAAAGCCATTTTGGTGAGCATTTAAATTGTACCCTAATAATAAATAGGGTCTTTATTATTTTTTTGGTATATCTCAATTCATTACAATATTTGTTGCTTGTTTGCTTTTATTCAGGGTCATATTGACACCAAGTTGGATTGTATGTTATATTGCTTGATTCTGCTTGCTTCATTTACTGTGAATGTGCAGTGTGCATGGTTCTTATACTAATGGAATAGCTTTTTAACTTTGTCTTGCTATTCTATGGCTCAAACTAACTTCTTTTTCCCAACCCTTTCACTTTGCTTTTACCTTGGACAGAGACCACCCCTCTTGATCCCTTAGCTGCATGTTGTTTCCTCAACAAAACTACTTCTTATTTTTTGCACATCGTAGTACTTCTGCATATTGCTTGTTATGTTACACTAATTTTAACTATTGCAAAAAAAATTGGCTGGGGTGTCGTGATTTCATGACAAATCCAAAACAGCGCCATCTCTCCGTCTATCTTTAACACTTATTTTTTAACATCCTTCAAAAAAGAGGGTTGTTTTGTTATGTGTAATGCGCGTATATGTTTATATATGTGTACGTCTGTGGCATCGTAGAGCCCTAACGAATGACACAATTTGAATGCGATTTTTTATCGACAGGAAATTGTCTGTTTAGATGGTTCTTAGCTACTGGGATAAAATTTTAAATTAAGATTATTAAACAGTTAAGTGTCACTTACATCTGCTTGCAGTTTATGATTGAACCAGATTACTGTAATGCTGTGTAACTCATTAGAATAATTTGAAATTATATCTGTATTAATAGATGTCAGAATGCGATTTGCGTGTTATACCTGTCTCGCTCGCTCTTATGTGATCCAGATAAGAACCTCTCAGTTTTCACCCAAACCCGAATCGCATTCTGAGAGCTCACGGACTGTAGTTAGGCGGGATATGAATCCTGCCCGGACGGCGGCCGGACATCTTAATATTTAAATTGTACATGGCTGATGCGACCGGGACGCGGCTATCTATTTACTATCGCCTAATAGGGTAGGGTTGTATGAAATTGCTCCCGATATTTATTTATTTATTTACTAGTTGCAACAACCTTTGGTTTCCGCGCTTGTCACACACTTAAATAAAACAATTTAAACGGATTATATCGCGTATATTCATTATTTGAGCCCGAGAAGTATAAAGTTATTGAAACGTCAGGGTTTCAAAAACTTTAAGCTCGGGGAGGAACAAAGAAGCCTTATATAACCCTCTATTTACTCAGCGTAGTCGTAAAAAAGTCTCATTTCACAAGCCTTAGCAATTCTACTAGCCCTGTATACAGGGTGACTGGAAATTCGACGTATTCCTTCGAAGGGGTTATTCTATGGTTCATTTGCAATGATTTAAGTCCAGTCAACTAGGGGTCAAAACTCATTGGTTTTCAAGTTATTGGAGTTTTTAGATTTTTTTGGAAAATACCCGCCTATCGACCTACAAGTGGTATTTTTTAAAAAACTACTTCAATTTGGATTTAAAAAAAAACATTTTCTTTTAGCCAATGAGTTTCTGATTACGATAAATAACAAAAACATGCAAAAAATTCAAAATTTTACAGAAAAAAAAGGATTTGAAGTCACCAGTGCTTGATTTTATTTCCAAATTTTGTAACATTTTAACACATAACTTTAAAAAAAAGTAGGACACTTGACGTACAAATTACAGAAATAAGTTTCTAAGTTCATAAGCTTTCTAAAAAGGTACAATGATTGACATTTTTAGCTCATTTCTTAAAATTATTATTAATAATAGCAGAGCCGGTCTTGACTTAGCGTACTTGGCCCTTAATCGGTTCGGCAACACAAACAAACTAATTAAGGGTCATCAGGTTAATTAGTTTGTTAATCACTTTAAATTTGTTTCTGTGTGGGCTTTATTTGCCTTATCTTATCAAATTTTTATGGGCTGGCGGTAATTTCCATGGGGTGGGGTTGCCGAGGTTTAAATAATCTTCATGTGTAAGTAATCAGTTATTCCAATCCGGACGATTGATAATTAAGTTTCTTTCTCAAATGGCTGCTTACCAATTTGCGGAATACGCAGATAATCTTTTATTGTTACGGGCTCTGTGACGGTGATGCCGCTGCAGCTAGAAGACCAACGTCGTTTCCCTAACCGCCGTTTACCACACGTAAGCGTGTTTGGTACAACGTACCGTCTTATTCGGGAAAATGGAACTGTTAAACGCCGCCAAGCCGATTCCGGAAGACCTCGACATTACGATCCTGCTGAAGAAGAACAAATCCTCCAGATTTTCCGGGCAGACGGCACTACCTCGACGAGAATCGTAGCTAACCAGCTCGGTCTGTCTCAGTAGAAGGTATGGTTTACCCTCCACTCAGCTCGGCAGTATCCATATCATTACACTCCAGTACACGCAATTGAAGAGGGAGACCCTGCAAGAAGGATGGATTTCTGCAGATTTTTAATTAATGCTGACATCGAAGATCCCGAGTACCTGAGAAGAATCTTGTGGACAGATGAATCCAATGTCGGCCGCGATGGGATAACAAACTACCACAATCTGCATTTTTGGGCTCCTAAAGCTCAAAACCCAAGGAAATCAAGCGAAGGAGCTCATCAACAAAGATTTTCTTTAAACGTGTGGATGGGCATTGTGCACAATCATTTGATTGGACCCTTCTTTCTGCCCGCGAGATTAACCGGCATCGCGTATGAAAATTTTTTGAGAGATGAAGTACCCATGCTACTGGAAGATGTGCCACTGCGACGAGACTGAATTGGTTTACTTTGGTAAATTTGATAAGATAAGGCAAATAAAGCCCACACAGAAACAAATTTAAAGTGATTAACAAACTAATTAACCTGATGACCCTTAATTAGTTTGTTTGTGTCGCCGAACCGATTAAGGGCCAAGTACGCTAAGTCAAGACCGGCTCTGCTATTATTAATAATAATTTTAAGAAATGAGCTAAAAATGTCAACCATTGTACCTTTTTAGAAAGCTTATGAACTTAGAAACTTATTTCTGTAATTTGTACGTCAAGTGTCCTACTTTTTTTTAAAGTTATGTGTTAAAATGTTACAAAATTTGGAAATAAAATCAAGAACTGGTGACTTCAAATCCTTTTTTTTTTGTAAAATTTTGAATTTTTTGCATGTTTTTGTTATTTATCGTAATAAGAAACTCATTGGCTAAAAGAAAATGTTTTTTTTTAAATCCAAATTGAAGTAGTTTTTTAAAAATACCACTTGTAGGTCGATAGGCGGGTATTTTCCAAAAAAATCTAAAAACTCCAATAACTTGAAAACCAATGAGTTTTGACCCCTAGTTGACTGGACTTAAATCATTGCAAATGAACCATAGAATAACCCCTTTGAAGGAATACGTCGAATTTCCAGTCACCCTGTATAAAAAAAAAAAAAAATTGTAAGCGGTTTTGGCGTGATGGACACACCAAGTACGATATATCGAGGGATAGATGGCGCTGACACATTATAATAGAGCGAAGCACGGGCTATTAAAATGTGTCCTGAAATCATGATTCTCTTCATAGATTTGGTTTTCGATAGTTTTACAGTTATAAACTAACGAATGTTATATATGTAGGTACTAGGTACCTATTTATAGCATGAAGCGGACAAAGCTTATCTAAATCGTGTTTACCGGAATTTTTAACCAACTTAAAAATGTTTGTTTTGCAACAGCAATGTCAGCATACCAGAAGTTCTACGCATTGGAGCAGGATAATTGGCAGGACCCGCTGTTTCTCTACGGACTTGGCCTCTGTTACTACCACTACAATGCTTTTGAATGGTGAGTAGAAGCATGTTTCTTTCATCAATAAGCCAATCTTTAATAACACTTGGGCCAATTCGGTATTTGATAGCCAAATGGCCAAGTTAAATTCGATAGGTACTTTTTCGTAAAACTTTGCGACATCACAAGAATCGATTAGTGAAACATAGCAGCTGTTACGGACAGCTAGGCAAAGCTAGCTATTTTATAAATAAATAATAATGTTGTAAACGGTTAGGCGAAATTAGTATTAAGATGAATAAATAATATATTTCCTTGTGTTCCTAAATGCCCTTAAAAGCGGCTATACTATGTGTATAACACTTATTTTCCTAAAAAACATTATTGTAAGAGAGCTCCCAAAAATAACTAACTAAAATAGTTAAAAGACCACGACGTCTTAAAGTAAACAAGTATGACTCATCGTGGTAATTTCCACTCGCAGCGCGAGACAAAGGAATCATGTTGTTTACATTTAATGTAAAACTTAAGGATAAAACTTAGAATATCCTGAAACTTTGTAATAACGTTCCTCATGAACATACAAGTAAAATCTCTATACATTATACCGGCCACAACTTGCTGCGAGCCCGGCAAACAAAGAAATAACACCACGCGCCGAGCACGGCGCGATATGAGGGACAAGAAAGGTGTAGATCTCGACCCGTGTGAGCGAGACGGCCTCTGAGTCGAGACAAAGAAATGATGTGAATTTTATTTAATTGTAATTAAACGGGAGCTCTCACATCAAAATCACTTACATATTTGTGTTCCACGAATAAACCTTTATGTTAGCTATAAGTTAAATTTAAGCTAAATGATGTATTATAAGTAGGAATCAGTAAAATGTAACAGAGCGGGCGTCCCCCTGAGAATGTAACGAACCTTGAACGAATTATATAAAAGGACGCCCGTTTCTGCAGAATTCAGTGAGTTCATCTTCAGTCTGCGTAGAGTTACGACTCCGTAGTATTGAGTTCAAGTTCAACTTTGTAACACGTAGAGTCCCACTCCGTTTAGTGCGTTAGATCAACGGTCCGCCAATACAAGTTGTAACCAGTCTCTTTCATCCAAGTGTATTACCATCTTGTTAGTTAGTAGTGCGTAGTATCATCGATCCGCAGTGTAAAGGACTAAATTAGTTAAGATTTTAATTGTAAATTCGCGTGTTAATTTTGTGTGTTAATTTTAGTATACTCCGATCCTCTATTTTTTTGTTAATTGTTTTGTGTTTGAATATATAGTGTTTTTCCGTTTATCCTTGCGTTTATTTTCCTACAGTAGTAAATCGAGCCATCTCATTTACACCATTTCTCTTCTACATTTCCCTGAGCTATCGTAGATGTCAGTGTTGGGACCCGGCCGACGAGGCATTCCTAACATTGTCGTGGTCCTTCGAGTTCCGGATCGGAGCTAGTTAGTTAGTTAGTTTAGGTATCGTGTGTTAGGTTTGGAAAGTGCGGTTTCCAAATAGAGTAGCGATGGTAAATACACGCGGAAACAAGAGCGAGGAGAGTGTGCGCGCGCAGCGCGAGCGCACACAGGCTGCAGTCGACCTACAGCGGTTTGCAGTGACTAACGTCGCAGTCACGCATTCACCGCCCGCTGCCCATACCCGTCCGGGCCCTTCGGGACTGTACCACACAGACTCGCCCGAGTCTCCCGCCGAGGAAGCTCCAGTTTCGCCGCCAACCGATACTACGGCATCGCGCAGCGAACTGGACAAGCGTCCGTCGAAGACTGCGCACTTCGACCAATCACAGCGCACCGCGCCGGCCGCGCACGCCGGCCAATCACTGCACTCCGCGCCGGCCGACCAATCAGAGGCCCGCGCGCAGCGACGCGAGTTCAGCGTCACGTTTGGCGATAAAACCCACGCGCCGCGCCGACCGTCATCACTTCACTCGAGAGCGTCGAACGCGACGGACGTGCTCCGCCGCGAGGCGGAGCTCGCCGCTATGGAGCGGCTCAAACAACTTCGCTGCGAAGAAATTCGTCTTGAACGCGAGCTCGTAGAAAAGAGGCTCGCCGTCGAAATGGAGCGCATCGACGAGCAATCTCGGGCCGGCGGATCTCAAGCCGACTCACAGCGACGCGTCAACGATTGGCTGTCCAACGTCCACCCTGCCGACGCGGTCCACGCGAAGCAGGCACGACCCTCTTCACCGCAACGCGAGGCACGCAAGCGACACGAAGAGGAGCCCCGGACACCACACAGCCGTCGAGAACGATCGTCGAGTCGAGACCGAGTTATCGACCGCCTCACCGACACTATTGAAACCATGATGCGGCCGCCTCCGAAACAAGTCTACGAGCTGCCGCCATTCTCCGGGGAGCCAAGCGAGTGGCTCACCTTCTATAACTCTTACACCGAGAGCACCGCACGCTACAAGTACTCCGCATACGAAAATGTCGCGCGCCTGCGACACTGCCTGCGAGGAGAAGCCCGTCAATGTGTGCAGCACATGATCGCCTCTTCCGCTCGACCCGACCTAATCATACGGGTCCTTAAGAAGAATTTCGGGCGCACCGATCTCCTCATTGATCGCGCCATCGACGAGCTGCGCAGAATGCCGCCGCTCGGACCGAGCGCCAACGATCTCAACCAGTTCGCCATACGCATCATGAATATCGTTTCAACGCTTGTGGACCTGGACCGCCGAAGCTACGGCGCAAACCCACTTCTCATCCGGGAAGTCACCGAGCGACTGAGCCCACACTTGCGCAGTCGCTGGTGTTCCTACGCTAAGGAGCACCTGAGCTCCGCCGAAAACGAACTCATGTTGATGGCGGAGTTCCTCCTCGAAGAAAGCGATGCCGAGATGGAATTCTCGCACGCTAAGGCGCCGCTTAGAAGACCGACGCCCGCCGCCGAGCAACGTGGATCGCAGCGCGTCCCAGAGCAACGCACGGCGGCCAACGCCGGCAGAGGAGCCGTACGACGCCCTCTGAGAGATCGTGTGCAGACATACGCACTCGAGCAACCTACCAGCTGCCTATACTGTGGAGGCAGCCACCGCACTACCGAATGCCGCAAACTCATCGCCGTGCCAGTCGGAGCCCGATGGGATTGGGTGCGACAGAATCAAATATGCTTCAAATGCCTGGAGCGCAAGCACCGCCGCGACCAATGCAACGCCCGCGGCTGCAATGTTCCCGGCTGCACCTATCCACACCACCGACTGCTACACGCCGACAAGACGCAGACGCATACACCGAGCGCCCCAGCGCCGTACATGCCTGCGCCACAAGCAGCGCCGTACATGCCTGCACCTCAAGCAGCGCCGTACATGCCTGCGCCACAAGCCACGCCGTACGCCTATCAACCGTACGCACCGGCTACCTACGCAGTCAAGCAAGCCGCTACCACGCCAAGCGCTAGACGAAGCGCCACGCCGACTGCCCCGCCACAAGCTGCCGCTGCGACCTATACCGCGGCGTCGCGACGCCGCCCTAACACGCACGCAGCACCAGACGCACCGCCAGAAACGACGGCGTGCGTCGAAGGATTCACCGCCAACACAGCCGAATTTGGACGCAACGTGTCTTCGGTCCTGTTGAAAGTGATCCCAGTCATCGTCGGCGGACCCCGCGGCGAGACACTCACCTACGCCTTGATGGACCAGGGGTCCACAATCTCACTGATTGAAGAGGACCTCGCAGATGCAATCGGCGCCGACGGTACGACCTCGCGCCTGCATATCCAAGGCGTGGGGTCAATGACGACGCAACAGAAGAGCCGTCGAGTGCACGCCCACGTGCGCAACCAGACAGGCGGTCCGGCTCACCCACTAAGCCTACGGACCGTCGCCGACCTGGGCTTGCGTGCACAACAAGCAGAGCGAGACTACGTCACGCAATTCCCGCACCTCGCGGATATGAGCGCCGCGTGCTACGACACAGCACGCCCGCGCCTTCTCATCGGTGCCGACAACTGGCACTTGATGCTGCCATACGAACTACGCGTGGGCAAGATCGACGAGCCCGCCGCCATGCTATCTCCACTCGGATGGGTGCTATTCGGGTCGGCGCCACAACAGTACGCGAGATGGCAAACCGTACTGCACTGCTACGTCGGGTACGAGGCGCCGCTACAAGAAGAGGACGCCGCCCGACCCACAACTACGTCGGAGGCACCGACAGAGCAAGACCGCCGTCCGCCACACGATGACGACATCAACGCCCAGCTAAAGTCATACTTCCACATTGACTCGCTGGGCATCACGGCGGCAGTCAAAACGAAACCACAGAACGAGCGAGCTACGAAAATCTTCGAAGACACTGTGCGGCGCGTCGACGGCCCGCGCTACGAAGTCGGGCAGCTCTGGCGTGATGACAACGTCAACATGCCATCCACCTACAACATGGCTTTGCGACGATTGCATGGAATCGAGCGAAAGATGGACCGAGACCCGCAATTCGCCGAAGCATACACGAAGGAAATGAACAATCTGTTTGCTAAGAAGTACGCCGAGCGGATGGAGCCGGCGCCGAGCAACAAGATGTGGTATCTGCCGCACTTCGCAGTCACCAATCCGAACAAGCCGGGACGAATACGCCTGGTTTTCGACGCCGCGGCCACCTGCCAGGGCCGCAGCCTCAACGATTACATTCTAGAGGGCCCCGACAAACTCCAATCGATCTTGGGCATTCTATTTCGATTCCGAGAGGGAGCCTACGCCGTGACTGCCGACATACAAGAAATGTTTCTTCAAATCAAGTTACGCGAAGAAGACCGGCCGTCACAAATGTTCCTGTGGAGAGGCGCCAATCGCACACGACCTCCAGAAACATACGCAATGACGTCGATATTTTTCGGCGCTGCGAGCTCACCCTACTTGGCTCACAGCGTACGGGATTACAACGCCGAACAAAACCGCGAGCAGCATCCGATGGCCGTTGAAGAGATTACCACGAATCACTATATGGACGATTTCGTGTCGAGTTTCAACACAGAAGAGGAAGCCTGCGAAGCATCGAAGCAAGTCGCCGCCTCACACAAAGCGGGCGGCTTCACACTGCGCGGATGGAGCTCTAACGCGACTCGCCTCATGGAGTCGCTACCTACAGAGCTCCGAGCAACGACGCCCGCGCAGCTTGGCGGCGACAAGACGCAGAAAATTCTCGGATTGATGTGGGATCCGAACGCCGACGAACTCGGATTTAACACTAAAATGATCCGAGTTCCGGCCGACGTGCGAGAGCTACGCCGCACGCCTACAAAACGAGAGATGCTGAGCGCCGTGATGAGCGTGTATGACCCGCTCGGTCTACTCGCGAGCTACACAATCTCTGCGAAAATACTGCTGCAACGACTGTGGGAACTGAAGCTCGATTGGGACGCCGCCCTGCCGCCCACTGAAGCTGCCGAGTTCGCGGACTGGCTACGAGGGCTGCAATCCGTGGCCGCCCTACGACTGCCGCGCCCCTATGCCTCTACGGGGGGAGCTACGAAACGTGAGCTACACGTGTTCGTAGACGCCAGCGCTCAAGCCTACGCGGCCGTAGCGTACTGGCGCGAAGAAGAAGACGACGACGCCCGTGTGAGCCTCGTCGCTGCTAAGGCTAAAGTAGCCCCGACGCGACAGCTCAGCATACCACGCCTCGAACTGCAAGCTGCGCTCATCGGGGCGAGACTAGCTGCCAGCATCACTAAAGAACATCGTCTACGCATCGACGACACGTTCCTGTGGACGGACAGCAGAACCGTGCTACACTGGGTGCGCGACGACGCCCGCCGCTACAGCGCCTACGTCGCGCACCGTCTCGGCGAGATAGCCGAGACCACCAACGTCGAGCAATGGAGATGGGTGCCGACGAAACAAAACCCCGCTGACGACGCGACGCGAGCCGATAGCACACGCCGCCTCGACGCCGCCAGCCGGTGGTACTGCGGGCCGGACTTCCTACAACGTCCGGCCTCCGAGTGGCCGCGAGAGACGCCGACGCCGCCGCAAGACAACCACACAGAAGCCCAAGTTGCAGCCACACAAAGATGGGAGTCGCCATTGCCGGATGTCAGTCGGTTCTCTAAATATAACCGACTGATAGGCACGACCGCCCGCATGCTGCAGTTCGTGGAACGACTGCGGACTAGACAACCCACCGAGCTGCAGCAGAAGCACTTCAAGAACGCTGAACACATGTGGCTGCAACAGGCGCAGCGAGAGGACTTCCCGGCCGAGCTACGCGCGCTGTCCCGCGGACAGCCGATAGACAAGACCAGCAGAATATTCAAGCTCGACCCATACATCGATGAAGAAGATGGCCTGCTGCGGGTGCGCGGGCGTATCGACGCCGCGCCCGCTTACGTCAACCGACGCCCGGCCATCCTAGACGGCCGCAATCCATTTGTGCGGCTGTGGCTACAACGGGAACACGAACGAGCAGCGCACGCAAATCACGAGCGCGTCGTCAACGATGTCCGGCAGCAGTACTGGGTGCTACGCCTGCGGCCCACTGTGCGCGCTGTAGCGCACTCCTGCCGAACCTGCGTGCTTCGGCGCACGCAACCCCGCGTCCCGGCGCTGGGCGACCTGCCGCGAGCCCGCCTCGAGCCGTGCCAGCGCCCCTTCACCTACACAGCGACCGACTACTTCGGTCCTGTGTGGGTCACCGTCGGCCGCCGCCGAGAAAAACGCTGGGTGGCGCTCTTCACGTGCCTGTCGACGCGCGCCGTGCACCTCGAGACAGTCCACACGCTGTCCACTGACTCCGCCATCATGGCCTTGCGGCGGCTGGCCGCGAGGCGCGGATGGCCCGCTCAAATCTGGAGCGACAACGCGACTTGCTTCCGGGCCGCGGACCTCGAGCTACGGGCGGCCTACGCGGAATGGCTGCCTGCGCTACGAGACTACGGGCTGTACCGCGGCCTGGACTGGCGATTCATCACCCCGGGCGCACCAAATCAAGGCGGCGCCTGGGAACGACTGGTGCGGTCTGTCAAGACCGCGCTAACGGCGACGCTACACACGCGGGCACCCAAAGAAGAGGTGTTCGCCACGCTGCTCGCCGAGGCCGAGCACACTGTCAACGCTCGGCCACTCACCCACGTGTCCGTCGACCCGGCAGACGACGAGGCGCTGACGCCCAATCATTTCCTGCTGGGCGCGCCTACTGCAGCGCCGCTCGTCGGGCCCTGCCGAGAAGCCGACCGACGCACTTGGCGGGTCAGCCAGGCGCTCGCCGAACTCTTCTGGGCGCGGTGGGTTCGCGAGTACCTACCGACACTCGCGCCCAGGCAGTCATCACCGACGGGGATCGAGCGACGCATCCAGCCAGGCGACTACGTCGTGATAGCCGATCACACGCTGCCGCGCAACGTCTGGCCGAAGGGGATCGTCGTGGCTACGCATCCGGGCCCCGACGGAGAGGTGCGCAACGTCGAAGTCCGCACCAAAGGAGGAGTTTTTCGCCGGCCTGCGAGAAAACTAGCTGTCCTCCCCTTGCAACCCGAGCCTACGCGGGAGCTCGGCGGGGGGAGACTGTTACGGACAGCTAGGCAAAGCTAGCTATTTTATAAATAAATAATAATGTTGTAAACGGTTAGGCGAAATTAGTATTAAGATGAATAAATAATATATTTCCTTGTGTTCCTAAATGCCCTTAAAAGCGGCTATACTATGTGTATAACACTTATTTTCCTAAAAAACATTATTGTAAGAGAGCTCCCAAAAATAACTAACTAAAATAGTTAAAAGACCACGACGTCTTAAAGTAAACAAGTATGACTCATCGTGGTAATTTCCACTCGCAGCGCGAGACAAAGGAATCATGTTGTTTACATTTAATGTAAAACTTAAGGATAAAACTTAGAATATCCTGAAACTTTGTAATAACGTTCCTCATGAACATACAAGTAAAATCTCTATACATTATACCGGCCACAACTTGCTGCGAGCCCGGCAAACAAAGAAATAACACCACGCGCCGAGCACGGCGCGATATGAGGGACAAGAAAGGTGTAGATCTCGACCCGTGTGAGCGAGACGGCCTCTGAGTCGAGACAAAGAAATGATGTGAATTTTATTTAATTGTAATTAAACGGGAGCTCTCACATCAAAATCACTTACATATTTGTGTTCCACGAATAAACCTTTATGTTAGCTATAAGTTAAATTTAAGCTAAATGATGTATTATAAGTAGGAATCAGTAAAATGTAACAGAGCGGGCGTCCCCCTGAGAATGTAACGAACCTTGAACGAATTATATAAAAGGACGCCCGTTTCTGCAGAATTCAGTGAGTTCATCTTCAGTCTGCGTAGAGTTACGACTCCGTAGTATTGAGTTCAAGTTCAACTTTGTAACACGTAGAGTCCCACTCCGTTTAGTGCGTTAGATCAACGGTCCGCCAATACAAGTTGTAACCAGTCTCTTTCATCCAAGTGTATTACCATCTTGTTAGTTAGTAGTGCGTAGTATCATCGATCCGCAGTGTAAAGGACTAAATTAGTTAAGATTTTAATTGTAAATTCGCGTGTTAATTTTGTGTGTTAATTTTAGTATACTCCGATCCTCTATTTTTTTGTTAATTGTTTTGTGTTTGAATATATAGTGTTTTTCCGTTTATCCTTGCGTTTATTTTCCTACAGTAGTAAATCGAGCCATCTCATTTACACCATTTCTCTTCTACATTTCCCTGAGCTATCGTAGATGTCAGTGTTGGGACCCGGCCGACGAGGCATTCCTAACAGCAGCAGTTTGTATTATTCTGTGCATTCTCGAATGTTTGATTAGATAGTTAAAGCTAAAAAAAACATTACTGTCAATTTCAGTGTAATGGTCCCCAACCTACTTCAGTTCTCAAATATTTCATTTCCCAATCGAAATTTTTTAAACTTTTTTATACGATTTTTTATAGAACAAAGCTAAGGAGTAATTAGTGATTTCGGAAATTAATAAGCCTCTTGGAGAGAATTGCTTACTTGCTTGGGTCACTAAATGATATCACCTATCTGCTACTAGAAACCTAGAAAGACACTAAGTTTAAATCACTAAAGCTGCGTTTATCCAATCCTTTATTCCAAGAATAACGATTACTCTCCGATAGTAATGTCAAAATAATACGGGGTTTAGAGTAAGCATAATTCTTGGAATAAAAGTTTGGGGAAGTCCAGCCAAATTATCTTAAGTTTTTCCGCGAAATTCGGATTTGTAGAACTCTGTAGTATCTAGTTATAATTTTATTTATCTCAGGTTAATTAAACAGTTGAATTTATACGTGGCGCCGCCTTTGTAGCAAAAAAAATAACCATCCAGTCTATCGTTATTAGACGACGCGGTTGGCGCAATGGTAGCACAAGCTGCCTACTGAGCAGGCGGTCTTGGGTTGGAATCCCAGCAAAGACAAATATTTGTGTGATTTCAATTTTTAATCGATAAAAAAATCTCTGGATAGAAGTATTCATTCTGTATTGCGGACCTCACGCAACGAACAAGATATATTTCCCGATAAAGAAAGAAGATTAATTTATTAAATTTAAACTTTAATGCACAGATAAATCTAATAAAAATGGCAGCTTAATGCCTCAATGCATGCTCTAGTAGCCAAACAGGGCTACCCAGGATAAAAATATTGAATTGAAGATTACGATTGAACTCAGGTTATATTCAAAATACCTTCTCCTTCTTCATAGTTACGCTTTTACCAGAGCGGTCATGATAGTTAGGTAGGTGACTAGGTCTAGCTGTACTTAGGTGTAGTGCTCTAGATTGCGCTGTACTGTAGTAGCTTGCTTCGCGATGCCTTTGTTCGAACTGCTCTCAGTACATCGAATCTGGAACTCACAAAAAAACATGTACTTAGTCTTAACTAAGTACATTATAGCCTATAGGGCTATAATTAAAACAAAACTTAATTGATTCTTTTGTGTAACAAAAGCTAAACATATCTTTTGTATGACAAACTTTCGTTACCCAACGGAAGCGCTTTTAGTAGTTTTGTTTTTATTAAGCCTTTTAACTATGTAAAATTTTATTGAAAACGACTCAAATTGAACATATATAAACGTGTTTGAACACATTTATTAGAATTGATACATAACCAGCGCGTAGCGAAAATCTGCACCTGAATTATGATTGCGATTACAGATCTATGTCACGGTATCGGTACCTTTGTAACGTGCAACTGCGCTTTGGGCAAACTGATGCAGTCCTACGCTCACCTGTGTGTGATAGTCTCTGACAGGAGTGAGTTTCTGTCCACACTTGATGTAATGCTCCGAACTAGTCAGCGAGATAAATCTAGGGTATCTTAGTGGGTAAGACGTCTTCAACGAACATGGATGAGTTTTCAGCTTAGTATTATATTTATTAAGAAAGAATAGAAAAGAGAGGGCGCCAGACACTTTTATTTTATTCTCCAAAGGTCAAGAGATAAAAAGGGATTTATGCTAGGGAGAGAGAGTTAAACAAAGCTTGAAATTATGAACCACATATATATAATTCTCAAGTGGCAAGTTATAAATTACACAAGAGTAACACTTATTCTACCATTAATTACTTAAACTATCAGACAGTTTGGGCTATTCCCAAGAGAACACAGAGCTCTTAAAGAGGCGTGTACGCATAGAAGTTGTACTAGTTTAGTGAAGTTACATGAGGACTTGGTTTTGTGTGAGGCTAAAGAACTTTACTTTATAATTTAAACAACAGGAATGCGAGTTGAAGTTAAATACGGAACGTTTTCACCTTGGCTTAGAAGGCGTGGTGAGTCCACGCTGCCGACGTGCACTTCGACCACAGATGTCTCCACTCTGGACCTCGTAAAAGGTACAGCTCGTGACAGCTTCAACACCCAGAGTCAAAGTCACAAGTCCGCAGCACGGAGTCAACACGGCGATGGCCACGATGACGCACCCAGCTCAATTCACCTCTGCAATCTGGCTGCTACGGCCAGCATTTACGCGTAGCGTAGGTACGCAGCCAGTGCTATCACTGAAAATAATACTTTGTCTTAACAAACAATCGACACACGACATATCCCTGCAAGACAAGTACACGACAAATTCACTCAGACAATCCCCAACTAATTGCACCATTCTAATCGAAATAATTATGTAATAAAGGAATTTCTCTTACCCGGCGAGAGTCAGGGTTAGACAGATTTGTCCGTTACATCGGCTGATGTGTGTTTCCACAAGAAAAGAAAAGAAAGATGTCTGTAACAATTTGAGAACAAAAACACGTTAGGAAATCTTATACGAATTTCGAGAAATAACATCGCTAACCACTTCTAGACAACGCAGGGTCACTCACCGAATGGTTTATTGTGTCATCGTAGGTTTTGTGTCTAGGATGCCTCCAGATATGAGTGCTCACATTTTCGAAGACAAAATGGCTTCCTCCGCAGGAGAAGCGAGTACGTCCTCACGTCGTGAGCTCTGGGGACGCACTGCCTGAGCGCTGTGCCACAGCTCTAACCATCGGAACACTAGAGATGCCCATACGCAATCGCGAATCTTTCCGATTCCAAAGACAAACGAAGCTATTAGTTGATTTGATTGAGGTTCATTATGAAATAATTGATTCATACGATTAGATACAAAATAAAACACTCCTTTATTTAATATTTATGAATATTAATCCTTAAATGATTAAGAAGACATCGAGCAGAGTCGATTCAGTGTTGCCAGCTGCAACGATCCGCTAACGTATTTGAACAATGCCGCTACTAGATGGCGTTAGATCTGCACCTCTGCCTTGCTCGTCAGTGTTCCTGTAGGAATACCAGAAACTAGGTGGCGCTAGTAGTGGGAAAACTATCAAAATTGTCAGATACGATATTACTGTGTAACATTACCGCTCCAGTTAGAGAAAAAAAAAAAAAATTTTTTTTTTTTTTTTTTTTTTTTTCTTTTTCAAAAAAAATGCAAGGGAGTAGGATCCTTAACGTAAAGAAAACATCCGAAAGAGTGTCAAAGAATGAACGCAGACACCAACACCTCTGCTCGTTCTCCAGACGAACAACGAAAAGCCGAAGAGAGTAATACCTGAGGACGGCATACCTGTCAAAGATAACGCAGGCATCAACACCTCTGTGAGTGTTCCTGGACGAACACTAGAAAGCCCAGGGAATACCACTGATGGTGGTATACCTGTCAAAGATAACGCAGGTATCCCAAGAAGTAGGTGGCGCGACATTCGATTTCCTGAAAGTCTCGCAGAAAGTCACGAGGACAGAAACCTCGTACAGCGCAAAAGGGCAAAAGTTGGCTTGTTGCTATTAAAGCATGGAATGCTGCCTTTTAAAAAAGAAGGCTGTTTGCATTAGTTAATATTTTTCCGCCTCATTGATGAGGTTTTCAATGAATGGGGAAAATGTTTGTAAATACTTAAAATGTGATTTTGGAGTGGAAAAAGGAAACTTGAAATACCAAT
Organism: Apotomis betuletana; assembly: GCA_932273695.1. Taxonomy (NCBI): domain Eukaryota; kingdom Metazoa; phylum Arthropoda; class Insecta; order Lepidoptera; family Tortricidae; genus Apotomis; species Apotomis betuletana. The sequence continues at coordinate 21,850,201 of OW026301.1, read as the reverse complement.
GCGTTGGAAAATATTTTTGAACACTCAAAATGTGATTTCTAAGTGGAAAAGGAATTTAAAATACCAAACAAGTATAATTGTTTATGTTTTTAAAGTTTTAATGGGAAGGAATAAAATTGTATTGTTTATATGGAAAACTTTCAATCGGATATCATTTTGTATCAGACAAAAAAAAAAAAAATCCTCCATCCAGAAGTATCTCAAGAGAGAGCCCAACTGCCTTCTAACCTATCAACTTATCCTACACATTACCACTACGACACAACCCTATGTAGAGGTCAACGACCCTTGACCCACATACGAGTATCACCTCAGAGTTAGACAACAACAAAAGATAAATAGTTGAGCAGACGTGACAGTTGTCACCCCATCTCAGCATAAGCTTAGACTAAGTTTCAAAAGTTTTAGATGGGAAAAGAAATTCTGTCGACTGTACGTGAGGCTTCATACGTTGACAAACTGTCCTGAAAATAGCTAACCTTGAGCGATTCCAATTAACACGACAAATCAACACCAGTCTTAGAAATAAAAGAAGACATACTGTATACGAGTAACATCAGCGCCTGCATATGTTGATTAGACATACACCTGTGATCGAGGTCACATGGTTGCACCAACAGAAATCTCAACAGCAGTTCAAAGAAAACAACCCCTTTTCCACACAGGAATCTCCAAGTAGTAGACTTGAATTTAAGATGTGTCATTCCGACAACAGTAGAAGTAGAAGACTTATTTGTCTTTAAGATAAGAACTGAATTATTTTTCAGCAGTAGAAGAGAACAGACGTGGACATATTTATTCCAACAGCTTAACCTAATGTCGACAGTAAAAGCTTAAATGTATGAACCGGTTAACCTAACAATCCTAATCTATTTCTTACGCGTAGGCGTCCCCACTCTATGTGATTTTTACCTATCTATTTTCCTAACGAACTGTACCTTGACAACTAAGCATGCACTTATCAAATTATTCTGTATACTACGAAATTAACTAACACAAACGATGGTACCAATCGGTGTGTATCCTAATAATGAGGTCGACTGTCCATTCCAGATTATTTTCATTTGAGTGTAAAGTAAATACCTATCGGTGTTTTACCTAAGAGAAGCTACGTCCCTACGTCTCACTCAAAGAATAACGGTTTCTCAATATTGTGAAATTCTACGTCAGGCAACACATCACTAAGTGCAATGTGCATGTACACGGTTCGTTTATTACCTAACATTCCCTAGACGGAATCCATATTTTATTTAATCAGTAGTCAGCAAAATACGCTTGAGTAAAAGAAATCAGATAAACATTACGTCATCAGTTACTTAAAATCTCAATCCTTGAACACAAGTCTACCTAGAAGGCAAAGTTAAGTTTCCCTAACCTAATCGCGACTCATTATCTGCGCGCATCAACCTATACGCTAACTACCTACATTTGAGTAGTATTAGTCACTATGTTAAGATATCTCGCACAGCAAGCATAGTCAAGCAAAGAGTGCAATGACCTAATCACGTTAATATATTAAAATACTGCATTCTGAGAGTTAAAAAATGATAATTATTCAGTTAAAATTTCCAGTCGGAACATTAAAGTGAACTTTATTACACCGATAGAATAAATAAAAGAATTAAACTTAACCTTTTCAACGCCGAAATTTATTTTTATAGTTTTAGTTATAGTAGAAAATTCACTTAGTTATAAGACCACTAAAAGACAGAATTAAAAAAAACATCTTCACAAAATTTTAACCCTTTGAACGCCATGACATATATATGGTTTTTCGTTTAGCATGTGATTTGAACAGTTACTCTAACACCAAATAGAAAAGAATTAAAAAAAAATTGAAAACCTTAACCCTTTTTACGCCAAAATATTTTTTTTTTTTTTTTTTATAATTTTATTTATGATACTTTAGGTATTTGACTCTCCACGGATTAGATGAACTATAATTTTTTTTTTTTTCTAAATTTTAACCTTTTGAACGCCAAAGTATTTGTATAGTTTTAGCAATGAAATAAGTTTTCAATGATTGCATTATGACTTGAATAGGGAGAATTAAGTTAAAGAAAATGTTTTACAAAATTAAACCTTTTTAACGCCATAAGGGCTTCGTAGTTTATAGTTAATCTAAGATTTATTTAAGTATTCGAATTTGCATTGAATATATGGAATATATTCATGAAACTAAATGTTTACAAGGTTCAACCTTTTAAACGCCACAACATTATCATTAATCTCAATCTTGTTAAAGTTTAAATACCTAGTTAAACCTTCACAAAACAGAATTTACTTTAAAGAAAAGGCTTCATTTATCCAAAGTGTCAATAGGAATTAATCTTTGTTTTAATTATGACAGAACAAAAAATGTCAGCACTCAAATATCAACCTGTGCCATCTTCGCTACCCACATACTACGCTTCACGATAAAGATATGCAATTTTGCAATGCTGCTTCCGCTCCTTCTCATCGCGCGCGGTAGCACTAAAGTTTAACCTACGGTTAACCATCGGTTAGGTTGTTATAAGAAAATAGCTTTTAATTTTGAGAAAATGTCAAGAACATGCAATGTGATTTATTTAGTATGGTTGATATATAAAATATCCTAAACTGGAAGTATGGAAAATTACATTTTAGCATTAAAATGGCTTAATTAGTTTAAATTTCATATGTTAAAAAAAAAACCTAAGTTGTGAACATTTTGTCGTATATCACGTCAAGAGAGAGTAAAATTATTTGAAACTGTATATTATTATCGTTCACAATGGAAACAAAACATTAAGATTAACTTTAGCTATAAGTCGACCGTTAACCGACGCTTAACGGTTGCGATAAACCGGCCCTATAACACAGCACTATATAATCGTTTAAATCGGCTGAGATTTTATGATGTCTTTTACATGCCAAATGCCTAGAGATTTCTGAGTATTAAAATCGCGGAGTTCGTACGTTACCGGTGATATCTTTCTAAGTACGACACACTTTTTAAATTTGGGAGCTAATTTTTGAGCAAAGAATTTACTTGCGTCGGAGAGAGGAAACTCCCTTTTCCAAACCACTTGACCCACGTCATATTCCAAGCGCCTCCTACCTCGACTGTAACACACTCGGCCTCGCTGATAAGACCTCTGTAAACGGTCATTGACCTTCTCAAAGATAGGTTTTAAATGTGACAACATTGAAGAATATAAATCCCTATTAGTGAATTGCAAATCACTCCCGCTAGGAGGTCCTGAAGGGTACCATTCACCGGAGAGAATAGCCTCTCGTCCACTATTTAGAAAATAAGGGCTAAAACCAGTAACTTCGTGAACAGCTGTGTTTATAGCGAACTCGATCGCACTAACTTCTCGATCCCATGTGCGGTGATCGGTTCCGACATAAGATGCAATCGCTGTACCTATAACTTTAAGAGTGCGTTCTGCAGGGTTATTCTGCGGAGTAAATCTACAGTTATAAAAGAATTTGGGTATCTTGTACTTCTCCTTCAATGACTGCATGTGATTAGACACATACTGTGGACCATTGTCCATTATAATGCACTGAGGGACTCCATACTTCAAGATAACATTGTTTTCAATTAAACTTACAACAGTTTTCGCCAATGAGTTTCTCATGGGGAAAATACAAGTATATTTAGTAAAACAGTCACAGACTATTAGAATAAATTTAAAGCCTTTATAGCTTCGAGGGAGAGGTCCCAAAATGTCAGTACATACCACTTGCCAAGGTCGTTGAACCTTCTTGGGGTTCTCCATCAGACCAGCAGGTGCCTCATTAGTGCTTTTATAAGCTAAACAGATTTGACAGTTTTTCACATACCTTTTAATATCGCTTAGCATCTTGGGCCAAAAATATGTTTGTGCTACCCGTTTTAAAGTTTTAAAGATACCTAAGTGTGCAGCGTCCGACCTATCATGACATTGCTTAAGTATATCCTGCTTAGACTCGTTAGGCACGACTAATTTCCATTCTGAATCCCTAGATAACGGATTTTTGTTTCTAATACGTTTATACAGGTTGTCATTTAAGATTTTAAAGTCAGGAAATTTCTGAGGAGTTGATTCGACCCTATTATAAGTTTTAGTATACCAGGCATCAGTAACATCATTTATTGGACAGATAAGCTCAATTGCCTCAGACGATATCGGAGCCCTAGAAAGCGCGTCTGCTAGCTTATTATCGGATCCCTTTTTGTATTGGATATCGAAATTAAATTGAGATAGTCTAAGAGCCCACCTAGCTAAACGTCCAGTTGGTGATTTTAGACTGACCAGCCACTGTAAACTACTGTGGTCAGTGTAAACCTTAGTTCGGAAAGGAGAGCCTTCTATATAGCCTCTGAACTTCTCTAGAGCGAATATGAGAGCGTTAAGTTCTTTTTCAGAGACAGAGTGGTTTCTCTCTGTACGAGTAAGGGTTCTACTAGCATAGGCGATAGCGTGCTCGTGTCCTTCATCGTCTAACTGAGATAATGCGCATCCTAATCCAACATCAGAAGCGTCAGTCGAAATGACAAAAGGTCTATCAAATTTAGGAATAGACAGGATCGGTGCTGTCACCAATAGTTCCTTAACTATTTTAAATGCCTCATCGGCCTCCGCCGTAAATTGGAAAGAAGTTCCTTTCGGAAGTTTTCTAGTAAGCTTATTTAAAGGAGCACAAACAGAGGAATAGCTTTTTATAAATCGACGGTACCAGGACACCATGCCTAGAAAACGTCTTAGTTCCTTCTGAGAAGTAGGTACAGGAAAGTCTACGATAGCTCGCACTTTGTCACTATCCGTACGCAAACCCCTGCGATCTACGACATATCCTAAAAATTTCAAAGAAGAGCGACAGAAAACAGATTTTTCTAAGTTAATAGTGAGTCCGGCTTGCTTCAACTTTTCACAAGCTTTTCTCAATAAGGTCATGTGATCCTCAAACGTTTCAGAAATCAATATAATGTCATCGACATAGTAGAAAATGTTATGAGCAAACTCTGGTCCAAAGACCTTATCCATGAGTCTCATCATCCGAGCACTAGAATTAACTAGACCAAATGGAAGTCTGCGGAATTGAAAGCTTCCTAGTCCCGGCAAGGAGAAACAAGTTTTCTCTCTCGATTCCTTAGCTAACTTAATTTGAAAAAAGGCAGATTTCAAATCTAAAGAACTCATGTATTTAGCATTATTGAGAGAATCTAATATTTCCTGAACCCTAGGCATAGGATATGTATCTACTTTAGTTAAGCTGTTCAGTTTTCGACTATCTAAGCACATTCTCAGCTCACCGTTAGCTTTAGGCACTAAAAGGATTGGACTATTCCAAGCAGAGTTACTTTTCTCTATAATACCCATTCGCAACATTTCATTGATTTCCTTTCGAACGTATTCCCGGTGGTGAAATGGAATCGGATAATATTTTTGCTTGACTGGTGGATGATCACCCGTATCAATGACGTGCTCCTCGAGTGGAGTACAGCCCAAACGGTCCTTGGTAGCCGTGATGCATTTAAATCCCGAGACAACCCTATTTAATTGTGCCTTTTGAAGGTCATTTAAATCCTCTAAATCGTGCAAATGTACTTCAGAGTCTTTCAATAAGTTAATATTAGAAGATGCAGTGCGATAGTGCTTCGATTTTAAAATGTCAGAACAAAGGTTAAACTTGGCTAGAAAATCTACGCCTAGTATAAGAGGAGTGTTCACATCTCTACATACAAAGAATGTGACATAGTGTAAGTCATGTTTATAAGAGATAGGTACTTCTATTTTCCCTAGTACTAACAAGCGTGAACCGTTACCTACAGTCAAGTCTTTCGCACATGTCTGCAAAGGAAATTGCAAGCCTTCCTTATACAATAGTGAATACGCGGATTCACTAATTATCGACACGGCAGCTCCACTGTCCGCTAACGCGTTACACTCTAAACCTAGAATACCTACAGACAAGAACGGTCTAGGATCTCCTAAGTTTTCTTTAAATAAAGGTTGATAAGAGTCATTTTGCAGTATATCAGACGAGTATAGTTGTGTTTGTGTAGACCGGTCAGAGACTCGAGTAGTCTTAGAATTATTATTATTATTAAAGTTAGTTGCCTCTGACCTGTCACCTAGTTTTTTGTGCAAGGGCAATTTCTAGTAAGGACTCCAGGTCTCTTACACCTAAAGCATATGGGAGTGGGATATGCGTCACAACGAGAATGGTGATGGTTTCCACCACATTTTCCGCAACCAACAGTAGCTCTATTCTGTCCCTGATTAACGTTACGAGGTCTAGCATCGGAAGATGAAGGAATTGGGTTTGAGATCCCACTGCAAAAGTTAGGTATAACTAGCTCTCTACCTGTGTTCAAGAATCCACGGTTCTCGCATTTAAACTTTGATACTTCTAAACGCGCACAAATGTTCTTAAGTTCCCTAACGGTACGTACTTCAGTTAAAGCCAGACGCGAAATAAAATATGGATTCATGTTCGTCATGATAATTTCGAGTTGTTCTGCGTCGGTAATAGGTACTGACAGACGCAAAAACAAGCTTTCCATGATGTTAACATACGACCTAATCGATTCATTCTTGTCCTGCAATCTAGCCTTAATCTGGTTCAATAGACATCTTTCGTATTCTACCGGTTGAAACTCGTTTTTAAGTGACTCGACAAGCTCATCAAAGGTACCAAAGTGAGATTTATTTATGCGAAACCACATCAACGCTTCCCCAGAGAAAAGATGAACCGCGTTTCTCAACAATTCCTTATCCGAAACCTCCGAAGAGTATTTAAGCTCTTGCAATCTAAAGATAAAATCTTGGACGGGAATTCTACCATCATATACGATACCCCATTTAAGCACTTGAGATGTACGACTTTGACAGAAAACCGGAGGAACAGACTCAACCAAGTTCATCGCAGAGTCCTGAGAAGATGAGCCAGGCTTCTGATTACATTTTAAATTTTCTATGGCATTGAACGCCTTAGCCACCAATGCTATCTTTTTCAGTCTCTGTTCAGAATTAATTAAAAGCAATTTTTCTAACCTGAGTATGACATGAGACAATTTCGACAAACACCTTCTCCGACACGATGAGGACGAGTGATCTGCCTGCAGAACCGCATCCAGTTTTCCCTCGCAGACCTGGAATTCGTCGTCAACAGACAAACTTGAGATAAAAGTGTTCGCTTTCGTGTTGTCTAAAGATGTGCCCTTGGCAGATTTAAATTGGGATTTAAGCTCCTCCACAGTATAGCTAGTGTCTACATCTAGGCCTCTTGCTTGCAATTCAAACATAAGTTCGTCCTTAGTCAGATTATCAACTTCAATTTGTAACGCCATGTTTGACAAGTATATCAGTATTCAACACTTAATATTTAATACAACAGATAAGTAAAAACAGCTACTAGAATTATTCGTACTTATCTCCTCTATTTAAGATACATAAGATAGGTTATTATACCTATTAAGTTAAGCTTTTGATTTTACACACAATATTCAATTAAGTATAGGTCGACTTCAGAGAAATTCAAAACAGGGTTAACAGTTTTATCACTGATAAAAGTGAGTAGTATGCCAGTGCGATACTTAGCAATTAATAAAATAGATAAGTAAAAACAAGCACTACAATTATTTGCACTTATCTTTTCTATTTGAGAGATGTAGGATAGGTTTTACCTATAAAGTAAAGCTTATGATTCTACACAAATGTCAAAATAAATTATTAAAGTTGACAAGTAATTCTAAATTTAAAGTTTGCAATTTTCTATAGTTTCAAAGCAGGTATTAAGTCTTATTAAAGTTAAGAAGTAGTTTTAAATGTAAGGTTTACAGTTTTATAGCTGTAAAGTAGGTATACAGTTTAGTTACAATATAGTTGTAAAGTAGGTATTGAGTTTAGTTATAACTCAAGTAGCAGACTTTACTCACACGAGCAAAGAAAAGAGTGAATGTCCAATTGACAACCTAGACACACAATAGAAATAAAATATTTTTGACACAATAAACATTAAATATGACACAGATTAGATTAGTAGTTTTTGTTTTATAATAAAGTTAGCCTCACACACCAATGCAACTAGTATAGTTCAAAATTCAAGCTTATTTGACAGATTTCTACTGACAGAAACGATAAACACATCCACAAACGTTCCCAGACGCACCAGATAAATTGAAATTCCAGGGTTTACGTTGACGTGCTAGAAATATCTGAAATTACCGAGCCCCAAATGTTGGGCCGCCAGAAATGAGTGCTCACATTTTCGAAGACAAAATGGCTTCCTCCGCAGGAGAAGCGAGTACGTCCTCACGTCGTGAGCTCTGGGGACGCACTGCCTGAGCGCTGTGCCACAGCTCTAACCATCGGAACACTAGAGATGCCCATACGCAATCGCGAATCTTTCCGATTCCAAAGACAAACGAAGCTATTAGTTGATTTGATTGAGGTTCATTATGAAATAATTGATTCATACGATTAGATACAAAATAAAACACTCCTTTATTTAATATTTATGAATATTAATCCTTAAATGATTAAGAAGACATCGAGCAGAGTCGATTCAGTGTTGCCAGCTGCAACGATCCGCTAACGTATTTGAACAATGCCGCTACTAGATGGCGTTAGATCTGCACCTCTGCCTTGCTCGTCAGTGTTCCTGTAGGAATACCAGAAACTAGGTGGCGCTAGTAGTGGGAAAACTATCAAAATTGTCAGATACGATATTACTGTGTAACACCTTTAACTTACGAAAGTAACTAACATCCATCCCGGCCATAACATACTTACACATTCGCAGCTTCGATTTGTAACACGATATTCCTCTTTATAAAATATTCACGAAATAAACGTTCGAGGAAACATCCGGAAACCAAGCATATAAATAGAAAAGAAATGCAAGGGGGAGAAATTCATCAGTTAATTAACGACTTGGGCGCCACTCTTAGCTTAATCAGTGTTTTTGACTCGCAATAATTATATTGAGAATAACTCCCATTGCGAATATGTCCCCTTTCGTTGTTAATCTCTCAAACAGGTGGTTAATTGGAGTGCTACACAGGTGTAGGATATATGAATATAGCGTAGGGTGAAATTTACTGTATGTGATATAATTATATATATAAATAATGTGTGTAGTTTTTTTTTTCGCTTCAATAATATTTTTATTCCAAGCTAAGGAGTGTTATAAATTAATTTCTTTCAATCTTAGATACTTGATATTTGATTTGTCAAAATTGTCTGTCTATTAAGAGATATGCATATACAGGGTGTGGCCTGTAATAGGAGCAATCAATTTAAACATAGATCATATCATAATCAAATTGAACAAAATTTGTTCAGCAACTTTAAAAAAAAGTCTGTTTTCAGAAATTTCTTATTTCAAACAAATTAAATAGTATTTTCAATGTACGTCGTCCAATGTTGACATTCCCTGAGCATTGACATAGCTGTCACTCTACTAATATCGGACATTTCGCAATACATTGCTTCTTTGTCTAAACATTATTCTGCAAAATATCATTTAATACACGGTATTTTCAAAAGTTGCTTAACAAATGATGTTTAGTTTCAAGGGAAGAATCTGTGTTTTAATTTATTGCTCCTGTTACAGGCCACACCCGGTATATCGAATTCCTATGTTTGCTTTTTTTCTTCTGAATCAAATCATCTTGTTAAAAGATTAACATTAGATTTCCCTAATTCGTAATTCATCGCATGTGAGGACAAGGTAACATCATTTGATTTAGATCAGATATTGAGGGATGAGTGTTAGTCGGGTTCGGGAGTTCCTCGGTGCTCGCATAATGTTTGGTTTGGGTCCTGTTTGTATCGCTCGGGCCGGGGCAGGGCGACAGGGCGGCAGGGCGGTCGGTCGTCGGTCGTCGGTCGACATTCGTGATTCACCGGACGTAGGACGCGCGGCGCGGGGAGCGGGGAGCGGGGCCGTAGGGCCGCGCGGCGGGCGGGCGCGGGGAGCGGGGGGGTGCACGCGCTGCAGCGAGGTCGTCGCTCGCGAGCGCCGCGCGGGCCAGTCGGGAGCGGGATGCGGTGACGTAAACTGCACCGGCGCGGGCCGCAAGAGTAGTGTAGATCGGGATTTGTCGTGATCGTATGTGACGAGTGCGTGCGAGGACCATCCTGTGTGCTGAGTGCTTGTGCTGAACTCCGACGACCCCGCTCGACACTACCCGGCCGTTGCTGCGGCCTTCGTCGTCTTCTGGATCCCTGGGTCCCCGAAATGGTGAGTGCGGTCGAAGCCACCGCTAGTTTGTTTACGTCGCTTCGTGACTTCTCTTTCTCTCTTGCTCGACCTGCCGCCCGTATCCCGACGTCGCGCTCCCTCACACGCGACTCCTTTCTATTGTTTTGTTTCCGAAATGCAGACAGCAGACACCTACGTTGAACAGAGTCGACTGTTCGAAGCCCGATCTCGACGAGGTCGTGTTTTTGTGCATGTGTGCATATTTTTTTGGGTGTATTTTCGCAGGTAGCCGGCCGGAGCCCTCCGTCATTCATCCCCATACATATGTGCGAGGGAAGGGCATAAAGTGATAAAGTTATACACAGCCATCAGATATACGTACAGTGATCTGCAACACAATAAGAGGGCGATGGCGATATGACCGGTGGTTTCCAGTTTCGATATTACATAACTTGGTGTTGGATATTTCAGATGAGACGGGGTTGGGGGTAGGGTTGTTGAGGGTGCGTGTGTGGCTAGTAAACAATAAACTCGCCGCCGCATAAAATATAGGTCGGTAGTGTGTGGCCGGAACACGGCTGCACGCGATATGCGGTACTTGCAATGCTAACTCGCCTCTCCCTTCATACCGTCTAACACTCGTAAGTAAATGCAACGTTGCATAGACTTCATTGTTCGCCGGGACGCTGGTATATCCGCGCTAACGGTTCCAAGTGTGTAACCGGACGTTCTAGCGAGGTTTAGCAACGAGCCATTTGAAATAGTTAGTCGGGACTAGATGAAAGTTAACTTTGTGCCCATTTTTGTTACGGATGTACATATTTGCACACATTAGCCTCATTGGCAGTCATACGAATTTGCTTTGTCCTTAACTGTGCTATATTATTTACTAGATCAATTTGAGACAAAATATTTAATAGGTTGTAGAAGACAATCTCAAGAATTCATGACACTTTACAGTCCATGGAAGTGATTACCTCGTCACTCAGATTCGTTTAAGTCGTTACTCATGCGTTCAAAACGTTATTTCTGCGTACTACGTCTAGATAATCCACAGTACTATGGGTTTACTCATACAGATGAGTAAACCCCGCAAGGAGGACAATCCTTACTGTCATTGCGCGTCAGCGTAAATCAGTGAGTCATGAACTCCGTTCACTATCACTCTGATTTCGCGCACTTTTGTTCTTACGTCACCGGTAGTTTGCCCATGTGTTGCGGACGTTGCGGTCTAACCTGGGAATTCAATGATTTTAATTAAACTTCGGATAAAATAAACCCCGTTATGGGAAAACCTATCGCTTTGTCAATTACAATAGTGTATAATCCCAGCTAAAAACTGCTTAGTTTGTGTCATGCCAATCGAATCGACGCGATTTTAATTTATCAAATGATTTGACTGGTTCGAAAAGATCGAACGTTATGAGTTTCACAATGTTCCCCTAATGTTGATAAGCGCTGTGTATCTTGTTCCTATGTAATTCTATCTCATTTACGTTGTATTATATCTGGCTGTATCGTGGTTATCACGAAATACGGCTATCGTTCGCGAACCGGTCCGCGCATTATCTACGCAACGCTGGTAACTGCTGCCACTAACGGTATCCTATTCCTACTCCGAAGCACTCTTATACTAGTCTCAGCCAGTTTAAGCGGAACTCGTTTTCTACCTAGAATGTCCGTTTAGTCCTTGCTTATCGAATATCGAATTCTAACTGAATATCTTGACGAACAAAAGACATTCGAGGAAGGTAAACAACGTAAACGCCGCCGAATCGATAAAACAAAACACGATAAATATTTTCCATGTATTATTTATTTATTCATGTATTCCATTCCTCTTCCTCGTAACATTGTGGCTTCTGTATTCCCACATCGTCAACATCAAGAATACAATTTGCCTTTTCTATGAATTACGTATATCACTCGAAAAAATGATTTTTAGAGAAATCTCTGTAAGTTAGAATCTAAATTATCAATACAATACACGATACATATTTGTTGTAAAGACTCCGACTCATAAGAAGTTTATGTTGGGCTTGTAGATTCTAACGACACCATTTAAAAGAAAGCTAATTTCTTTCAATAATAACAGAAATGTATCACTAAGTGATGAACGCATATAGGATTGTCAGTAAGCAAAGGTGAGCATAGTACCCTTTACAACAACCACGCAATGAAAGATCGTTAACTATCTTTTTTTCTAGATTCGATTCTCAAAAAGGCTTATTTACAGACTTCGAGACTAGTCAAGGGTTATTAAAACACCCTTGTTTTTAGAGACACTGGGAAAATACCAAACATTACCTGTAACAAGCATTAGAAATTTACTTTAACTAAGGATTCTTTTAATTTTAAATCACATTTTTGGTCATTGAAGTTGAAAAGGAGGATTACAAAATATAGGCTTATAAAACTAACAGATGTCCAGTGTAGTAGTGTAGAAGTATTATAGAACATTTTATCACCATGTCATTATGTCTGTATTTAAGACTTACTATTTAACTACCTTACTCGATGCTCGTAATGGTAATGGCACACCGGTTTCTTTATTAGTTTACAGCGTTGGAAGTCATTACGCAGTATGGTGTGACCATTACCACAATTTCTAGCAGCGGTTCATTTGCATCAATGTACTTTAACGTTCATTGCGATGACATTTGCCAGTCAGCTGCCAGTATACAGTTGTCGAGGGAATAAACTATTACGCGACTACTTTAGGTTTGCACCTGGTTTCTATGATAGCCGATACAAAGGGGAGGCAAACTTAATAGTTCGGGTTATAGTGCATATAGTGCATCAATATAGGGTATAAGTAATGGCTAGTACATGGTTAGAGCAGCTTGCGAGGCGCGTGCCTCGGCAGGTGCACCGCTGCCGGCTGCCGTCCCACCTGTCACGACATCAGCTGCTCTTCAACTACTAACCTTTGTTCTACATGACCATCCCTCCCTGAGAAATCAAGACCCTTCGGAGCGGATACATCTGTCCCCTGAAAACCGGTCTAAGATTTCAACTCTATTTGATTTAAAAAGGTAACTCTCTCCCCGGAAGTAGTTTTACCCTTACATTATCAAAGATTTACTTCTAGTACTGTTAATAAAAAACGACACAGTGACTCAAACGATGGGTCAGTCACTGGCGAGCCAGATCATGCACGCTCAAATAACATTTAATTAGCTTATCGGTCAACGAATGCGTCGTGTTTACGCCATACGTCTCTGACAGTCCATATAGGTAGAGAAATAGGCATGTATAATTGCAATACTACGCAGTGTAGTAAATAAACAGAGACGAGCGTAGAAAGCGATAAAATTTCCCGACAGTGCCGCGCTCTTTCGCGCTTTAATTGCATTTCGTAGGTAATTTCACCATCACCGGCGAACTTTTCCGGTACTCTTTACCGTGTTTAACTAGTGCAGGCGGTTTTCTCTACAATATTTGCTTGTCGGTCATGCGTGTGTAGAATATGTCGGATTATGGTTGTAAAATATATATATATATATTAGCGCGGTTAAATAATGCAGCTTTCAAAACGTTAATGTTCTTTATGGCTGGAGGGACCAGTCACCCTGGTATTTTTATGCGTTTCACGAATGGTAAGTTTAATGCTGTTTTTTGTTCGGGCGCGTGCCACATTATCGTTGCGTGCAGTCAACTCGGGATGCACTCGCGAGTCGCCAGTCGCCACTGACCTTGCCAAGAACCATCTTGGCAGTCATAAAATCAATGTTATTCTCGCCCTTTGTTGTTCTTGAACTGTTAGAATACTTATGTATCAAACATCTCAAATTTATGCCTATAAATAAAACATGCTTACAATTGACCTCGAGGAGCCTTATAAATTGAACGAGATTGATGTTCGGCAAATTTTAGAGATAAAAATAGGCGTTGATATGACTGGTTCTTACTGCTATGTACGTAGGTATACCCTATATGTTGTTGCATATTTATACATATTTTATTTTGTTGCTATGAACTTCATTCACGTATTCCTCAAGTACCTAAGTAACACCTATTCAATTCGCAAGTACCTACAATACAAGTAAAGGTTACAAGGATTGATCCTTTGCCCGATCGTATTTTAAATGCGTGACTTAGCAATTACGGCATGTTATATAACACACCATAGATTTCCGAGCGGAGACCGCCAGTTAGCAACAGAATAACGGCATAACCGGAATTTAATCGCCTAGAGCCACATCTATAGCGGTATGCGAAAACCATAGCTAGATGTGAACTGTGCGCGTACACGCGGGTTCAATCTCGTTAATGTAAATTAGCTTGCGACAGAATGTTCGGCTCTCGACGCGGTCCACGACCCTCGCAGTGCATCTTGGTGTGCGCGGGTGTAGGGGGGCTCCGCGGGCCCCGGGCACTTCGATCGCTCCGCACCGCACGTACGCACGGCCCTACGCACAGACCTGCGCCGGGCTAAGCCCGCGCGCGCACCACTTCTATCCCTCCAAGGGCGTATGCGTTATTAGCCCCCCTTCCACCTCCCCCGATCTCCCTTCGAGCGAAGGGCGTTCGGGCTCGGCTAGGACGTTCCCACACCCCGGGGTGGTTTTCTTCGATTATTATAAAAGTCCCGTGACGTAATTGTTTATTGTGTTTTATTAAGAAGTAGGTCAGGACGCTAGGCCGGCGGGAGGGCGAGGTGACGGCGGTCGTCGACACTAACGGATCGCTATTTATACCTGCCGCGTAGTGCACCGGAACTCGCTCAGTGCAACGCTGCATCCGCGGCCGCCGCTCCGGCGCCCTGTCAATGACCTCTTTACCACGAACGCTCGCTTCCTATATCACCGAAATAACGCTCAGACTAACGCTCCTTATTATTAGCTCGCATTACAATCCCCAACTATCTCAACGGGAACGTAGAAGAAATGTTTTCTTAGCTATCCGTAATTCCGTACCTATTGTGAAAGGTAAAAATAACTCGTTAGAGGACATTTCGATATTCCACGACTCTGACCGTTTGGCATTTAATGAGCGATCATATATCTCGCTTAAAGTAGGTACTTCTCTTTCATATAACGTTGAAGTAACAATTACTTCTAAACGTACTACAGCTTTCAAAGTGAGTCAAAGTTGGCTTTATTCTCCTACACAAACGATATCGTAGGGCGTACGTTGCGAAAGGGCATGCCGCAACCGGCTGCCCTTCGGTTGTTTGGTTTACGTAAGAAAACAGCCCACATCACTAGACTATAGCCACCCACGCGGGTGAACTCTGTGTCAACCCGGCTGCCCTAGTTTTTACACTCGAGATGTTTTTACACGTGCAAAGCAAACTCTAGCCCTCCGTTTTCATAATGAGAAACCGTCAGCACAAAGAAATGCCATGCCCATATTTGATGACGGGAAACGTTTGCCGAGCAACTAACATGGGATTTATGAGTTCATAGCAAGTTATTGCAGGTGCGGCGATTACGACTGACTAAGCGAGGCTCGTCGAACGTCAGATCTAAACAGACATTACGCAAGGCCGGCTTATTGTCATATTAGCCAATTGTCCAATAACGTCCGCATTGTTGGATCAGTGGCTACAAGACAAGTACTCATGCCATGCTGGAATTTCCGCGAAATACTTCATACGTCACTAGAGCACGTCACGTGGTCGCGGGCGCGGCGAAACGTCACGCCACAAGGCCGTGGGTTACTCACCCGCCGACTACCAACCGTCTAAATACGGTCATGATCGTTATAACACAAATTGCCTGTCAACACCTCAACGAGTTACATACTTCCCGAAATAACCAGCATACACTATAACAAACGCCTGAGCTCCAAGCCGATATTGCGCTTGATTATGCTGAATACACGTACATTACATGAGGCAAGAGTTTCCGTTCAAGTATCAAACGTTTACGAATTCAATTACCGCCACTTCGCGTTATTATTCTCTCGACGTTCCCATGGAAACTTCGTAGTATCAGCCACGGCGAGTTTTCTTGGTAAAGCGCTGAATTAATTGTCGATCACTTAGCATCAGCTCCACGTAGGTACTAATGTGTTATCTTTTTTACGTAATTGTGACGAGTTCGCACAGAGTTTATCTAGAGTTGGCTATTGTGTAATAATTCTGCATCACGTGTAACCTACAGAGCCTGCAAAATACTTACTTAGGTTTTATTGCTTTACCTTGAAACATATTCTCTGTCATAATGAAACCCTGATATATGTTCATGTATTCATGAGTATCTGGCATTGCACCAACCCCTATTGTATGTAGGTTTTGTCCTTAAACATATGTTTGAAATTGAATATAGGTTTTATTGATTTAACGTGCTTGGTTTGCCGGGTTTTCTCACGTACGAGTAATAACAATGTTTCAGATAATTTATATTATTTAGTATCCAATAGATAGATAAGGTACTAGGCACTTAAATACATATTTTATACGAATGGTGCAATTTATGTGTGCGTGCATCTGCAATATTTAGTATTATTAGCATGCTTTATTATATACCCATGATTCAGGAATTACTCATGTGAATCGTAATGGAATTTTCGTTATGTTATCACTACGATATTATTGTGGTTATGAGCGCCGTTATGATGACCTTAAGAACGCTGGGAAATACCTGAAAAATACCGATAGCAACATATAAAATAATGCCTTATCAAACACATACACGTGGGCGAACAAAATACACATATACGTAGGTTTACAACGATGAATGGCTAAAAATGCGATAACTCCGTATCGAAGTGTAGTAAAAATCATTAAACGCTCACACTAAGCCAAACAGTGAATTCAAGTGGATATTTGAAATGAATGCAGATATTCTACACGAGTATGAGTATACCTATAGGATTACCGGAGCAAAACTTCAGTTCTCACGGATGCCGATGCGTACTTACTTACCATCTCCGTCATGTTGTACGCACAATAGGCATTAGAAAGCTGCTTGTGACCGCAAAAAGGGAGCAAATGGAAAGGGCTCAGTGCCACGCTGAGTCGAAACTTCGAAGTAGTTGCGAGATGACGTTACGTCAGATCGAGCGACCCCGCCCCCGCCCCGCGGAAGGGCCTGCACGCACGATATGCGTGTGACTCCGGCTCTACTATCGTATGTGCTGCCTTTTGTTCCATCGACAATCTATGACGCAAACCTAAAATTGTCGTCTACAAAGGGTCCAACCCTTCCGATGCCGTAGGGATGGGGCAGAGCTTTTAATTCAGCTGCATGTAAATAAGTATTGGACTTGTTACTACACTTGTGAATCGTGAATTGTATGGGGTAGTTATCAAGGGCACTCCTGCGTTTGTAATGTAATAATAGCGCAAAATGTTCAGTTCTTTTAGTGTTAGGGGGATTCATTCTGCATAATGTTCAAGTACGCTTCGTAGTAGCAAATTCTGATAATATCATGGGTCGATTAGTATCAAAAATATTGGCTTGTGCTCGCATGACACCCTGTTTTAATACGGCGTTCAAGAATTAAACTGCATAAGCTGCCTGCGCGTAAATTATGTTTACTCAAACTGTACTTGAGCGTAAATTGCTACAATACTTATTTATAACGTATAATACAATGAAAATAAATTAAGACTAAATTATAAAAATAACAAGTTATTTATAAAAGGTTGCACAAGGCTAAATTAAGTGTACTTCTTGTATTATTGAGTGTGTTAGCAGCAGAACGGTCGCCCTTAGCGAACCTGTTCTTAATGATGTCGGCATAATGTTGCGGTCGCGGTTTTTGTTCGTGTCATATCATGCGAGTTGCAAGTAATGCATGTGCAGCTGTCGCCGCTCGCTTCCGCATTGCCGCATCAAGGCAAGACGTCAAGCCATTTGATGTCAATAAAATCTATTTCACTTCTCCACTTATGATTTGCCGCATCATCAACGGTGATACACTCTAAAATACTAGACAGCTAAGTATCGTTGTGGTGGAGTCCTACTCTTAGACACACCTAATAGAAATATACAGGTGTATCTACGTACAAAACTGCATAGCGCGCTTCAAGGAACCAGGTACCAAGTTTCATTGCATGCTTGACCTAGATGCTAAGATAGGTAAGTTTATACAATAGTGATATTCTTGGCTTAGGTCTCGGTACCGTAAGGATGGCCTCTACGATCCGATCGCAAGGCTGCAATGCACTTATACAGGTTGACGCTAACCCGCTCGACTTGTTAGTGTTTCCTTACTTCATTAAACAAAGCACTGTATCGCTTTGTTCCCATGTTCATAACGCTTATTTGCAACATTTGTTCGACAAATTACTACAAACAAGATTACAATGTCTACTATGCGAGTCTATAGACTGCTGGGTAATGTGTTTGAATTAGAAATGAAAAGCCGGTAAATGGGTCGCGTCGGCTAGACTGAATCCAAGTTTTTCTCAAATCGAATGAGCACTTCATTTAAAATCCTGAACTGTAGAACTGTGCCAATATTGAAAATAACCTGCACATAAACAGACATTGCATATTAGAGCCGGCGTTAGGTAGGTTATTCCGTAGAGTCGAATCGGACGAAACTGGGTCAACTGGTATGACGCCAGCCGATAAACGAGCCCTCGCCCGCTCATTATCAATTTTGTTCAACGTACGTGTTACGCCTGTTTGCTTTCAGCCTGCAATCACTTCGGTTTGCAAAACAAATATTTGATATCCATGGTAGTGCGATCGAAACCAAATGTCGATTATAATGTTTCTCGTCCGTTTTGCCCTCCATGATAGTTATTTTTGAACCATTCCGAAGGGTATTTAATGTTGATGTGTTAGACAGGTATTGAAAGACGCGCATTTTTTATTACTTTTGCGTACGTGCCGGAATGACGATGCCAAGACGCCGAAATTATAAGTAGTTTTCATTCTAATAATTTCCGACTAACAATAACCGTTAAAATCGTGTTTCACGCATATTTCAGGAATTGCCTTGAAAACACATTCTCATGAATAGTAACGAGCGTGAGGTCGTTCATATACAAGTTGTATGTGTATGTGTGGCCGCGTACATAAAGGCATTGCGTTTGCGGTGCATACAATTTCCGTTGCATTGCATACTGTTGCCGTGGAGCCAAGGCCGTGATGCAATATGGTCAAGTGAATTGTAGGTTGCCGAGTGCATCGTATAATTGCATCCATCAATCACGAGACCGCGTTCGCTGCTCTAAAACTAATGTTTACCAACAAATTTTGTTTAGTTTCGGGCTTCCTTGGGGCTCGGAATTCGCTATTCGTATTAGCGTGTTCTAGATTCGAACCCAGTTAATAGGGAAGTGGGTTATTAAGTGCCTCCTCGGCTCGGCGTGGGAAAGTCTCGTGCTCCCGAGTATTGTGGCGTCACGTGCTATCGGATCGGGCGCAGCCGCGGCGCGCACCTAGTGACAGCTTCAGTTATGTAAAGTGAATGCGATGTGATGACGACGGAACTATAAATAGCGGCCGATCCGTCCTTGAGTCGAGCGTGCAGAACTAGGTCAGGCCCTCCCGCCCCGCACAGGCGCTCCCCGTGCGAGGTACACCGCTGAACAGCTGTATTGCTGCTTACATTGTTTCTTTTCACAACATTTCATATGCGACCGGGCGACCAACAAAACTAAACCGATACGAAACTCAGAATCATAAGTTTACCTTTCTGCTGATAAATGTTCATTCATGCCATGAGCTTGTCGTAATCGATTCTTCCACGCTCCGCATTTGAATAGCAACGAGCCAAAGGGAGCATTTCGGATGTATAAATAGGGTACTGACTGTATACATAATTTCTTACCTGAGCGAGTTGATAATGGCCGTGGCGCAGGTAGCACGTTGGATTATATGTATTATAATCGATCCCTCTGCGTATACCTATGCGGACTTTTATTCCTGAATGCTGTCCACATTCCGAACAATATTACTTAACGTTTTGCATACGAGAACATTAAGAATACCACATCGTACAAACGACATTCTCCTCTCAAATTATTCGTGATAGTGTCTTCATCTCACAACTACGATTATCATAGTACTGTATGATTATCATCTTGCTCCTTATGTCTTACTTAACCTTTTCTCCGATATGTATACATAATTAGATTCTATAATTACAAACGGACAGTGCATACCAAGGCGTACATATGATACTTTAAGATATAGAGTGTTAAGGACCTGATAATGATAAAACATAAAAGTGTAATAAGCGTTTATTCGCGTTAATGACATCAACATGCATAGAGTAATTGTTACGTACGCTCGCTCGCAACTCTTCATTAGCTGGAGTGCCTGGGCCTGCGGACCTACTGCCTGCTTGTGTGTAAATTAATATTCGTACGAGTATTTGTATGCAACTGATGCCTTCTGCTGCCTTTATATCCGCAATGTCAGGTGTTAATACAATGAAGTCGTTTTTTTTTAATACACCTTGGCCGAATAAATAGATGCCAATACATAACAGCTTCATAACAAATCAATTAGTTGTAAAGGTACCTGTAGACTTGTAGATGGTAGGTGGGTGGTACCGAAAATAACACAAGTTGTCAAGTTGATTAGGTAAGCGAGATGTTTTCTTTTTCTTATTACAATTTGGTCGGTTGGTAATTGGTAAACAAAATACGTAAAAATTTTGTTAATTATCCTGTTAATTACCCAAGATTTACGTAATTAGGGATTTTTTCGGTTCCGCCCACGCTGTCCTTTCGAACAAAGAAAAAAAAGTCTCATCTCTGGAAGTTTGCAGCTTCGTCCGTTATGTTACTTGGTAAATTACTTTTGAATGTTGCGTGACAGCCGGCAATCATAACTTATTACGGAGGAACAATGAATGCGAATAAGCCCGGAGTACTTATGTCGAGCGCCGAGCGCGCGGTGAAAGCCGCCCGCGCGTGTGTGGGTACGGTAATGATCATTTAATTTTAGTCATCGGTATCGGCACCGGATGCCATGCCATCCCTCCACCTGCCTCCTTTGTTTCTGCATGCAAATGTCAGCGGAGGTCATCTAAATAAAGGCTACGTAGGCGCTACGACGGATTCGGCCGCGGTTGCTGTCTAGACGTGGCTGCATCGTCCGATCGATTGCACGGACGAGCCTCAGACGGTCATCGACCCCGCGGCGCATCGGTGACGTTACGCTCCGGTGATGCGCTCCTAAATAACCTCACGGATGTTACCACCGCTCCAATTGATTGCATTCCTTACCGACCCACCCCATCGCACGCTCTTCACAACATCTTGCCCTGTTTTCATCTCGAAATCGTCAAATTGTTAAACATAGATGCCCGTTTTAGTTGACGCTTTATACACCTAACACCATGACAGATCAATTCAAAGGCGAGGACGTGCTTGTAGCTCTCATATTTGAGCATTTCATTTTTTACTCGCACTGCGTTGGTATAATAATCTCAAAGACTGGATGTACAATAAATCCGTAGCCGTAATGCAATCTCTTTCAATGCTGACAAAGCCGACCGGTTTAGATTTTGGGTCGGATAGACAGAAATCGTAAAAGTTTTTGCTTTCGCATTGTACAGCGTCCGCTTTCTTAAAGGCTTCTCGGGAATATGCTCGAGAGCAAAAAAAGTGAGTTTTTATCATCGGTTCGTAGTGTTATATGACCGTGTACTGAGCGTTTATTATGACAACAGATTGTCGGTGCCTACTCTTGTTATTTACGTGTTGTCTAACCTTGGGACGCGATCAAGTTCAGCTGTAACTTTGACATTGTTTCGTTACGCGACTCGTATTTTACAGAGTTCTACGGGAAAATTAACGACTGAAAACTTTACTTTGCTTCTTACCTTGTTGAACAATCTATTGTACCTTGAAAAATGCGGTTTGATGCGCTCCAGTAACAAACAGAGCATCTTTAAAATTCAAATTCCTTACTTCTGTAAAATCTCAGCAACCACCGCCATAGATAGGTAAAATCATTGTCAAGGAATAGATACCTGTTTTACTACTTATTGGAGATAAATAAGTCATAAGGTGCTGCTATGTGCTAAGTAATTTCAAGGCCATGCTGTTAGGTTACTCGTTAGAAATATGAAGCTATGCTTGTGTTTGCAGATGTACTAACCCGTACGTGTAGATATCTAATCTATCTTATATCCCCTTCTGGGCATATAGGATAACTTTATGACCCTTCCCTTGGATACGTGTAGGGCAACGAAAGCACTGCAGATGTCCCTGTACGTGTCGCCGGGGTTCTCGCGCGCCGCGGACGCGCACCTGCGGCTCGCGCTCATGTTCAAGGCGCGCCGGTACTGGACCGCCGCCGCCGCGCACTTCCGCCGCGCCAAGCTGGCCCCCCACCAGGACGCCACCTTCACCCGCCTCGAGCTCACCTTCCACGCTGCCCACCTCCTCGAAGCCAGAGGCCTGAGAAAGGCAGCGAGAGACGCCTACACCAAACTGCTCAACGAACCCCAGCTCGCGCTCACGCTGAAAGCCGATATCTGTCGACAACTCGGTAAGCTAAAATTTTTACTCCCTTATTGTTTATCCGCACAAAGCGATACTTTTATGACTCGGCCGCTCAACGACTTGCGTTTCGGTTGTTATGGTAAGCTGTTAACTAATATTTATGTCACTTTAATAAAACAAAACTACTTGACATTGAACGTGACTCAAAGAGCTATAAAAGAATCTGAGACAATGAGGCACCCCATACTTACAGAACCTAAACAAAAGAGCAGACTCCATTGCATAAAACGGGGACATGAATAGCCGCTCTAAAACGCGAGACTACACCGTGCATTCGTTTATTATTTTTGTTTTATGATAGAAATAAGTTTTGCTATTGCTTTGCCTTTATTTTGGCGGCGAGGACATAAGAAGCATTGAAAGCGATGCTTTTCATATTTCCATTTTACAAACTTCGCCGCGAGGTGGTAAAAGGAGTTGTAATGAAATTGTAATAATGCATTGTTGTGGCTTGTTTACCGCAAACCAGCAGCATTATCTTTAAACACGGCCGAAGCCGACGTAATGGTCAGCCGCCTCGTCCGGATAATAAATAACGCTGAAGTTTAATACGGATGGAAATGAGGCTGCAACCAGTTCCAGGCTAGGCCAGCAATTTTAGAATAAGTCCGATCAAAGAGAAAGCATAGTCACCTCACCACCAATACAAATTCCAAAGTCAACTCTTGATCTAGGCAATAGAATTTATATCATGTCAGATATTCTAGTGCACCTTTGCCCTCTGTGATATGTGTATTGTTATTGATTGACGATTATTGTTGCGACTTGCGACCGTGTTAGCCAATCCACTTTTCAATGAATACTATTCTCCATGCCCTTTGTCGTGAATTGCGCAGTACAACGCCTGCTAAAGCTATTGTTATTCTCAGTTCATTACTATATCGATTACCTTTGCTGTTTAAACTTAAATGGTAGTCCTTTGTTTTCACTTTAAATTTGCCACGATAGCGTATAATGATAATGATTGAATAGTCGATTGACAAGCTCTCAAAACTTATGAATGCAAGATATTTGAATCATCGAAATAACATTTAAGATTTAGCTTCTTAATGCCCGCAAATCAAATCTGCCGTAGAAGACTCTTGATAATTATATTCTAACCTCTTCGCATTAATTAGTTGAAATAGTCATATACATTTTTATGAAGTTTTAGTTTAGTTGAGGTGTTCTAAGGTGGATATTTCCAGGTTGGCTATACCACCGCTGCGTATCACTCGGCGAGCCGGCGGCGCGGGCTCGCGCAGCCATTTGGTGCCTTAATCGTGCCGTCAAGGCGGAGCCCGAGTCGGGAGCCGGGCTGTACCTGCTGGGCCGGTGCTTCGCCGCACAGGGCAAGGTGCACGATGCCTTCGTCGCCTACAGAAACTCTGTTGAGAAGTCCGAGGGCAATGCTGACACTTGGTGCTCGATCGGGTGAGAGATTTTTTTTTTACTCAAATCAACATACACTAAATTTTCTAAAATCGGTCCCTAGTCCCTATTGCCACTATACTATCCTATACAGCTGTATAATGAACTTCTATTGACGGCGACAGCAGTATTAGCAGTCAAAGTATTTTTTTTTATGCTGTTAATTTGTCAGGTTTGTTACTCAATTGGCCACTTTCTGACTTCATGAATTTGTGGCTTATCACTGAGACACAAGCCACAACAAGTCTCATTTATGATCATAGCTTTTGTAGAAAGGTATAGATGATTAGATTAGTTTATATTTATTTCACACATATAGAGATACATTATAAATTACACATAGTCAATTTAGACGAATCTATACGGTGATCGTCAACATAACAAACAAATTCAGTAAGTCATAATTCTACAGATCATTAAGAAAGAACAACGTCAAAATATTATATTATGACGATGAGATGTAGGGGTAGGTATATGTTAGAGCTTTATTCAGTAGATTAAACTTACTAAATTAGGCTCATGTTTAAATTTAAAGTTAACAACTAGCCAGGTGTCCCATGTTTATTATAATAATTTATAACAAATCCTGACCCTAGAAACGGGAAAACACGCGTAAAACCCAACATGATTAGCGCCTCTTTAGAACAAGTTTTCCTCTTACAGCGTCCTCTATCAGCAACAAAACCAGCCCATGGACGCGCTTCAAGCGTACATTTGTGCTGTGCAACTAGACAAGGGCCACTCCGCCGCGTGGACCAACTTGGGTAGTTTGTATGAAAGCTGTCAGATGCCTCGAGATGCGTTCGCGTGTTACAACAACGGAGGGGCCGCGGCCACGGCGTCGCACTCCGCCCTGAGGCAGCGGCTGGCATTCTTGAAGGCGCACTTGGCGCACGCCCCCATGCCTTCTGTGACTGGCAAGTGAGTATTCGAATGTATAATGAAGCATAATTTGTTTTTTTACGTGGAAATCCAGTTGTGAGGAATGTTAACAGATTTGTTTTTTAAAATTCAAATAGAATAAGTGAAGTCAAAATCATTGTATTTATATGGTCTAATGTAGATAATATATTTTTAATTTAGGCGGTAGGTGATCCCTGGAAACGTATTGTATGGCATGCGATTGAAACTGATTGAAGGGGAAAATCCGAAGATCGGGTTGATATTGATGATGATTTAGGAAGAGTTTATAAATGATTTGTAGCCTGGTTTGAATTGTTTGGTTATAATCCGTAGACTTAGTTCCAGCGATAACTTCAACCGCTTCAATAGGTAAACTATACCTGTTCCTCAGACGACGTCAGCTGCCATCTATCGAGGAGGCGTGGAACCTTCCGATTTCTGCGGAGATGTCATCGCGCGCTCCGAAGTCGGCGCCGCCGCCGTACCCGGGCAAGCGGCCCGAAGAGCCGCCGCCGCTCACCCAGCATCAACTGCAAACCCTTCAGTACCTACAAAGGAATTCACATAATCTGTCCCCGCAACAGCAAGTACGTATAGGGCAGGCTGTTTATGCGAAAGCTAGCCCAAACTTGCGCAACCGGACGCCCAACACCAACTTTGCAGATCCGGTAGCTACAGGATCACGGACTGCATAACGTATCGACGTCTGATGACACGTATTTGGTGTCAAACACATTTCACCAAATTCTGATTCATCAAAAATTACATGAAATACTTCGTTACAGAGCACATTGACACTATTTACAGGCGTAACGTAAAAGAGACTTCTAAGTAGGATTGGTGGAAAAAAATGTTAGGAAAAGCGTAATTTACAGGCTAGTTAATCCTGTACAGGATGTGATTGTGGGAGTCGACCGATTTCTTGGAGTGCCAAATTCGCGCTTGTAGATCGCAAGAAAATTCTATTCTAATTATTTATTTGGACACATGCCATGATCAATGTCATATGCAATATTTTATGATTTGCATTTTATTTTGATATTATATTACAATATTAATAGTAGGTACCTAATCCTCTCAAAGTTGGCCTACTCAATTTTATTGAATCTCACCTGCTCTTAAGCGAAGGGTACAAATCAAGGTCTTTGAAATTAAAAACACAACAAGCGTTCTCCCGAGGGGTCCGAAACCAGTTTCTCGCTTCTGTGGGAAAAAAGGTTCGTTCAAATTGATGCAAATTGGGAAATTGATACACGCGCGCATCCTGTGATAACACTGTACGCTCGGCGATTATTCCCAAGGTTTCTGCGGCATTGAAATGTTTCATTACTATATTGATCATTTAAATCTGAATTTACATTTGATTACAATTTACGAGACAATTTAGTTCGCCATAACAGGTGGTTATGTACTTATCTGGGTCGTATTTTATAAAACACATGCTACCGTACCGGGGCCAAAAAATCTCTCTGAATGCCTTCGAGAATCCATATTTCGATCCAGAAGTGCTAGCACAACTTTAGGCAACCGCCCAAGGTGTCTTAAAGCAAACGATTGTCCGTGCTACAGTAAAAATATTATATTTTTTTACAATTTGATGTGTGTCAATGTACTTATTTTTGTTACAGGCGTTGATGCAGCAACTTCTCTCCCAATACCGACTATCTCAAGCGGCGCGGGCGCGGGCGGTTCGTATTAGACTTAACTCCCTTCCCATCCCTATTGGCGGCAGGTTCTAGGCAAAAATTAGGCAAATTTAATTTAAAAGAACCTTTGCTAATAATTTTTTTTTTCGCAGGTTACGAAAAGTGAAGGCAACGCCAACGGCGGCGAGACCGCCGAGTCGCTCGCCGAAGACTTACTGAAGAGATTCGCCGATACACAACCTGAGATAAAAAAAGAACCCGTTGCAGGTAATTTCCCTAATTAAACGTTTTAGTATATATATGGCTGGTTTCGACGAGCCTCATCGTGTCGCGTTAAGGCGATTCGCGTCATCACATCATGTGTTTATTATCGTCAGCAAGCTTCAACCTTTTCATAGAATGGTTAGAGAAGGGGCCGACTAAACATTAAGGCTGCGTTTCCACCAGAGATGTGCGAGGATGCGTAGCGAGGGATGTGTTTTTGTTAACCAATGGAATAACTTCATTTAATTATCCTCGCTCAGCGCAACCGATTCTATTGGTTAACAAAAACACAGCCCTCGCTCTCGCTACGCATCCTCGCACTGGAGGAAGGAAACGCAGCCTAAATCTAACGTCCCACCGTGCTATGAAAAGTCCGAAGCGGGAAGCCTGATTATCATCACCATTTAGCAGCACATCTAAGAAATGAGATTCCTTTCATACACGGATAATTCAAGGATCAAGAACGCTGGCAACTTCTTAAGTTAACTTGGTCCATCGTAGGAAGATGGTAGGAATATTTGTATAGAATCTTTTTATCGATTCATATTTTTATGTGGAAATACCACATTTTTATTTTTATAAATAATGACACAAAGGTAAATTAAGAAAGAAAAATTGAATGCGATCTACTACAATCTAAGCAGGATTTGAACCTGCGACCTCTGCGTTACCGGCGCATTGCTCTTCCAACTGAGCTATCAGACCGCTACGTCTATCACACCAAATCTTTCATCCCATAATTCGTTACGCTACTGGAGCGCCCTCTGTGTCATATATGTTTGAAATGCTTATGCGCATTATAGCCATACCCTAGGATGTGCGCTTTACACGCACGATCCCCAATCCCCATTGCTTTACAGCAAGTGTGAAGACTGCTAGAGAGATGGCGCTGTGCTAAATATTTGTATAGAATCTTTTTATCGATTCATATTTTTATGTGGAAATACCACATTTTTATTTTTATAAATAATGACACAAAGGTAAATTAAGAAAGAAAAATTGAATGCGATCTACTACAATCTAAGCAGGATTTGAACCTGCGACCTCTGCGTTACCGGCGCATTGCTCTTCCAACTGAGCTATCAGACCGCTACGTCTATCACACCAAATCTTTCATCCCATAACACCTACCTACCAAACCTTTCATTTTTTCTTTCTTAATTTACCTTTGTGTCATTATTTATAAAGATGGTAGGAAGTTTTTTTATTGGAGCTCAGCTTGGAAGCTCCCATGGATCGACTCGAATGGACTTTGTAACAATGCGCAGATCTCAGCGAGTACTCAACCGATTTTAGAATTTTTTGTTTTAAAATGCAAAAATTAAATTTCGCTAGGTCGTGACGAAGAGAAAATTTCGAAAAAAAAAAAAAAAACCGCTCCAATTTATGGTGCAAGCTTAGCCAGTGGCTGACTCTGCATCCTAGTTACTATCAAGGATTATACATATGGATTGACAACCTCATACAAAAAAACGTACTCCAGAAGAAAGCTCAAATACTTATTTCTAGATGGCGCTGATTATAAGACGTAGATGCGCAATGTTTTATTAAAACACATAATAGATGTCATTGTCGCTAAGCGTTATACCAAAAAGAGACAGCGTGGTATCTGTATAGTTCTTAACTAGATGGCGCTGAAACTACTCGTGTTGATTTCTTAATCACGAATAATCAAGCAGACTGCACGTCTAACATTAACTTTGGCACGCGACTCATGTCGCGCGAGATAGCATCATCCGTCACTATCTCATAGTACTGTACAGATAGAGACAGGTAGTATATCTCGCGGGAGAAAGAGTCGCGTGTCAAAGTTATGCTAGCCGTGATCGTTATTGAATAGGTACAGCCAACGTCATAATTAAGTCATAAGCGTACGTCCGTACTTTCCTAGCGCTCCAGTGATATCATATATATATCATACATTAGCCAGAACTACCTATACAACAACCCGTTCAGAAATTCGTGGCCATTTATGTTCGTCTTATTACATTGAAATAAGTAGGTAATCAAAAGTTTACCTGATCTCACGGAAAAAGAGAGATGGCAAACTCATTGCGCAGTAATGACTACTATGCAATGAGTTTGACACGACTAATTTGTACGAGAGATTAGGTATACCTATATTTATAATTATTACCCTTTGCATTAAACTATTTTAAGTAGGTATTACATAAGTAACCGAGTATATTAATACTACGAGTACTAATACTGGCTTAAATAGTAAATAATACATTCTGCTAGTTATTTTTATGGTATATCTTTATTATGAACAATGATCAACGAAAGCACACCAAAATTTTAACACACTTTAACAACATACGGCACACTATAAAGGTCAATATGAAGAAGTAATTATAAATACTGGTTAAGCCCATTTTATTCCAATTGGTCTTTGGTCAAAATATCTCACTTCATCATATTATACAAAAATCGCTGAATCGCGATTATTTCTGCTTTAATTTGACGTAAGCCATACTTATATAGGTAGCCATAATACGACTTGTCAATTTCAATCTTCTGTACCGTTAAATGCCCCATCATGTGTTCCGTACTGAAAGAAACTTTAGGAATCTTTAATCAACACTTTAAGAGTCCGCAGCAAGGTCCGCTCAACTCCGCGTTGAGATCGCGCGCTTACGCTTTAAAATGTTGTTGTTTCACCTAGAGGAAGACAGGGCGCTAGCAGTAAAGCGAGAGCGCGCTAGGAGCAAAGAGTATGTAATCACTACGTTTTAAGAGACGGGAGTGCCATACAAAAAGCGTGAACTCGCATTAGTATGAAACGGGGGCGAAACATACTGCCAATATGAAGCCGCAAACGATATCAGTGTCAGTGTCAACTCATGACATAATGCCAACATCAAGAACAAAATAGGGATGTCACATGTTACACAAATTATCGAATTATCGATATCGATATCGGTATTAAAAAAAAATGGTTCAGGCGGGGTTCGCAATCGCACCCGCGTCTCCAACGGCTTTCCGGTAATTTAAATCATTAAATATTTCGCTTCAATGTAAACATTTGGTTTACTTTAGGTTACTGACTTCATAAAAAAAAACAAGTGTGCAAATAATTTTATTTCGTTCAAACTTTGCTTGGCTTGCTGATAAACATAGACGAAAAAAGCCGTTTCATCACTCCAGTCTGTGCTCCAGGTTGGAAGTTCTGCAACACAAATAATACAGGGTAAACAGAAAATTACAGAGTAAAAATGAATCTGTTTGTCCAGATGAAACCGTACCATTCATAGTCCATTGAAGATTTTTCGTAAAATATTTCTGTGACCATAATCTAACTCAAACTGGCATAAAAAGTAGTGATAATAATGTCTTATCCTCTCATCTGAGACGGCTTTAACAGCTGTATTCAAGTGCACACTTTTGTATAAGTACACATACCAATAGGCTTTTGCTTGAAGAAAGATATTCCGTGTTTACCCAGGTATTTTTCACTTCAAATGAAAATTATCGATAAAACTTACATACAGCACTATTGTTTACATACGTATAAGGGTATGTATTATTTTACCCGAAATACCAAGTTTTCAATGAAACTTACGATTAACATGGTTATAACACGCAGTAATTAAGTATATTTTTTACTTACCGATCTTCGAACGGTGGAAATCTTGCCATGAATAGTCTTTTTTGACCGTCCATTCGACACGTTTTCATTCTGCATATTTCGCACTTTTTCCTTTTCAATCCACTCATTTTTGCAATTGTGATTGTCTTGTGTACCTTCTAGACGACCACTACACCCAAAGAATGCAAATTATTAGATTATTTGTGAAATTTGAATTATTTGAAAAGATCGCAGAACCTTGACAGAAGTGACAGACTACACAACAAAATAGAAAGTAATAGAAACGTCATCTAACATGGCATGGCGGACAAAAATGGCGGCTGAAGTACAACCCGCCTAAATTCGATTGTCGCCAATTATCTAACCACTAGATTGCTTTTGGTAACTACGGCTACCTGTCACCGCTCTTATTTTATTATACAAATAGAGTCCAACTCAAAATTCGAAGCAATTGAGTGGCTAATGCTTTGTAGGTTTCAACGTTCTTTCAAACTTAGGTAAAAAATTCACCTCCGTTTCATACAGCCGTTGTCGATCGTTTTTTACCTTGAGAGTTGCGCGAGGCTGGCTAGGAGTAGCTATGATAAGGGCGGTGCTTACCGCCGCCCCCCCGGACCGTTCCCCGCGCTAGAGTAATTCGCTGCAGTTTCGCAACAATTTTTTGTAATTTATTTTAAGGTTTTCGTAGTTACGCTCTCATTTTAAAACTACGAGATCAATTTTGATAAATCTTTTTTCTTATCAAACTGCATAGTTTAATCGACACCGGAAATAGGTTTTGACTTCAATCTAAACTATATTTTGGTCGTAGTATGCCGCCGAACTGAACAACTTTCTGGGGTCTAAAAATGCAAAACTTGTACTCGCTCTATTTTCTTTCTATTAACATTTCAAGAGTCATAAACTAGTTTTAGCCCTAGATATATCTTATCTCATTATATTTAGAGAATTTCATGATAATGTGACATGTTATATTAAAATAAGGACGTAACTACGTTTGTATGAAGAATCGAGCTTGCTGCGGACTCTTAAGCACGCCAAGAATAGTTTTCTCTACGAATAGAGTCTTCTTTAAATCTATTTTTTTCTTCAGCATATATTTCTAAAAGCTTTCGCTTCCGTCTTTCTTTTGGCGTTATGCCTCTACTACCATACCAGTGAGATTTGAATTCTGGTTCATTGCATTACAGATGATTTCAACTGAAAATTCAAATTCGCATTGCGCCCATAATTTTATCATAAAATTCAGCGCTTTAGATGCAAAACTTCAATACTTTCTAAAATTAGTATTTGCTTTGGCATAACATGTCATTCATTACCTAAAAAATATAGAACCTGCATTTAATGTAGTAGCATGGCAGCACGCTATTTAAGCCTTTTCTTAAACTGTTTAAACTAAGCAATCTTGTGATGCTAACCTTGTCAGAATAAAATAATGTTCTTACAATGAAGGTTTAGGATTGTCATTTGAAAACTATTTATTAACCAGTCATACATTTTGATAATAAACCTCCCTGAAGCGGAACGTAAATCGAAAATAGCAAAACTATATTACAATAAGCATCAATCAAAAACTAATGACATTTTCATGACGTTACATTCAAACTGAAAGAGACAAAACATCATTTGACAGTATATCACACTTACCTATAGCACTATGGCCAGTACATGGCCAGGCTTACTTCAAAGGCTTGACTTGAAATATTTCATCCATAATAAATACTTAATCAACCATAAAAGCCTTAAAAGCGAAAAATTACCCTCAGTGAAAAAACTTCTCAACATATCAAAAATTGTAAAAGCACAACGTGGAAACGCCATCTATTGTCAACAAGGTATAACATTACGATACTTACAAAACTCTGCAAAAGTTGTTAATTATGAACACCGTTCTATTTCGTTTATGTCGCTACTGAAACGCCGTTTTAATTCATTTTGATACATACGGAGGCATCTAGTTCCCCGACGATAAAATCTTTATCGGCGTACGCTCCTTACTATGAACATCATACTTCCTTACCTTTTATCTTCCTTGTTACTATAGATTCAATTCCTAGTTATAGCCTAATGCTATATATTATAACTTTTTACCAGAGCCTTCACGTTTCCAAAAGCGGTCGTTTTTAAATATTATCCGTCAATATGACAGTGATGGTTGGTAGCCATCAAACGCATATGAAAAGTGAAATTATTTAAGGAAGGTGTAATAATTTAATTATCGTTAAAATGGTTAGCCGTAAAAGGTATAAGGACAAATTGTTAATGCTAACTCGCGCTATGGATGCCCGAAAAAGTTAGTTATATTTTATTAAGTTAAAAGAAATGATTTCGATTTTTTTAAATTGCAGTAATGTTTACTCATACCTATGTCCTATGAACATATTAAACTTATTCAGAATGTTAGAATTATCTAAATTCTTTGTTTGCACGCGACTCACGCGGTAACAACAGATCCGACCGCTTTAATGTTTTGGTGTAATGGTAGGTTATGTTATGACTTGTCAATGTTTTGGGTAATATTTGTCTGCCTGTGATAACAAGTATAAAATAACGATTGTGTGTTATCTCTTACGCGAACGGAGAAGGTAGATTTCTAGTTTATTACGTCACTCATGTAATACTGTGTAGTTTATCATCATTTATACTCACGTCAAGGCAAATTAAAGTGCGCCTAACTAAAGTGGCATTAGTGGTACTAATTTTGCCGGTTCTCTTTCATCTTGCGCAACGAGCTCTCACGGGCCACTTAGAACCAGCAGGCAATTTGTGCAATCATCCCTCGCTCACCCCAATTTTGTAGTGGATGATGGAATGCGTTCATTTACCAACATAGAACTCACGGGCTTAATGTGCATTTAGTTTCTTCAAGCTGTCTTGAAAAATAAAAACGAAATGTTTTTTTTTTATCTACGATTTTTTATTTAATAATTATGTTCAAGTTGATTCTTGTAAACATGCGTACAAATGGTGATTTATTGAAAATACCTGTTGTCCAAAAATACAAATATTTTTGGTAATCAATATTATCATGAATCACAACTAGGTTTGGGATCGACCACAATTTAATAATTCTGAAGGTAAAATATTTGTATACATTGTAAAAACAATGTACAGTCGAGTTAATTTACATCTACACACTTACGTTCTCGTTCGCGTAATTAATGTGAGGTAATTGAAAACACAACTTAATTTGTCCGGTATTGTAGTTGGTTCAACTAGTTCCTGTACGATGCGCGTACCAAAATAATTGTTTTAATTATTACCGCGTACCAAAATAATTGGTAATATTATGTAATAGCCCTTAGCTTTTGTGGCATGAGACAGTGACTTCCGAACAGGACAGCACTATTTTGTCTCATTTAGTTCAACGTTCGCAAACCCTTTGATGAATCCCTAAGAATCCTTGGTGATACTTTGCCGGCTGGGGGCGGCTTCCAGAGCCTCGAACATCGCCGCAAAGTTGCCAGCTTATCAGTTTTTATCGGATATAGTTTGGAGAGTGTGCGCTGGAATTGCACGAATTAATCCCACCAGTTTTACCATGCTAAATGCGAACCGCTAAGGAACGGAACTTGCTCCCATCGTGTATATTTTCTGAAAATTATAACTAAGTTAAGTAGTTATCTTCAAGACAAGAGTGAATAGGCTGTTATTAAACCAGCGAGCTACATCTCATACCCTGTAGTCACTTACCTACCATTAGGTGTTACTGTGGTCAATCGCTCGTCAGTTTATGAATAAAAAATAAATAAAACACTTGTTAGGATTTTCCTTAATTTGTACTATATTTTAAGAGGCCTTATTACTTTTTTTTTTCATGTATGACAATTGATAATTTCAACCAACTTTTTGAAGTGATATATACTTTCCCTGAGTTCTAGTAACAAAGCTATTTCATTCTTTTATTGCCTGCAGTCGATAATAAGTTGAAAAAAATAAAGTTCTGCTTGAATTTTATCAATTTCGAGTAGGTTTTGAAACGAAAATTGTCAATGAAAAATTCAAACTCTTGGTTTCAAATATATACCAATAAATCGCAATGGCCCTGTTCTAAGTAGTAAAATTAATAATATTATGTTGAGAAACATGTTTGATCATAGGGAAAAATGTCTAAAACAATCAGCATTTTTGAACTGATAACCCAGAACTCTTCAAGACATATCGAGACGTATCAAATTTCAATACAAGGTACCCTGATAGGCTAGTAATGCCTTACAAAAGAACAGCTTTGTATGACAAGAACACTTTCTGTATGAGTTTTAAAATATATAATAGGCTTGATCAGGAAATAAGAGAATTACCATTGAAAACTTTTAAAATAAAACTAAAAGCATGGCTCGTGGAAAAGACTTTTTACTCCGTAGCTGAATATTTTACCTCCTTTGATAGGCCTTGATTGTTAGTTATAAGTTATAAAATTTTGCATGCCAGATGCTGGTGAAATATGTATTGTGCTATATTATTGTCTGACCAACTTATGTACCATATTTCAAGCAAAATAAAGACATTTGTATTTTTTTTGTATAAGGAGCCGTTACGGGCCGCGAGTTCCCGACTAATTTAGTTGACTAGACTGAGTAAATTTGAAGTATTAGATTGGGATTAATTATAAATGTTTTATTTCCAGTGGAGAGCGCCCCCAGCAGCAGCGAGGCGGTGCTGGGCGGCCGCCAGCCCGTGGTGAAGCTGGAGCCGCTGAAGGCCGACCCGCTCAAGCCGGTCGCCTTCCATGCCGGCATGAGCGCCAAGCAGATCCTCGACGCTTGCAAGTGAGTGCCAGCCACAGACAACCCCCACTAGACGGAGCATGTAAGGCGACCCGCGCGCACCAACGATATGGTACGGTAGAACATTAAAGTATCAACACGGCGGCAACCGTTTAGTTGCGTCCATGTTTATGATCCATGCGTACGTCAACGAAAAAAGAAATTAAATAAATAACATGGTAAATTGTAGTGTTAAGTGGTGTAGAGAGACCTCATAAACATGGACGCAACTAAACGGTGGCCGACTTTAATGTTCTGCCGTACCATATCGTTGGTGCGCGCGGGTCGCCTACGGGTCGCGTTACATGCTCCGTCTAGTGGGGGTGGTCTGTGGTGCCAGCCCTTGACAGTCGACCGTGGACCAAGCGGCCTCTGAACATTGTCTACTTAACCGGATATTCGGTACCAAAACTAGAACACGACTAGGCAAGTCGCGTCAGCATACTCTGACTAAGCTAGTGCGAAAATTCTGATTTGAAATTATCTGGCGATCACACCATAACCGTTGACATTACTTTGGATATTGGCAGTTATGTTAATGTTAACTAGCAACCCTTGCTAGTTAATTAAGATTTTTCTGTGCAAATTCAGTTTTAGCAGGTTACATGCGCGCTGAAAATACTCACACAAATTTCTGTGGACGTATGATCTCATCCATTCTGTTTTATACCAAACTTAAATGGAAAACAATTTTGGTATTGATTATTTTACGAAAATCATCTTACCATGATTTTCGCAATTTTTAAAGTGAAATTAATCACTATTTCTTGTATATAACTAATACAAACATATTATATACTGTAAACGGCACGCTGAAAATACTCGCACAAATTTCTGTGGACGCTTCTCATCCATTCTGTTTTATACCAAACTTATATGGAAAACAATTTTGGTATTGATTACTTTACGAAAATCATCTTACCATGATTTTCGCAATTTTTAAAGTGAAATTAATCATTATTTCTTGTATATCACTAATACAAACATATTATATACTGTAAACGGTGAAAAATTTTACCAGACTCTGTAGCTTAATTGGTCAGAGCGTATCGCCCCGGCATGGCATAAGATATCAGTTCAAATCTGGTCAGGGTCTACAATTTTTTCCACTTTTTCTATCTTTGTATTTGTAATATTTATTCCGTACAATATTCTAGGCATTTATTTAATATTGCCTGTTTTTTGTACTGCAAATATAGCACGTGATAGTTTAGATGAGTTCTGTGACGTTAAATTTATTCAATATGATACAATATTCAGAGGTTGTTTGGTCCTAGTATCAACTCAGCAGATGTTTGTAAGAGTATTGATAAGAAGTCGTTCGTATTTTGCGAAGAGAAATAAATATATTTTTAGAAAAATATAATTTCATATTTTAGTTTTTTTGATTAAATCAACTTTATAATTGTTTATATTATTTTTTCAGTAATTCTCAGTCAAATGTTTTATTGGATTCCACCTAGATGGCCTTTGTAAAATACGAATAATTCCGAAAACAATATTTTTATAAGTCGTCTAGCAAACCTGTTAGTGCGGTAAGTCACAAGCGATTCAGAAAAAAACTAAAAAATTCCATCGCGTTTCTATACTCAATCTCGACACGCATTCTACCGTGTTCGAAGTCTAACATTTCTCGTGATTCCATAAATTTCTCAATCGCTCGTTTTAATTTTATCCTTGTAAGGTGTGAAACTTTGTACACAAAAGTAAAAGTTTTCGGCCGACACAGGGTCACAATCAGAGGACCGACGCGAGGCGGCTCGCGCCGTCGCGCGGCGCGGAGGAGACGCAAGTAAGGGGCCGGGTCCGGGCGCCTAGGCCGCCCGGACCCGGCGGCAGACGCGCCGCAGCCGGGTCACTAACGGGGGCTTTCTGTACTTAGGGAGAACGCGGGGCCGCCCACGGCGTGGTCGGTGCTGGGCGCCGGCCTGGGCCCGCCCGAGCCGCCCTGCGTGCCGCCGCCGCGCCTCAGCGCCGAGCAGCTCGCGCCGCCCGCGCCCTTCGTCTACGTCGAGTCCAAGCGCGACGCCTTCAGCCCGCAGCTGCAGGACTTCTGCCTCAAGCACCCCATCGCCGTGGTGCGCGGCCTCACCGCCGCGCTCAAGCTCGACCTCGGCCTGTTCTCCACCAAGACGCTGGTCGAGGCCTGGCCCGACCACGCGGTCGAGGTGCGCACGCAGCTCATGCAGTCCGCCGACGAGAACTGGGACCCCACGGGCCGGCGCCGCGTGTGGGCGTGCGCCTCGCACCGCTCGCACACCACCGTGCGCAAGTACGCGCAGTACCAGGCCGGCTCCTTCCAGGAGTCGCTGCGCGAGGAGCGCGAGCGCGGCGGCGCGCCGGCCGCGGCCGCCGGCGCCGGCGCGCTCTCCGACTCCGACGGCCGCGAGTCCGGCCCGGCCAAGCGCCGGCGCGGCGCGCGCATGCTGCGCTTCGGCACCAACGTCGACCTGTCCGACGAGCGCAAGTGGCGCGCGCAGCTCACCGAGCTGCAGAAGCTGCCCGCCTTCGCGCGCGTCGCCTCCGCCGCCAACATGCTGTCGCACGTCGGCCACGTCATCCTCGGCATGAACACGGTGCAGCTGTACATGAAGGTGCCCGGCTCGCGCACGCCCGGCCACCAGGAGAACAACAACTTCTGCTCGATCAACATCAACATCGGCCCGGGCGACTGCGAGTGGTTCGGCGTGCCGGACGCGTACTGGGGCGGCGTGCGCGAGCTGTGCGAGCGGCACCAGCTGTCCTACCTGCACGGCTCGTGGTGGCCGGACCCGGCCGAGCTGCGCGCGCACGGCGTGCCCGTGTACCGCTTCACGCAGCGGCCCGGCGACCTGGTGTGGGTCAACGCGGGCTGCGTGCACTGGGTGCAGGCCACCGGCTGGTGCAACAACATCGCGTGGAACGTCGGCCCGCTCACCGCGCGCCAGTACACGCTCGCGCTCGAGCGCTACGAGTGGAACAAGGTGCAGAACTTCAAGTCGATCGTGCCCATGGTGCACCTGTCGTGGAACCTGGCGCGCAACATCCGCGTGTCGGACCCGCGGCTGCACCGCGCGATGCGCACGTGCCTGCTGCAGACGCTGCGCGCGGCGCTGGGCACGCTGGCGGCGGTGCGCGCGCGCGGCGTGCCGGTGCGCTTCCACGGGCGCGCGCGCGGCGAGGCGTCGCACTACTGCGGCGTGTGCGAGCGCGAGGTGTGGCACGCGCTGCTGGTGCGCGAGCACGAGCGCCGGCACGTGGTGCACTGCCTGGCGTGCGCGCGCCGCGCCGAGCCGCAGCTGGCGGGCTTCCTGTGCCTGGAGGAGCACCACCTGGACGAGCTGGTGCAGGTGTACGACGCCTTCACGCTGCACCGGCCGGCGCCGCAGCACCCGGCGCTGCCGCCGGCCCCGCCCACCGTGCCGGACTGAGCGCGCCCCGTCCCGACATAGGTTGCGTTTTGTTTTAGCGGCCCGGTCCGGTCGCCGGCCGGCCGGAGTCGACGTACCTGTATTTATTTCGTGTGAGTGTGGTAGTACGGTCCGGACGCTTTTGTCACGTGTTCCGATGCTAGTGTTGCGCGTGCTAGATATCTAGAGTCTCTCTGTTCGATGGCGTTTCGTACGTTTTGATACGACGTCAGACTTAGTCGGGACCGCCGTTATTATCGGATACCGTTAAGATTAAGCGAAGATGTAAATGTTCACGACCTATTTTTACTACGCCGTACGAGTTATAGAGTTGTTGACGCGACCATTTATGGTGATATAAATGTAATTTTGTAAAAAAATGAATTTTACATTTTACACGCTCCTCGATCACTTTTGTAATTGTGAGAGATAATGGTTACAGTCCGAAGTCAATTTGAGGGTATCAAAATAGCGCATGTAAGTTAGACGGCTCGCGCCGTACGTACGTAGCGTAGCGTAGCGAGGCGCCGGTCTCGGGCTCAGTGTTCACCACAATATAAATGTGTTATTTTTGTATAGAGGCATATTTATTTATTCTACTGTGACTTAGTTTGATTTTCTAGTACATCTCTTAGTGAATAGTAGTGTAAGCGAATCGCACGGAGTGGGGCCCTGCGTTTTAGCAGGGCCCGGTGAATAGTGCTGCAATGTCCCAAAGAATGTTACTCTTGTAGGCGAGATACTATCCAAAGTATTGGATATCGAAATTCTGATACATCGCATTTCTATTTTAAGTGCCTGTATTATGTAAATCGTGATTTTGGGAACTGATTTTCCACTTATTGGCATTATTTAATAAATTAATTTGTTTAAAAAGTTGACATGACTGTGTTCTTTGATTCGAATTGGACTGTTTAAATTAGTCATAATGAAATGGATTCCTCGGATAGATGTATAGTAGGATGGATTAGGCAGAGTAAGCTCAGAGTTGGCAGCGCGTCGCTGGCGCCCCCTGTTAGTTGTTGTCTTGAGTCTATTGATGTTGAGTGACGTCGGGCGTCGGGACCGCAGGCGGTCGGTTCATGTAATGCTAATGCCGATATTTATAATTAATTATAAGAAACATCACTGCCATGTATGACCTTACTGTTTATACTATAATAATAAAATTTTAATAAACAAATAATGTACCTATTTTGCTTGTTTGTCTTCAGTGAATCCTCACCCTTTTATTAACACTTTCGCAACCAGATATAAAATTTAACCCTACTCCAGAAACCGAGAGCCCGCTAGGTGGGTAGCTCTAAGCAAAAATACGTGACCGG
The DNA here is from genome assembly GCA_932273695.1 of Apotomis betuletana. Taxonomy (NCBI): domain Eukaryota; kingdom Metazoa; phylum Arthropoda; class Insecta; order Lepidoptera; family Tortricidae; genus Apotomis; species Apotomis betuletana. The sequence goes on along the minus strand of OW026301.1, from coordinate 21,810,318 downwards.
CATCTGAGCAAAGATTACGAGTGCCTACCAGGCGGGTTCCTGGTAGCGAAGGTGTTAAATAAAACAAAGATTAATTTAACAGTTTATTTATTAAATCACATTTATATTTCATTTATCTTCATACAGACATGCATATACGAAGTTGCGTATTAAGGAGCTACTATTTGTGCGCTGGTAATAATTAAATATGAAATTTTATTTTAAACATTGAATAGATTCGAATGAAGATAAAGATTTCATTTTGATAAAAAAATATTTGTATCTATAAACTAAAATGATTTTTTAAAGCATTTGACATGACACATTTTTATCACTTCAGATGGAAAAGGTGTTAATTTCAAATACAGTCTTAAAACGTAAAGAAATTACATTCCATTTATATTAGTGTGATGGTATGTACAGGGTACGTTTAATAATATAGTTAAACTTAAATAAGTCCATATTTAAGATATTAAGTAAGCCTTCGTAGCACCTATTTTATACCGGGTGGATTGGCACGAGGATCCTTTGCGGAAATATAGCATCATTTAAGTGATACACAGTCCATTTATAATGTTTAGAAACTTAAAAGAAGTAAAAAAAAAAATACAAATTTTGCTCATTTTCAACTGTGGTGATAACCCTATATTGCATCTGCACATCACTGCAAGGTGGCTAGATTAAGGAATCGCCGTCGGGAAAACTCGAGATATTACGTTTATTTCCGTGAGTTGTTGTCATCGTACCTACTGATGTAAGAATGACACATAAATGACAAATGAACCAAATAAAATGCGAAAATATGAATATCAGTTACTTTATTACAATTGTTACATACGGTGTTCAAATGTTCCTCCGTGTCTCACAATACACGCTGCAGCACGCTGCTTCTGTTTTGAGTTGGAGGCAGAAACACTGGTCCTATAATTGTTTCCCCGTGAATCGTTAACTGACCAACGACACGTGTGCTGTAAATCGGTAGGCGACACGATTGTCTTCGGCAAATACACATGTTCCTTCCGTCTATTCCACACCACATACCGTTGCGAGTAAACAAGCTTTCATCGCTTCAAATAACATGCCTGATAAAATCACGTTCTTTCACTGTTTTTTGCAATAGCCACCGGCAGTAAGCTTCACGGATAGGGCAGTCTCTAGGAAATAAAGCTTGAACCCTCTGAACGGGTCCCCAACGTTGATCGTTCTAAGTTGTTCGTGGTTCAACGGGCTGATTGTTGGCGACACGATCAAGAGCACGTAAACGCGTAAACGCACGTGGTGGTGGATATGTTTCACTGTATCGTCGTAAAGCTTCAGCCGCATTATAATTGTACCTCGCGCATAACATGAGCAAATATAAATATCCACGTGATTTTCATTTAAAGGTAAAGCAAATTGAAATTAACTTAAATGTCAATTTCATTTCAAACATCATATTTATGATCAATGTTAAATCGTGCAAAGAGGTTCGATAGTTGTAAAAAATGCGTTAATTCTATCTTGCGTCGGAGAGCCTGTTACTTTAGTGCAATATCCAAACGACGATATTTGACGATAACCAAAATAAAATAAATAACAAGGACGGCCTATTGTATGAATTGCAGATCAAACAGGGAACAATTTCAATTTACTCGAAAATAATTTTATAAAGCGTGTTAACGAACTAAAACCTTTTTATTATCAGTTTAGGTAGGTAAACAGAGACGTTTTATTTACGATGAAAGAGGTTACAACATCTTTAATTGTTTATGATGATTTGAGTATCTACATTCGAGTGGTTGTCAGTGTCAAGTCATGTCATGTGAGTTATTTGTCGGGATTAAAATTATTAACTAACAAATTACATAAATACTCCACTAGAAAATTTAATAAGTAAGTAGAATAACAGAGACATCTCCTCTGCAAATCCTGCAATGATTTTTTTAGCGTTTCACGCAGACCTAACAATGGAAAAAAGCAACATATTAACGTAATATCCAACATCTAAGGATTGTTTACAAGTAAGTTCATTGACCCAGCCACCTGATTAGGGTTGGCACAAAGTAGTTTTTGGTATGAATGTTTCAAAGGCTATAACTTGAAAACGGTAACATATATTTCCATAGTTTCTATGGAGGAAATATAGTGCTAAGGTTGAACTATCTGCCAGTTCCGCAAAGGATCGTCGTCACGTTCCACCCTGTATTATAATTTTCACTTAAATATATCGTCGATCATTTAAAATGGGATCGATATTGCTGCATAAGTTTGGTAAAAGCGCCCATTTTAATGATCATATTAAAATAAAACGAGAGAGCGCAACTATAATAAAATATTGACTCAAAAAGTCGCAACACTAATAAAATTTAAAGGTTCTATTGCACTGCAATAATACATTTAATTAGTCTTACAATTTACATGTATAGCCTAAAAAACAAAGACACGAGGTCTGATATTATTATCAAAGTATATCGCACAATACAAGTACGTACAGTTTGTGAGCTGTCAGAATGCGATTAGCATTTTATATCTATCTCGCTTACTCTTACGCGATCCAGATAACCTTTCAGTTTTCACCCAAATTCGAATCGCAATCTGAGAGCTCACGGACTGTATATAAACAAATGACTCGGTTGGACGATCAAATCGAGTACTTGCCATAAACTGGTCACACGAGTCGTTGGCATTCTAATAACTAATTATTGTACTTATGATATTATGGGTATCATTAATCCATTTACACCTTATTTTGGTATGGCCTATAGCGCCATCTAGTTTTGATACAGGAAATTATAATAGAAAGTACAGACAGGTCGAGTTAGCGCATATACATAGTATGGAGGTAAGTACATAGATTTTATCTGCTGGGAAATTAAGAGCTGTATTAACCCATTCAGGGCCAGTGACTCAGCGTATGGGTCATGCTCAAACAGTCGCGCAGGACCAGTGACTCGCATGTGAGTCATGACACAATCCAAATTAAAAAGAAAGGAATCTTACTATGACTTAATAGTATTAGTGTAATAGCTACCTGGCTTCAGAAGCGGCGGTCTATTTAGCGATCGCGCCGGGCTCATGACCCATACGTTGACTCACTTGTTTTAGCAAAAAAATGGTTGTATGGTGGCCTGGCGTATAGTGTACGGTCGACGGCGCTTGGCCGTAGATGGCGTTACTGTCTGTATTCCCAATACAACGAACGTATAAAGAGTGACCGACGATAGCAACGCCATCTATAGATAATATTCGAAAGGCACGTATTTTTCTTAGACTGCTACTTTTACCTCCATATAAGCCATATTATCAAACTTCTCATTTATTACATATGTAATGAATAATGTTATGCCATCATATTTAATACCATAAAATGAAACGATTGATAAATAAGATTATTTACTAAATGTGTAAAGTTCAAGCTACAGCGACTAAACGTGACAGTATATTAGGACACGCGAGTAAACTGTACACTACTCAAACACGTATAGGTAAGTTGCTAAAATACCTCTTTCTTTACCTGGATCCTAGTTCATAATCAATTCTTATACATTTAAATAGTCTTCACTCTTAAATACAGAATCGGTGAAGACTAGTTCACTATACTTACTCTAAATTAATCAATCACATTGCGTACAATTCTTCCTTGTTTAAACACCTTTGGTCAAATTACAATTCCATTTGATAGTTATTTCTTAAAATAAGTTTAAAACATAAAATTTAGTTTTTAAGACGTGAAATTTAACCTCTTTACCGCCCAGCTCGTTGAGGGAAAGCTGTGTCCCAAACGCCACGCTGACAGCAGATAGTATGGCATTGTATAGCGGCAAAAGACGTCGTGGCGTCTGGGGCACAGCTTTCCGTCGACGTGATTTGCCGTCTTTGGCGCTCAAAAGGTTAAGAAGAGAAGATCTCAAGCAGGTCAGTCGGGTCGGGACAAGTACGCTAGCGGGACAACAGATATACAACTCTGCAACTATAGTTAGTTGGCAAAAGATGGCATTAGTATAACATCTGTACGTTCAATATATTCTGTGTACTCATCCCGTTGGCTTAATTGTCATGTCCGACCTTATTTGCGAAGAAAAACGCATTCATTCCGTCTTACACCTAAAATGAGATAGATAGATGTTACATCTAGACGTTACACTGCAGGATACAGTAATTCTGCTACTTGCGCTTCGTATCACGCTTATTTATTAGGTTTATGTTTTTCTTTGACTATTTGGCAACACTACTGACATCTAGTAGTGAATTGCCGAAGTATTTAGAGCCATGATACTAACTAGATGGCGTTAGCATTGGCGCTTACTCTAATCCCAACAGTCCATACATTCGTTGTAGGATACTTTACCGGCGATAACACCGTCATCCAGTTAATCAACCATACAATATTCTTAGACATTGTCACTATTAGAGCATATAGATATTTATTAAATATTTTTTTATTAATAGATGACATTTTAATTGTTCCTACCAAGTCCATAAACGTGGCTGTATAAATACAAACTTTCGTACAAGTTCAACACCCACTATTACTAGTGTTAGTGTTAAATTTTGCTACGATACATTATGCCATTGTATGTATTCGTGCTCGCTTTCTATATTTAATTGGTGTAAATGCTGAACTATTTCTCTGTGGTACTCAGTGCCAATTATTAAATGTTTCTATTCGTGCAAACTAAGTACCTATACTTACTATTTAATACGTTTCATTTAAATAGAGCGTTGCAATTTCTTGCTATATGGGTTTACTTGCTGTATTTATATAATGAAAAATTAGCTTAATTTATAATTCAATTTCACAGCGAGAATTTTTCGTAGTACCATTTAAAAGCTTCCCTAAAAGCTTAGCTACATTCAGTCGTCGTTTCATACGTGAAGCAAATTAAAGAAATTTGATCGTAATATCCTGGACCATATTTCGAGTGCCAATTTCTATGGAAAGTAGCTTTCCACCGAATTGTTGACCTCGGCGCCAGCGAGGTCTCCGCCGTATAGTTCGAAGCCCATTTCTTAAGCGAATCCCATTAGCTTTGTACCCGATGAACAATACCATTATCTGTATTGTTAGCTGCGGCCACAACTGCCACTTCAAAATGTAAGGCGTTATAAGTGCAAATTAATTTTACACTAAATTAGTCTTTAAGTCAAACGAAATAAAGTTTACTCTTAAACAAAGAGAACACAGATGTTGGTCACTTCATAAGTGAAAGAGCAGTGAAGCTCGTTTTGATGCTTATAATGACAATGAAGTGACCAACATCTCTGTTCTCTTTGTTTAAGAGTAAACCGTATTTCGTTTGACTTAAAGACTAATTTAGTGTAAAATTAATTTGCACTTATAACGCCTTACATTTTGAAGTGGCAGTTGTGGCCGCAGCTAACAATACAGATAATGGTATTGTTCATCGGGTACAAAGCTAATGGGATTCGCTCAACCAAAAGAATTATTTGTATACATTCCGTATGATACTTAGACCGCTTTAAGGCTCAGTCTCATTGGTCGATAAGGCCCGCATGCGGGTGCGGGAGATGCCATTACGCATGCCATAAGGCCTGATGCGGGAGTCACCTCACGCGGTATATCGACCGAGTTATCGACCAATGGAGCCATAAGTCTAAAATTATACGTTGTGTTTTATTCATTCAGGATAATACCTCCAATTATCCTTAATTGTTTCCATAAAATTTCAAACCATCACAATGTTTGCATGAATGCGTTTACTTTACGTATCCTGAAATACTTAGAATCGACAGCCGTGGCTCATACCTGGTTTCTCTCGTCTTGACATATACATATATATCATATCATATCTTGTGGCGTATCATATCATATTATTGCACAACATAATGTCGTTAGTGTGCTAAGAGGGTCGGCTCAAGAACTGTCAAAACATGAGTGAATGTATATTTATGTCGCCGCCGGATCGTATGTTCCATCGTATCACAAAAATCATGAAATTTTTAGGCATATTGTAAAGTATTGGTATTTCGCTAACGATTCTGTTAAGAAAAAAACTTTAACTCTCTTTAGTTCAACCTGGTTAGATAGTTAATCGTGTCTCCTGTACACTAAAGGAAACAAACGCGTACTCGTTGACCCTTATTGTCAAAACAAGTGCAAAAAAGTTACGTGTTTCAATTTCCTCGACTGTACCTTGCGCTTCTGAGAAAGCAAATAGAAGCCCCGCGAAGCGACAATTCGTCAATTGGCTCTCATGATTACAAGCCAAATTCCAAGCCAATACCTTACTATATGACTAAGAATTTACACGAACACGATAATATAGACGTTAGCAAACGTTAGCGTGTATACTGGCACTAGCCGCGAGTGATGTACAAGCGTCGTGTCGTTAGCAGCGTGAATGTGTACAGTACAGAGGTACGTAAGGTAGCTCACACGCTGACGACGTCCCGGCCTCAGGAGGCGTTAACGTGTATACTGCACTTGCCGTGATGTACAGGCGTCGTGTCGTTAGCAGTGTGAATGTGTACAGTACAGAGGTACGTAAGGTAGCTCACACGCTGACGACGTCCCGGCCTCAGGAGGCGTTAACGTGTATACTGCACTTGCCGTGATGTACAGGCGTCGTGTCGTTAGCAGTGTGAATGTGTACAGTACAGAGGTACGTAAGGTAGCTCACACGCTGACGACGTCCCGGCCTCAGGAGGCGTTAACGTGTATACTGCACTTGCCGTGATGTACAGGCGTCGTGTCGTTAGCAGTGTGAATGTGTACAGTACAGAGGTACGTAAGGTAGCTCACACGCTGACGACGTCCCGGCCTCAGGAGGCGTTAACGTGTATACTGCACTTGCCGTGATGTACAGGCGTCAGTGTCGTTAGCAGTGTGAATGTGTACAGTACAGAGGTACGTAAGGTAGCTCACACGCTGACGACGTCCCGGCCTCAGGAGGCGTTAACGTGTATACTGCAGTAGCCGTGAGTGATGTACAGGCGTCGTGTCGTTAGCAGTGTGAATGTGTACAGTACAGAGGTACGTAAGGTAGCTCACACGCTGACGACGTCCCGGCCTCAGGAGGCGTTAACGTGTATACTGCAGTAGCCGTGAGTGATGTACAGGCGTCGTGTCGTTAGCAGTGTGAATGTGTACAGTACAGAGGTACGTAAGGTAGCTCACACGCTGACGACGTCCCGGCCTCAGGAGGCGTTAACGTGTATACTGCAGTAGCCGTGAGTGATGTACAGGCGTCGTGTCGTTAGCAGTGTGAATGTGTACAGTACAGAGGTACGTAAGGTAGCTCACACGCTGACGACGTCCCGGCCTCAGGAGGCGTTAACGTGTATACTGCAGTAGCCGTGAGTGATGTACAGGCGTCGTGTCGTTAGCAGTGTGAATGTGTACAGTACAGAGGTACGTAAGGTAGCTCACACGCTGACGACGTCCCGGCCTCAGGAGGCGTTAACGTGTATACTGCAGTAGCCGTGAGTGATGTACAGGCGTCGTGTCGTTAGCAGTGTGAATGTGTACAGTACAGAGGTACGTAAGGTAGCTCACACGCTGACGACGTCCCGGCCTCAGGAGGCGTTAACGTGTATACTGCAGTAGCCGTGAGTGATGTACAGGCGTCGTGTCGTTAGCAGTGTGAATGTGTACAGTACAGAGGTACGTAAGGTAGCTCACACGCTGACGACGTCCCGGCCTCAGGAGGCGTTAACGTGTATACTGCAGTAGCCGTGAGTGATGTACAGGCGTCGTGTCGTTAGCAGTGTGAATGTGTACAGTACAGAGGTACGTAAGGTAGCTCACACGCTGACGACGTCCCGGCCTCAGGAGGCGTCGGCGCGCAGCACCGGCTTGCGCAGCAGCAGCGCCGAGTCGGCCGACACGATCGGCAGCTCGTTCGCGCAGTGGTACTTGATGAGGTGCGGCACGCTCTCGAACACTCGGTCTTTTGTTCGCACCTGGAATGGTATTTATTATTCTAATTAGTTACACGGCATTACAGTAGACTACCAAGGAACTGTGAACTACATAAAAAACTAGAATGATTTATGCGACGTAACAGCGTGCCTCCGTTGCGTCGTCTGATCTGGCACAGGATTCGGCAGATTGCCCCACCCTGTCGCCCCATAGATTGCCGAAACACGACATATAGAAGAAATATTGTTATAAAATAGTGCAAACAATGAAGGCTCTTTTGAATCATAATAATAGGGATAGCTGCGTCCAAACGCGTCAAAACATGAGATAATAATTTTAGCATCTTAAAAAGTGTAATTGGAATTGATAAAATTTCATCAGATTTTTGGATTTTGGCTCAACGTTGTGTTCCAAATGTTCCGGCAATATTTACATTGTAACTCGGGAGGGTATTTTTTGGCCCTATAAACAATTTAAGGATCATCTTGATTTTTAGTGCAGGAAGGAGTAATTACGTCATAAATTTTGAAATTAGTTGGTTTGAATTCTATGGTAGGTACCGTACCTAATGAAAGGGTTTTAAGAGCAGATTCGACATATATACTATTATTACATGCCAACTACTTATTTGAAAAAAAAAAAAAAACTAAACCCGGCCAACGCAATCGATCACATTTGTTGTATGGGAGCAGCCCCACTTAAATATTTATTTTATTCTGTTTATAGTATTTCTTGTTATAGCGGCAAAAGAAATAAATACATCATCTGTGAAATTTCAACCGTCTAGCTAACACGGTACATGAGATACAGCCTAGTGACAGACAGACAGACGGACGTACAGTGGAGTCTTAGTAACAGGGTCCGGTGTTTACCCTTTGGGTACGTTACCCTAGATAGTACGGTACCACAGACCACCCCCACTAGACGGAGCATGTAAGGCGACCCGCGCGCACCAACGATATGGTACGGCAGAACATTAAAGTATCAACACGGCGGCCACCGTTTAGTTGCGTCCATGTTTATGAGGTCTCTCTACACCACTTAACACTACAATTTACCATGTTATTTATTTAATTTCTTTTTTCGTTGACGTACGCATGGATCATAAACAAGGACGCAACTAAACGGTGGCCGCCGTGTTGATACTTTAATGTTCTGCCGTACCATATCGTTGGTGCGCGCGGGTCGCCTTACATGCTCCGTCTAGTGGGGGTTGTCTGTGTGCGGTACTCACCACGCCGTTGGGGTCGACGAGCAGCAGATGCTTGTGCGCGCCGCGCCGCGCGCCCGTCAGCACGAACTGGCCCGCGCTGCCCGCCGACTCGCGCACCAGGAACTCGCCGTCCGCCGACACCAGCTGCCGACACATCCTTCGATACATATCGGACGGGGTTCTATTCTTTGTCATAACATCATTTGTCCTAACGTCGACAAAATGGAACATGGGTCGAAAACCGAAAACTGTAGGTTAGGTTAGGTTTGTATTGTGAGGATGTATAGCGGAGAGTCAAAAACCGAACACTGTAGGTTAGGTTAGGTTGTGTTAATTAATTACTTATTTGGAATGTTGCGTTATTAATTATTATAACAATCGAATTGCGTACAAATAATATTCGATCAAAAGAGTTATGGCAAATGACTTTAGGACAATTGATAATTATAAAGGAAATAAATTCGTAGGAAATATTATGACTATGAAAAATTATGGCGAGCGATATATTAGGATTATAAAAGATTATGACTTTCGAAAATGTATACTTTACGGCACCCTAGGCCGTTCCTGGCCAAGGCAAGACAAGATTTTAGATAAACCACGGGCGGTAATTCTTAAAGCCCCCGAACGCATATTTATGGGTTATAACACCTGCGATCTGGGCCATTCACAAATTCACCGACCAAGGCATGTAATGTACTGTAAATACACGGAATATCTAGAAGAACAAATATTCGAATTCATCACAGAAATATTTCCCCTCGCCGGGATTCGAACCCAGGCGACAGCGGCTCAGCTGCACTACCACTGCGCCAACCAGATACATATAAACATTGTTAGACCATTTTTCAAATACCAAAGTACCTCGAATTCAAGCTCTACCTACCCTTTAATGTCAGCAAGGTTTGTCAATGGAAAGGAATTAATAATAAGTGTAAAAAGGGAAGATCAGTCCGTTTAAGGTTTCGTGAGCAGGGGGCTGAGAGACTTCTTCACTAGCCACACCATTCCCAAAAATATGATTTCAGACTTTATCAAGCCGAGTCTAGTATCATTTTTGATACCATATGCATTTAAGGGTTAAATTTTTGCTTCATTGTAAACATTTGGTTTACGCTAGCATGCGTTACTGCTTTAATAAAAATAATAAGATTGGTGCAAGATGACGGACCTTCTCGGCGGTGCTGCGCGCGATCGGCCCGTGGAACCAGGGCTCGCGCGCCAGCAGCGCGGCCTGCTCGCGCGCCGACAGCGGCTCGGGCTCCGCCGCCGACGAGCTCGACGCCGACGCCGACGCGGGCGACGTCGTCGACACCGGCGCCGCCGTGAACGGCTCTGAAATTTTATCGTCATCGTAATGAGTTGTTTAGTTTATTATTGTTGTATTATATGTATGTCGTCTAATAAGGTTGACATGAGGCATATAGTATGAAATAAGTATTTTGAACGGAATGAGGAATGGTTTTTTTTTACAGCTTTTATAGGTAGTAATAGCCTCTGATGATGATGAGGGGCTCATTACTAGAGTCCGAGTGCCCTACTCTCCTAATCATAATCATAATCATTTATTTATTTGTGTAAACAAGAGTACAATTAGATCTTATAATTAATAAAATAGTCCATTTCTTGTTTTACCATTATATGGCGTACAAATATTAAATTTTAATACCAAAATATGTCCTTAAACTTATGAAACAATACAAAAAAATAATAACAATAATAATACAATTCATAATAGATCATTCTCAATAATTAAATTTACATGATGTCAATAATAAAGATCAATTACAAAAATAAATAATAAAATCAGCTTTATATGTCAGTCTTGTTGAAAAATTTAAAGTTTTTCTTTTATATAATTATTATAGGTGGAAATAACTCTTGCCTAAAAAAAAGTCGCAGATATATCTGAGCTTTAAAAAAAAATTTAAGGTGAAAATGTTTTTCTGACATAAAAATCTATATTTCTGTATTTTATATAAAATATACTTTTACCATCGCAAAATGATTTAAAACAAAATACGAACCTGTTTCAGCAAATTAAATGTCTATTTTTTATATCCAAATAGTTATTTAAATTACAGTCGCCATAATGAGCGCCCTTTTAAAAATTTGCGTTTTTTTTAATCATTTCATATACAGTAAAAGATATGTATTTTTATATTTGTTATCGATTACGATTTTGGCAATTTTCATAACGATATATCCTTGGATCCCATAACATATAAAAAAATGTTCGAATCCTGAAATTTAAATGATAGATAGATTTTTTGCCACTACCGCATGCAAGTTGACGTCTAAAAAGGTCATTCGCGCAGATGCTCGTACTAGACAAGACAACACTAAGTACTAACGCATGTCGAAGATGTCGGTGTGGTGGTTAGGCAGCAGCGCCGTGGGCGGCGTGCGCGGCGGCGGCGTCTGGTTCACGTAGTGCCGGACGCTCTCCTCGCAGCTGAGGACCGAATTAATATCAATGAGCCTTAAAGTATGGAACTCCTTGCCGGCTCATGTGTTTCCTCCTTCTTATAACTTGGGACCCTTCAAACGAAGCGTGAAGAAGCATCTCTCGGGCCAGCATGGCAGTGTCAACTGACTTGGCACCGTTGGTTCCTCGTCAGTTGCCTTTGCGACTTGGGCTCCCCTTTTTGCTTACCATCAGGCGAAGTGGAGCCACTATGTTGTGCCGTTATAAAATAATAATAATATATAACAGAAACTGGGCAATGGATCGTAACAACTACTATTGACTATATATGGTGTCACTTTAAGCTAACTAATGGTTACTGGCAAAGTCGAGGGTAAACGTCTGAGAGGTCTCAGTCCAATCAGATGGTCGGACCAAGTCCGCTCTACGCTGAACAGCAAGCTACACGATGCGCTCCACGACGCCCAAGATAGGACCCAACATAAGGCCACGGTATATTTGAAAGGAGCATGTATAGTTTTGATTTGATTGTGGTTTCATCGGGGACATCGCGTCACGAAAATGGAGATGGAGAGGCCACACTATTCCACCAGGAGGAGCGAATAATTCGAGCATCGCTTTCGAGCGGAAGTCGCCGGACGGAAGGCATAGCCGCGAACGTCCGGTATAATCATGTCGGCGCACCGTTGCCGAGGTCAAAAAAGTTGCAGAGGATAGAAAGGCGTGGCGCTAGCTAATGAAAGCCCTCTGTACCTCCGGGCCTTAGGACAACAACTCACGAAGACAATGGCGCGAGCGGCATGAGCGGTGGCGGAGGCGGGTGGCGGTGCGCGGAGACGGGAGCGGGCGCGGGCGCGGGCTCCGGTGGCATCTTATCGGGCATGTCGTTGTAGTACTCGAGGTCCTCTGACCCCGCACCGATTCCCCGCGAGCCGTTCAAGTTCAACCTATGGAAACAAGAATAGGTAAAATCTTACATAAAAAATAGAATTAAATGTAGGAAGAAATCGTACGCATAAGCTTGCTACATAAGAAGGTGGTCAATATTATGATATATATATTATTTATAATTATTGGCAGAATACCACCAAAGTGGCTCATTATGCTGAGTCAGCGCCTTTTCTCTGCCACAACACATGTTTTTTAAATGTGCTGTAGTTGTATACCTGTACTAGTTTTAAGTAGCAAATTTTGATTGTTTTCTTAATTTTTTATTGTGTTGGGTTGGATTAACTAAGTAATAAAGTGTTTATGTATCTATCATATAAGAATTATTGTTATCATTTCTTTACTTGTATTTATATACCTCATCCTATTGCTTGTGTGTAGGAAAAACTGAATGGACATGGACATAACGAGAAGTTTCATAGGGAAACATCCTGTTGATATTTATGCTAGTAAGATGTTGCTGATTTAGATCATAGTTGTAGGAACATCTATTATAGTGACATCATTCAATTCTCTTGACAATTTATGATATGAATCATTGATAACTTACAGTAAATCACTATTGTTTATTCATAAACGGCTTTCAAACATTAAATAAACTTTATTTTATGAATAACAAGTGTCTAAATTGAATAGACATGACTTCATTTCTGTGTATACGAAGTGACATTGATAAACATTTCATATAATAATAAACATATTTCAAAATTCAACTCAGTGCAAGTTGTATTTTCAATGTTTGCCAAAATGCGTAATCTCAATAGGATTATTGTAAATCAATTTTATAACATAAACTTCTGACTTTTCTTATAAATAAAGATGCTTATGATTACCATTCTTATGAAACTAGTACAAAAAAAGTTTTAAAATAACGTGAACCAATCATTGAGTGTAACTTAATTAAGTTATTCTACCCAAATGTGTAACACTTGCATATCATAATTTAAAATCAGCTTTCTCAAGCCAGTCCATGGCCTCTCAAATCATCAATGAAAATTGCATCTTGGACATTGCAACAAAGTGCAATGTGCATTGGATTGCAGCACATGAATGCAATAAAAGTAAAGTAGTATGCTAAATGCAAGAGCCATGACTTGAGTATTGGAACACTGATGGTGTGAGTCATCTGAATTTTTTAGCTGTATAACACAAGTACACATAGCAGACCAGTTAATTGATAGCTTTATCTGGGCGGTGAATCAGCAGCATGCTTAGCAAACATTGTGGTTGTACTGTTTGATATATTGATTTGGTCATTTTGGAGGATACAGTTATTTTTATGAAAGTTTGTACATTTTGTCACACTGATGACCTCATACGAGGAAAATCAAACAGGTAGTTGGTTTAGTTTATGACTAATTCAACATTTTGACATATTTTATAGTAAATTAGTTTTACTCACAGTTTTGTTTGAATTAAGTTAGGTAAGGATAAAGATAAAGTAATGTTAAAAAAACATGATATGCCAATGCAATAATTTATGTCACACATACATATTACAATCCAAAATAATTGGATTGTAATATGTATGTGTGACATAAAGATGTAACATTGAATTTGGGATTTACATCATGGCTCAATAGTTTTACTTACACTCTGTCTCATATTTTTCAATGGAGAACTTGCATGAAGTTGGAATTCATAATTCTTTTAGTTACCAGTTCATAAACGATAAGGTAACTCAAAAAACATTGCCTCAAAATAAATGACTTATAATTTTCAGTAAAGTAATGATACTACACATTCTTTACACAAAAACGTAAACGTAAAACAGCTACATACTTGAACAAAGTATTTTAAGAACTAAATTATGAAATTAGATTTCAATAACTATGTACATTGTGAATGTCATGTCACTTAGCAGCTCATGCATGCAATTGTGACGTCACAACTCTGCGACTTACTCTATGGAGCATTATTAATGTTCTCACTTTTAATGCCATTTCTGAAGTTTTTAGTGTTGTAATCACATTGGTCATATTTGATTCAAATGACAATTTCATTTTTTATTATTTATAATTATAATAACAAGCATTTATTTTCAGGCAAAAACCCATAGTTACATACAATTTAAAATAAAATAAAATAAAATGTAAAAGACTAAGAAATAAAAATAAAACTTACAAACTAAAACATAGAAATAAAACAGTTACAATTTAAAAAATAAAATTACAACAGCCCATTCCCAGACCGGTGCAATTTGAGCCAATGCTTGTTGAACTCATCGGTGTAGTCATTACCAATGAGACTATGAGGCATATGACTACGAGATAATGAGGCAGGCAGTTTAACAACTGATAATGCCTTTATCCTGTGATCTGTATCTTAAGATCGTTGTTCAGTGGTATGCTTTAGGTTTTTCTTTTTGTTGTAAGTTCTTATTTGTGTTTTGATCCACATAATAGTTAGATTAAGAAAATAACTATACAAATATATTTTTACTTACGATGAAGGTTTAGTTAAGAACTCCTTGAATCGGAGTTCAAAAGCTTGTCCAATCGTAGCAATGACATCCTGAGCCAGTCTCCCACCACACTCTAACACATAACAGGCTCTCCATTCAGAAGGCGGTGCTGATTTGGCTACATATGCTACAAAGTCTAAAGAGTCCGCATCGCCGCCAGAAGCAAAGGAAACTCTGGGCATGTCATGACGGGCTACTGTCTCATGTCCTTCTAATGCTGCTAGAGTTATGGCTTTGGATGAGATGGTGAGTGCGACATTGGCACCAGAGTGGGACATACGAGGCTTGGCAGCTAGTGCGCGAGCGGCTGCTTGGCAGACTCTGCGCTTCTTGTCTGCGGACCTTAGTCCTGCTGCTGCACATACCCGTGCAATGCATTCTCTGTGAATATATTATATGTGTATGTAAATTTAATTGTAAATATTACTTATTGCAGGTATTAAATTTTTTTTTATAATAGTGTGCTCAGGCTGTTTAAGTCCATAAGCTCATTAATAAGAATCAGATGAGTACAAAATGCATTGAGGTAACCATGATTTGTTATAGTAATGAACACTATACTAAAACCATTACAATGTCCTTGTTATATTACTTGAATGTCAATATTTAACTTTCTAACAAGAGTAAGAGATTAGACAATTTAAATTTGTTATAAAGTTCCACTATGCCCACTTACTTTGCTACTTGGGATCTTGTCTCAAAATTCAGCTTTTTCATAGAAGTCAGCACTTCCATGCAGCCAATGTACTGCAAAATAGATTCAAGGCTATAATTTAGAATGTGCATAACTTAAGGCCTATTTGCGTCACAGGGGACTTCCGTTGTGACCGAAATGTCCGAGGAGCGCTAGGAATGACGCTATTTTCTTACCCTGACGGCATATGTTATTCCGTCGCTCGCTAACACGGAGTCAGGATGAAGCCAACCCCGGACCGGCTTGGCTACAAAGGCCCCGTTGTCTGCCATTTCTAACCCAATTTTAAAGCACACCACCAACAACAGCCACTCTTCACACTTCGCCTACTCCAAGTTATTTTATATACACTTTCATTATGATTCAAATCATTAATTCACAGACTTCGGTGCAATTGTCGCCAGCGAATCTCCTGCATTACAACTTCAATTAAATGCACTCTATTAGGTAATAACTATATTTGGTTGTATGAAAGCGTGTGAATAATAGTTGTACTTAACAATAGTGTTTAAAAAATAAATTCCACACAATCACAAAAGTTACAACTTTTTTGACAGGTTCAGTTCATAACCGCCACAGATAGCAAACTGATCATTGCAAAACAAGATAAGAGTGACTAGTTTTTAAACGTTCGGTAGACGCTACAATGAATGACATTAAGCACATTATGCTGGCTAAACGTATACACTATAGACATTCATATCATTGTTGGGTTTTTAAATATTTATGCATTTCCGGTTTGATGTTGCAAGTTGACTGCAAACTATGCCTATAATCCGTTAAAAAAGCGACAACGTTGAAGTCGTTGAAAAGTTTATTCGGAGATATCTGAGATCGAATAATCAAGGGCTGCCCACAACTCTAACCAGCTCACACCACTCGCGTAGTTGACTGAAGAATTGAAGATGGGCGAGTATGATAGTGTGGGAGGCTCTTCGCTACAGAAACTCATACTTCGCCTACTTCGGCCAACTTCGCCTCGGTGAACTTCTCGATAGTGTGGAACCGGGGTAAAACTTTAGAAGCTTTCTTTTGATTGTACTCACGCTACCTAGTATTAGTCTGTTAATAGCGGAAGTTAAAGTTTAAGGCTCGATGAGGTCGCTTAAATCATTGCGGAAGCCTGTGTCCAGCAGTGGACGTCCTATGGCTGAAATGATGATGATTAAGAGACGATATTATAATAACTATGATACTTTTTACAGTTCCGACATTTGTAAGAAACACTTGCGCTTTGCGAGCGCGTAACGATCTTCTTACATATACGAGTGTGAGCAGACTTAGCAATAATAACGGCATCGTCGGAAGATTCCAACATTGTTGCAATGGATATCGAAGCGTTACTTATAATTTTATTTATAGCGGAAGTATTTTTTAATTATTGGAGGATAATTAAAATTTAAAATCGCCCCGTCCTATGGGACTAAACAAGGCGAGAATACAAGTATATAGTGATCGTAATAAAAAAAAGAAAACAAACATGGGAGACAGTTTGCAATTTATTTATTGAAGACTTTGTGACAAAAAACAGTCAAGGACAAAAATGAATCAGATACAACATTTATATGAATTAATTTTACTATGAAAAAACAAAAAAGTTTGTAAATTTATCCCTTGCACTGGGTTCTTGAAATTCTAGAAATATTTTCATAAACATTATGTAATTGACTGTCCAAGACCCGGATCACTCGGCGCGATTTTCCCGCGAGTAGGTACGCAGCGAATTTGTTGCGCGCGCGCGACGAAACGAAATCGTTATACGCGCTCGCGGCGAATTCGTTACGCGTTCGCTGGCAACGAACACGCTGCGCGCTCGCCTCCTCGCTTTCAACTCGTAGGTTTAGCTACGCAGCGCGTTTCTAACTAGAAAACTAACGTAAGAATCATATATATGTTTAAATTAGGCACCTGTACGATACGGCCACATAACATACGACGTTAAAGCCGAATAGGTACTGGTTGATACTGCGAGGCGAGCAGTGCCCGAACGCGCTCATGAGCAAACCGAAGCATTTCGGACTCGAGCAGTATCAGCAGTGACGTAAGTACACTAATCTCATTTTCATTAATCCAGCACTAATAAAAACTAGAGGGTGCCGGATTATCGAAATGTTAGGATCAGTAGATTGTATGGAATATTCATAATAAATAAAATAATAGCGCGGCGTGGAAGTACAAAAGATGAGAAAGGCGGGCGGAGATCGCCGAAGTATTGGACGTAACGTTTTAAGAAGTGGCGGGTTAGGGAAAATCTACTGAAGGTTAGCGGTTCTGTAATCCTATTAGAATTATACTACCTTCAATACAGTACCAGCAAGAAGGCTCCACGTCACCTAAAGACCAATGGAGAGGGCTATACTTACTCGGATTTTCGCTGTGAGATGGAATGAACAGATCCGTTGCAGACTCAGAATAAATAACGTATTTAGCTCGAAAAAAACATATAATTTAAGTTGCATAGAACGTCCACTGGTACCGACGAATTCATGAGTGATGATGATGACTGATGACCAGTGATCGGGGATTTCTCTGCCACAACGCGGTATTTCGTGTATATTATTTTATATGGACATGGTAATTATATTGTAATCTGGCTATCTTGGCCGAAAAAATTATTGTATTGAGATTTGATGAGATAATCATGACTATATTGATATTAAAAAATATATTTCTTTGAAATCCCGCGTTGTGGCAGAGAAATCCCCGATCACTGCTGATGACCACATATAGGAAGACGTAGTGGGTAGTCATATAAGGTGGACTGATAATAAGATTATACTGGTGTCCGTTGGATGCGAGGGAGCCATTGGATAAGTATAATAGGTAATTGTAGTCGAAAAATATCGAGACTAACGCCAAAAGTTTTAGACAATGCTTATTACCTATATCTAAAAACCCAGTCACGAAATTCAGTACCCACGCAAAAACCATAAATCGATAAAGTCGTTACGAATAAATGCGTAACAAATAAACTTCATTGTAATCCCAAAAGCTACTTGGCAGTAAGTGGCCCGTTTTCAGAATCGTTCCGTAATTTATGGCTGTTAGCTAAGTAAAAAAGTTGGTGGGAACCGGGCAAAGCTTTGCATTATACTGGTAGCGATAATTCAACGATCTTTCCCAATACTTTGAAATTGGAAGGGTTCAGATTAAATTGCGATTATTCGTTTATATAATATTGTATATTACGCTCCAGCTATGCTATGCTCATGGAAAACTGGTATAAGTGTATGCTGTAAATATGTGGAACATGACGTAAGTTTATCGCCTAAATTAAATAATGTAAACCGCATTATTAAGTCCTGTTGCGAAATTGCATGACTTGAAAATAATTCTTACACAGAATGAACTTTTAGGATTGTTTCATCTTCTTTAAGTACTGTCAGCCAAGAAAGTGGTACCACGTTTCGATAATATTTCTCATGAAATAGAGTCCAATTTCTTGGCTGACTGTCCCTACCTAAAAAAAATGCCAAGATAAGTAATAAAATATTTAGTTCTAAATGGGTCTCCCTCACATCACAAGTATATTTTTTTGAGGTTTTTTTATCAAAGAGCCTTACTTCCAATTCCGACCGAATAAAATAGTAATTTTTCAATGGCCCGGCCTTCCTACGATTGCACAATACTTCATACGAGCGGCCTATCTGAAATATGTATATAAGGTATAAGGTGAGTATATGAAATTGGATACATACCTATAGGTAATCCTTAGCGTAATTAATCCGCTTCAATATGTTAATTAAATAATTAATGCAGTCATCATCATCGGGTTGTTTGAACTTTGAATAAATTATTGTACTTATAAGTGAGTACCGAAGTAGTAGATGATTATAATTTAGTTACCTAGGACAGTAGTTCAACTAGGTAGGTTTTGAGAAAGAAGAGACTAGGATTCGCGAGTGAAGATCAACTTCGTCCTGAGGGTCGAACAGTTGGAGTCTTGTAACGGTCACAGCGTGAACTTCGCTTCATCTGTGGTGAGGGTGCCAACTCTCAAGCTGTCGACCTTCCTGCTGCGGGAATTCTGGGGCCCTATGATGGTTGCTGTTATCACGCGATAAATAAGTGATAAAGAATCCGTCACGTTTTGACATATTGCGAGTGTGAGTGACAGATGCTTTGTCGCTTATTTATCACGTGATAAACGCAACCATCATAGGCCCCGCCTAAGGGAGTCGTGTTCCGGCGATTTTGCGGACCGTCACCCGACACCCAGAAGTTACGTCGCACGTCGCCGAACTAACGTGTTTATGTTATTTTTATATTATTGTTTTATTTAATATTTATGTTAGTTTTTAAGTAGGTATTATCTGGCCACAGTTGCCTTTGAAAATAAATAATATTGATTGATTGATTACAACTCGACTGGGCCGTGTTCGGGAAGTCTGCACTGATAATCTTTAGAATTAAGACATCTGTACACTATATGAGAGCAATAAATATTTATCTTATCTTATCTTACTGTTAGCGTTGCTCGCAGCGCGAACGAACGCATATTTTACGAATACAATAGCGACACTGCGTCGTTATACGGGGTTGACACGGTGTGGCTGTTACCGAAGCGTAGAAAAGACGTAACGGTATGATGGAGCTTTTCTCTTAGGTACTAATAGTATCGTATCATAACCAAACAACGAAATCAATAAATGTGTGTATGTAAACATTTTCTTGTCCATAAAAAGAATCAACAAAACAATATACATCATCATCATCATCATCATTTCAGCCACAGGACGTCCACTGCTGAACATAGGCCTCCCCCAGTGACTTCCAGATCGGCCGGTTGGAAGCGACCTGCATCCAGCGGCTTCCTGCAACCTTTACCAGGTCGTCTGTCCACCTTGTGGGTGGACGTCCTACGCTGCGCTTGCCGGTGCGTGGCCTCCATTCGAGAACCTTACTGCCCCATCGGCCGTCAGTTCTACGTGCTATGTGCCCCGCCCACTGCCACTTCAGCTTGCAAATCCGTCGGGCTATATCAGCGACTTTTGTTCGTTCACGGATCTCCTCATTTCTGATTTGATCTCGCAAAGAAACACCGAGCATAGCCCTCTCCATAGCGCGCTGTGCAACTTTGAGCTTCCTTATAAGGCCCACAGTAAGAGGCCACGTTTCTGTTCCATATGTCATCACTGGTAACACACATTGATTGAAGACTTTCGTCTTTAGGCATTGAGGTATTTTGGACGAGAAGATATTTTGTAGTTTCCCGAACGCTGCCCAGCCGAGTTGGATTCGTCGATTGACCTCCCTCTCAAAATTGGACCTACCCAACTGGATCACTTGTCCCAGGTAAACATATTTGTCAACAATTTCGAGCTCCCAACCGTTACTGGGTAGGGTGCAACATGGGCATTCGACATTACCTTTGTTTTGTCCATGTTCATCCGAAGACCTACCTGTTGGGAAACTCTATTAAGGCCATCGAGCATTGTGCCGAGGTCCTCCAGCGATTCTGCCATGACCACAATATCGTCGGCAAACCGAAGGTGAGTAATGTATTCGCCATTAATGTTGATGCCGAATCCTTCCCATTCCAGGAGGTTAAAAGCATCTTCCAATGCGGCGGTGAACAGTTTCGGAGAGATAACGTCTCCTTGCCTTACGCCTCGCTGCAGAGGAATAGCTTTCGTGCTCTGCTCCTCGAACCGACATGGTGGCGTTTTTATATAAACACTTCAGCACCTCGATGTACCGATAGTCAATATGGCACCGCTGGAGAGACTGTAGCACTGCCCAAGTCTCGATCGAATCGAAGGCCTTCTCATAGTCCACAAACGCCAAGCATAGTGGCAAGTTATACTCTTCGGTCTTCTGTATAACTTGTCGCAGCGTATGGATGTGGTAAAACAATATACGAGTCACCAAAAGAAAGAACCTTCTGTTGTCTTTTATTTTGTGTTCAGGGTTTCGCCGATTTCGTAAAAAAAGTAAATGGCAAGGATAATATCACTAAGCGGACACTGCCAAAGGATTTAAAACGTTAAAAACGTGCCTGGTGTATTTTTAGACAGACCCGCCTAATTCAAATTAGGGGCAGGTAATTGAATCGGGGGTGTGCCGAAAGGTCGACCCTCGTGAGCTTGGACGCGAATTATTCTCACTTAGCGCTTTACTCGCCTAAATGCTAAGCAACCCCGCTGTTTTACAGAAAAAAAATGCGCAGTTTCGAATTTATTACAGTGTGTATCGACCTTTGCTTTGAAAAGCTCTCCGGCAAACATTTTCCTCGCCTAATAATAATTTCTTCTTCCCCGATTAAAATCTCTTTAAGATGAGAGTGGATAGGCACTATCTAGGAAATCATGATACGTTGTTGGTTTCTTCGTCCAGTTAGTAACAGTTGGTTAGCCCCCCTAAGTATTTATTTTTAGTAATTTAAGTTCACAGGTTTCTTATTACGAACCTGGATATTTCACCATCATCATCAGCCCGTATCAGTCCACTGCTGGACATAAGCCTCTCTCATGGATGCCACTGAGCTCGATTTTCAGCTCTCCTCCGCGAGTTACTACCTAATACCCGCTGTCCTACGAATGTCGTCGCTCCACCTTGTTACAGAGCGCTACGTTTACTGATTCGTGGCCTCCACTCCAGAACTCGTTTGCCCCAGTGGTCATCGGCTCTACGACAGATATGACATTTCCAATAGCATTCTTTTTTTTTTCCACATTTCAGCGAAGCGAGGGAAAACGTAATGAGTAACCTAGTCCGAATGTGGATACATCATTTCGTCGATTTGGTTTAACATTACAGGGTTAGCTTGGCTGCAGTGCCTTAACAAACAATACCACTATTTACTACATAATTATTGGATCGCTGTCAAAAGCTTTTAGCCCGGAAAAATGAAAATTAGGTATACCTAATATGAAAAATGTGTTGAATTTTTCGGAAATATGATGAAATTTCTGATGAAGAGCTCCATACGAGTTTGAAACATGTCGGGCTGTTCCTGACAATTTCACGTGAGAATAATGGAAATATTAAAGAAAGAAAGAAATACATTTATTCATGAGCATAAGAATAATTACATTAAATTAGTGTGACAACAAACAATAGGCAACAGGCACATATAATAATGGTTATGCCACGAAAAGGTCCCAGAATGATTTATCGTTTTCTGTGCGAAATATTCTCGTTCTCGCTCTTTACAAATCGTGGCATTTTCTCAAGGATAACACAACTTTAGGCGGTGTCTTTGTATAATAAATATTGGTCCGTTCCATCTGCCACATTCCAGTCCTCTGTCATCTCACATCAGTACGTCTAGCATCACTTTGAGACGCGACTCTTTGTCGCGCGACAAATATTACCTGTCACTTTCCTTTCAATACCGTGCAAGCAAGACAGGAGATGCCGACTCGCGCGACAAGCGAAGCCGCGGCAAGATATAACTGTAACCGTGCAGTTTACATAATTCTAAGTTCCCTGCAAATAAATAAAAATCGACGCACTCTATTTTCTTACAATATGATTTATCTATATAATATGTTGTATTAAAATATATTGCCTTAAAAAATCTCTTGTCGGTCAACCGTAAGAAGAGTTGGTCCGCAAACCAATAACTTACCCGTAATGGGACTGCGGGGACTATTGGAATAGTCCGAATAGCGCTGTATCGGCGTTCTATTGCCTGAATGCCCAGAGGTCAGCCCTGCAGGCGTATCCCGAAATGTTACGTCCTCGTACGTCAGTCTAAAAATCTACTAGACAGAAACAGTCTAGTAGGGCACTATTTCTACCCTTGCCTAGTCCTGATTGCAAAGGAAACAGAGATTATGGAGGTGGAGAATTGGATTCGCACCACCAAGATAACCTGACCAGACTATTATGGGATTATTTTACCTTATACCAAAAAAACAGAAAAGTATACTACGCATTGGTGATAGTCATATGCTAATTTAATATTAAACAAAAATATAAGTACTTAGGTATACAGGGCGTCCCAAGACTGTGGGACATCAAGGGAAAGTAATAATAATAATAATAATAAGGCGTAGGGATGTGACGACCCCATCGCCCGCTGGTTTTACCAGCGCAGCCAGTCACCGCAGGGCAGCTTATGGCGAGCTGTTGGGGGGTAGCGACCCCACGAACCTGAGTGCTCCTGGGGGTCCTGATGGGGGGTGATGGGTCGGGGCCTCCGCCTCTGTCTTGCCTTAACCGGCCGGACAGAGTGGAGTCGCGAGAGTTTCGGCTCGGGGGCGGATGTGGAAACGTAAGGGGTTAGTTGGCTGCGGTTTAAAGCCCAGTATTACACCTCTCCGCCCTTAGCCTTCCGCACTGGTGTTGCCCTTAGGCCACTTTATGTGTCGCTTTTTATGGGGGCCCATCTAGCGGGAGGCGAGTCATCGTCTACCAGTTTTTTTTGCTATGAGACACTTTTCTTGGTAGACGTCCGGCTGTCTCAAACAATAGCCCAGTAGTTAGTCCATCGCATTTCATGTACCTAATAGCCTAGTACCATGTTTAGACTCCATACAACCACAATAGTTCTTACATCTTGCGGGTGCTGTCTCTGTGTGCGTCCCATGACACAGGCAGGGGGAGCATCCGCATGGTGTACCCCTTACATTTCATTAAATTGTCGAAAGGGCCTCTGCTCGTTGGCTTCGGCTCCGTGCACGCCTCCCAAAGGTCCGGGACACCATTGTCCCGTGAAAGGGTGCGACATACAAATAATAATAATATCTTTATTTCGGAATAAGTATCCATAGATTGTTAGTAACAAGTAGCTTAGAAATAGGTTAGTAACACAATTATGTTTACACAATTTTACAATACAGTCGTTATATAACATATCGAGCGACACTTTTTATTTGTTTTACCCAAAACATTAATATGGGACAATCAAACCTAGCCGCGATGGCGTTCAGGATGCTGTTAGAGCTTTGCCTAACCCGAGTCAATAGAGAGACAATCTTTTTTCTTATTATGGCTTGAAAACTGTCGACTCTGGCCTCAGCAAACATACCAGACGCACTGCACCATCTGGGCAACCCCAACAGCATCCTAAATGCATTGTTATACTGTATACGAAGGGTGTTATAGGCTCGTTTCGTATACTTAACCCACAAGCTGCTCGAGTAGAAGGATTGGCTATACGCCTTGAACAAAGTCACCTTTACGTCGGTAGAGCATCGAGCAAACCTGCGGGCCAGCATATTACTCCGAACTGCCAACGCCCTTCGCTCTCTCTCTATATCCTGGTCATCTTTTAACGAGTCCGTTAATATGTGACCAAGATATTTCACTTTATCTGTAACATTCAAGGCTACGTTGTTTAACAGAATTGGAGGTACATAATAAGGCTTGGAGAGGCCTATGTCCAGCAGTGGACAAGAATAGGCTGATGATGATGATGATGAATAAGGCTTTATATTACCCGCCTTAAACGCCACAACCTCACTCTTTTTTGCGTTGTATTGCAGACCATGAGACAAAGCGTACGACTCGCAGGTCGTAAGAAGCTGTTCAAGCGCACTGATTGAGGGACTGAGAAGGACCATATCATCAGCATAGCTGATGTTATTGACACAGGTAGCGCCCACATAACATCCAGCGTGCATCCCACTCAGTCTCTCAATCAGCTCGTTGACGTATGAAAGTGCCTTAAATATCGTAGATAGGATATTTTGGTGAAAGAAGACTTTATGTTATTTTTAAAGTTAGTAATTCTGCATTTAAAGATTTTTCTAAGAGTTACTTACTTCGTCTGGAAATCGAACCGTCCTAAATGTGAAAAAAACACCCCTATTTTTATGACGCCAATAGAAAGAATGGGCAAAAAAAATCTTAAAAGAAAGGAACAGCGTAAAATGTTTGATTTAAATTTCAAGTAAATTATTTATTGCCGACGACGAATAATTAAGCAAGTATTTCTTAGAAAATCTTTAAATGCAGAATTACTAACTTTTAAAAATAACATAAAGTCTTCTTTCAGCAAATTATCCTATCTAAGATATTTAAGGTACTTTCCCTTGACGCCATGTCCCATAGTCTTGGGACACCCGGTATAAGAGTAAAATGTTGTAAGTATTCTAAACATGAACACACTTAGTCCAAACTCCGTCCCGAACAACAAAAAACATTCGCAAGATCTAACCCAAGACTTTTATTATTGTTTGTCCCGAATAAGAGAAATCTGTTGTTTTAACCTAACATGAATAACGAAGTTATGTCGTTTAGGAGTTATGTCCCGGCGGCGGGCAAACGTTTACTTTTATTGTCAGAATCTACCCCCGGACGTTAGCGTAATCGCCGCCACGAGAATTGAGCTATGACCGGACCCTTTTACACCGTATTAAAAATCTACATTAAAAAAATAACCACAAAAATTAATATAACAAAATATTCTATAGTTCCACTGTTCGTACTTCGAATATCTTTCAAAATGCCAGCGCAGCTACGAAGCCAACCTTTACCGGTGACACGCAACATTATTATTTTGAAAAGAATGCGCTTCCCCATTCGAGCTCCATAGAAAGCTGAAACTGAGCGTCGGAAAATGCGCCCTCCGTAGCCGTCGGTGGAAAAGCGCCCGTAGCGCGTAGCGTCGTCGCGGGGCGCGTGCGTGCGTCAGTCGGCCGCAGCCGCGCGACGCCGCACCACGCCCGGCATGCTACGCGCCCGCCGCTGCCAACCTCACAAAATCACCACACAACACCGCGCGCCCCTGTAAGTAAACACTATCCATATAAAAATATTATCCCATTTATAATCTGTGGCTGCGCTTTGTTTTTTAATTCATAATTCGCGCTACACGTGGATGTTTGGCTGCCGGCGACGCACTAACAAATGAGCGGTTCGTTCGATAGCCCACTGCCCCTGTGAAAGGTTCACAAGTGCGCCCTCCTGAAGGGTTGTGCTGAATTCAGATTAATAGGCTTTGTATCGGATGCTCGAAGATTTATGTACGGCAGTTAGAGGCTTTCGCTAGTGAATTTGTACCGGCTCAGAGTTCGTACGGCCGTACGTGGTTTGCTTTGAATGCTGAGACGTGTATCGTTTGCCTGCATTTTAAAGTGTTATTTATAAGCGGACGGCAAAATAAATTTCCTCTAACCCTTTGAATAAAGTTAGTTTCTCATAGACAATATTCTTTGAATAAAGTTAGTTTCTCATAGACAATAATTTAATTGCAGTTTTGGTAGAGTTTCCCTAAATAGATAAGGACTGACTGATGGTAATGAAATGACTTCCAGTGTAACGTATTCGATTTCCCGTGAAAAAAGATATCACCATTATACGACTAAGCGTACCTAAAGATAAAGCCGACAATATTATTAGAACATTATACGGTGTGTAATTTATGAAGCTTGCCATTCGGCATTTTGTCACCCTGTAGGGGAAGCTGAAACTTCTTAATAAACCGTGTAATTTTTAAACACTTTTGGAATTCGTGTCCAATATCAGATAGCACGCTTCCCCTAAGGTGAGAAGGGCCTAATATAATATTGGCGCATCTCTTTTATATTCATTTATAATGCCGCAAGTCAACTTTCGGCATAGTAAGGAAGTAAGTACACTTTCGGAAATTAAATTCTGGTATCTAACGTAATCTCGAAGGGATACGAGATACGATAAGGGATAAGGGGTGGAAGAGTCCACAAACGAGCCGTGGATTATCCTAAGCATATTTTATCCACGCATAATGGGACGAATACCACTTAATTTAATATGTACCACATTTGCTTCATTTATTTGGGTACTTAATTTAGATTTCATCTTTGTGACATAAAAAATATTACGATAATTATAACGAAATAAGATGCCTACCTTTTAATAGCCACTGCCGTGCACTGCCTTTACTAAATTAAATTAATCGAATTGGATTTATTTCACATTAAGTAAATTATCTTATTCGAAACTTATATTTATCAAAAGTCAAACGATTGCTCGTAATTTAATATAAAACGGTTTTTTTTAGTTCTCCCAAACATAGCCGAACGAACTTGAAATGTAACTAGCTAAATCTTGAAATAAAACTATATATTCAAGACGTGACCGTTTGAGTCAGTGTTCCAGGGTTCAGTCAAATAGACGGAACCATCAGCAGCCAACTCTGAAAAGTGAACTTTATTTGATCTTTTATATTAAGCCATCAATAATGACAAATAAGGTATCGCTTCTCAAAAAATGCTTTTAACAGTGGTTCAGTGTTTTAACACTTCTTTTTGAGCCTAATTAAATAGTAAGTATTTATATTTTTTAATGTGCCTGCAAAACCTACTCCTAAAACTTTTATTTTTGAAAACGTACCTTATTAAACTATATCGACAAAGTTCGATTTGACTTTTCAGAATTTACGTACTTCATTTCATGACATTTTGATTTACTTATATTCATCTAACTGCAATAATTATGTTGTATAATTCAACATCAGTCATCATAATCCT
Source organism: Apotomis betuletana (assembly GCA_932273695.1). Lineage (NCBI taxonomy): Eukaryota > Metazoa > Arthropoda > Insecta > Lepidoptera > Tortricidae > Apotomis > Apotomis betuletana. The sequence goes on along the minus strand of OW026301.1, from coordinate 21,782,330 downwards.
TATTACCAACAGAAAGTACCTACTCCATCATCGAGTTCAGAACATGAGTCCGGCACTAATAATTGCAGGCTGAAACTGTGGGCAAAGTTATCTTAACTTCCCTAATTACTCCACGAACTGCCTGTTTGTTGCGTTTATGTTATACCTAACTTACCATACTAATTGATGGCGCCACTAATGCATTTTAAGCGAGGTTCGAGGAAAGTAGTCCATATTTAAAATATAAAATGACAATTGTAATAACGAATATAGGTCCTTAAAGCAAGCACCGTCTTCAGAATATAACTTCATTAGTTTTAATTGCAGGCTGAAAGTGTGGGCAAAGTTATCGTACCTTCCCTAATTACTCCACGAACTGCCTGTTTGTTGCGTTTATGTTATAACCTTACTTACCATACTAATTGATGGCACCACTAATGCATATTAAGCGAGGTTCGAGGGAATTTAAAAATAGTTCTATATTTAAAATAAGTAGAAAATGACAATCATAATAACGAATATAGGTAGGTTCATAATGCAAGCACCGTCTTCAGAATATAACTTCATTAGATATATTTTTATTAAAGCAGTAACGTCTGCTAACGTAAACCAAATGTTTACAATGAAGCGAAAAATTTAAAAATTTAATGGTTCAGACAGGATACGAACCTGCGTTTCCAACGGCTTTCCGGGCCAACACGGGCGTGCTACGAACTGGACCACCGAACCAGATGGCAGAGCCATTGAATCTTTCAACCAGTTGCTTCAACATGCCTTAGGGCTTAGGGTGGCATCGTAGCGCCATCAACCGTAAAGATTTAGACTTTATAATCGGCACCATGCATCGTCTCTGTTGAGAATCGATAGTAACGATGTGCTACACCCAAATTACGGTAATTTCTTTAAGGTAGATGGCGCTACGATGCCACCCTAAGGCATGTTGAAGCAACTGGTTGAAAGATTCAATGGCTCTGACATCTGGTTCGGTGGTCCAGTTGGTAGGACGCCCGTGTTGACCCGGAAAGCCGTTGGAAACGCAGGTTCGAATCCTGTCTGAACCATTAGATTTTTCAATTTTTCGCTTTATTATAAACATTTCATTAGATATAATTGGAGGTTAAACTGCCGCCAAAGTTATCGTAACTTCCCTAATTACTTTTGCGAACTAATAGTTTCTGCCGTTTATATTATAACTTATAGCAGTTATTGATGACCAATAATGCTATTCAATTAAAGTTCAAGCCGAAAGCATTTACAAATATTTTTAAATATAACAAGATTAAAGAATCAATCGCATTCACATCGAAACAATACGACGACGTTATGGTAAAAATAGACAAATTGGAATCCGAACGTAAGGTGGAACGGAGCTATATCCAGCAACTTGAATCGAAAGTTGAACATCTGGAACGTCAACTGAACATTACTAAGCTAGAAATAAAGAACATACCCCGTAAGGCAGACGAAACAAAGGAGGATATTCGAAACTTTGTAACGCAAACAGCTAAAATAATTGAGCTGTCTATCCAACCTCACGAAATTAAGGATGTTTACCGACTGGGCAAGAAGGACGACCCGGCGCCGACGATCGTAGTCGACTTCTCCAGTGTTATCACAAGGGACAACATGATCAAAAAAGTTCGGCAGTTTAATACTAAGAATAGCACAAGAAAACTTAGCACTAGCCATCTTAAACTGGAGAGCCTTGCCCGGCCTATTTATGTGACCGAAAAATTGACCCCCCACGGACAACGCATGCACTACCTTGCCCGAGTGTTCGCCCGGGACCACAGGTATAAGCACTGCTGGACGTCGTATGGCAGAGTATTCTTGAGAAAGGAAGAAGGTGGACAACATGTGCCCGTAGACTCGGAAGCTGACCTGATAAATCTAAAAGAATGACTAGTAGTCAAATACTATACTGTGCCTATTTTTTCACGCGAAATTACGTCTTTACACAACCGGATATTATTTTGTGACTTGATAATTTTTATAGTAATAAAAGTAAAACTTTTTATTACAGCGACACAAGATAATAACAACCACTTTATTTCATATTTACATCACACACACAATTTTGTCAAATACGAATTTGACCTGCACAAAAACACATTTAACCAATCATTATGTAACTCTGGGATACAAAACCTTTTTATGTTCGATATTATTTATCTACATCTATTATTGAACGAATTAAAAAACTTAAAAATGTATTTTTCTTACTGGTACAAACTTTGTTACTTTTATAAATGGCTTTAAATAGAAGTGTACTTTCTGAATTAGATGATATAACAGTGGCCTCTGCCTATAATTGTAATACTGAGGAGTGTAACTCATTAATTAAAAAATCTGAACTCAATCTAAACATTGTTTGCCAGAATATTCGTAGCGTTTACAAGAACTTAGATAATATGATAACACAATTGTCCCGCTTTGTATTTGAAACAGATATCTTAATTTTAACCGAATGTTGGATCAGTGACCTGAAACCTATACCTAACCTAGACAATTACATTTCATTTTCTTCTCAAAAGTGCTTAAATCAAAACGACGGCATTATAATATATGTTAAAAGACATATACAATGTTCGATTATAGACCTGGAGCCGATCGGAGCTAATTTTCTTTTATTGAGAATTCAACCTGACATATTTATATTAGCCATTTATCGCTCCCCTTCTATACAGTGTATTGATAGTTTTTTGCGTTCATTAGATAATATAGTAGGGTAACCTGGTCTAGGAGCACGCACTTAAGGTTCAAATTATTCTAAAAAAATAATAATGATGTCTATCAAATCAAGAAGTCATTTATTACGTCTACAATTTAATCATCTTCCATAAAGTAACACAAAAAATAAAACAAATATGTTATACCTCTCAAAAAAACAATAATTGTGAGAAATGGGAAATGCGTCCTCTTACAAGTCCTATTGAGTAAGAGTACGCGTCTACGTCGTTAAGAGTACGCGGGTCGGAAATTACAATTACATTAATGTGTACAAATGGAATAGTTACTTCGCACATTATATATTATATTTGTAGTTCATCATATGTATAAAATAAAATAAAAATGCAATAAAACCAACTTCAAAATAATTTCGTGTATGAGTACGCGCGCGTCCTTTTACAAGGTATGTACTGCCACGTACTGCGTACTCGTGCACACACCAGCCAAATCGAAAATGAGCGGAGAACAACGCCATCTCTTAGCATTGACAGGAATTACACTCGCCGCGTGCGTTAGGTATATTATAGTATTTGAAAACACAACACTTCACTTCGTTATTACAAAATAATTGCAGGTTCGTGTCAAAAATACTTGGAAAATGATTAAAAACTTTAAGAATTTAAGTAAAAATCTTTAAAGTTACGTAATTTTTGCGTTTTCATCCGGTTTTGTTTTCTTTTTCGCACAGCACTCCTTACCACAGTTGACATCGAAATGCGATTGAAGTTAGCCGAGTATCGTAAACGACGTCACGGTTTTTGACGTTGCGTACTCTTATCGGATGCGTGCTCTTAGACCAGGCTACCCTACGCCCCATATGTGGTGAAAATAATGTAATAATTGTTGGGGACATAAATATAGACATCAAGCCTGGCAACAGGGATAAAAATAGTGCACCATACCTTAACCTTTGTGCCGAGCTAGGCATGCTACCTGGTCACACCTACCCCACCAGATTGTCAAACTGCCTTGACCACATTATAATAAAGACAAATCTCCCTGCACATATATATTTGTAATTGATTCCACGGTGACTGACCACGCACTTGTATTGTTAAACCTCTGCCAGTCTCGTTTGCAGCCGTTAACTGTTAAAACTTATAATAAGATTAATTATTCATGTGTCACTGAATACCTTCAGAAAATTGACTTCTCTTTTATAACTCGCACGTCGGACGCAAATGAGGCTGCTACTTTATTTGTCAACACGCTATCTACTGCTATTAAACAGAACTCAAAAACCTGTCCTATTCCAAATAGGAAAAGAATAATTAAACCATGGCTAACCGCTGGCTTGTTAAGATGTATACGACACAGAGACCGACTTCATAAAAAGAGTCAAAGTGACCCTAACAATGATATTTTAAAAATATCTTACAAACGCTACCGTAATTATTGCAACGCATTGCTTAAAAAAATAAAAGACAACTATGATAGATCACTGTTAGAGTCTGCTAAAACCAATAAAGAGACTTGGTCTGCCATAAAAACTATAACAAACCAGACAAGGTCCACAAGTAGTGCCGAAGAACTCATTAGCTCATCTTCGGCTGACATTGAGGTAGTCAATAATTATTTTCCAAATGTCGGTACACAGTTAGCAAATGTGATTATAAATGAGAATAATAATAAATCATCTAGTTATAATTTTAGTATCGGAAATGTTCCTAACTCAATAGTCTTACTACCCCCCGATGAAGCGGAGATTGAATCCATAATTCTTAGTTTAAGGAACGACTGTGCTACAGGCTGGGATCTCATACCGGTTAAGGTGCTTAAATTTGCTAAAACTGTGATAGTGCCTCCGCTCACTAAGCTGATAGCATTATGCATTGATCAAGGAGTATTTCCTACAGTATTTAAACGTTCATTAATTACACCAATTCACAAGAGTGGTAGTCGAGACAATGTTTCAAATTACAGACCGATTTCCGTATTATCATCGCTATCAAAAGTACTCGAAAGAGCTCTAAACTGTCGTCTAATAAAATACTTAGAGCACCATAACTTACTTTCAAAAAACCAATTTGGATTTAGGTCAGGGAAAAGTACCGAAGATGCTGTCAGTGCACTATCGAACTATGTTACTTCACATCTTGATGGCGGTAAAAAGTGTTTAGGTATATTTCTTGACCTAGCCAAAGCATTCGACACAGTCTCGATTCCGACTCTTTTGAATAAAGTACATTGTATTGGTATCAGAGGAAATTCGTATGAGATCTTTAAAGACTTTCTGTGTAATCGTTCCCAACAAATCAAAATTGGTCAGTACATTAGTAAAGATGCTCCAGTTGTTTATGGAGTCCCACAAGGGAGTATTCTTGGCCCAAGCCTCTTCTTAATTTATATAAACGACTTGTGTCAACTATCGTTAGATAATGGACAAATATTTACCTATGCTGATGACACAGCCATAATCTTTTATGGAGATACTTGGACCGAAGTTTATAAAAATGCTGAAGAGGGGCTCTGTAAAATTAACAACTGGCTATCTGTAAATCTCCTTACCCTAAATCTATCTAAGACTACGTACTTGCAATTTTCATTATCCAAATTCACCAAACCCACTTACGACCTTAAAGTTCACTCATGTAACATCCAGACCAGTTGTACATGCACAGTAATCGCTAAATCTAATAGTATTAAATATTTGGGTATCATTATTGATGACAAGTTGAGTTGGCAACCTCACCTAGATCTAATCACCACACGAATTCGGAAACTAGTATGGGTGTTTAAAAAATTAAGAACTGCTGCTAATTTTGAGTTACTACGTTCTGTGTACTATTCATTGGTGCAGTCGGTTCTTGGTTATTGTAGTGTGGTCTGGGGTGGTGCTTGTAAAACACACATGATACATTTGGAAAGAGCACAAAGATCACTGCTAAAGGTTATGACTTTTAGTCCATATAGATACCCAACAACGTCATTGTATAACAAATGTCAAGTACTAACTGTTAGACAATTGTACATATTTTTATTAGTAGTAAAGAAACATAAAGCTACCCCTTATGATAAAAATAAAAACGCAAATAAACGTGTTGTAACTAATATTTGTTTACCTCCTAAATGTAAATTGACAACTGCCAGAAGACAAGAGAAATTTATGGCCATATACTTATATAATAAGATAAATTTAGTTTTGAACATGTATCCCCTATCTACTTATGAATGTAAAACTAAACTTAAGAATTGGTTAATGTCGCTAGATTATGATAAAACTGAAGCTATCCTACCTTAAACAATAGATACTATAACACCACACACACACACACACACACACACACACACACACACACACACACACACACACACACACACACACACACACACACACACACACACCCACACTTAGCATGCAAATATATATATTTTTTGTATACCTATCTAATAAGACAAAATGTAACTAAATTATTATACTTACATGGGAGAGGACACTGACCTCTGTAACACAGGTTTCCCACCTAGCTCAGAAGTCAGGGACTTCTATTTATTGATGTACCCTTTTTGTCAATAAAATTATCTTTATCTTTATCTTTATCTTTTATCTTAGATTATAATGTTTTATTGTTGATTCGGGCACAAACGGTTCTTACATCAATACAATTCAAATGCATAGCACATTAACCTTTAAAAATGCCAGTAATTAATAAAATACAAGAACATAACGCTTGTTTTCGAGATAACAATGTTAACAATACAACTATACATTACTTTAAACAACTAAGTACATTCAAATTACACAACTAAGTACATAAAAATTACAGACATAAGCATATAATTTAACTAAATTGTAATAAATATATCTAACGCATGCACCTTCTTCTGAATATAATTTCTAGTAAGTAATAAAATATAATAGTTTTAAAATAATAATCACATCCGCTAATTCCTCATGTAGAGTTGCAGTCTGTTCATTCCATACCATCACTACTACATTTTAACTATACCGACACATATCTAAGTATTTCATCCATTGGACAACAGATTCTAATTTAGCGCAATACGGTACTAGCATTACGGCAGTTTTAACATCCGCAAATTTCGAGTTAGGTTCTCTTAAACTTTAACAGAGCAGCATTATAAAATAAAAATAGTTTTAATAGTAGATTGTACAAAAAGTGCATAAAACGCACCATTTTACACGAGACGTTTATCCATCCGAGCGAGCTTGCGAGCGAGGATGAATATAAAGTCGAGTGTAAAATGCGTTTTATGGACGAGTTGCACACTCTAATTTTCACTTCGATTGCGAGGAAATGAAACTGCATCATGTAAATATTATACTATTATACCTACTTAAAAACAAATTTAATTAAAATTTAAAGTTACATTAGAGCATCATCATCATCAAAGTAATAAATAATAGTAGATGAAAAATTACAAGTTTATTTCAAAAAGTTTTATTGTGTAGGTACTTTGGCTGTTGGTATCTTTGCCCTGGTCTTAGAATACTATTATTATTATTATTATTATTATGAGCCCATGATGTCCCACTGCTGGGCAAAGGCATCCCCACTCTTCTTCCATTGTTCCCGGTTTTGGGCAATTTCTGGCCATTCCTTTAGAAAAGAGTCTAGCTCGTCCCGCCATCGCCGATGAATACTAACGAAACGAAATAAAATGAAGAGTTTATTCTATGAAGTTTTAAGTTGTTTGTGTGGCTGTTGGACCGATCGCCTTGGTCTTCGACGACGATTTTACTTTATGCTCTAGAGCATAAAAAGCGACTTTATGTCGCCTACGCACAGCATAAAGTTGAACTTTTAGAGCATGAGAAGTGAAAATAATATTCACATCCGCTAATTCCTCACGTAGATTTGCAGTCTGGTCATTCAGCGCCGCGGCTCAAAATCGTCGGTCTAGTCTGGCGCACGGCTTTCAGCAGTCTTTTAGCTCGGTTTGTATAGCGATGCAGACAGACTGAAAACGACCCACAATTACCCGTCGTCTGGATTCTCCACCATCTCTACTACATTTTAACCATACCCCTTCCACACTATTATCTAAGTGTCTTATCCATTGGACAGCAGATTCTAATTTAGCGCAATATAGTAACTATTTCATTTCTTTTTCATTTATTTATTTAGCCATAAATTATAATACAATTTTACCCATGATATTAGTAAGTATTGCTCTAGCATTACGGCAGTTTTTACATCCGCTAATTTTGACATATATCCTTTTAAACTTCAACTAAGTATACCTAGCGGCATTGTGAAATAAAAATAGTTTTAAATGATATTCACATAAATTCCGCTAATTCGTCATATCGTCGGGGATAGTGCAATACCGCGTAAATAACAGCTGTCGATAAAGTTCTAATTTCAATAAAATACTTAGCATTTTACTGATTCGTATTTCGTTTCTACGCTTGTTTGTTACTTACGCGGTATTGCACTATCCCCGACGATATAGAGATGCAGTTTGTTCATTCAGCGCCGCGGCTCACAATCGTCGGTCTGGTCTGGCGCGCGCCTTTCAGCAGTCCTTTAGCTCCGTTTGTATAGCGATGCAGACAGACTGAAAACGGCCCGCAATTACCCGTCGTCTAGATTCTATCCCATTACTACTACATTTTAGACACTACTAGGTCGATGCAGAGTCAGCCACCGGCTAAGCTTGCACCATAGATTGGAGCGGAGTTTTTTTTTTTTTTTCGAAATTTTCTCTTCGTCACGACCTAGCGAAATTTAATTTGTGCATTTTAAAACAAAAATTTCTAAAATCGGTTGAGAACTCGCTGACATCTGCGCATTGTTACAAAGTCCATTCGAGTCGATCCATGGGAGCTTCGCTCGCTCCGCTCCAATTATCAGTGTCTCATCCATTGGACAGCAGATTCAAATTTAGCGCAATATAGTAACTGTTTCATATATTTTTCATTTATTTATTTTGCTATAAAATCTAATACAATTTTACGGCAGTTTTTACATCCGCTTCTTTTGAGATAGGTCCTTTTAAACTTAAACTTAGTATTAGCTTCAACCTAGCGGCATTATAAAATAAAAATTATTTAAAAATAATATTTACATCAGCTAATTTCTTATGTAGTGTAGACTCGGTGCCAAAACTCACAATCGTCGCCAATCTGCCACTTTCAGCAATCTATCTACTCAGTTTAGCTTATGGCTTGGCTGAGCTAGTCTGAAATCATGATGACTGTTCATCACCTGGTAGGTAGGTAAGTGACAAACGAGCTGTCACTTTCCCACATGTATATCCTTATAATTTATATACCATTTTTCGCACGATTAGCGCGGCCAGCGTAATCCTGCTGGATTAGATCAGACCTATCCGTTTGATGATCTACGACATTGATGGATAATTGATATTAACTACATATACATCAATATACTAAATAAGTATATTTTTCCCATTCTTGGCAACACTATCTTCAAGTTCATCCAATGAATAATGGATTTTATTTTTTCCCAATACTTATATATATGTAATACACATACTCCTAGTAAGAAATTAGTTTTCGCATCTCTAATTCCTCATGTTCAGTCACAATCGTCCGTCTGGCGCATGGTACGCTTTTCAGTAGTTAGTAGCGTTTTTTGGCTCAATTTGTATAGCCTGTAGCTTGGCGCAGCTAAGACTGAAAGCGGCCCGCAATTAGTCGAACCGGTAAGTTTTAAGCGATATCGTCATCGTTCATCCTAGCATATAACGTCGTCTTTTGACGCAGGCTTCTGGCTCTGGTTAAGGATAAACTAATAAAAAAACATTATTTGCAACAGCGTATAAACACGATATAATATTGATCCGTCTGTAAAATAATCTCCAAACTGCGATATTGATACCAATCTGTCAACACTGCAACCAATTTTAATATAAAACTAGTATTAAAGTAGGAGTGCCACGAGCAGTACCCACATTCACTAATTTCTCATGTAGACTGCTCAACATTTAGCACACAATCGTCCGTCTGGCACGCCTTTCAGCAGTCTTTTAGCTCAGTTTGTATAGCCTGTAGCCTGGCGCAGCTAGACTGAAAGCGGCCCGCAATTAGCCCGGCGTCTCGGCCGAGCAGGGAAATTTTAAGCGATATTGTCGAGAAGTCACTGTATTTTGCTGGGAAAAATAAAGCGTAAGTGGGATATGCCCTTAACGTTTATTAAAAGATAATATAAGTATGCTAATATTAAAGAAAATATAAGTATCAAAGTATATTAAACTTTCGCATATAGCCTGCGTCTTGGAGTCCAGATTTGTGCCCCACACAAGTGCCCCTGCGGTAGTGATGTCGATGCCCTGGGACTCATTGAGTCTACGGTGACCGAAGAGCTGGCAGCTTCCTCGCACAACGCATCAGCATTGCGATTCAGCGAGGAAATGCTGCCAGCGTCTTCGGGACCATGCCGCCGGGGCACAGTTTTCTAGAGTTATTTTAGCTTTATTTCATTTATTTTGGTTTTTGTTCTTTAGTTTTATCTTTTTAGGTTTAATTTTAATTTAATTGACCATTTATATTGTAATCCTACATATTATGTATTATACTTCAAATTATAGTATGAGTATCAAAGCTATTTAAAAGGTGACAGAATCTGAATCTGTTTTACGGTTGGGTACGGATAAAAATAAAACGTTAACAATAGTACTGTAAAACTTATGTATCTCGCAATTCTAAAAATTATTCTTATAATACTAAGTAAGTAGTAAATTATATTTGAACTATTATTGCGATCCTAGCAAAAGATTTGTTTCCACCGCAGCGAGAGTAGGTATACAACTTCCCTCATACCCGCCCCCAAGTGTATGTAAAATATCTGTACACACACGTTTACATAAGATCGTGCCTGCACCATGGGGTGGGTAGGAAAAGATCACAGAACACCATTCACCATTTATATTCCAATATCTTTCTTAGTGTCCTGGATATCCGTGTCTATATCAATTACATTCGAATGTTCATTCTAATACAGATACTTAATAGGCCTTATTCCTTTTAAAATTAATTTTTTGCATAGTATGATTATGACAAATATATTGATAATTTCAACCAACTTTTTGAAGTGTATAATACTTTTCCCCGAGTTCTAGGTAGCAACGTAGCGATTTCATGCTTTTATCGCGTGCAGTCGAAAATAAGTTGAAAGAACTAATTTTCCGCGTGAGTTTTGTCAATTTCGAGTAGTTTTTGAAACAAAAATTATCAATGAAAAATTCACTGTAGGTTTCAAATATATACCAATAATTCCCAATAGCCCTGTTCTAGGTAGTAACATCAATAATATGTTAAGAAACATGCTTGATCATAGCGAAAAATTTCTAAAACAATCAGCATTTTAAAAGGAATAAGGCCTTTTAACGGTGGAAAGCAGCAGTTTGTCGGCAGCGAGGCACCTATTTATGAAAGAGGTCGGTTTACTTGACCCATTTCATCAGTCGCTAACAAAGACACTCATCAACCGCTAACCTCCCTAAGGCTTCCCTGGATTAAATAATCAATAGAAGTCTCTAGTCTGTGAAACGAGGAAGAAAATCGCAATTAGTTAACAACACCAAGTTCCCGATCCCTTGTAGGCAGATTTACTGAATAAACACACTCACTCGCGGCTCAAAGACGCTCCGTATTTAAAGCATTCCGCGCGCATTCGTTTCAGAGCAGAATAAAAAATAATTGTTTTTGCGGACGAGGTGATGACCTAAAAATAATTTTAGCACTCATTTATTTAAGGACCTTTAAATTTATCGCTGCAAGTGCTTGGCTATGAAGGGGTTTATGTTTTAATTTAGATGTACCAATTGTTATTTACCTGCCCTTATGGCTCGTACCTTTTTATGCCCTCGTAACGCTCGCCAAAATTGCTCTGCCCGATGACGGCCAGCGATAAAAAGGTTTCTTTCGAGGACGTTTTTCAAGTATCCCCATTCTGCTGGGTAAGGATAACTTGTGTATTGAAAGGGAAAAGTCCGCATGAACGGACAAAGGCTCATGATTTTCGGATGAAACTATTCCTAACTAAACTGAACGTGAACTACTTATCGAACCGAAGTGAACTTTCCGCAACACATAAAAGGAACGTTCGGTTCGCGACGGAAATAACTCGCATAAAGCATGTAACGGGGTGGAAGTATTCTAATCCCTTAAGCAGAACATGGCTCTACGTTTTCATAATTAGAGGATAAATATTCCGACTAACACGATTAAGACGAGAGGGGAGCGCAAATTTCATCTTTCATCCTCAAAGTTGACGATAATTTGTCAGAGAGGACTTGTTTTGGAGATCGTCGGGATCGCATTTAATGAGACGCAGTGGCTAAGATGTAATAATGACGCGTTTTGTGATCCTTGGTATTTACACCGAGATTCCTTCTTTGATATTCCGCGGAATGTTAATTATTCATAAGGTTCCCATTCTCATTTAAGGGTCCACAATCTTCTTTGAAGTTATGAGGCGGGATGGAAAAGTAATATGTTGTGTGATGTATCACTGCTGTGTCCGTGCACCTTTTATGTATGCCGAGATACCGGAGATACGGTAAGATACGGGTTGACATTCAGAAGGCGGATTTCCCGAGAGAAATACGCCAGCTCAAATCTTTTTCTAAACAAGCCTACATGTTTCGAAGTGCCATGCCACTGGGATGTTTTTTGCGTCATGGATAAAAAGGCTAAGGGATTTACCCAGGCGAGTTAACTCATCAATTATTCAGAAACAGGATTCTGGTTTTTGTCAGTTCAGGAGTCGGATAGAATTACAGGTAACTTAATGAAATTCTCTACCCGACATTTTAAATTTTAATTAAACTCAGGTAGGCTTAACTGAATTATTGAGGACCTTTTGGCATAGTTCCCAAGACGATGCCTACAGCCCACCTCAACCGAAGCACGCTTTAAATACTTGAGCCCGTGCCAGGTTGGGTCAACCATCCTATTCATCACGTTACGACCACAAGAAGTTGTTGCCGCTTACCTAACTCACATATAATTATTCTTAAGTTACATTACGTAAGTTCTTGAAAGGGTTTAATTCATTCTTCAGATTTTATGACCATGAATTTATAAATACCTAGGTACTAAAACCAGTTTGTCTGTTCTGTTAGCTTTCAACCCAATCGAATCCTTAAAAATAATTGATTTTACAAAGTGACAAGATATATATTATATTATTAGATAGTAAACATAAACATGTTCGTACGTAGGTAGGTATACGTCTATTACTCGTACTTCGTACTTAATAGTCTACTACGGAAAAATACAGTATACATCTCACGAGACAAATAATCTTCATTCATATTCCATACGAGTACGAAACATACCAGTCTTTCAAAAAGTTGTCATTCTAAATCTCATGTCACCGCTGATTATGAACACGCTTTCAATTCCATGCCCGTCGGCCATGTTTGGCACACAGACACGACGTTGAGTTGTTTGTATCTTCAAATACATATACATTTAATACGTAATTATCTAATACGAGAAAACACCCTGTGCTTCTCCTAATTTATAATCTAATTTCAGTGCAAATTCCACCTCCTTTCATAAAGTAGTATTGTATTGTATTGTCTTTTTATTGCAATTAATTGGTTTCACCATGCAACAATTTAATTATAAATATTCACATCAAATAATTTATAACCACATCCAATAAAATTATAAAGAACAATGCATTAACAGAAAAATTACAAATTACAACATTAAATTCATACAATAAAATTACAAATTCAAGATATGAAATCCGTAAACAGCATATATATAATTAAATAACAGAGACTAACATAGCTAATTTATAAATAATTTAATATTTTTAATTTCATTATAACAAAATTTATAAATAGACAATTAAATTCAAATTAAAACTAAAGAACTAAAATAAAGTAAATTAAATTATGCTAAAATAAATCTACAAAACTGTGTCCCCGCCGCATAGTCCCGAAGACGCTGGCAGCATTTCCTCGCTGAATCGCAATGCTGATGCGTTGTGCGAGGAAGCTGCCAGAGTACATCATTAAATCCTTAAACAATAGGTTTAAATGCAAGATAAAATATCTATGTCAGAACAAGTGTAAAATCAACTTATAATAATCATTATTTTATTTTATTTTGTATTATAGGACGGTTAAAATATAAATTATAAAATATATGTATGTGAGGACTAAAATAATAGTACTTGAGTGACTAGAAGATTAAAACAATTTAAATGTCATGCATAATTTATTGTTTAGTATTTCTCAAATCTTCTTCTCAAATCTCATGTCAACGCTTTTGATTATGACTAGGTACGTAATTGGAACACGGATTATCCAGTACCAGTACCGAAGGCTAATCACTAATGTTTCAGTTGTTTGCCTGGAAGTAAATCTTTCAGTGTTTTTTTTTTTTGCTCATTTTTCTAACCAAAGGTTGTCTGGAAGAGATCGCTCTTTAGCGATAAGACCGCCTATTGTCTATCATTTATAAATTAAGTTTTCAATTGTAACATTTTTCTTGTTGGTGTGCAATAAAGAATTGTTGTATTGTATTGTAAATCTGTCTATCACAGACGTCCACTGCTGAACATAGGCCTCTCCCATGACTCGCCACAAAGTGCGATCCCGTGTATAGACCGCAGACAGGTCATTCGTCCATCTAGTCGGGGGCCGACTTACGCTGCGCTTTCCTATACGACGTATAGGAAAGCGACGTATAGTATATTACGTGAAGTAAATCTACTAGGTCTTTAATTATATCCTACAGGAAAGCAGACGAGACAAATAATTTTCTTTCCATTTGAGTACTCGTATGAGTACAAAACATTTATAAAACAACCTTATGGAAGATGTCTTTCATAATGTTGTCATCACAAATCTCATGTCATCGGCTGTTTATGCGCACGTACGTTCTCAATTCCGATCCCGTCTACAGAGATCTCATCTCCCAGTAATTACGGAAGACGAATCATTAATGCAGTCGACTTGTTGACCCATTTGTCGCCCACGCTCCATATTGATTTATTTTATAAATAGCTCCTGACTGTTTTCTTTCCCCGCATTAGGGACAACCCGCATAAATGAATGGCTGATTTATTAATCAACCCTGGCGTTCCAGGTGTTTGCGCAACTTATTTGCAGCGGAAGGTAGGTAATGGTTGTTTACGGAACTTGGTTGTGTATCCGGTTCTTTATTATGCATGTTGTTCGGGTACTTGCTTAGCATCTGAAGTAATGTAGAAGGGATGGTCAAATTCTATTTCAGGTTGTCTGACTGTTAAAAAATTAACTCCTCGAACTCTCGATATTGAGATAGCTTGTTCGATAGAGGATAGGAGATTGTAAATCCATTTTTACCATACATTTTTGTCATGTAACTTTTCTTACGAATAAAGATGATATGATGTGATATGTCTCGTTCTGCGCCTTTTTGTCTACTGATAAAAATCTCATGTACCCCCCCTTTACCCTTTTTGTTCAGTGCAAGACCAGCCAGTGATGGTCCGATAGGACGACTTCTCCATTCGTAAGTTATTAAATTAAATCTTGATATATTTATGTAGCATATTAAAAATTAAAGCCCTTTTTTTTACCGACTTAAAAAAAGTAGGAGGTGAGGAAGGAGGGTGCTAAACCTCAGGTAAACTTATTTATCGAACAAAAATACTCGTATATTCTATAATTAAATAGTAATAATTAGAGGCTTCATGCGTGACATCTGTTTTCATTAGAGTAGTTGAGTAGTTTGCCACCAGCTTCAAAAGGTGATTCAAATGTAAACTGTATGAACGGGTTATTTTTTTAGTTTATTTTGCAGGCGGTTCTTTTTTATTTTCATTTATTCGATAAAAGTACAAAACGTGGTACCGGTGTAAGATATAATTGCACATAATTCGTAAACAAAGAGTTCTTTGTTAACGTATCTATGCACGGAGCGTGGTGTGTAAGTGAACCAATTTGTTTTGGCACTCAGCTGCCATTAGTCCTCGTAGCGATTCTTGTTCCGTCCCGGAGTACAAAGCATTACTGGTCCCATTTTCTACTACGAGTAAATGCTTATAACAACTTTTCTAAGTGCAGCACTGCTCCCATTTTCTACTATGAGTATAACAACTTTTCTAAGTGCAGCAATGAAAACGTATCCCATTGTGGCAGTGCTCAACAGCGATAACAGCCCTACAGGAAAACTCGTATTATGATAACTGATGTCAAAGTGTCGAAAAAATATAAGTACTTAATCATATTTCGCATGCTATTATTATCTTCATTTATCACTTCGAAGGAAGGGGGAAGAATGAGAAGACTAAATTAAATAAGACTCTAGAAATATTCGCGTAAAATTGTAGTTATCCAGGACTACTCAACTGAAAAACGGTTTCGGTATACTCTACACATTTCATTTAACCACAAATTGAACTGTTGGAAATAGGTGTACATATGTACATAGATAGATATAGATATAACGTTGTTGATACAAGTATTAAGTGAAACAATTTGTTTCTGCTTTCAGGTTCCATTAGCACGTCTGTGTTGAAGCTCGTATTTCGGAATGTTTCGCCAACAATACGAACTATTACCGAGTCCATTTTCTGTAACGACATCAATTTGATATATCTATATGTATTTTTATAGTATAGAAGTATAATATTTCCGCTCGTGGGTTATCAGAATTATTCGAAGAAAAGGCACCTACTTAACAATGAAATTTCACAGATGTCTGTCTATTTATTCTATTGACAAAGTGTTGATTTTCGAAAAATAATCTAAAACACATGACACTTACAATATATTATTACTAATGTAGACATTATGAAAATGAGCAAAACCAAATCGGTATATTAATGTTACCCATTATAATTGAGAAGATAAAAATCCCCCGAGCGACAGACCCGCAGACTGAAAAACAAAAGTCAATCTGAAATCGTAATTTACTAATTTACACTCATAAAATCTATACACACTTGACGTTCGATAAATTACCTTTTTTTTGTCGGCACAGCATTTGAAAACTTGTAAATCTCTGAAACATACCTACAAATACTACATTATTTACGTAAACATTCGCATTTCCATAAACACATAAATAATAGGACGGTCAACGTCGCGTCAAAACAAAAGCTTCCGTTTCGAGCTCGTCTCCGATCTCTGGCGGATAACCGTGATTTATTTATGCGCTCTGCTCCGCTTCACAGATGTTTTCTTTTATTCCATAATGTGCTGGATTTTTCAGTGAGTAGGACCGCAGATGATCGTAGTCACACTGGGAGAATTTAGAGGGCGATACAATGGAAAACTGGTCGTGGTTGGGGGCCTATAATGCATTAGGAAAGAGAGACCGAAGTGGTTCACAAAAGAGATGGTCTGACCAACTCAAAGAAGCAATCTCCTGAAGCAAGTTCCACCTGGCGGTGAGAGCAACGATAGACTGGGACCGACGGAGACAGATCATCAGGGCAAAACCAGCCAGTGATCACGAACCTGGTTAGTGAGGGTCTAGATTGAAGAGAGAGACAATGGCAGAGCATATATCACTTACAATTTTATAGAATCATTTCAAAATCTTCTATATATATTGTTTTTATTTTGGTATCCTTTTGCCACATTTGTGTTTAAGGTTACACCGTGCCCTGTACCGTGCACACATACCATAATATCTTTAATTACAAATCTCTACAGAACCGCGGGAATAATAAAGTATGTAGGTACGTGGTTACATTCCACGTAAAGTTTATAAGTCTGTTGGGAAATTCTAATGCATATTCTTTTTGTATAATCTTAATGTATATTCTTTTACATAGCCACGAATTTATACCCTTACCTAAATATTTATGAGTTTCGCCAGGTTATTTTGTGCTTTGCGATTTTTTATGGCCTTGTAAGTACGTCCTAATGTCAACAGTTGACGAGAAAATTATTCTTCCTGATAATCCATGTTCTACGATTGCATAGATCTTTGAACCTGTAAAAGTCTATCTTACTTACTCGCAATTACATGAAAGTAATAAAGAGTTGCATTGGCCCCGCGGTAACTACTATTCTTAATTACATTGAAAGTAAAAAACTAGAAGTTAAATGCTCAGAAGCAATAACTATATTTTCGTTCCAGTATTTAATCAGTTATATTTAGGATCAACTTTGCTCCATTCCTTACTTGGTTTGGGGTGGACAAAAAGCTTTGAAAAGGGATAGGGGAAACTGAATAAATCACACAAACGTAACGTTTTCAGTTTTACTCAGCTAAAAATATTTCATATTGATAAAAGAGAAAGTGTGGTTCGTGTATCTTACACCACTTATAAGATCATATGAAGAGTCAATATTTGATAGTAATTTGAGCTTTAATATCGTTGAATTTGGACCGCGCTCAACTATATTGTCAGATAAGTGCTTGCCAAATTTTGAACCGATATTCCATCAATAAGTTGACAGGCTACCGCAAGCGCTTGTAATGGATTGCTAATATTGGCGAATCCCGTAGGTACACCCTCTGGATAAGCCGCTATCATCCGTCTTTTCGACGGTGGATTCCAGACGAACCGGGGGTGTCGACACATTACTTAAAGTACTGGGTGTGCTTCAAAGCAAGGGTGCCGCAACCGTAACCATAGCGTGTCAGGAAATGAATGGGGTTGAAAAGGTTTGCCTGAATCAATTTTCATTAATTTTACTGATTGATTTTCGACTTACTTACCGCCTGTATTCTTTTACGAACGCATTTATATTAATGAACCGGTCGGAGCTACAACTTTAATTATAGAAATGAAAAATAAAATGGACTGCCGATTGTACCTATTCAAGACGTAATAGTGACGGTTTTAAAAGTCCACCTGGAAAACAAATGAACAAAGCCTTCTAAACTCCCCTTTTACTGAAGCCCCTGCAATTCCAAATATTTTAATTTCAGCTGAGAAACTCAACAGAAGCCAATAAACGTTTTTTATTTAGTAACTGTAAGACGTTATTCGTTGATGGAAATGAAGAGGGTGCCGTCTACGACTTTTTACGAGCAACGGTTAGAATTTCTGAAATATGACTCGCAGGGTCCGCAGTGCACTGACAACTGAACACTCTCGGTGAAAATCAAGCCACAACAGACCTTTTGTGGATACGTTAAGAACATAGACGTATCACAGCTACGTTTGTTGATCTGTACAGCGCTGTCTATCGGGTAACCATTCATTTCCCCGCCTCGAATGAAATGACGTCGCGATAAAAACATTTTATGTCACTACTTTTGTTTATACTTCAAAGGTTTTGACTGTTTTGATGACAGAATGTAGAGCGCAATTGTTTCTGGTAAACGTAAGAGTTTCCCACCTTTGTTTATTATGTTGAGTTTACGTTAGGGAAGGTGGCATATGAAAGCGTGAAATGGCGCGAGAGATTTTCATGTTACATTTTGTAATAACCCTTGAATGAGGGTTGCGGTGGAGGGTATTCAAGTTCCAAAATGACTTGGAGAAAAGATGTTTGAGCCGACAAATGGCTGCGTTTAAAATTCGAGAGCTTAGAGTTAAACGCCTTTGCTAGGAAATTGTTTCTAAAATGTGGTGCTTTGCTCACTAAAAGCCCTCAATGCGGTTTTTGATTCCTTCCTTAATTGAAACTTGAGGCGCCCTTTCGGTACGATTGTCATTTAGGAGCTCTCAAAGGTCTTTTTAACGTTAAAGAGAAAGTTCGTGACCTAAAAATAGGTCTATTTCTCATCGACGAAGGCAGTCTGTTTATTTAGTGCTCTGGTCCGAATTAGAAGATTAAAACCAACATTTGCGGCATTTAGGTATAGGTATAACTGCGATAACTACTTGTTATCCACTATGTATATTACGTCTTTACAGTTTACTTTTTCTTCTAATTATGTTTTACCTACTTTCTGGTTTCAGCCACAAGGCATGTGTGATAACTTCCTGGCACGACCACGGCGGATTTTTTATTTGTATCACGGTACAAATTCATAAAAATAATTGAACTCTTTTGTACTATAGTTAAAAAAATACCCTTATAGTTTCGCCGATTCAGCACAGTCGCTGTGGTCGTGCTCATTGGCGTAACTAAGATTATTTTCCAGACGGGGCCTGGGGTGGGCCTGGCCGGGGCCTGGCCATGGCTTTTGAGATGAAACCATGAATAGGCATGGCTTTTGAGATGAAACCATGAATATCTATGGGTAACCCAAAATCCTGGGGTGGGCACTAGACCATACTGGGGTGGGCACGGCCCACCCGGCCACCCCCCTATATACGCCAATGGTCGTGCTAGGTAGTCACTGTCACTACCTACGCGACGCTGTCCAAAATTAAAAGTTCCATGGAAATCCAGTTACATTAACCCATCATGGTAAACTTGCGTCTTTCTGTCTATTCACGGAAGATTTGTTTGTCGCAGGTGCCGACGGCGGCATGTTGGGCGCGCGGCTGAAATCATGGATGGAGGCGCAGCTGGGCCGCGCCAAGAAGCGCAAGCAGAAGCAGCGGCAGACCACCGCCACCAGCTCGGGGCCCCTCCCGCCTCCGCACCTCTCCTCCCCCGAGAGCGCCTACAGCACAGGCTATTCTACAGACGGCACGTCGCCAGGCGCGCCGCCCGCTCCGCTCGCCGCACCGCTCGTCGCTCCGCCACCGCCGCCCGCACCACCTACTACGCACCTTTACCATGAACCCGCTAAGGTAAATATTTTTGTTTACTTCTAACCTACTTGACCTATATCAGTGCTGTAGCCTCAATTGTCTAACGGACCGCAGCTGATTTGACTTACCCACTTCTTCACGAGTAGTAAAGAAGGGTGCTCCAACGTTCTATAATAGGAAAGCCAATGATATTGTAATTTATGATTAAAATCGAGTTTTAGCTGTTTCAACTGGTACCTACTTCCTACTTAGCTACATTAGTAATAAAACGCGGAAATATGTCTGTATTTTCTGCATTAATATTGCTAACGTGTAAGTTTTGGTATTACGGATACGCAAATTCCAGCGCAAGTTGAAGAGTCTCGAGTGGCTCTCCGAAAATATATTCAAGGACCTTAATCATGAAATGCGGCAGTTTCATAAAATACATGCAAAATCATATTCGAAACACGAAACTGCGCATAAGTTGCTTGGGAATCAAATAAATAAAATCCCGGCTTGGAGGCACGGATAGGAGTTTCGCATTGTGCTCACGTTCGGGCACTAGCAAACTGGAGCTCTATTTATCTCGACAACTAACTGATTTTATTGCGGCGAGAGACGTTCTCGACTTGAACTGTACGTGTTCAGGTACAGTTCAAACGAGAATGGATGGAGGCGCGCTTTGTCTCAAATGCAAGGCAGCGCTTAGTAAGAACGCGCCGAGTATACTTAAACAAGCTATATATTATATTATAAGCAATATAATACTAAGGTTCTTTAGGTAAGTATGTTTTATGTATGTACGTAGGTACCGTTTACGCAGACGTATTGCTAGATTGTAGCTAAAAATATGACTTTATTATTCAAGTTTCGTCGTCGCTTTTACTTTCGGACAACGACTTACATTTCGCAGGAAAACGCTCTAAATGATAAAAGGAGCGTCCTTTCTCGGGTTGTCAGGCCCTTAAACACGCACGCTCGTATTTCGTCCTTTTTTACGTCAACCGTAAAGGGAAACTATTTTAATCAAATCCACTGACGCGAGTTTAATTATTATGGAATAAATTGACCCAAACAAAGTTTATATTACACAACACTGTAATAAGTTTACATTGAATCCCAGTTTTGCATTAATTGGGTTATAGTTCCTATATAGTTAGGTAGTATTCTTAGGCTCGTGTGTGCTTTATATGCGGAGTACGCTCGGCTCAACTTCGTTAATTAACTAGAGCAGATAAATTGACGAGGGAGGCCTTTTATGTAAGCCACATAAAGCCTGAACGCCCATTATTTTAATACAGAATGATGTTACAATAAAATATGTACATCACTTCCGAACTTCTATTGTTCGTATACCGATTTGTGGGGGGCAAAATGACTTGTCTAATTGATTGATCATCTTTATTAGGCCCCTAACTTTTAGGCGTTTCATTTTGTTCCGTTTTACGTAGCGTGTACAAATTAAAGGATCAAGCGTTGAACCCTCACGTGATTAATTCAAGCCGTAAATTTTAACATATCTGCCCGGTTTTTATAAAATTAAGCCCCAGGGGAGAAATGGGGTAATGAGTCGTGCATGCTGTGTTATTATTTCAGGCGAGCCGAGCATCGTCGTGAGTTCATTTTGTTTTTGTTCAGTATTTAGGATTTTCAATCCGTCTGCATAATATATTTTTACTTGGCTTGTTTATGGGGTAAACACGTCTTAAAGTATGCCTGGACTCATTTGACATAAAAAAATAGGTTTTTTCGGGAGTTGTCGGGACCTCCCACGTGAAATTGGGGGCCGTTGTCAGTCTGGGGGCCCTGGGCTCGAGGCCCTGGGGTGCTTAGTGGGAAAGAGGGGGGCCTGGGGATCAGTTAAGGTAGGTATACGCGAGGTGCGGCTATCGCTGGCTATCGACTAAATTATTCATTAACTTTACACAAACAAGTAAGATAAGTTATATGAACATTCTTATATGCTAAGGTGAACGAAAATCGCACGAATAACGCGAAATAACACTAGGGGTGCTGCCGTTTTCCTAGATAAATTATTGCTATTATTAAGCTAATTTTACTATTCATACAATTTCCCTCAATTATACTACCTGAATAGGTATCTAGGAGCACGGCAGCACCCCGCCAAGTAGAAAAATTGATTTAGGCTTCCGCGGATGCCGTTGCAAATCTTTTAATGCCCGTTATGCCCGTACCAGGCGGGAAAAAGCATTTTCATCTTTTTTAGCTACAGGAAATTCTGTAACTTTAGGATTAGGATTGAGGGGGGCTATTTCTACCTATAAATAAAATGTCAAGATTTTTCTTAATCATTCTTTCCCCTGTTAGTTTGAATAGAGTATTGAATAATAGAATCCTTATTGCGTTCATGAGTCTTGTGCTTATATGTATATATACATATATGTACAATCATGACACCCTATAGATACCCTTATATATTATATTGTTTTTTTTTTCTTTTATTCTTAAAAACAAAGTATTTAATTGATTGGCCCCCTCTAAAGTAAAGGGGCCTGTCAAAAATTGCGCTCGGACTCCCTTACGGCAGCCGGGCGCGGGCAAGTATAACTTGTGGGTGTCAGCATAAGTGCTCTCACTTTACGATCACTGCGCACTATGCTCCCCGAGACAAGGAAGTTGGAAAATATTAACAACCGCCCTGGGTACGTAATGCTACGGCGACACAACGATAGCGCGAGTTAGAGTGCGCGGCACGCCATCTATCGTAGAATGCTGTAACTTCATGTAGTTACGTCAATGGTAATATCAAAACATTGTATTGTATTTTATTGTTTTATCCTGTCAAGTTTGAGCTGTCAGGTCAGCCAATGACTAAGCATAAGAGCTATGACTACACTACAATCATTGCGCACCATGCTTTGTAAGAGGAAGTAGAAACGCGACAATAAAAACAATCGGTCTGGGTACGTGAAGCTATGAAAAGCAAACGATAGCGCGAGTTAGGGTGCACGCAGCGCCATCTATTTGACATTGTTGGCAACATCTGGGTTTCGAAGTGGTTTCGAAGGCAAAAATTCCTTCAGCCAAGAACATTGTGAACTGTAAAATTGTCAATTTAAAAAAATATTTTGCTATAACCATTGTGAAGAAAAATTAAAGAGTTGCAGTTTGCATATCCTTACAGCAGCGATGATCGAAAAAAGGTCTTTCAAAAATTGTACATAACCAATTATATAGCAGATTTTATCAACGTAACTTATAGGGTCTTATAGGGTCGTTGTCATAGACACCTATTTTTTTGCGGCTTTATTTATTATTATTGTTAATAACACGCATAAGGTATTCATTTTATTAATACACTATATGCATTCTAGTTTATCTATTTATAATTTGTAAATATCCTCAATTCCAGCGGCGTTCAAGCGTGGGGGTCCGCCGCCCTGTCCCTGAACCTCCCGTGGTGTGCATGACACCATCTCCAAGGCCTCGCTGTCGCATCCGCACCAACCCCTGGCTGGGGACCACTTCTCCAAACCCTCGGCGTCGACCGCCACACCTACTTCATCAGCAGTCATTGCAGTGCCCGCAGCAACAGCACAATACGCCACAGCTACATCACGCGCCGTATTCGCTGGATTCGCATCCTAAGTTTGGAACAAGGTAAGACTTATCATTGGCTGTCTGGTAGTGGTCAAACTCACGTAGCCCCGAAACTAGATTATTTTGATCATTGGCCGAGTACCTCCTACATAAGCTGTCTAGACAGTTACAAAAAACATCGCTGTTACCCCTAAACTTTAAAGAAATGTAAGTGCATTAACAAGGTCAAGGCAGACCGAGACGGAGATGGCGGGACGATTTAAATGCATTCCTAGTTGGCTGGCCGGAAGTTGTGAAGCCTAACCCAGAGGCATTTGCCCAGCAGTACACCGGGACACTAACAGTCGAACTAAAAAAAATGCTCGAAAGGATTAAATGAAAAAAGGTAAATGTAACGAAGAGAATAACCCGAACCACTTTTTCCTATGGCCGGGTTGGGAACTATGTCCCCCAACCGATTGTCACGTTGTTAAAGAGGGAAGTGACACACACAATAATTTTCATATTTATTACACTTCATAACATTATGACGCTTATCATAGAATAAATCGGTCAAGATATGATTTATGTAATAGGTTAGTTTTAAGGCCCATTTTACGTAATTGCATTACATCTTGACGGTATCTAGTGTTTGACTACTTATGGATTACTTTTACCGTGAAGGATTACCGCGTCTAGGTCGATGTCCTTCTTAACGAAGCCGCATAGTGACTCGTTTTTCTAAAGAGACCGTTACAAAATGGATCGATTTGTGCCAGTTCACAATGTGTTAAGACGTTAATTAATAGGATTTAGTACTAATAATAGAACAGTTTAAGTAATGGGATTCAAAGAGAAGCACTCTGTTAAGTAAACAATGTTTTTTAAATATTTACAAAAATCCCAATTGCGCCAAGCTTAGTTGTCATATCTTATACATAGGGCCTGCGTTTATCATACAATAGATACATTATAAAGCATCCGTCCCCTTTCGGAAAGTGAGTGCGAGAGTGTCGGATGTTTAATCATTTCTTTATTACCTAATAAACGTCAGCATGTAGCAGCTATTATTGTCATTAAATGTCAATTTTGATGATAGAATTTTGTTTACTACAAAAGATAAGTACATATATGATCAATCACTTTGAAGATTACAGGTATGCGTTAATGGCAGAGCGTATCTATTACAAACTGGGCCTTCGAATCTCGACCACAAAACGCACACCACATCATCTCATGTAACCGAACTTGTGCTCATTTCAGATCACCGCACCTGTCGCCACACTTGTCGCCCCACTTGTCGCCTCGGCCACGATCGCCCTACTACCATGAACGGGCGAATAGCGACGAGGAATGCAGAGGCATGAGGACGAGGGGGCGGGAGACGGCTATATTATCTGATGCTGATATTGACTCTGACGGGGACACTGGGTTGGATGGGGGTGATGAGGACGAGCCTGATGACACGGCGTCGCCGGGGAGGCGGCGAGCGAGGAGGAGGCGGCCGCCGCGACGACCACCACGTTCTGCCGGTTTGTGGGATTCCTTAACACTTTCAACACCGGGAACCCGCTCCGTGGGCAGTAGGCTCGTAGCAAGTTTTCGCTACATACGCATTTCCCCATGTTATCGGCTACGCGCTTAGCGCTACGAAATCCTTGGTTGCGAAAGTGTTAATTTGCTTAGATATGAGTAAAACTTGAATTCTTTACTTAGCAATCATAACAAGAAAAGAGGTTAGACCAAATCGAGGGATAAACTAAAAGTTTGTCGTTTCGGTTGAGCAATTCAGAAATTTTAGAATCAAATTAATAATTTAGGCCTGCTGGAGCTGGCCTAATCGTCAAAATGTTCTAAGCTGCTTCATTAAAATATTAATAATAAAAATATCAAAAGAGAGGAAGCGACGGTTTCAGAAAAATATAACTGGATCAACGTAATAGCTCAATTTGAATGTTCAGAATCGACTGGGCTAGCTTATGTTTATCCATTCCATAAGCATAGGGTAAGACGCGAAACATGGAAGTTACTATCTTAGTTATAAATTTATGTTACAGAATAACTTCTAAAGGCATTAAGATGCAAATGAGAGATTTTAAGTATTGACATTACTTTTTTCCACGCATTTAAAACGACGTAGATAGGACTTATATAACTCCTTTATTAGAATGCATTTATAAATTCTTTATTATATCGTTATTTCCTATTCCAGGGGCAACACCCCCGCGAGTCCGGCGCCGGCATGCACCATCGGCCCCTCCAGTCCGCGAGCGCGACCCACTATTAGAGGCCGATCGCGAGGCCGAACGCAAGTACCGCGAGCTCATTCGCGAGGCCGAGAAACTGCTCGTTACTGTATCCCGAGCACCGCTCGAACCACCGCATAATCCAAGGGTCCGCGAACTCCGGGCTACCGAGGTGAATAATAGTACATTACTGCATACGCTGGCAAGCCCTTTTCACGGCTAAGGCGTGTATTCTCTTCTTCTCTCAAACATAGGCAATGAAATAAAAAAATAAACCACTCAAAAAAACATAATTCAGCTGTTTAGCCCCTTCATGAACACAGACGCCATGTTTAAAAAATAATAATTCCCGGCCTAGGCCTTCAATTTTGTATGAAATTCCTTTACAGTTCTCTCGAATTGTTCCGCCCGAAACGTGACACTTCGAAGCCTGACGATATTTTATTGCATGTTTGAGAAAAAATATTTCTCGAGGATTATTCACCACTGCTAAAGAGATCGAGTTTGAGTTTTAAAATTTCCTTAGGGAAGGGCAACGGGAGTTGTAAAATTGATGGCGTTGTCGCAATGCGAGTTAGGTTGCTTGGTGACATAAGTTTACAGATGGACTCGTATTACTGTCCGCGTTTACCTGGTTTACCATAACATACTCTTCTATCTATAGCTTCTTTTCAAACGTCTACTGTAACAACGTTATTATTGATCACGCAAAATGATAACAAGACGCCTAGCAGGGGGTGAGAGGACGCCTAATTAAGTTTTTTTCCCGGTCCCCGGATTTTCGACATCCCTTACAAGGAATTTAATGCACAAATTTTCGATTATTGATTAATTGAAACAACTGGGCTTAAACATTTTTGAACGAAATGAAACAGAACGATGAAACAGGAACAGGACATGAGCACGTATTTGGTAGGCTATAACAATTATATCGTAAATGTTTTATCAACAGAAGGCACTACGATTTATTGTTTGCGACAGAAACCCTAACCCATAATAGATACATAAACTTCCTACAGAATTATTAAAATGTAAAAACTGAGACAAAAATAGTTTTTGAAAATGAAAGATAGCGCTATTGTAGTCGGCAACTCATTCGATCAATTTTACCCTCATATTATCAATGCAAAATTCATCATTCATTTGTGTGTGTGATCCATATTAACTGTTGTTCATTTTTTTCAGCATTTCCCAAGACGTATCACCCAAAATCTGAGTCCAAACCTTTGCGTGTACTATGACACTGTTGGTTTTTACTGAGTCAAACTAGATGTCGCTAGTAGTTATCAAATACTTTATGCATCTTCGTTACTACAAGAAATGTTGACTTGGTAAATAAAACCAACAGAACCCAACCCTTTTTATCGTATTACCTAAATACACATGAATA
Source organism: Apotomis betuletana (assembly GCA_932273695.1). NCBI lineage: Eukaryota > Metazoa > Arthropoda > Insecta > Lepidoptera > Tortricidae > Apotomis > Apotomis betuletana. Next base: position 21,754,914 of record OW026301.1, on the reverse strand, counting down.
CATTGAATCTATTTCATTAGAGACCGGCATGATACATTTTATTACCGAAGGATTGACGATTGCTAAATCCTTATCCCCAAATTTTTCTTTCCTATTTCTAACGTTTCGCCAAATTTTCGTTTGACCGATTTTTTTCGAAAACTGATTTCAGGATCATAAAACAGATTCAGCCTAAAGGGTTCGTAACGATATTCTTTAAAAATGTAGACTTTTGGTTAAACGAGAATTTGGCGAAACCTTACAGGTAGAAAACAATGTTAATTGTTACGGAGTTGTGGGTGTGTGATTCAGGTGTTATGTCAGCGGCTAATAATATGGGGAACCAGAATTTCATTCGACATTGGCTTGGTGATTTATGATTGTTTGAATTTTTCTGCTTGATATGCTTTAAAGATGGACGGTATGTTTATGACATCTAAAGAGTATCTACACCGGTAAAATTTTGGTTTTCCCATGAGAATTCGGGAAAATGTGGAATGACTGTTCTGGACACCCGAATTCAGATGCTCGGGTCCGGTCTCTTTTGTTTTCACATACCTACCTCATACCCATTCGAATAAGACCGGGGATTTGTGTATTTAACTGTTTGGTTAATTCCATCCATTGTCAGTATAGATTTAGGCAATATATTCCCCAAAATTCCTTGGATGGAACCAACCCGTTTAACTGAGCCCTTACCAGGACTCAACACCTGTCACTTTTCACAGCCCTTTGCCATACGTTCGTGCCTCTGTTGCTCCACTGCACACTGCGAACGAAGGATATTTAGTTTCACTCGTCTACTCCCGCACTACACCCAGCACCTCCCCTCCCAGGTGGAAGCCCCGCGCCGCAGCCCCGAGCGCACGCACCTGACGATGTTCATGCGCGCCTGCTCCCCCGAGCCCCCGCGCCGGCCTTCCCCGGTGGCGCGCCGCTCGCCGCTGGCCGCGCCCGCGCCCCCGCCGCCCGCCCCGCCCCGCCACTACGCCACGCAGGACCGGCCGCACTCCGAACCGCCGAAGAGGAAGGCCTACGCGAGGGATGAGGTGAGACCGAGACGCACCTTCCTGACTGTTTCTTGTTTTCCTTTACGTTCATTGGCCATCTATCCCCACATGTTTCGATAGTCGGCTGCAGAGAAATGTACCTGGCCATACTACATGTGTCACATTTCTCTGCAGCCGATTGTACACGATCATGATCTCACCTCATAGTAAGTGACTAAAATCATGACAATAATGATTAGGCAGCATTCTCTTAGTAAATGTATATCTTCGGTTTCTGTTGAACAGAACCGAGATGAAGTGCTGAATGCCCTTTAAAGCGTTTAAAGAGACACTACCTTTTAGCCTTAATTAAAAAAATAAAACCCTATTATCTAACACTGCATTCTGATAAAACAAACAGAAATGTCAAAAGTATTCAAAACATGTGAAAGCTATTATTTGATCAGCAGTGTGCCTTCGCTGACTAAAGGTGTTTAATTACTACTTTTCCCTCTCATTGGAAATGGACCAATCAAACCTATAACTGATTGTGATAAATCAGTGATTAGAAACTTATTCAATCTTTTGCGGAAGGAATAACGCGATGAATTGGATACATAGAGTAAATACTTACCTACCTAGACTAACATGCATCAATCAGGATCAGGAACTCGTTATTGACTCATAAAATTTTACAATGTGTAAAAAAAAAACTTAAACGGACAAGGAAAAGGGGCTACACCTATCTGAGTCGCGGAAACCACAAATTAAAAACCGCAAGTCGGATTTAATAACTTGAATAACGGGTTCAACGAATATTGGAAAATTTGTCTAACATTTTATAGGAATGACTCGCATTTATAATAAATATGACTGACGTCAACCGACTTCAATAGCCGCCGGTTTATAGTAAACAAAGATATAAAACAATAAAATATACATTAAAAATCCATTATTGGAAATTTGTAATTTATATTTTGATCTAGAATTTTCATTACGTAATCGTAATAACGTATGTAATCGTTATCCGGTTTGATTATTCGATTATCTTAAAGAAGAGTAATAATTTCACCATATCTAGGTATTTGGTATTTTTTCGAACATTGAATTGTACCTTCGTACGTACTAATTCCAACCATTATTTTTAAATAAGTATAGAATATATGATCGTACGTAAAGTGACAACAATTAGCTTTTATTTCGGAAAAAGGAAAATTACAAAAAAAACATTTATTTTTCATTGGCATTTTCGATTATATATTTATAATTCTGTCGTCTCTATTGTATGAATTAATTATGCCGACTATTGGCGATAGCTGAAATATCGAGCATGGAACGTTGTACTCTTTTTTTACATAAGTACATGTAATATCAGTCCGGCAAAAATGGCCAATAAAATGGTAAGTAGAATAGGGAATAGTTTAGGAATATTGCATTTTTTATCTCTAGCGCTGACTTTTTATTGTAAGGTCTACCAATTTCCGGTTACAAATAAATTGCCTGTTTTTTCAGGTTCTCCAAACACTCGAAGGGCTCTGCAAAAGTCTCCAGCAGCAGTCAGCTTTACTGGCGGTGCAGCGCACCCGCCTCGACTCTCTATAGCCTCCTGGCTACGGTTGTATGTTAACCCTTCTTCCCGTCCCTGCCAAACCTTTAGTGTAGACCTCTGATGTAGTTCCATGTAGTTGGCCGTTTACGATATTGTTGTTTAGGTTTTAGAGACTTTGTTATAGAGTCAATTAGGTTTAATTATAAACATTAACACCAGAGATAGAAAGAAAAATGTAATATGATCCACTGCAATGTAAGCGAGACTCGAAATTGCGATCCTACGTTTTTGGCGTAGTGCTCTCCCAACTGAGACGCTCTAAGACCAAATCTTTGATCCCATAATTCTACGATAACAGAGCGCCTGCTGCTTTCATATGAAGTACAGTATTTGTTTAATTCGTAAGCGCATTTAGATCTGAATGGGAGAGCTGAAGTGTAAGTGTAATGCAGCCACAAGTAAGCATATGGAAGCATTTGATCTCAAAAGGAAGTAAAGTCTCATCTTTTTTATGTAAAACGATGTTTTTATTTTATGTGGAGGGTTCCACCAGAATGTTGCTTAAGTAACATCATTATTTTGATACTTCTAAAAATACCAGAACGTCCTTTTTTGGCATGGTAATATTTCGTAACGTTGCTTTCTTATTCATAGGATAATCTAATATTTTGTATACTTTATTAAGGTAGCCAGCAAAGCTACCATATTCATTACGTAAGCGACATTCTAGTGAAATGTACCTACCTACAACAGGATAAGGTGCAATATAGAAAAAACATAATTGTAATAATATTGAACAGATTCAAATGTTAATTCTATTTTTTATGGTAATACACATTTTATTATCTGTACAGTAAAGGAAACTGAAACGCATACCTATTTGACCCCTATTGTCATGGTGACAAGAGCGAAATAAGTACGCGTTTCAATTTACTAGACTATACACACAAAGTTTAACTATGAAGCCAAAATTGTATGAAAGGTCCCCCCTGGTTCGTTCCCGGGTTTCGGCACCATGTTAACCAAAACGACTCTTTATGTATTTAAGTAATAAAATATATTATGAACGCAACGTTTCTTCAACAAAGTTATTAAAGAAGTCATTTTTTGTCATAACTCATAAGACAACTATATTAAAAAGTTTTCATACGACTCGTTGTGTCTTCGACACAATCCACTGAAAGTCCAAGTGAGAATCAAACTCACAACCTCTTCTTTACTATTTGTGGTGATGGTGAAGAAGTGGTCGTGGGGTTGATCCTCACTTGTTTGGACATTTTGGCTTCATAACTTACCTTTGTATTTTTTTTAATATGTAAAGAATGATCTCAAAATGCCAACAAAAGAAAAACTATGTAAACGGCCAGTAGTTCTCTACAATTGTTTTCTAGTCCCTCCTCGTTTTCTAGTGTAGTGATCGTTAGGCTAGTTAGTGTCGTAGTCACTTGTTATCGTTTCGTATAGGCGAGGCCATTTACCTATCTTCCAATAATACTCGTAGTATTTCTATTAGCATATACTAGGATCAAATAGATGGCGGTTTGTGGTAGAATCTAGAAGAAATTGTAAACTGTTACGACAATAACTTACGAAAAATTAATTATTCAGGCTTTCTGTATGGCTTTCATCTTCGTATCGAATGATTGAAACTTGCACAGCTCCCAAGGTGTTCTGTAATATTTTAATAATCTTTAAATTTCCTGAATGGGGAATAGATTAAATAAAAATAAAATTAAAATATATTTTTTGTTTATAGGTAGGAATAACCCTTTGGCTCCCAGAAAAATAAAATACAGATTCTTCTGTAACTTAATAAAATATTAAAAAGGACGAACCTAACCTAACCGAGGTGATAATTTTTTCGACTTGGAAGGGGTGCTGCCGTGCTCTGTAAAAATCTGTATCTTTTTGTAGGAATTTCTTAACTGTAAATAAAAATAGTATTTTTTAATTTCATCCATTCCCATTGTCAAGATGAAATAAAACACTGGATTATTTGGTAAATAGCTTTCTCCAAAATATTGATCAAATTATTTATCAAACATTAAAGTTACCTTGTATTGTTATAATTACCTATAATTGTTATAATTATCACTTAGCTGATGTGGCTCTATTATCGTTTCGCTACCCTAATGAGCCGTGAATCAAATTAAGAAAAACAGTCATAATGCCAACATGCATTGCCTACTTATTGCAATTTTAAAAGTGATGCAAATACATTGCCGGTTCCGGGGACTAATTCGAAATAAATAATAAATATCGGGCAAACTTACATAAATCGATCTAGACGACCATTGTCCCTTGACTCATTGCCACCTGGTGAATGGCAATAAATCCGGGAGCACGCTCGGGCTATGCAGGTAACTAATAAGGGCTTCCCTGGCAACCCTAACTTACAAACAGAGCACTAACAACATAAATATTGCCATACCACTCATCCGAATGTCTTCCTCTGTAATTCTTCAAATCGAGTACCTATTTCTTCTAGATTCTGCTTTAGGTATGTTTACCCGCCGCCGCAGCTTAGACGTTTGATTAGCTCATTGTATCAAGTAGCGCCGTAGTTCATCGATTTAGAATATCCAATATTATAGGGCAGGGGTTTCCAAACTTAAAGGTTATGCGGCGCACTTAGAATAGAAATAGCGTTAGTTACCAGAGAAGAGTTGAAGCGAGAGGAGAAAATTGACCAATCGGGCAGCGTCTTTGTGACGCTCAAAAGAAGCATTTAAATCTGAGGAATGTAATTGGTCCATTTTATACATCTCCGTTCCACTCCGCTTTAGTGGACAGGCAACCTAAACCGAACCGCCTCACGGCGCCCTTCTTAGACTAGCCAACAGACTAACAGATTCTGATCTGTACTACTAGATATAACAGATAAGAAATGAAATCGGAAGGTTGACCCGAGTCGGTAAGAATACCTGGTCAGCAAGCTAATGAGAGCGTGTGCGTTATGGATGATAAACCTGGACTTTATTCTATCTTGTAAAACAGAATAGGAACAGAATCAGTAGGTCTATGGCCGACCTTAGACTCTAGGGCGCACCAAGGCAACGCGAACCACAGTTTGGGAATCCTTGTTAGAGCCCAGGCTGTAAAATACCTTATACAACCATTATAGCTCTAATTTATGCGGTATAACGGCTGTATAAGTGCCTATCCAGCCTGTTTGCGGCTTGGGAGTATTCTAAAGCGATGTTGTAGTATAACACTAGTGAGCGGTCTCTCTAGGGTAAGGCGAAGCCGGCCACGGCGTCCTAAGACTGCAATATAATAATATCTATTATACAATTATTAATAAATATAATAATTAATATACCTACTCGATGAACCCGCTCCACAGACCTGGGACTTAACTTTGTTATAGCGACCAATTTTGTATTTGAATTTTGCCAAAGTTACTTTGACTGACCTAGCCCTAAGGATTTTTAATAATCTATTTGCTATGTATTTTGAAATTCTATTTGGAGAGTATGGAATTATTACAGTGTTGATGTCTAAAAGAGTATGTGCCAAATACCGAACTAGATGGCGTTACTGTCGTCAGTAGCTTTCGATACACAGAATTGATATCGAGACTCAAATATCAACAAATCACACGTTTTACTGGCTGTGACACTATTATTCTCGTACTCTTTGATAGATATGCAAGTTATACCATTGTTACTAGCAGAAGAGCTATTCCTGAATGTATCAAAAAATGTTACCTTAATTGAAATTGTTTTTTACACCAGTCCCAAGTAAGCCTCGAGTATGGGGATACGCCGGTGTCCCATATTTTTGTTAGTGCAATTTTGGAAGGAAATTCGCAATGTATGCAATGCATCCTTCCGCTACATGTAAATAGATTTATCCATTTACTTGTTTATTGTATAAGTATAAATAAGATTTATACATTTAGTTGAATTTTCATTAAAATATTGCATTATTATAGTTGTTTTCATTACAAATATATTTAGTTTCCCCTTACATTAAGATAGTTAGATAGATGCTTGATAGATGGCGTTAAATGTACGTCTAAACGGACTACAGTAGCGCCACCGCAGTATAAACGTCAATGTTTGCAAAGTCCACGAGATGGAGTTACAAGCGTCTGTAAAACTATCACTAGTTTCCATTGACTTAAAAAATTATTATTGCCATGTTCTTGCCGCAGCCGACGTGCTGTCTGGCAAGAAAGAAGGGTGTAGTTAAGAATTTTTGTTTTCGCTAAACAATGTCTATATTTTTTTTCCATTAAAAAAAAATAGGGGACTTACCGTTGTATATGTTTTACAAGAAGGTAATTATTATAACTTTGATTATAAAGCGACTACTACAATTACCGTCATAAAATATAAAATATATACAATAAAAAACAAAAATATTCATTTGGAGGTGCTGGGATTTGAACCCAGGACTTTCAGCATGCGAAGCAGACACTCTACCACTGAGTTACACCCCCCGATACATTGAACGTCGAAATTACGGTTGAGAATCTCCAGCGTATGACGTAAACCGAGGCAAAGTGACAGGATGAACCAAGCATTCTAATGTAAGTCGTATCAAATTGGCTTAAGGTCGTTGTCCTATATTGGAGTGGTGCGATCACGCCATCGTATCACGCCACATCCCACTTTTCTCGTTTTGGTTCCCTGCCGCACCGGACATGCGCGATGTGCGTGAAAGGCATGTTGGCAGTCACTGCTGAATTTTAAAAAGACGTAGTTACATAACGAAATTTGAGCACATACGACATTTGTCCACTAGAGCTAGTGTAACGTTCTGTGATACATTATCAATACGCACTACGCAGTAGACGCGCGTTTTAGAGCTAAATTTAGATTAATATTTTTAGGGAAGCGCCGATCATCGGTCACGAAACTTTATTGTGTGTTACGACAAGGGTGATTTTGATTTCGGTTGTATTTTGGGTATTGACCTAGAAATATTTGTGAATGTAGCGGTCGACAGTTCTATAAATAGGGCTTAATACCTATTTAATTAATTGCCAAATTAAACGCTAATGATAAAATGTAGCTTAAAGTCGCAAAATTAAAAAATAAACCCAGGTTAAAAACCTCGGTGCCGTTAAAAAAGAGTAAAAAACAATCAGTTTAAATAAAAAATACAAAAAGATGGTCAAAAAATATGTATATCTGGCTATAAATCGTGAAATTAAGGGTAAATGTTGAAAAAATAAATACTAGGCCAAAAATGCATTCGCTGCTTTTGAGGGTAGTAATTTAAATTGCTTTTGAACATCCCTACTTCGGTTTTCCACGTTAACTCTAATTCCTCCGGTTGTAATTTCCAGCAGTTATAAAAAATAAATAAATTGCAATACTGATCCGATCGTACCTAGCCTCCCCTTCTCCGGTACCATAGTTTATGTAGATAATAAACGTAACAGAAGTAGTGGTACCTAACAGTGGTGGAAGTAGTGGTATCATTCAAAGCTAGGGCTGCCATCTCTAAATTCGCCGAACTCGGACATTAGGCGTAAATCGCATGTTTCCCCGGACTAGTCCGAAAATAATATTATTAAAAAAACAATCGCTTTATTTTTCATTCACATAGTGTCCGGGTTTTCCCCGGACGGCTCCCGGACGGCCTCCAAACTAGGACAAATCCGGGTAAACCCGGACAGACAGCCCTAGTTATTTATTTATCATATGGCATTTCAGTCACTGGGTGTAGGTACAATTAATTAAATTAAAATTCTCCAAGTAATCTTTGGCAATTTCCGTGACGTTTTGGCAGTCCAGCCCATTTAAACCTAAATTTAAGTGGTGGGTGCAATTTCCAACGCCCTAATCAAAGCAGATTTATAACGCGATACCTATGGCACTGTGGCATAATGGGAATCTACTTATTAATTCCATACTACCTATTTGCTTTTGCTGACTGGTCAAGTTCACCAGACATTACTTACGTACGCGAGCAGACAGAATGTGAATGTGATTTTTTACCCGTCTCGCTTGCTCCTATGCGATCGAGATAAGAACCTCCGTTTTTACCCAAACCCGAATCCCAAGAGCACACGGACTTGTACTAAATATTTATAACGTCTACGGGTTTACATTGTCTATAATAATTGAACATTGATTATGTCATGGCATGTGTATTGTATTATGTATATGCGTGTCGATTAGCAACTTATACCACTAAGGAAGACACGCGGTAGTCTTTAGCAGATCCAGTTTTATTCCATGGATAATTATGCACAATTATATTTATGGCGCAACGATCAGTCCCTACGCCATCAAGCAATTATGGTCCTAAATGACGTAGTGGTAGTGAGGTTGCTTGTAAACAATCTGACGTTTAACAACGCTTTTATTAAATTTATGAAACATGTAATGTCTCATTTTTTTTTAATGTAGCTCCTTTTTCAATTTTTCTTTAGGCTTTGATCTTTGTATTCATAGTTTAAACGCTTTTATTGTTTATCTATTGCCTTTATCTTTAAGTTTTTTTTTTTTTTTTTTTATGTCATAGGGGGCAAACGAGCAAACGTATCGCCTGATGGAAAGCGATTACCGTCGCCCATAAACACCTGCAACACCAGAGGAGTCACAAGTGCTTGCCTACCCGGAGGACGAAGATAGAATGCCTCTATGCTAGTAATTTCACCGGCTATATGGGCTATATCTTACCCCCACACCGGAACACAACAATGCGAACATTGCTGTTTGGCGGTGGGTTAGCAGGCAAGACGGTAGTAACAATCCGGACGGACCCTGCACGAAGTCCTACTACTCCAAAAATATGTGATAAGTATTGAATAGGGCAGAAAAGGTCTGGTAAGTCATACACGAAAGACAAAAGAAATAGGAATTAAGGCTGCCCTGTCTATAGAAACCGAGCGGGGCGGAGCGGAGATGTGTTAAATGGACCAATCAAATTTCTCAAATTTAAATGCACTTCATTCGGGCTTCACAAATACGCAGATTCATTGGTTCATTGTCTCCAGCTTCACTGGAAATGCAGCCTATACCCATTTCTTTTTTCTTTCGTGTACCCTTGCTCGATATGTCCGGTATATGGACATAGCACCTCTAGCACAACTGGGACACGCGACTCTTTCTCACGCGTGGCGTTCTGTCGCGCGACAAGAGTCCCGGCGCATAGTTGTGCTAGACTGGCAGGTATCTATATGGTACGTCCAAAAACTACGGCATTTTTCAAAATATGTTCCGTGACGTATTGGAATTCCACCCTGTAAAAAAAAATCCCTAATAAAATACGTATCGTAGTGGATGTGACGTAGGCATGTCAGCAGTTATTTAAAGTGAAATAGTGCTTTGATTTCTTACAATCTGCTACTTCTAACAATTTAATAAGTAACTGCATATATCAATATGTCAAAATTCATAAGCATTTAATCACAAAGTAGCTTACTTACCTTCAGTTTGAGCCGTTCGTATTGAAAAAAAAAACTACACAGCGTGACGTGACGCACGTTCAACTTTTTACATTTTCAAAGCGAAACTGACTGCCATACCTAAGCAACGGGTATAATTAGGATCATAATGTTGCCATTGATATAAAAACACAACTGTTTTGGTAGTTTTTTGTTATTAAGTGGGTAGAAATGCCGTTACGTAGTGGAATTTTCCACCATGCTGGTTTTAGAGGACATCAAATAAATTGTAATTTTTCAATTTGATTACACTAGGCGTTAAAAGATAAGGTTTTAAATTAGTTTACGACGATATAATCATTTCACACAATAGTGGGTTCTAAAGGGAGTTCTTACCTTAATTATACAGTAGGTAAATAAGTTACTTTACAATTTTTACAAACAAAAATTATACCTTAGAACAATATTTAATACAAAAAAAGTAGTCCAGTCATGGGACAGCGATATTTGTATCAAATATTTAATTTGAAAAATGCCCACGTCCAAGGCGACAGCGCCTTCGCGGCACCATTTTCTATGCACGACCACAACAACAACCCGCATGTCAAGCGTGGCAATAACGGCTCCGGTTTCCCCCCAAAATGCGCAGAACGTCGTTGTGGAGAACCTTGGGAGACAGCAGTAGACATCGTTCGGTTCCGTTCGGATTATCAACTCAATCCGTTTCTAAAATTTGTAACACGGTCATCATACGTTGATTATACCTATCTAAGTACCTACACAAATGCGTTATATTTTAATTTCATGTTAATACAATACCACTATGCTAGCTCTATAGTATACGCAAAGTCAATGAGTTATAAATTATATGTATGTATTAGGTATACTTGTTTAGGTTTCCACGTGCCAATGAATGAAATCATAGTAATGTGATAATCTTAGGTACTTATACCTATGTTGGCTACAATGTTGCACTGACACTGTACTGGCTAGCAGCTTTTTATAGACCGTAACTGTAGCTTCTGTATATTTAGTTAGGTATATTTTCTAGAAGTGATGTTTTTCCATTAATCTACGTACTTACCTGTCCAGTATTAAGTTATTAGGTGCCTACATATAGGTTGGGTAAGCCGAATTTATCTCCACGGTCAGGTTGCCATCACTGTCTTCTTCCTTCAGAGTAACAGTTTACCACAAACTGTTACCCACTGACAGGTTTGGGCCCCTTTTAATCTTGAACACCTTTCATCTCTTGTTCTTCATTGATCACACTACTCTGTAGTTCATGAGTAATTTAGGGTGATAAATATAATAGATAAAACAATGTGCCTAGGAGATTCACGAGCCACATGCGCGCACACGCCAGAAACAGTTGACAGGGTTTAGCCGTGACAGATAAGTCAAGGAGGACATCATCATCATCGTCGTCAACTATGTATAGTGATAGCAAGGTTTGTAAGGAAGACAAGATCTCCAAGAGCGAGTTCTTCTCCGCCTGGTATTATCAGAGTGGCGTGACTTTGATAGCTGACGGCTGTATGAAGTGCCGTTATTGAAACCGCACCGTATGAAGTAGGTATTGACACAGGTATTGATAAAAAGTGATTAGCATCAAATACAATAACACCGCAAACACTATACAAAATATGATCCTATCAAAGATCTCCACTATAGATTGTATTGGCTGTGTCTGTTTTGATATGAGAGATGTCCTTAGCCGATATCCGATAAAGGGGATTACCGATTAAATTTGGCGCCTGCACTGCACACTGGCCCCGATACGAATTGCTAATTAAATTACATATAAAACAAATAAATATAAGAACAAAACATATAAATATAAGACCTGATTTATATCACGGCAGCGAATATAAGAAAGTACACTCTAAAAAAATAAGACCAACTAAGAGTAGTTTTCTCTTAGTTGACGCTAAGTTAATTATAATAATTACGATCCTATATAAATCAAACAAAGCTGATCATTTAAAACAATAAGTGTATCTGTGATTGAACTAACAAAGTGGGTATGTTATTAATCCTAACAATTGTATACGTTGCATCTACTATTAATTTGTTGGCATAATTATGTAACGTGGGTTGATTCGATCCTTTACGTATCTTAGTTGATGTTGCTAGGATCAATTAGTTAGCATAATTATTTTTCATGCAAATATTGAACAAGATCTTAATTGTGACTGTGTCTGGGAAAAGGGACCACTTTACCGGTATGGAGTTATTAATATCTCCTAAAACTAGGTAAAATGAGCTATTCAGTAAAAAAAGAATCGTTTTCCTAGGTGCAATAATTATTTTTTTATAAATATTTTAAACATGCAGTAGGCAAAATGTACGAGTCGAGAAAATTGATTTTAAAGTTATGGAATGATTGGTACCAAGCTAATCTAGTATTATCAAAGATTAAATTCAGGCATCAATGGTCTCAATAACTATAATGATTTGGAAGGTAGTCAAACAAGATCTTGCAGGAGTGGGAAAAAAATCAAGTATCTTAATTACTCATAATCTTAAGAAAATACCTTTTCACCTCACTCGCTCGGAAAACCTCCGTTTATAGGGCGAAATCTGCGTGCAAAAGTCTATTTTATCCGCTAGCGTGCAAAAGTCATTTGAATTTCGAACACGACAATTTTGATTCTCTGTGGTGCATGTAACTTTTTTATATTTAAGACTCCTTCAACGCGTGACTGATTTCATCAGTCGATAAATCTTCGAATAACCAATCAACGCACGCTAATAAAGGGCGATCTGGTCAGGCCGGCTAAAATCATATGTACGTTTGAATACTTCTTTAAATAAAAAATACACCTACAATATAACGTCCAGAAACCTGGTTTGTGGTTACAGATTTTTAAGTTTTTATTTTTCTACACTTTATTTTATGTTGAATATGTTTATATATATTAATAGTAAGTATTTCAGTTTCATTTACGTATTTTGACTAGTAAATATATTAAATACAACACAAATTTTAATATTTATTTGTTATAAAAGTTGGAACATAAGAGTGTAATTTCTGAACGCACCCGAGAAAAAAATAAATAATTAAAAACTTGGAAGTTTTCACAATTCACGTAAACAAAAACAACGTAAATTTGTTCTGTGGAGAATACATACTGTTGTCTTACTTTACTTTATAGAAATATCGAAAACAAGAAAGTTATGCCCAACTTGGAGTATTTATTCGATGCTAAAAGCCTGCATTAAAACGAAAAAGGATTTGTAATAAATATTTGGAGACGATAAGTAATTTACCGAAACTATTGGCCTTTTTTAAAGAAGATAAAGCCGAAATAATCTTGTTCGGATCCCATAGTCCAATAACTTCCAAAGCAAGTGTTATGGAAAATACTTCCGAGTGGACAACTAATCCTTCCCAGAATGCCATTCTCCCACATTTACAACAAATGTGTCAAGTAGTTTCAAATACAAATATAATATAACAGTGCTTAAGAAAAACTCAACGATAAAATATACACGACGATGACACAAATTACGGCCATATTACTTTTAATTTTTAATATGTGTGCTTCTCTTGTATTTATTTGGTTTGGATTTGTGTTTTAAATTTGATGTGTTAAATAGAAGGCAAAATTAAATATGATTATTTTTATGTTTTAATTGTTTTTCTTGAATCTTGCATTTTCCTCGCTGTAGTGAGGTGAAAAATTGTGTGTTCCGCATGGCTGCAAAATTATTTAGCTTCTCGTGTCTTGAAAGCCTCGCTACGCTCAGGAATCTATCTTTGAACCATTCGCTTCGCTCATGGTTCAATCTTAGATTCCTTCGCTCGCTCAGCTTTCAATTTCAACACTCGCGCCAAATAACAACTTTGCAGCCTTGCATAACAAATAACTATTTAAACAATGAATTATTAATTATTTAGCACAGAGGTCCAAACATAATTTATTGGTTCAATTACATAGCAATAGTAATAATAGTAGTAATCAGTATTGCCTTATTTGATGTGTCCAATTCCTTTGTTAGGCTCGTATGGAATCATGATGCTTGATTACTACTATCAAGATATTGATAGCACCAACCAAATTTTTTTTAGAGTGTATTCTATTGTTCGTAGTCGTAAAAAAGGACATTATGATAAATAGATTTCTTTATCTAATGAATACGTTTAACCTATTGACCGCCAAGCGGTCTAGCAATTTACCGTGCCACTGACGCCAGAGTAAAAAAAAAAAGATGTGCCCCAAAATCAACAGGGATTGAAAAATACTTGTAGTGGTTAGAATTACAAAGTTTTTGATCATTGAAATTTGGACGGCTGTGGCCGACGTGGCGTCAGGGGCACGATTTTTTGTTGACGGCCACAGCCGACTGTGGCGCTCAAAAGGTTAAAAGTCACGCTAATTATATTTAATAAACACATATACAATATATTAAATTAATATTCGTTTAAAAGTGTTACAATATAATATAAAACCGGCCAAGAGCATGTCGGGCCACGCTCAGTGTAGGGTTCCGTAGTTGCTCATCCTTCACAATAAACTGCTGTTTTAAGCCCGAGGTTTACGTTAAGAAAGATTTTAAGGTCTATAAAAAGGTCGTAAACGCCCTAGAAACTGTAATCACTTATTACCTTCTGAAAGTCAACTTACGACCTTTTAAAGAAAAAATATGAAATTTGGCGATAACTCAAAAACGGCTCAACCGATTTTGTTCAATATAGTTTTCATTGAAAGTACTTATAAGGCCTCATTAACATGAATTTTTCCAAATTTTTTTGACTTGTGGTTGAAAAGTTAGAGGGGGGACACTATTTTTTTTTTGTTTTTGGAGCGAATATTTACAAAACTGCTGACTTTATCAAAAAATAATGTTAGAAGACCCCTATTATTTTTACAAGACCTATTCAACGACACCCCACACACCAGTGTTGAAAAGAAAAAAAATTAACCCCAACTTTAGGTTAGGTGTTCGAGAGGTACCCGAATAAAAAAAAAAAATTAAATTTTATTTTACCGTTCTGTCGGCGTTATACATACACATACTCATACCAAATTTCAGCTTTCTAGTGCTAATGATCACGGAGCTAAGCCGCGGACGGACGGACGGACAGACGGACAGACGGACATGGCGAAACTATAAGGGTTCCTAGTTGACTACGGAACCCTAAAAACGTGGTTTGTGGGAGAGTATATAATTAACATAATTCCTTTATACATATAAAAAGTCAGTATAAATTGCACATCAAGTCAATTTATAGGTACCTATAACTATATTAGGTAAGTACTTATAACTAATTATCTGGATAATTTATTTATAAGTCAAGAAAAGAAAATATAAAAGGATAAGTAATTAAAATCATTTCAAGATAAAACTAAAGAACTAAAATTAAGCCAAAATAAGTCTACAAAACTGTGCCCCCGCGGCATGGTCCCGAAGACGCTGGCAGCATTTCCTCGCTGAATCACAATGCTGATGCGTTGTGCGAGGAATCAGAAACCGATTATTATCTACACTGCAGTTATAGGGCTCTCGAAATTATTAATTATCTATTGAATACGTTTGAATTACGAGTCATGAATGTTACTCATCTCTCGAGTTGAAGGTGTTGATTGCTACTTCAGGGGCTAAATTCGATGTTTCTAATGACATCTGTCTGAAATATCACCACAACATGTCTACTTTAGCAACGTGCTCTATTTACCTTTAAATGACAACATGTAACGTCACTTAATTGCTTTGTATTAGGTACTCGTACTGTAGGAAATTTGCACAAAGGTGCCAAGCCAACTGGTGTCACCAATCCGAATCTTTTACCTTGACACTGACAGTGCAGTTACTTATAGTTCTTGCAGGCTTTATTGAAGAAAGCTTAATACTTGAAATTAACATGTATAGTGCTGCGGGGCTAGCATAATCTCACTACGACTTCGCTTGTCGCGGGACTTAGCGCGACCTGTCTTGAATGCACGGTATTGAAAGGAATGTAAGGCTGGTTTTAGTGTCGCATGACCGTCGGTGCGGTTTGCTCCGCAGCAACCAATAAGGAGTGCGGGCGGTCGTCCGCACGGACCCGTCAGCTTCATTCTAAAGCGCTCCCTGAAGTTAATACACATTGGGCGGTGCGGATTGCCACCGCACCGGCGGTCACTGCGACACTAAAACCAGCCTAACAGCCCGTCTACCACAACTATGCTTCTTTTTTTTTTTTTTGGTGATTGTTTAGTCTGCTGGTCCTTGGGGGCCCTTTGCGTGATTTGGCACTGACACGCCTCGTCCATTTGGACAAAGCGCCGAGACAACTATGCTGCGCGACTCTTGTCGCGCGACATAGCGCTACCCGTCACTCTCTCGCTTTACTGCACAGAAAAAGAAGAGTAAGTAATTATCTCGCGCGAGAAATAGTCGCGTATGGCAGTTGTGCTAGAGGTACAGGTAGCATTTGTCGCGCGACACACAGTCGCATGTCACTGTTAGACGTTCTGCACCCTATGGTTTGTGCAACTTCACTACACAGCTGACGAGTGCCCGCGCGCGTCAGAATCCCACACGTGGTGCCGAGGTTTATGCTGCGGCAAATCTACCACCACAACATTGTGTTCCACGATTACAACGGACAGGCTACTTGTTTATCAGCACCTACAAAAAAACCGGGCATGTGCGAGTCTGACTCGCGCACCGAGGGTTCCGTACATACACTTATCCCATTTAACTGTCCGTCCGGGTTAAGTATGCACTTCGTATGTATGGCGCAGGATATTGTATGTAAATGATTTGCAGTTAACGAAACCAATAACGTTTAGTTTTATGGGAGCCGGGGATTGCTTTTAGTATTTGTTGTTATAGCGGCAACAGAAATACATCATCTGTGAACATATCACGGATCATGAGATACAGCTTATGAGAGACAGACAGGCGAAGGGACGGACGGACGGACCGTGGAGTCTTAGTAATAGGGTAAAAACGGGTTACCCTTTGGGGATAGAACCCTAAAAATATTACGTACAGCTGCCGGGCGCAGGTTGGCGCGCGGTTTATCCCACCCGTCACCGTCACCCGTCTTGCTCGAACGGTATTTAAAGGAAGGACGTCTCTTTCCTGTCACGCAACATCTTCAAATACTTGAGCAATATTTATCGACAAAAAGAGCCGCCTTTCACAGTTGGACGTATTTATGCAAAAGGGAACCAACCCACATTAAACGTTTGTACTTTATGCTATGGTTCCAATGTAAACGGTTTTGATATGTGGACTGGTTCCCGTTTGCATAAATACGTCCAGTTGCGCTAGAGGTGCAGGTCACACTTAAGTTAATGTTGTACTAGATACAATAGATCGGCAACAAGATTAGCTAATAGTATGTTCCGTTTCAAATAATCGATTTTGTCAGAATCGTATTGTTCCAATTCGAGTTCAAGTAAACTAAACAATTTACGACACTACACGCGGAACAGTAAATAGACCGAAGGTTATAGGAAGTCAGCCATTTCTCTATTCAACGCTAATTCGGACCTCACTGCACCCTCACAGAATATATTATACAGAGGGTTTATTCCGCCTATATTCGCTAGCTTGCTACCTACGTAAGTAAAGTTGTGTAAAGGTTAGAGATGTGCCTTTTCTGAAAATTTCCGGAAACTTTCCACATTTTGTATGGGAAATTAGGAAAATTTCCGGAAATTTTCGGAAATGGCACATCTCTAGTAAAGGTTATTGAGTGGTGGTCACGAACTTAGGACGATATTCTGAGGGTTGGCTGAAGCTGCAAGATGCTGGCTAAGCAAGAACTCGTAGCGTTATGGGATCAGAAAAACCGGTCAAGTGCGAGTCGGACTCGCGCAACGAGGGTTCCGGACAAACACTTATCCCATCTTAACTGGCCGGGTTAAGTTAAGTTTGCACCTGGTACGTTATGGCGCCGAATACAAATGAGGTGCAAAGTTAGCAACCGTTTAAGTTTGTTGTATGGGTGCCCCCTAAATCTCTATTTTATTCTGTTTTCTAGTATTTATTGTTATAGCGGCAAAAATATATCATCTGTGAAAATTTCAACTGTTTATCACGGTTCATGAGATACAGCCTGATGACAGACGCACGGACAGCGCGGAAGAACAGCGGAGTCTTAGTATAGTCTGTCCGATCTCTAAGATTAAATGAAGTCACTTTGACACAAGGTACAAACAACCGTATACATGTAAACTTAACGTCGTTTTTCACTTGTGCCAGTTTAGAATTCCGGATAGACTATAATTAGAAATTAAACGAACTTACCTGAAGTGAAGTTCTATTTTAATTGTATGAGATGCGCAGTCTCTTCATGATAATTAACTCTTGTAGTATACGCAGTTATACGGCTTTTTTGATCACATAATTCAGAGTGCAGAAGTTTAAGCTTTCAATTAAAAAAAACGCGCCAAATTTCCGAACGCAAGCCACGCCTTCCGCAGGGTCCCGTTTCTTATCCTTTGGGAACGGAACCCTAAAAATCTTCACTTTCGCGCTAAACGGTTTGTGGCAACTAAGAGCACGGTATTTTTCAGTCTTGATGGAGGGCTGGATTTACAGTATTCTTATTAAACACAAAAAATGTTGTATGGAGTGACGGATCTTGTGCGCTATTTGTTTTGCGACGTTGCTTATTGTCTCACATAATACATTCGTATTGCAACTCATCAACCTAGAAGTATCATTGGACTTTGGTCGGCCCCCAGCCCCCCACACAAGACAACAAAACGTGTAATCTATAGATAACATTTAAGTACATGCTTGGAAACATTATTATTCTTGATAAACTACTGACACTGAGACTAACTATGCATTTTTTTTCTTTTTTTATAGAAAGAAAAAAGTTTTATTGCTGTCAGTTCAGTTAGTCTTCAACTCCGCAGTATCACCTAAGAGTAACTCACGGGCTCAGTACCTATCTATGTACCCACCTGTGTGCGAAGCCGGGGTGGGTCGCTATATTGTATACATGTGCTTATACAATATAGCGACCCGCCCTGGCTTCGCACGGGTGCAATGCTATTTAAGAAAGAAAGAAAGAAAGAAAGAAATACGTTTATTCATGACGTGACCATAATACATAATTAACACAATAGATAACAATAAAAACAAAAAACATTTTGGCCGTGCCACGAAAAGGTCCCACCTCAGCAAGATGCTAGCTCGAGAGCTAGCGCTGATCTTCCGGTGGTGGCCATAGGTATTTATATAGGCACGCGCCGCCGCCAGCCCCGGCCGGTACCGCCGCAACCATATCCATGTCCATGTCTATGTGCGTGCATTTTATATCTGTAATATCTTCAAAAATATTGATTTAAATTACATGCTGTATTGATCTTTTGATCAATATTAAATGCACAAATAAATACATAATAAAATAAATAAATAAATATTATGGGACAGTCATACACAAATCGACCTAGTACCAAACTAAGCAAAGCTTGTTGTTGTTCTATGTGTACTAGACGAGACGGCCGGGATTCTAACCCGGAACCGCCGGCTCAGTAGGCAGGTGTCTGCAAACTGCGCCAACCGTGTCAAATGTATTTAAGGTACCTACTTAATTGGATAAGGATTAATGCTGTATTGATTAAAATCGCTTCGTAAATAAGACATTATTTCTCGTAAAAAGTAAAGGATAAAAAATGTTTATACATATTCCATCGCGGACTTTTTTGTAGACCTTTTTATAAGGTGTACGATACTGTAGTACAATTATTTTGATCTATGTCGTAGGGTTCAGCCAGCGTTTGTAATGTAAGCGCAAATAAATGTGTTTATTTACGACATCACATTAGAAACCTCTAAAATTATCGATGTTTCTCTACTATATTATGCATGTATTATTATACATTATCAACCTTCTTCTTTAATCACTCTATCTATTGAAAATACCGCATCAAACTCCGTTGCGTAGTTTTAAAAGATTTAAGCATACATAGGGACGAACAGACAGACAGACAGACAGCAGGAAGCGACTTTGTTTTGATGTAGTGATAATAGGCAAATAATCGTAATAGTAAGACTGCAGTTGCCCCCAAAATAAAAATCGGAAAATCAAATTGGTCGAATGGAAATAAAAGTCTAGCAGAGAAGAAAATATAGTGGACTCGAGATGACTAACACTTTGAAACAAAAATAAACCCTTGTTCACCATTGAATATCGTAATTTCCCAAATGAATTTAAATTGCTAGTTAAGTAATTGGAAAATTATAGGCCTTTTGGGATTATAATTACTAAAAGTGGTGTGAGCCGGAGGCTAGTTCATATAAAGTACCGCTAAGTTAGTTAGGGTAGAGGCACCGGTTTTGGCCAGTGTACCTACCCTTTTAGGTCACTTTATGTTCAAATTGTGTATCAATTAAATTATTCTATTTAACGTAAATGTTCATAATTTCCTTGCTATAATAATAAAGATTTGAATTTTCTTTGAAAATATTATTGTAATCGTAAAATTTGCTACTAATTGACTGAAATTTAAAATAGCTAAACACAGTGCTCCTAAGAGGGCTAAAACAGACTACATCAACTTATGTATTTAATTCTCACAGAAAGTAAAATGAAAAGAAAGAAAAGTAAGAAAAATGGTAAACTAAAACTAAAAATCTCACATTTCAATGAATCTGAAAAAAAAAACATATAAGTATATTATCCTAGTAGTGATTTTTTTGTAAACGTATAATTAATACATTTAATCTATTGCCTATTGCTTACTATCGTGTAAATATTTGAGCTAGGTATCTTCATTAATCATGGATGTTTCAATACTATACGATATGACATGAACACATGATTCAATTCAATTCAATTTTCAATATGACATATGTAAATACTGGTACGATCAACATTTTTGACAGGTTGAAACTGATTGTTTGATGTTTGTCATACATTGTCATTCAGTTAAGTGTAACTTTTTGACGGCAGGGGAGTTGCTCGGTTTGATATGTTTTATGTTTTGTAGATGTTTTGTAGGTAGGGTAGGTGTACAGTCGAGTTCATGAATTTAGTCAATTGTCTTAGCGTAATTTAGCCTGACATTTTATATTATGAAATAAATAAATCTAATCTAATCTAGTTATGAGCAAACATTTGATCAAAAATATCTGAACACGCCGTTAACAATAGAGGCGTGAGCACATATTATTGATATTTATTTATTTAAACTTTCTTGCACAAAACGAAAGTCAGAACAAATGGCGGACTTAATGCCGTATGGCATTCTCTACCAGTCAACCATAGGGCCAAAGTCGGCCAAAAAGAGATACTATAAGTGGGTGCAAATCAGAAATCGAATGGTACAGAGAGCATCTAGGGTACAAGTAAATACATACTAATATATATATGTATAAATATAACTATGATTATTGTTTATACAAAAATACATAATTATACCTATATACCTTTATAGTTAGGCAATAGATCTGCCATTACAATATTTATTACGAAATACTTAGATAAATATTAAAAATCCATATGGAACGGGTTTTTCCTCACGTCGTTTTGCGCGCCGCCGTGACTGATCGGAGCTCCTGATGATGAATCGCATACCGATTCAAAACATGTTGAGTAATATTTGACTTAAACGACGCGAGTAAACCCGTTTCCTTTTAAAACTCACGTAAATGTAAAAAGTGTAAAAAAAATCAACTATGATAATTTAAAGTTGATTCTATACTTGTGTATAATATTAGAAAAAGAGGGTTATGACTTATTTTCCCCCACCCACGACAAGCGACCTAATGACGTTACGTGTTAGGTTTTAAATATTTTCTGAGGATAGTAGGTAGGTATAACAACGAATTAAAAATCAAGGGTAAAGCATTAATTCGGTCTCGCGTTGGGTTTTTCCATAAACCAGTCTTGGGTCAGTAACATAATAACGTAATAAATAATTGTACCCATATACATGCATAGTTTTAAATGTTATTCGTACCTATGTATTGCTGTGCTGTGATTAAGGTCACAGTTAAAGTCAATTATTAATTTATGTTGTTATAATAATCCCACCAAAACATTTTTATGTATGTCGGGGACAGGTGTACGGATGGCCGGTGTGGTGTGTGGCACATTAGATGAGCTATTCGACATAGTTGTGGACGAGGAGGTAGTTGTGAGTAAGATGAAACACTACGGATGCAATTAACTTGATTTATTCCTTATACACTGAAGCACAAAATAACAGTTCCTGGCACAGAGGTCTGTAAGCTAGGTTATCAAACTCTCACAATAGTCTTTATTAAATTAACACTGTATTGTTGAGTTATAACGTTTCACTGATTCTAACTTGGTATAGCACAACGAAACGGGACAGTTCCAAGGCAGTAGTGCACTCGACGGGGACCCAAAGCGAAGTGTCGGTGGGCGTTCGCTGAGTGAACCGCCAAGACTGTCTAGCGCGCCAAAACAGGTTCAAGGGGGCGCTACTGTCGCCTTCCGATGGCGCGCTGGCTTCGTTGAGCTTCCATACTCATGACCGTCTCCGACACGGCCATCCTGCGATGACACACGTCCTCGTGTGTTGCTCTGAAACAATCAACAACCAAAACAGTATCCACTCGGTCACTCCTGACAAACACGTCAAAATGGTAAGACAAAACAAAAACTTCATCTTTCCTTTCGCATCAAATAGTTACTGACACCAAAACAAAAAAAAATATCACAAAAATAATTTTGACAACTAAGTGAAAGTTTTTGTTTTATAACCGCAATATTTCAAAAGATACAAATCGAATTATGGTATCTTACAACCAACTACCAATTGTAACATTACTTATTCCTTCAATAGTGCAATACGTTTTAAATGAGATTGTACTACAATGTTGCTTGTTGTGAAACAAACTAGCTATTTACCACTTCTACCTTAGAAAACACATTAGGAACTATGTACCACCATATCATTCCCTTTTGGTTCGCCTTATTGACAATATCAAAACATTTAAATCAACAAAAATCCGTTCAACAAAACAGGTATCTCATTCGTGGCCTAGGGCTAATTTAGCCACCCAATACGCGTATCCCCACGGGATCGCCGAGTCTACCCTATGACTCTACGGTCTCTCCGAGAGAGACCCGACCTCCGCCAGCACTTACCGCGCACCGCGTATCCACGGACTGCTTAGAGCAGATGCCGACTTCTACCGGACTACGGCTACGATGAAGTGACTGGTACGGTCTCCAGCCGGACTGAGAACCTCCCTATCAGTCTCACTATCTTGTTTGTCTACTTTAAATGGTACGTAGCTCCCGGGCATTTCCCTCAACCTATCGTACAAGTACGCGCATGTTTGGAAGTCAAGTTTATGGCAAATGGTCTTGCAATTTAAAATACTAGGTACATGTCAATATTTCTAATAGGCTCGCTTCAGTAAGTCTATTTACTGCACAGTACTAACAATTTTTAGCTAGACTGATACAAGTCATACATAGTCACTGAATTATACAGCCGTTTGCCATGGAACTTATTGGAAATCAACTCTTCCATAAGCGATCACTCGGCAACCGAATCACAATAAAATGAGAACTCCTCACCAGATTGCCTCATATGGTGTGGTGTGGTGACGTCACACGTCAACCCTCTTCCCCGTGGTTGAAGGCGCCCTGTCGCTCGCCTTCGCGCAGTTCTTTACGCGATGTCTTGTATCGCGGCAGATGAAGCAGACGACTCATGGCTTCGCTGTTAGCTGCTAAGATCGCGCATTTTTTTCTGAAACAAAGACTCCAGCACAGTATCACAAAGCTCGGTCATTCTAACCTTAAATCTAACAAAAAAATAAAGGAAATTCCAATCAATCTAGCAGAGTTAGGTACACTGAAATTATGATTCGTGAACAAATAATCTACGACGTAGATGCAAGAAAATATTTAAATCAAATCATTATTTGCACTTTAATAACAAGCTTTACTTTGTATGATAACTTTTAGATTACCAGGGGATTATAAAACATTAATGATAAAAATCAAACTTCAATTTCAAACTCTTGTGTCCCAATATTTTCCTAATCCTATTAGTGTCTACAGTTTAAATATTTTAGGCTATAGCGTTCACCACAGCTAAAAGTATCATTAGGATAGTTTAAGCAAATCTCCAGCTCACCAGTTCTTACGAAAGTTATAGACGCTAAACTATACACCAGCTAAAGTACACAGAGTAAGAAACTATTCGAGACGTAAACAAATTCAATTCTACAGAACAATTGGAAAATCATGAACAGAGGGTAGATTATTATTACCGCAGCCGCTCCTACTACTAAGTACTGTGTATGATTCATGCACCCTCACAGCGCAATTTTTAAATGATAAACTTTAACAATGGTAGGTAAACTGCGTAGTGGTCATATTAATCAACACTAAATCTCTGTAGAAACATTTCGCGTTCGGTCATATTATATCGCTACGAAAACAATCGTTACAAAACGTGCAATAAACTTTGTTTCAAATGATTATTAATTTCTATCACGCAATATTCAACTTTTTACTTGGAGGGTTGCTTTTACCAGTACCCGTTAGTACTTTTTTTTGACAAATACCCACTAAACTGAATAAGTGCGACTCAAGTCTACCCCAGAATCTAGCTACACTTTTATTTGTGAACAAAATATCGGAATCGTAGTGAAAAGTTAACGACTGACCTGATGTGTTTTTCAAAATGTGTCGGTGAGGCCATAGTGCCTATGTACGTCCACGCGTCGCTTGTAGTTGACCGTCGCTTCTGGGTCACTTCCACTGGTGCAACGACTGACGATATGTCCCGCTGTTCTTGATGCAAACCATGAACTTCGATGTAGTTTGTATTGTGACTGCTGGCTTTTGTCGCCGAGGTGGTAAGTTGTAGTTTTCTTTTATACGAAGTAAGCAATCGAATTTTTCATGTCCGTTTCTCTCGCAATGAAAACAATTTAAACACTAAACAGTGCAATCTTCATTTGTTTTCATACGGTTTTGTAGGTCTCCGTGACGGTGTTAGCTTGAGTTTCAAGCTCCTGTTCCTTGATTTAGTGATGTCAAGTTCGTTGTATTTCAAAGAGTAATCACAAACTTTTTCTCCCGTTTTATTCGCTTCGAATTCCATCATTCTTCGTATTCGCTCATGGGCCGTAGATACCATCCCACTTCTGATGTCGGGGACAGGTGTACGGATGGCCGGTGTGGTGTGTGGCACATTAGATGAGCTATTCGACATAGTTGTGGACGAGGAGGTAGTTGTGAGTAAGATGAAACACTACGGATGCAATTAACTTGATTTATTCCTTATACACTGAAGCACAAAATAACAGTTCCTGGCACAGAGGTCTGTAAGCTAGGTTATCAAACTCTCACAATAGTCTTTATTAAATTAACACTGTATTGTTGAGTTATAACGTTTCACTGATTCTAACTTGGTATAGCACAACGAAACGGGACAGTTCCAAGGCAGTAGTGCACTCGACGGGGACCCAAAGCGAAGTGTCGGTGGGCGTTCGCTGAGTGAACCGCCAAGACTCTGTCTAGCGCGCCAAAACAGGTTCAAGGGGGCGCTACTGTCGCCTTCCGATGGCGCGCTGGCTTCGTTGAGCTTCCATACTCATGACCGTCTCCGACATGTAAAATGATGCCAAGACGAGACCATAATATGGCACGCATTGTCAAAAAATCATCAGATCTCATGTAGAGCCCAGCTTCTGACTTTACAAGTCCTAACTTCACAAACTCTATACCTTAGTCTAAATTTTCAAGAATAACTTTTATGAGATCATGAAATAACTACAAGAAAGTTATTTATAGGCATGAGTACCTATACAGATTAGATCACAGAGATTAAAAAAAATGGATAGCAATTAACACAACTATTATACCGATGCAGAGAAAAACCATTCAAGTAAGAACAGATGTAAATTAATCTAATCAAATACTTTCCATAAATAGATATTCGATCATCAAATGTATTACTTGTCAGGTATGTAACTTTTATTAATTAGCATAGAAATAATTGTGGTAAATGAAAATCAAACAGTAAAAATGGAAATACATGATGACGGTGACGCCACTAATGATTAAAGTGATGACCTGTATGTGGGTAATACGCAGGTAAGTGATAATGTTGGAAACGGATGTCTAAGTTAATGTCCTCTAAATAAGGTAGACAAACACTCATTCATAAAAACTCGATTGACATGATTGAATGCGACGGAAATAAAAATGTTAAATTGATATTTCAAATGATACGGCATTTAAGGTGTTAATTTTTCTCAAAGCGATGTATTTTTCCACCATACAAACGTGTGAAAAATGTACATAAGTACATTTTCCTCCTTCTTACATTACAACACGGGACCCTTCAAACGAAGCGTGTATAGAAGCATTTCTCAGGCCAGCATGGCAGTGTCAACTGACAAGGCACCCTTGGTTTCTTGTATGTTGCCATTCCGACTTGAGCTCCCCTTTTTGATTACATCAGGCGAAGTGGAGAAACTATGTTGTGATATAAAAAACTTGAGGAAAAAAACAATTTATCGAAAACTATAGAAAATAAGAGAGGGAAACTGCTTGGCCACCTTGTACGATATGACGCCCGCGCCTTTATAAATAACTAGCTGTGCCCCGCTCACCCCACGGGAACACTAAATTTATTCGGGGTGAAAAGTATCCTATGTCCTTTCCCTGGTCTCAAACTATCTCCATACCAAATTTCATCTAAGTCGGTTCAGCGGTTTAAGCGTGAAGAGGTAACCGACAGACAGACACACTTTCACATTTATAATATTAGTATGGATAGTATGGATTAGTATGGATGGATAGAGGAATAGGAAGGCTATGAACTGAAAATGAAAAAAAATATAGACCTAACAAAACTTCGTCCGACCACACTACGCTACGGCATGTTATATTATATCTATTTATCCTTATGTATTTACCGAGGCACGTGCCAATACATATGCACACTGATATATGTAGATATAAATAAATAATCTTTGCTAATATTTATAATTATAATGTTTTTGCGATGACGTAAAATGATAAGAATTGTTTTGGAAATAATTTGCTTGTTTATGGACATTCGCTCGTAAAAAGATGTATTTTCATAATCCGGGTTAATCGTAATGAGATGATAAGACCTAATTCTATAAGTTTCACTTGTGAAGCGGATGCCATAAAATGGTTTTATGAAATAGATAAAACACGCTTCTATAGCCTGTTGCTATGTCCTACCTCTAAAATAAGAATGACTAACGTCCTTTCTTCAGAGAATCGCAAGTGGACAAAGGATGTCATAATGTTTTTGATTAGTACATACTGAAATTACCCGTGATACGTGTCCCTTTGTTTACCTTGTAGAATCGTAGTGTAGATATATGTATAATCCAGTAAATAAAGAGAATGCCCTATGGCATTAAGTCCGCCTTTTGTACGATTTGTTTTTCTTTTGTGCAATAAAGATTAAATAAATAAATAAATAAATAGATTAAATAAATAAAAGGGTTTTACCTTATAAACGGTCCGGTAGTTTTGAATTTTTGAAATGTTGTCTTGGATGGTTAGTGAGTGTTTATGTTTAAAATGCAAAATGCACAATTCCCCCTCCTACGCACCCGCCGCCAGATTTTTACTTATACCTTCGTTTAGGAGCATTTTAGCTAAATTTACTATAATTTACATTTCAAATGTTGTTTCAAGGACAGATAGTTACGTAGATATTTATGCAGTGCGCGGAGATATGCAGATTAAATGGGTTGAAAAATGTAAAAGAAAACATCGAAAGAAATTCTGTATCGTCCCTGAACTAGAATCCTTACAGGTGGCTACACACTGAAAGTTCTTAACGCGAGTTTTTCCTTACAAATTGAAAATGTGAAAATTGGACTTATTGAAAGGTTTTTCGCTACAAGAAGGTGGCACCGAGCTTAACTTGAAATGCAATTAGTGTCCCACACATTCCACTTATAGGGTGGAAAAACTTATAGGTGAAAAGTTGTTGCTACTGCTACCGGAGACCAAGATTTTTTTTGCAGCTAGTACCAAATTATTATATCATCATCATCATCATCAGCCTATTCTTGTCCACTGCTGGACATAGGCCTCTCCAACTGCACGCCATTGTAAGCGATCCTCGGCTACTCTCATCCAGCTTTTGCCAGCCACTCTGCACAGATCATCGCTCCACCTAGTCTGAGGGCGTCCCACACTACGCTTGCCGATCCGCGGTCTCCACTCAAGAACACGTTTACCCCACCGGTTATCGGTTCTTCGGATAATATGGCCAGCCCACTGCCACTTCAAATTGCTAATACGGTGAGCTATGTCGGTAACTTTGGTTCTCTGACGGATCACTTCGTTCCGAATTCGATCCTTCAAAGAAACTCCGAGCATTGCCCTTTCCATAGCTCTCTGAGCGACTTTAAATTTGTTTATATGGTACTAGCTTTATATTATAATCCGTCGCCGAGCTCCGTATAGGCAGAAACGTATCTGAAATAGAATCCAGGAGCCTCGTCCTCACAACTAAGTGTCCTCTCTGATAAATATAATAAATAGCCTAGGGCACCTTGTAACGAGCTATATCGTGTAAATTTCGGTATATAGGATGTTGTCGTTTGGGCACAATGTGTTTGCATCGGGAATCATTAAAATGTTCCATTAAGTAGGATCAGAATTTCGAAGCTGTCAAAGTGTTTTAAGACCTGTGAACGAGGCTTTGGAGTGGTTTTAAAAGTCATGCTCATGACTATGACCATGACTATAAATTGTGTCTCGAATGTCTTGAATGTCTCGATGAACATGTGCCGTTTCAATAGGCGCGACAATGGCTTTTAATTTTTTCAGATGACGTGCCAATCATCTGCCAATAACTCTTCAAATTCAATCATTTTTTGGTCATATCATATACTTATAAGATATACCTTTTTGTTGTTTTCTAATCATCGGGCGTTGGGCGTGTATAGATCATAGGTATTTATGTTTTTTATTCCTTAGGTTTGACTTTGTTTTCTTCTAGAGAAGTCGACTTCTCTCGGACTTTATCGCCTAAATGTTTGACGCTACGTTACTGTAGTTATTAAGCGCGACTTTCTTCTATCACAGGAAGTTCACCTATCATCATC
Organism: Apotomis betuletana; assembly: GCA_932273695.1. Lineage (NCBI taxonomy): Eukaryota > Metazoa > Arthropoda > Insecta > Lepidoptera > Tortricidae > Apotomis > Apotomis betuletana. The sequence continues at coordinate 21,725,990 of OW026301.1, read as the reverse complement.
ATCTACGATAGACGTCCATCTGCTCGACAAAAGCCTCTCCCAAAGTTCTCCACAATTATCGGTCTTGCGCCGCCCTCGTCCAATTTCTGCCTGCGATCCTAACCAGGTCATCAGTCCACCTTTGTGGACCTCCCATGCTGCGTCTTCCTGTTCGCGATCGTCAATCAAGAATCTTTCTGCCCCAACTCTGGCCATCGGTTCTACGGGCAATATATGCCCCTCTAGTTTGGCGACTGTCTGAGCTATATCTACAACCATGGTTATCTTGCGTATGAGTGAGACCTATAAACAACAGCTATTGTTTAAAAAACAAATCTCAATATCAAATGCGACAAAGATTTCGTTCAATTACTGAATCACGTGACGCATTTGTCCTGACATAAGCATACGTAGCACACGATACTCCACTCCAGACCATTCGCCGTTGTGTAATAATCGCATTGTGGCTAAAAGGGATGTGACTGCGCTGCAGGATGGCGATGCTTTATCTGTTAACTTTCGTCTAGAAACTTCTTAGACGTAGACATTGTATGTAGGTAAGTGTTAACTCTAGCTCAATGGAAAGTTTAGCTGGGTAGGGTTGGCCATAAAGTTTAAGCGCCGCAATTGAAATGTTAGAAAGCACCGTCTATAATAGGGTTACATATAACTGGGGTTTAAATATGATACTGGGAATTATTGGATGCTTTCGATAGGTGCTACACAACTATAGTTTCTGTACTACACGCAACCAACCGGGTAACTTTGCAGTTTGCCACGTTTCAAACCACCAATATAAATACCTAGTTAGTCCCAGGTGTAACACGTACTATTCAGACATTGATATGATGCAAATGGAATAAGTACGAATTTAATGCTTGTAATTTTAACGTACACCTGAATCTGTAAAAGCAAATCAAGTGCAAAATAGCGATGTCGTTTTTTAATTGTTTTGTTCCAACTATAACTACCTACTTATGGCTCTAACAGTTTATTTATAAATAAACAAAAATAAAACAAAACCCACTTATTATATTTTATTAACCAGAAGTGTAATAACAGAATAATTATAAATAGGAAATGAACAAAAGGGAGCAAAAAGGTCAACTGGTTAACATAGCGAATGCAGTAGATTACACAAATAAAAAAATAAAAAAATTATGGAAACTAAACTCTGGCCTGGTCGGCAAAATTGGTTAGGGCTTCAAAGAATGTCTGTACATACCTGAGCTAAACTTATTACGTGTACGCCGTGCCTAGACCACAAGGCCAAATGCACTTTAAACACTAGTCTTACACGTGTGTTGCATACGAGTACAATAACAATACTGCTCTGAAAATAATCTGTATTTATACCCAAATAATAAAGCATGCAATGGCAGTGTGGGCTCTTGCTGTACAACAGTAGTACTGACGACAGTTCGGGTACACGTATTTTTGAGCGGGGACCGCTTCGCCTCTCCACAGGCCAAGAAGAACTATGATATTCACAGGATAGCTGAGAAAAAACTGATGAGGATCGGGTTGTCTTGTAGAAACCTGTGTTCAACTTAGGAATGTCGATTCCTAGCAACGTCGGTAGCTGTTTTTGTCCTGGTTGTGAAAGGCGTGTATATGATTCGCAAAACAAACTTCGTCTTTGTCTGCTGAGGTCCGAGGGTTGTAATGACTGCCATTAATTACTGACATTTTATGTTTATCACAGCATATCAAAACACGTGCCTAAAAGAGATAGACTGATAACATCGCAAGGTAAGCGCATGGTGATTGGTGACCCGCTGAGCCGCTGACACAGATGCTGCGCCTAGAAATTTTATTGTATAGTAGAAAACTTCGCTGTTACGTAACACTTGCTTCGAGATTGTTTCCCATAGTTTTTACCATGATGTGATTGTGATTTGTGAAAAATATAACGATGCTATTGCATGCTATAAATCTCAAAATCTCTATTATTTATTGTGGTTATAGTAGCTAATATTGCAAATAGTCAGGCCCCTCTCTCCCACTGGGCTCTTTGGGTATTTGTCCAGGGCCCCCAATCTCACGTCTCTCCCGAAACACAAAGTATTTTTTATAGTGACACATTGGGCTCCTAATTATGGAGTGTTCAGGGCTCCAGTATACTTTGAGACGTCCCTGCAAATAACTTCCTACCTTAAATGCAACGCTGTTCCTCTACTACTTAGATGACGCAGAATAGTTCCTAGCTAACCTAAAATAGAAAGTTCATTATTTTTATTTGCTCCTTGATTTTCTGGAGCTCAAAGTCAACAAGCATGAGCCTGATATTTAAGGGGATATTCTTGTTTGGTCTAATCCTTATCCCTCCTACCACATTATATTAGTATCATCTTCGGTCAGTGCGTGTGACATAAGCGCGGCCTTACCGCGAGGACGCATGCGCGCATTCATTGCGCCACGCGGCCCTCGCTCCTTGCTGCTACTGCGCATATAAACGCTTCTTCAAAAAGTCTTATGCACATTGCACTACTACCACACTTAAGACGTTTTAAACGGCTGACAGCTGACCTGCGCCTTCTAAATGGACGCTGAACGCGAGGCCGTGGGGGGTGAGAAGAGCAAATACGTGATGGAATTATATGTGGTCGGTAGAATCGGAAAGGACCTTAAGGTCAATTTTATTTGTAGGTCCGCTGTGTTTATATTATTATTATTACTCATTCGTTTATTAACAATAAAAATTAAAATAGTCTATGTTAATTATTAAATGAAGTCGTTGAGTGCCAAGTTAGGATTCCTTTGTCTCTTCTGTCGAAAACATCGAAAACAAAGTGTCCAGACTACGACGAGGGTACTAAATATAAAATGCGACAATCTGCATCTGGCAGTAGTAATCCCGCAGCCTCAGGTTTTAAACAGTGTAACCCGGACGGTCACTGCTTTAACTTAAGAAGGTAATAAAAATGAGACATCGGATAAGGGTGCGAACATCGTAACTGCCAGCCAGCTGATTTAAAGAACTTTTTGATTGATGGCTACATATGGAATTTTATGAATATGATAATTATGGGTGTTTCCCTTGTAATCAAGAATTTGAAGGTACTTCCGTAAGTCAGTCTTCAGGTCCGGGTTGCCAATCAGTGCCCCGGAATACGATGAATTTCCATCGCCACTAAATGCCACGAGCACCTAACGATTAAGGTTACGGTCCAAATAGCTCGAACGGTGCTTGCAAAATGTTCCTTTTCACTTCTACTAGCCGTGTGAGGTGTTGCAGAAGTGAGATATCAACAGCGAGTGGAGGACGCAATCCAAAACATGACCTTAACCGGCTAAAGTCCAGCGAACGTAAAAAAAAACAAGTTCCAACGTTCGAAGAAAAGAATTTTCGAGAACAGAACAATATTGACCGCACGTTAGAGGCTCGACTCATTAGTAGTTAAGTAAATATGGCTCAGGCAATATTGCGAGAACCATTGTATAGTTCCGCACAGATTTGTAAATAAGGAGGTAGTGGCGTTTACGTGTGAACTAAATATTCATGACAGATTAACAAATATAGACAATTATGTGTGATATTTTGAGGAAATACTCTTTTAAACGTAGCTGTTTATTTATTTCTCAAATATTTGATACTATGACAGCTTAACGATTTATGACAATATTATGGTACTGCTTTGATCGCTTGACTGAACATTACTTTGGATATATAGGTAAACATGCCGTATCTACGGACGCCCGTTGCGGACGGATTAAATCTTTATCATTATTATATTGGCTCATCACCAGAATCCGCTAAGTTTAGATTGAGATATTTCCAAGAATTTAAATATATCGCGACATGCGTTCGCAAATAGGAATTAACAAAAGCGTGAGTAAATTTCGAGTTGATTAAACTTTTGACCATATTCATAAGTATAAAAACCAAACTATGTTACTTGTTATGCTTGTTAAATATGACACTTATGTAACTTCTTTATTCTTAGTAAATAAAAATCCTCACTTAATTGTGATGAGATAACACATTAGTATTACATCAAAAAAAATCTTTTACACATAGACACCGGGCATATGATGCTCACGCACATCACGCGATAAATAAATGATAAAGCATCTGTCACTCTTGCGGTCACATACCACATACTTGTCAAAAAGTGACGGATACTTTGTCGTTGTTCGTCGGATTTATTCATCGTTTGATAAACGCAACCATCGTAGGCGGTACTTTACAAATTCTACGTGTAAAACAGTTTGTCATGCTAATCCCATAACAAGTCTTATACATTATGCACGAACATTGTTTTCCAAGGAAATAGATGTTTGGATACAACTTGGGTTGGGCATCTGCGCAGCGGACAAAGGTCGTCGACGTTTGCTCAGAATTATGTACAGACTTCCTTCCTCTACAGACTTAGATGGTCATCCGGAGAAACTCAGCCATGAGAGAGCAGAGTTGGTTGTCCGAAGCGAGATTTTGAGCGTTGCTATGCGTACTTATACCCAATCTCTGTTTAGGACGTCGATGTTGAAAAAAATAATTTGTTCCGTCAACATCAACATAACCAGACTAGAGGAGTATATTCTTAGCACAACGGATTGTTAAGGACACTATCATATCATATACCACCCGGAAAGTCACCGATCGATCCCGACTTCAAGGAAAGACAATAAACAGAAGAAAGTCGCGACTGGGGAAAACAAAATTGCGATTAAGTTGGACCAATTTCGCGATTTTTCGGTTCAAAATTTACACTGGTAGGTATTTCAAAGTACCTACTATTCCTCAATGCAGAAACGAACGGTTGTCTGAATGCCCAGCGTAATCGAGTGTCATTTACACGTAGGTGCGCATGGGCGTGTCTTGCGCGTATGTTTTGCAAGTGTTGTGCAAGTTTTAGATTGGTAGGTCATTGTCGAGGTCGGCGCGTTTCTCGAATCTCAAGTAAGTTGGTTTACACCCGTTATTATCAGTCTAAAATTCTAGTACTATCAAATACGCAGTTAAAAATAATTTGATATGATATCTTGTATATTAAATCAATAACGACGCTTGGAATTTAAACGCTTAACTGATAAACTTAGTAGTTGGATTGGCTTGTGGATTGCTGTATTGGGTAAGTTGCAAGCTAGGATTGAACTTTGTACCGTGGCTACCCGTTTCGCGGTCAACGTTCGAGTGGTGGCCAGTCCAAGTTCCAAGGAAGGAAGGTATTTAGGTAACTGAGCTTTAAACACACTGTATCCATATTTTAAGACAACAGAATACAAGCAGGCCTATGTTCAGCAGTGGACGTCCTATGGCTGAGATGATGATGATGATGATGAGAATACAAGAAAGAACAACACAATATTTGAGCTTTATAGATCAATGAGCTGATTGTTCTAGATTAATCTATTATCTTCTTATTTGTGTTGATACAAGAAGGTGCAAAGTAAATTCGTTCACAGAAGGAAAAGGTATAACATAGTTCTCTTTTTTGCTCCTGCAAGCTCCATATTCAGATAAATGCTCGGAAATCGTTTCATAGAATAGTCGAATATCCAACCTATAGTACCCCTGTATCAAGAATTGTCAAAATCTGTCCTACCCTTTGGGCGTGATAATGTTCCGCCAGATGGCGTTATTTTAGAAAGTGCTAAAATTTCTCATAAAAATTATTTCGGTTAAAATGGAGATTTTTACCTATTTACTATGACTGTCTGACTGATGACGGAATGTGCATAACTAAAAAATCTTGAAACTAAAAAATCGACGTAGGTGACGTAGGTATAAATTTTTAGACCATCCGGTTTTTCTTGAGCACCAAAGAAAAGCTGTCCGAGGCCTCCGAGGCAGACCTCTAGAAGTTTGTAGAAATAACCAAGGTGATTCTATCAAATAGTATAGGTAGGAGAGGAGGTATATTAAAAGCAGTCTTGGTTTATATCATTTATTTTTGACAACTTTAGTCCAGAAATATCAAGCACACATAATAACAAACAGCCTTCTGTATAGCATGTCTCTGAAATTGGGAAGATTAGAATGCAGGGGACACTTGAAAAATAAAACGGTTTTCGCCTTTTTTAGTAAGTATTTTTCGCATGAACTGGGGCAGTTTAAGGCATTTTTAGGGTTCCGAACCTCAAAAGGCGAAAACGGAACCGTTATAAGATCACTTTGTTGTCTGTCCGTCCGCCCGTCCGTCCGTCTGTCTGTTAAGACCCTTGCTTATCTCGGGAGCGCGTGAAGGTATCGAGTGGAGATTAAAGCTAGGTATATACTTAGGTCTACATACAGTAGCTGTGAAAAATATAAGGAAAAAAAACGGCCGTTTACGCCGCTAAAAACGTATATTTCGAACTGTCAAGGGAACGAAAATAGCGTATTTTCCGTTGACCTAAAACAATGAAATTTAGCAAATAATACCTTTTTATTCTCAAGTACAGGGAAAATCTGAAACCTACACATTTGAGGTTAAGCAACGGTATACATTTATACGGAACCCTCGGTGGGGTGGGCGAGTCCGACTCGGATTTGACCGGTCTATTAAAAATATCTTTGACAAAGATATCAAAGATTATTTATATTCTTTAGAATGCCTGTTTATTAGAATAGATGTTACAAAAGGAATGTAAAACATTATGCCAGTTGCATCGTAGATAAGATTATATTGTTAGTAGTAACAGGTCATGAGAGCCTTATTACGCTTGTTATATTATTTGCTCACAAATGCGCATGTGTCGTACATGAGTTGTACAATAAACGTAAGAGGCTGGCGTGCCTAGAATAAATTCAGTCGATTGGCGTAATATAAGGGCCTTTAAAGTAATTTTATGCACTTATTTTGTTAAACTATTTGATTATCCGTATTCTCTGGTTAAAGCTGTAATAAAATTGCCATTTTATGATACTGTAACGTTTTATTAAGACTTTTGCAATCTATTAGTATTACCAACCGTCATTAATTGCGTCAGCCTTCAAAAAAGCCTTAATCTGCCCTCTGTCCCAGAGCTATTAGAAAAGATATGTGGATTTTACACGTGTGAATAAAATCGACCTTCAAGCACAATCAGTTCTTTGATCCGTGGTTTATAATAAAACTCTTACAAAGTAAAGACTTGTTAATTGATGTTAATCAAATCTATCACGAGTTACAAAGCAGATAATTCATTGACACATAGATCAATGGGCTGATGTTATTTACTTACTGAGTCACACACATGGCTTTGTTAAAGCCCTTTGTGTACCCGGTTACAACAAGTTCATATACTTACCTCGCTTGTATGCGACGCCATATACCAGTTATCTTCTTCTTAGTCGGCATCTTCATTGCTGAAGGTCGTGTCTAACTTGAAATATTAATGTTCGTCACTTGATGCACCATGCTTTTCCACTTGTTTCTATCCTCGGCGATCTTGATAGCCTTAGATATTGACAGGCCAGTGAGCGTCTTCACAAGATCTGACCAGGCGATCAACCGCGCGGTCTTTTCCCGTCTACCTGACCAACTACCATCAGCTGTTCCAGATTATCCGGGTTCCTGCGAGCGACGTGTCCGAAGTAGTTTAATATCTGCTGGAAGCAGATAGCGGACAGCCTTTTGGTTGTTCCATATACCAGTTATACTGGAAAGTACATGCGGCACAGACAAAACCCATACAAAAAAACTCCACAATCTCCTGAATACCTCAAGACTTTCTTCTGTTATATCGAATCCACTCGTAACCGTCATTTTCGCTCTTCCGGCAATCTCGCCCTTTCTATCCCTCTTCACCGCACTGGTTTCATGTCCAATTCGTTCTCAATTCAAGTGGCTCGCCTCTGGAACGGTCTTCCTCTCTCAATTAAACAGGCACCGAGTAAGCTAGCGTTTAAAAAGTCCGTGTGCAGCTTCTTTGCTGGCAGAAATGAAGTCTCGTAGTCTATCTGCTTAGTATGTTTCATCGCTGTATATATTTATGTATATATTTATTTATATTATATATGTTTATATTATAATAGATGTATGTATATATTTACATGTATAGCAAAATTATGTATAAGTATTATAATTATGTTTTGTTACTTGTGTAAGTTAGTTGCACCGCCTACAATTTTTCCGCTTTGCCCTAAGGTTGACTGGTAGAGAATGCCTCATGGCATTAAGTCCGCCTTTTGTACGATAAGTTTTCTTTTGTGCAATAAATATTAAATAAATAAATAAATAAAAAAGTTCTAGCCAAACACATTTACATTTTTATAATAGTTATGTGAAATGATCGGCTGCAGACGGAGTGACAGTTTTGCGAAGATAAAAGTCGCCATCACAGACGTGGTGCCGTATCACGAGGATCCTTATTTACGTGCCTACAAGGGGTTTATTTTGCTATTGATCTAAATTTACATTTGTGTCGATTCGTAAGATAAATGGTAGGATAATGTGGCTAAAAAGTATGGCTGTACGCGCACTCGATAATCTATGCCTCTTAAAATAAGCATTGGTCGAGTCGAGTTTGCTAAAAATGTAATAGTTTGGTACGTATTCAAAATATATCCATCAGTGAAATACCTATAAATCAAGTGAATCCATATTTCGTGAACAGTTATTACTTAAAAAAAATTAAAAGTGGTATAGGTGTGTGTTAACATAGGTACACTTTCTTATATGTAATTAGTTATATAAACACTTAAATCCAAAATTGTTGTAATAACTTGCCAAAGAATTTATTAACAATGCTTTAGAAGTTCAGAGAAAGTTTAGATTGAAGATGTAACTTTCAAATCTGAAGAGCAAGCGATTGTCGCGTCAGCACAAACTTATTCAAGGCATTATTGGTGCCACCACTATCTAACTAGAGATGTGAATTTGTATGCAGTTATCGCAGTTCGGAATTCGTCCATCTGCATATGATTAGTTTGTATTCGGGCGTTCTCTTTAGCTGTCAATAGATATCAATTTTAATATAAGTGCTTGCTTATAGATCAGCGTCTGTCAAAAGTATGCCGTTTATTAATTAATCCAATCGCGTTTACTAGGTTTTTTTGTCAGACTTTTTGCCCGACTACGTCAAAGCGAAGAGTTATTAGGTATCTGTTTGACTTAACCTCTTGTTTTTTTTGGCACTGCAAACAAAGGTGGTTTATGTTAATGGATAGTCTCAGTAATTGCTTGAGAATATTTGAAAAAGTGATGAAAAAAGTGATCAGTTGACAAGATCTTTTTCATCTGATGTTGTGTTGTGTTACTATACAGGTAACATTATGTAATATCATGTACTTACCTACTAATAGGTACAAAGTATATGCTTGTAAAGAGATTTCTGTTTTCAAAGTAGCATTATAAATATAGAAATCAAAATACAATTATAAAGTTAAATCCTAACTAACTTATGTTATCTTATTCGGATATAGATAGGCCTATTATTATTCAGTTAATGAATTTTTAGACGAAATTGACCCTACTCAGTAACTTCTATTTCATATTATAATGTACCTAATGTACCTGTTTTTGGAGTAGTAGGGCCTCGTGCAGGGTCCGTCCGGATTGTTACTACCGTCTTGCCTGCTAACCCACCGCCAAACAGCAATGTTCGCATTGTTGTGTTCCGGTGTGGGGGTAAGATAGCCGGTGAAATTACTAGCATAGAGGCATTCTATCTTCGTCCTCCGGGTAGGCAAGCACTTGTGACTCCTCTGGTGTTGCAGGTGTTTATGGGCGACGGTAATCGCTTTCCATCAGGCGATACGTTTGCTCGTTTGCCCCCTATGACATAAAAAAAAAAAAAAACCCTAACTTCAATATAAATTAATATAAATAAAAATTAAGTTACTTTAATATAATTGCTGATTGTATTATACTTGTTGACAATTTATGACTAATACTGAATAAATGGATATGGATATCTTATTATACGGATACACTTCAACCCAATGGGATATTTTTGTGTAGACTAAGACTTTGACGACGCGGTTGGCGCAGTGGTAAAGCAACTGCCTACTGAGCCGTCGGTCATGAGTTCGAATCCCGGCAAGGGCAAATATTTGTGTGATAAACTCTTAATAGGTATAAGTTCCGGGGCATGGATGTTTTCTATACATTTAAATACATATTTATCTCTAAAAGTATGTTTAACGTCGTCTAGTTCCCATACCATAACACAAGCCAACAGCTTACTGTGCTGTGGGACCAGATCGATTTGTGTGTCCGATATTTATTTATTTATTTAAAATAACTAAAATATACGCTGAATCGCAATAAACATATAATATTTTCTTCGGTTTCCGCGACTGTCACACTTAAATAAAACAATTTAAACGGATTATATCGCGTATATTAATTATTTGAGCGTTTTAGTTAGCTGACGTTTGTACGTGACGAAGTAAACATATATTCAAAAAGACTTAAAAAAGGGTGGCCGGAACTTCGTCATGGCCCGGAGGACGCTGACAGCATTTCCTCGTTGAACGGCAACTCTAAGGGACCAGCGGCAGCGGCAACCGGCAGAGCGAAAGGTCCGAGCTAGGCGGCCATACGAGGGAGCGAGACGTGCCTGCCGCTGGTCGCGCAAGTCTTGTCATGTCCGTAATACATTGAGCGAGGAAGCTGCCAACTTTTCTGCCCCGTCTATCTTTTGCCGATCAGCTTGATGAGCACTAGGCCCCCACATAGCAAATTTCAAGCTAATCTGACAATTTATATGTGGGTAAAAATGGATTGAAAGGAATTATTCAGAAAACTTAAATAGATAATGTAGGTGAAAGTTTTTTTTTTACTTAATTATTGTAAACTCTCTAACGCCAAAATACGGAAGAATAATGCAAATGTAATTAGGACCATTCGTATACAAATTAGCGCAGTAGTAATTAGTATTTTTCCGAACATAAACAGAAACGGTAACATTTAGTAAAACTACTCTAATTGTTAATGACTTTGAAGCCTATACAAGGAACCTTCATTGTTTTCTATTTACGCATTCAAAATAAAACGCGATTAAGATGATACTTACTTACGTAAGTTGCATTGTTTTTGTGTTGTTAAAAATGAATTTTGAGTGTTAAACGAATGAACTCTTATCAGGATTCCTGATATAATGAAGGGATCCACGAAGAATTTACGGCCTCAATTTCTGTAAGCACATGTACAGAAATTAAAACGTCTAGAGGTTTTATTTTCATAGAAAAATAGGATCGCTTTTCAATGAAGCTAGCTAACTTGGTTTTATTATTAGCTCGGGTGCAATGCTGAAAAAATATGCATGTATTATACATATAAACATTTCTCTTGAATAACTCTATCTATTAAAAAATCCGACCGACAGGAAGCGACTTTGTTTTATACTATATTAGTGATATATACCTACAAAACATACTTTATATCAGTTCACAATTATGTAATGTTAAAGAGTTCAAGGCACTTGATGTCGTCGGAAACCAGCAAGTGTTCCCCGATCAATAGCTCGCGCGTCACACTGCAACATCAGCGAGTCACGGACACGATTTAAAACTTAAACTTTTAAACTTAAAAGAAAGTTAAGTAAATCTATGGAATATGTCCAACGCGTCATTTCGATGAGGACAATTAAAACTTCATGGATAGGTTATAAATCTATTAAAAAGCTCATTGCAAAAATGCCATTGGGCTAGATTCTGAAAAAAAAAGCTTGAACATTTGAATCTGTCTATAAAGGAAAGGAGAGGAAGATATTCAAGGTGAGGAAATTTTTTTCGCAATCTAAATTGTCGCATATGAGCATCAAGTAGGCTTCTTATACGCAACAACAATAAAAGCATTACGATTACGAAGTACTTAGTTGTGCATTTTTTGCAAAACCAATATTGAAACGACTGAAATATAATTGCAATGTTGTCATCTGCCGTGGATTTATCAAATCCATTTCACTGCGACATATATACTTTGTGTTACTGTGCAGTAACACAAAAGGTAAAACGCGCTGACTCATTGTTTGTTTACGTCCTTGTTTACATTGCTACACTTTCACATTTTTGTATTGCTGATTCTGCCCTTGGTGAGGGAACTCCCGAGTAACAGGAAATATCGGAGTCAACATGATTTAATTTTATATATTATATTACTTGCACAGAATAAAGACGATTAATAATATACCTAGAGACGTACTTGAATTTAAAAAAACTGTCACCGTTTGAGAATGTTATGTCAGTCATTTTACTGTTCGCGCTCCTAGATGTCGTTGTTATATGTCGTTGTGTGTCAGAATATGCAAAAGCTGCATCGCGCGATAAAGACTTGTGAATTATATATTGCTTTTTTGTCTTAGACCGATAATAAAGAACAGCTTTTGTAACGGTTTTACACTTGACTTTTCTTTCAGAGTTCAGCCATGAACAGTCACAGAAAAAAAATAAGATTTAATATTGAAAACATGGTAAAGAACATCAATTCCTTTATTTGCTAAAATCCGACTAAAGTCATGCAAATACAGTTGTAACGGCATATAAAATACATCAGTTTTGAAAAAAAAAAAATTTTTGAGAAAAAGCACAAGTACTTACATGATTATTAAAATACAAATAAAAGCAAAAACAGTACAAATATATAAAAGTATCTAAATAAAAGTAAAAAAGCAGCATCTTCCAAACGCAGACGCTTTCAAAGTGGAAAAAAGTTGGTCCCCCTCCTCTAACTTCTAAAATAAGAAAATGAAAAATCTAAAAAAACCATATGATGTACATAACTATAAAAACTACCAACGAAAATTGTTTTGAACGAGATGTAGTAAGTAGTTTTTTTAATACCTAACTTTGCACCTAATTTATATGGGGCGCTATACATACCTACCAGGTGCAAACTTAACTTAACCACTTAGGGATGGAAAGTGTTTGTACGGAACCCTCGGTGCACGAGTCCGACTCGCACTTGGCCGGTTTTTTTTATTTTCGAAGCGGAGAAAAGAAAATCGTTGGAGACCCTTATTATTTTTAAAAGACCTATTCAACGACACCCCACACACTAAGATTGAAACGAAAACCAAATTCACCCCCACTTTATGTGTTCGAGAGGTACCCGAAAAAAAAAAATATATTTTAATTTTTATTTTACTGTTGTCGGCGTGATACATACACATACTCACACCAAATTTCAGCTTTATAGTACTAATGATCACGGAGCTAAGCCGCGGACGGACGGACAGACGGACAGACGGACATGGCCAAACTATAAGTTGACTACGGAACCCTAAAAACAGTCAAATTGAGAACCTCCTACTTTTTTGAAGTCGGTTAAAAATTACCCGAAGACTGCGGTTAATATAAATTATGTTTTTGCGTGAATCTCATTCGCCGCCGTTTATTCTATATTCTTGTTAACACTTTCCTCAAAGTATAATTGAGGTCATGTTTTTTATATTAGTCTCGGCCGCAGTTTGTCATGACGCCTTAATGATGCAGAGTTGACAAAATGACACATTACAGATTAGCTTGTCAACACAGATATGAACTGCACATCAGTGAAGAGCATTAACATAGGAAATTACATTGACCAGCCATAAGTGGACTTAAAGGTCTGACAACACAGCTGGTGCCAAATATCACCTTTGTTGTGTATTAGGAAGTAAAGAGATCGTTCTATGTGCGATGTGGCCGATGTCACATGTCAGTCGCCGTATAGCTTAATTATGACATCCTTGAATTACAAGAAAATGACTGTAGTAATCTGTTGACATAATGTATCATCCTATATCCTTTTATGACTAATGGGTCGCTTTATATTTCGTTATAAGCAAGGTTATAGTTTGTTTACTTGAGCTATAATACTTATACCTTAAAAAATATGGAAAACACCATAGGTGATATACTGTAATAAATAGTATTGATGGAAATTTTACAAGTCTTAAAAAAACCTTATTTTAATCGTATATGGAAACTGTCAGATAAGTTAAGCAATTAGCCTAATATGTAAATAAGAAATAGATACTGGCCGAGAGGAGTCTCATTAGTTTCTGTCAAATACTGTTGTGGGCGGCTAAGGAAACAGGTAGGTACAATCAACTTTGGTAATGTGTTTATTTTGAGTTGGAACTAATTTAAGGACATTCACTTATTTAAGGTTGTGAAAGTATTTGAGCTCCATTTTGCTTTGTTTGGTAAGTACCAGCTTAAGTATAACCGTGCATCTGTTGTACTAACATTGAACACTTTCAGTATACTGTTAGTGCCTAGATATTAAAAGGCATCCAAGTAGCACACAACACAGGCTGCATATAAGCGCTTATCTAGCCATTATAGCAAATTTAAGTTGTATAAGGGCTGTATAGCCGCTTATGCAGCCTGTGTGCTACTAGGGCAGTTTCTACCAGTCAACCATAACGCTAGCCAAATAGAGATAAATAAGTTGCAAGAGTAAAAATATACTATTGGATACGTCAACCCCGGGCTAATGTTAGGCTTTGGCTGTTCCATAACGTAACTGTGGCGTCAGTACCTGAGACGTAGAAAGCCGATACAATATAGTATCCGTTCACCATACAATTTGCACTATGCAACTATAGAATTCAAGTGTCAGTTCTACAAATGGCACCGGTAATGGCGCATTGTGTCTAAGGCTGTTCGTACACGACCAGCTAAAGAACTTATAATCGTTAGCAAGATTTAGCCACTGCAGTTCCAGTAGTCTTTTTAAGCTGCTGATAACCAATAACAATAACCAAAACTAACGGACACATGAAGATTGCCAGGAATAAATGAATATCTATTCTATTATATAAATGAAACTAATTAGATTGAAATCAGCATATATTTAACCACTTGTACCTAAGTTTTGCTAACTGCATTGAGTGATATTGACAAATAAACATTTAAAGATGAAACAGAGCACAAAGCTAATGTCGACATGTTTGGACGTATGTCATTAGACCGGACGAAAAAATCGCAAAATATTGTTGTGATACAGACAGAGTAGAAGGTAGTAATGGTAATCGAAATAGTAGAACAGTTAGTAGTGATAGGTGATGCCACTGCTCAAGTTAGACAGGTAACCGGACCATATCGACCGCTTACGACCAGCCTAAGGGAGCGGAAGCCATGACCACCGACAACGAAGGTAAAAGTGATCGCAAACTGCAAGCCTCACGGCGGCCTAGCGGAACGTGAATCTATGTCGACGATCTACTTCGTCTATCGGGCTATTTCGATTTCTATGGTTAGGCAAGCATTAGTCTATCGAATAAGGATCAATATGCATGATTGCTGCATTGATGTTATTCTAGGGGTAGAGCAATCGTGTTGGCTTGAAAATATATACAACAAGTCAAAGATACTAGTAGGGTACTTTATACAGCGGCGTGGGTATTCAAAAACGTCGCTTATGAACGAAAAACAAAAACATTGGGGTCTACATCCAAGGTTTGGTGGACAAGTACTGAGGCGCGGCACCGCTTTGCCTTGTGGTATCTACGTCATTGGCCTTAAAATTCTGATAGTAATTAAAATAACAGAATTGGGTCTTTCTAGAGATATTCTAACACCTACACTGATCGGTACTAAAGTACTATTGAACTTGGCGAAACTATAAAGGATCCTTGTTGATTAGAAAACCCACAAGACTATTAAAATACACAAGTTTAAGTTGATATACGATTCACTAAATCAAAAATCAGATATATTTGAGTATGTCTAATAGGTAACAAAATCATCGATCCTAATCGTAACGTAATGTAATTCTGTCATAGATAGTTAAATTTGGGTGTGTAATGATAGATATAACAACGTTTCATATAATTTCAATAGATATAACAACATATTGTTTCATTTGATATAACATCATTAGGTATATTTTCATTGGGTATAATTTCAATTAGTATAAAAGACATTTGATATAACGTTTATATTCGCAAGATAATCTAACACTCCTCCTCGCTTCGCTCGTCGTCGTACCTAACCATAACTCTATTACAATTTAACTTTCATGTTTGAGCAGTTTGAGTGTGTATTGAGCCTTTAAACGTATTATATCAAATGATTATTATACTACATGATATTATGCCATATTAAATTATAACAAATGTTATAATATTATTCGTTTATTATACCACTTGATCGTTATATTGACCAATATCATATCATAAGTTGTTATAGCGACCGTTACGCACCCGTTAAATTTGGCACCTATTAACGATTTGGTTTACCCGCCGCACTAAATTGCATCCATTACTAGAAAGGCAATAGTTAGCAGTCCTGAACAAAACAGATTCATTTCAGAAATCGACCATCTGAAAAGTAAACAAAAACAAAACATATAATTAAACATCACACCACTACGTCTGTGAAATTTAATCGATACAATGACCTTTTCAGGGTAATTTTAGATCACTCATCAATGTAAACTAAACACTAAAAATACTCCAAACATTGGCAAACCACAGAAATCAGGTTGTCTTTAAAGTGTTCCCTTGTTGTAGGACGATTGGGATTATTTAGTTTGGTCGGGTTGGACGTAAGTAGTCTCGAGGCCGATTGCCTAAGATTTTCTATTGCTCAACCGCAGATTCATGCCGTGGTCAATATTAATTATGTAACGGTTCCGCTCGTTCATAAATTAGCGCTTAAGTGAGCATAATCTCAATGAAATTCTTATGATATTCTTATAACGCATGTATTTCTGGAAACAATATCGATAAATTCTAATCAAATTGTTTACTGGGATTCGTAGATTATGTCTGGTTAACTCTTGGTGCCTTCTACCTGATCCTCATTAAAGTATCGCACATTATTTAGTAACTTAACTAAGGATGAGAAAAAAAATTGAGAAAGCCTTTTCTCGGGCAAGAAATAGACATGGACCAAGTTCTTTTGGACTCGGTCGAATAGTTTAAGGATCATAATTATTTAAGCGAGGGGCCCTCAAAATGTATAACTGGAGAACTAACTGCTAAAACTGTAAAACAACACGCAGAAAAGCTGACAAAGGCTGAGAACTAGGTAATATAATTAAAAATCAACCGACTCTAGCCTGAACTGCCCTCTGTGCATGTTTCATGGTGCCTGCCCATCTTCTCGGGATTTCCCTCTGGATCGCTTGCCTTCGATATCACCCAGTATTCAGTTCTTCTCGAGATTGTGCTGGTTAGAACGCAAGATATTCCCGAAGAATTTGATCATCTCTCCTGGCAGATACCCGCAAATTGTAAAATGTATACTTACCGTATCCTCATATTTTACTAATGAGTAAATATTTTTTAGTTACAGGAAGACACGAAGTTACACGTAGAAGAATATACTTTAGTATCGTCAATGATTTAATGTCTGAGTTATAAATATATATTGTACTTAAAGATCCCAGATCTTATAACGGCCAGAGAATACTGAATACTTGTACGTGAGCATGGCGTGAGCGTTGTAAAGTATGGATTCTCATAAGAGATGTCACACCACTTCTAAGAGATACCTAAGGGCCTTATCACACTTGCGATTTGCGAGCGTATTTTCTATACAAATAAGCGACGCGGCGAACACGCTGCGCGATCGCCTTCATACAAAATACGCTCGCAAATCGCAAGTGTGATAAGGCTCTAACAAGCGTGCACGTAATAGATACGCAAGTGGTGTGACATCCCCTATAAGGATTCACACTTGCTCTGCACCAACTTGAAGTATCTTTTTTAGGCCCTATGTTTGACTGGTTGAGAATGCCATTTGGCATCAAGTTCGCCATTTGTACTGACTTTTGTTTTGTGCAAAGTTCAAACAAATAAATAAACATAATGTGCTCTGGCCTTAAATCTCTGACATGTTGTGCAAACTTTCACCGTTTGCAGATTCAAAGTATACTTCTCGTGCTATTGCATAACATCCATTGTCGGCCAGTGTTAATATTATCAAACAGTATTTTCATCTCTGAATGAAATAGGTACCTGATTCACAATGGTGTGTACCAAGAACTGTCTGTTGAAGTATTTGTTCTAAGTACTATGGTTTGGTTCATTATTTTTCATCAAGCAAGCACATTTTCATTCAATATTGGTCACCCAAAAGCAAATTAGCACTTTTTACAGAAAAAGGTTGACGTCTTACGAATGATGTGGGAGGTGACGATGAGAAACACATAGGTGCACAAACAATTTATCTCAAAGGAACCATTAAGTCTGTTGCTCTGTCGCCGCGGGATAGAAGAAAATACAACAAATCACAAAAATATGGCGCTTTTAGTTCACATGTCCACTCACAATCTTCTGAGGTCACTTAAGCACTTATCAATGTTTGGCTTTACGCATTCGAGTCAAGATCATAAATATCTTGAGTGCCATCCATTCCTTCGTGGCGATCAACACGTATACCAGGGGCCAAATTCGTCGTTTGTAATGGCATCTGTCCGAAATTTCGCCACGATGCTTATTTTAACGATGCGCTCTATTCGAAGTAACCATTGAGATGACATTTTATTCTCAATGAAACGAGTATAATATTCTATGCTCGCAAGATCGACCACGATGGCGTTCTTTGGGGAGGCCTATGTTAGCAGTGGACTTCTTTGTCTGATGAGATGATGTTGATGATGAGCTATTAAAATAACAAATTGTTGATCACCTTTATGTAAATTGAATATCAAATGTCAATATATGTCGGCCATATAGCCCGATAAAGTTGATATATGCCTAAATAGAGTATATTAATGCCTTTTCGAATTACGCCCAGGTGTCGTCACATCGTCCATGGTTATCAACCTATTACCTCAGTTTGTTTGTGTTTTTATCGGTCAAGACACGAAGTCCACTTACAACCGGAACTTTGCCCGTTCGTTTCCTTAAATAATTAGCACTAGCCATATCTGTGTTTCACATACATTGATCTTATTTTTTATGCTAGCGTCTTGTTATAAATTAACACTTGTCTGAATATAATTATGTATCACTGTTGCATTGATCGCGCTGTTATAGTCATGTTACAAACGATGACTAGTTGGACAGCAATTTAAATCGAATCTTCATAAAGCCAACAAGAACGACGTGAAATTTTTGGACAAATCTTAAGGGAGGAAATTCAATGAGACAGATGTCGCGAACTTGAAGTTTTCCTTACTGGAGTTGAATTCTATTTTCTAATGACATCGGGAATTTTGGTTGTGCTGGGCAGATGATCTATTGATTGATAATCTATCTAGGTACATCTTACCAAAAATACGACAGTAATTATTATGTATATCGTTACAGTTTTTAAATGCGTAGGTATGTGGAAATCTTGCATTCTTTAGCCTTCTTCTTCTTTTATATAGGGATATAAAACAACTTGAAAAGGTTGAAAAGCTAGTCTAATTTTCAACCTAGTCTTGGAATCAGCAACAACACCGAGGCAGTGGTCGGAGTCAAATATAGTTATTTTATACAAGAAAGGACACCCTAGTGACATTGGAAACTACCGGCCAATAAGCTTGCTACCAAGTTTATATAAGCTTTTTTCCTCGATCTTAGATAAAAGAATTAGTAAATCAATTGAAAAAAACCAGCCCGTGGAACAGGCAGGGTTCAGAAGAGGTTTCTCTACCGTAGATCACGTGCACACTGTAGAGCTCTTAATAGAAAAATATCAGGAATACCAAAGGCCGCTCTATATTACATTTATAGACTATCAAAAAGCTTTTGATACTCTATCCCACTCGTCTATATGGCAGGCATTAAAAACACAAAATGTAGAGCCTCAATACCTACATCAACGTCCTAAAATACCTGTACCAAAACAGTACAAGCAGAGTACAATTGGAGACTACCGGTCCGCCTATAAAAATAGAGAGAGGTGTCCGACAAGGCGATCCAGTATCTCCAAAGATATTCATCGCTGTGCTAGAGTCTATTATCAATAAACTAAACTGGAGTAGACTGGGGATACCCATAAATGGAAAATACCTCAACCACCTCAGATTCGCCGACGACATCGTGCTCCTCTCTGAACGCTTTACAGACTTAGAATATATGATACGCACCTTACAGACAGCAAGTAGAGAGACAGGCCTTGAAATAAACTTTAGCAAGACTAAAATTATGACTAACAGTACACAAGTTCCATTAACTATAGAAGATAAGGAGATCGAGTACGTTCACAACTATATATATCTAGGCAAGCAAATTTCGTTCGACAGAAATAACAATGAAAATGAAATTGATCGAAGAATCAAGATTACGTGGAATAAATTCTGGAGTCATAAAGAAATATTAAAGGGCAAACTACCTATAAAATTGAAAAAGAAAGTCATGGACTCGTGCCTACTGCCATCACTTACATACGGTGCACAAACATGGAAATTTTCGGTCAAAGTAAAGAATAAGATCAAAACATGCCAAAGGGGCATGGAGCGCAGTATCGCGAACACCAGAAAATCGCAGCGAATTAGACATGACAAAATAAGACAAGAAACAAAAGTGATAGACGCATACAATTACGCAAAAAAATTGAAATGGAAATGGGCAGGACACGTCGCCAGACTTGAAGATGACAGATGGACAAAAAAAGTAACGACATGGACGGGACCGTCAAGGAAACGAAAGAGGGGGAGACCGCACATGCGATGGTCGGACGAGATAGCAAAGCTCGCAGGCGCAAACTGGACGGAAAAGGCGCAGGATAGATCTGACTGGCTCACTCTGGAGGAGGCCTTCACCTGAGAGAGGGTTCTTGCTTTATCCAAAAATTGTATTAATAATTGACATAATAAAATAATAAACGAACATAGAACCGGTTAATACAAATTATATTATATTAGAATTTATAGAGACATTCTTATATTAGACGAACTATTTAAATTAAATGTAAAAATATATATATAAAATTGAAACTATAATAAATGACTATTGACATTGTAATGTAATTGGCAAGAAATAAAAGGCTTTTTTTTAATTATTTTTTTTTTTTTTATAAAACAACTTAATTTTAGAATAACTTTCGTCAAGTGGTTACTGTCTGCAATATGACAACCTAAGAGTCTACTTTTTTGTTCGGCCATATGTCTAAGATATAGCTGATATGTCGCTGGCCTGTGACTGTGACAAGAAAAAGGCTCAAGGAGTCGGTGTATAAATAATAAACACACATGATGATCACACAATGATGTTTAGTTAGTTTAGTGGACGGAAGTACTTACTTCCGATATTAATACCGGTAAGGTGGGAAATGAAAATAAATTCATTAATATGGGTAAATAATGAATGTAATAGAAAGTTGTGAGCAGGCCCAAATATTTATATTTAAAAAAATATTTAGTTTTTTGTGCATTTTTGTATTAAAGAAAATTTATTAATTAAAAGACCTACGAAAGGAAAATTTATAAGTTCTGATCCGCAACGCGGGCTTCATCACATAGGTAGGTGTGAGTAAGTAGTATAAGTTAGTAGGTACAATAGTAATACTCAATAGATATTAAAATAACTTAAATTAAAATTTTATAACGACCCCGACACAAGTAACTGGTCATCGTGAGACCCTCATTCAATAAGTGATATAGAAAATGCTACTAAAACTGACTAACTACAAAATTTGGGATTCTTAGCTTCAATATTGGCTGAGATCTTGTCACTTGATCCAATTTAAGCTGAATATCTTGGAAACCACTGGTCCTATTTCCACCAAGCACAGCCAAGAACCATCTCGACAGATGCAGATTAAAAACCGCACTCAAATTGGTCCATCCGTTTTGGGAGCTACAATGCCAATGGGAGACACACAGATATACAGATACACAGATATACATGCTAAACTTATAACACCCCTATTTTTTCGTCGGGGGTTATTGAACTAATGGGCTAATTTATATAGGTATGTCATTAAAGTTACCGGAAATAGTAGTTTACGAATAGCCGTGTGGCCTACATGACCAGGGTACGTCGACTAAACATTTTCCGATGCATAAAGTTCTATCAAGTTCTATTATTTATCATATCACAAACCAGCCATGATATAGAATGCTATGATGTGATGTGTATTGGCTACGATGATTGAGTTTATCGCACGATAAAATAAATGTTGAAAAATCCGTCAGTGTCGCATTTACATACTTGATCGAAACTGCATGGCAATTGCTTTATCATATATCGACTGTAAAGCCAATCATCTTGGGTTTATTGAGTATTCTCATCATCATCATCCTCCTAGCCTTTGTCCCATATCTTTGTAGAGAATGAATTCTCAATTGGGGTCGGCTACCTAAATCCCAAGATGTGGCGTAGGCACTAGTTTTTACGCAAGCGACTGCCATCTGACCTTCCAACCCAGAGGGGAAACTAGGCCTTATTGGGCTTAGGTGGTTTCCTCACGATGTTTTGCTTTACCGAAAAGCGAGTGGTAAATATCAAATGACATTCCGTAGATACATAAGTTCCGAAAAATTCATTGAATATTCTATTGTTGCAAAATTAACAAGCTAGTTACCATTCGAAGGCAAAAAGAGGATATCGCTAAAGCAGACATATAGTGATGACATTTCGAACAGATTTGATTTGGTCAACGCTTTGTTTTGCATCGGTGGTTAATAAAAAGATAAGAAAATAATACTATTGTTGAATGTGGCCCACGTTTGCCTATTGTACCCATTTAGGTATATGTATTATAATATCACGTATATCACTTAATTGGTATATGTAGGTAGGTAGGGTACTACGGTTATTGTACTTTGGTAATGTGCATGAATTTATCGAAGTGAGACTTTATTGTTAAGATAACACAAATACAGCAACTCCACGTGCCCAGGGAATGCAAAGATTATTAAACCCGAGCAAACTGAGTACAAACACTCACATTAGGTACCCTGGTGCCGTGTATTGTGTTTATCTGGCTCTTTGAGCAGGAAACCTCGCGAGTCTGTTTCGAAATTTGGCTGAATGGCGTCATCTTTTACGTCCCCCATTAAAAAAAAACGAAAGTCTGAATTGATAAAAGTGATTGAACCTTCCCACATAATTTCACGAGAATCGGTTGAACAATGCGACTTGTACCTAGACGAGAACGACAACTGGATATCCGCACAAACGGACATACGAAAGCATTTATCTCCAAACTGAGGAGACGCTTTGTTCGTTTGGCCAATTACATAACGAGTGTAATATATACTGACGTCACAAACGTCTATTGATTGAAGTAAAGGCGTCTGTAGTCGTCTCTTGCTACAGTCCTATCTAGTAGGTAGCTACGACGTATGATGGTCATAAGTACGTGCCAAGGGAAGAATTTTCGCCGAAAAGTGTCATGAACTTGCACCGCCGCGTAGTGTTGGATAATATGACTTAGATTATGTAGGTAGGTTTGTTAGTTTCGGAGGTATTTTATGGATAAGACATGTTGCCTAAAAGTTAGGCAACTTGCCTAAGATTATAAGCGAATTACGTTAAAAATGCGTGTGTTTTTGGCGGTCTACAAGGCAACGCGAACGTCAGGCTCAGGCCTCAAGTTCAATTGAAGTTCGACATATACGTGAAAGTTAAATTACATTGTCGTTGAGGAAAACTACAATAACAAAAGGCTAATTATAATCCTACCTTTCGGCTTTAAAACGCACTAAATACCTATACGCTCTACAGATCATACATCCTTTTTCTTTTGGTACTTTATTCATGGTATTCGTACTGGACGGACGCTATTGAACAAAGGTCAGACTTTTAACCCGATGTGAAGAAAATAAGTGTCAATTATTCAGTCATTAAAATAGCTGCATGTCTACAATAACAATTAGACAATAAACACTCATTAGTAACAAAAAGAGTGTAGGTACCTACCTATCGCCGTGTTAAGGTAGAGTTAGTAAACTCATCCGTTGAAGCGCATTCTCAATTTGGACAAATAATAAATAAATAAATAAATATTAAGGGACAATCATACACAAATCGACCTAGTCCCAAACTAAGCAAAGCTTGTACTATGGACTATGGGTACTAGACGACGATATACATAATATATAAATTCATATATAGATAACATCCATGACCCACGAACAAATATTTTGCACAAATATTTGCCCCGGCCGGGATTCGAACCCGGGACCGCCGACTCAGTAGGCAGGTGTCTACAAACCGAGGCAAACGCGTCGTCAAGGCCTTTTTACTCTAAGATTTCCAGATCGACCGGTCGTGTACTGCCTTTATGTATGGGTTCCCTGCAATCTTGATGAGATCTGCGGTTTACCTTGTCGGAGGTCTACGGGCTGTATATCTTCCAGTACGTGGTTGCCACTTATGAATATTTCTGTCCCTGCTTGCTAACGGTCGGTTATACCTACAGGGCTATGAAGTCGATTGTTTTATTTAGACGATGGTTTATGAAGAAGATGAGGTCAAAACTTAATAAATCATCATGTTATTTGAATATAAATTAAAGTCAAAGTTGTGACCAATCAAGTATAATATTTGTTTGAACGCTTTACGTTTTATCAAACAAAACCAACCTAAGTTAATTTATTCCGCATTTCACGTAATGGAAATTTTCCTTGTGATCAGCTCCACACATTGACTGCACTAAAACTTAAAGCTATTTTTACACTGCAATTAAAAACAAAAGCGACCACCGTGAACGCAATCCGGAAATCCTTATAAAATGTCAACACAATGCTCGGAATAGGCATAGATGGTATCACAATGGTCGTCCCGAATAAAAACGATGACCGCATTGTGTCGGATCATACGATGTCACCTCTGGGACTGCAATGACGTAACCGACGAAGAACACTGGCCAGTTAAGATCTTCTTCTTCTGGTGTAAGAGATGATTGATGCAAAAAATCCGTTAATTTTAGCGTCGATTCCGAGTGCAAAGTTGCAAACTGTATCGAGGTCGAGCCGCGTGTTCAGCTTTGGTCTCGTGATGTTAGGTGATATCGTCGTGATATAATATATCCATTGCTTAAAATGGGTAGGTTATGTGGATGATTAATATGTATTACTACTTTAAATGACGCGATTATATAATTATTTGACGTATAAAATGTTTTCTAGTCCTCGCACAAATGAAAATGATTATGTAAACCTACTAAAGATCTACTCTAGATACCCTAAGACGACGTCTTCAGGATCGCTGTCATTTTATTTTACAGGTTGATTGCAAAAAAAAGTTCATAGTCAAAAGCTTAGTTAACAAAAAATCACGATCGCTTCCTTTGTGTGACGAAAGTTAGTCATACAAAATGTATGGGTAACTTTCGTCACACAAAGGAATCAATTAAATTTTGTTTTAATTAAAGCCTTTGCCCTTAACCATGTAAATCAAATAAGAAAACGTGGTGAGATATGGTCGTCCGAGAGCGATTTACCCCTTGTACATATTATGTAAAACGCTGATCTAATTGAAACTATATTTTAACGGAGTGTTCAAATGTCGCGCCCTGATCGTGATCAGTGCCTAAACATACGAGGAGCCTAAGTAAATTGAAGTGCCATTTTCTGATATTCAAATGTCACAGGTGCGGTGCTGCCAACGTGGCGTACCTCAGGATTCTCACAATTCTTGTCAAACAGATTAGAAAATCATTAGGATGCGTAAAAGCTACTGCTAACTACTGCTATTTCCCGCTCCGCTCGTCCAGTTATCCGTCAGCGGAAAATGCACCCTTATTGTCAAGTAATAATTTTTAACATCACTAAACCAATCTCGAATGAGGCTCCAGCAAGTGCCGCCGTGCCGTGTGACCAGACTTGACTGTAGTAAGTAACCTGACTGCCCGGAAGGCAGGCAAGGTAAATTATTCATAACTAATATTGTAGATAACGGGAGATTTTGGCGGAGAATTCGTTTATCTGACGTATCATTTCCAACGTTAGCTCTAGGCACAGTAATAGATGTAAATAAGCTGATATAGATAACAGCGAAATAATCCATTATATCTGTTGATCCTGGATCGTGCATTGGACCTATACATATTTATATATTAATTGTTGGAGATATTAATACTATGTTTATTTTAGCAATATATGTATACACCTCCAGTAGACTCAAGCATGCTGCCAAGACCGGCTCCTCCATCAAAAAAAAAGATATCGACCATCATCAGAGCCGTAACAACAATCCTGCAAAGCTATCTGTTTCAGAGAAAAGTAAAATTATGGCTACGAAAATATGGCAAATGATAATTATGTTGATAGTCATATTTTATGCAACCTAATATAAACGATCGATTATATATATGTATACATATCGGCTATCCAATTTAATTATATGAATAAACATCTAAACAACATAAACATCTGCAGTTTCTGCGATTATCACACATTGGAACAAAACAAAATGTGTCCGTGATATCGCCGTACATAGCTCGGATGGGATTATGTCAATGTCAATTGAATTAAACCCCTCCGGCTTAGAGTCCGTTGAGTTCCCTTCTAGTTAAAACAGTCGAAACCAGTTTACCAGCAACGTAAGGATTTTTTTTATCTAATCGATAACAGGTTAAGTCGTAAAATCAAGTGCTCGCGTGGCGATAAGCGCTCAAGAGCCGAAAATACTGATATTGATCCTTTTCGGGGCTAAAAATAACTCCTTCTGCCCTTGTCCTCAGAGATTTAATCAAATCAGTAAACTTGAACTGTTTTCAACTGATGCTCCTGCACGATTGGCAAATTGATGCCATAGAATTGAAAGTTAAAGTTTCTGCAAATATAAAAAAGAAAAATAGAGATACGTAGCGAACCGCGTACCTTACCAACTTAAATATGAGGAAACCACATACTTACTAAGCATTTTCGAAATCGAACACTTAACTCATTTCATTGCAAGGATTTTATTGTTATGAAGAATGCTGGAATGATATTTCACAAGGCAGGATATAATATAAGTCTACGGATAAATTGCGCAAATGATATGGTCCAAAATCAAAGTACATCTCTTAGTTTCAAAATGTAGTTGCTGGCAAATCCATCGTCAGACTATGCACTTATGGTGTATAGGTTGGCTCAAATTGTGTAAACTGTTTCTTTTTTAAGTAGGTTAATAGTTTTTCTTTTAGTTTAGTTGTACTTTATATTTTGTTGACGATGTAAGTAGTCTCTGTTTTTATAGGACCGATATGTACAGTAGTATAAAGGTCCTTAATAAATAAATTAAAAAAAAAAAAAAAAAAAAAATGTACTTGAGGTGGCGATACAATGGATTATGCATATTGCATTTCCAAGCGATTACCGAGAGATTGCACGAGGTTTAGGGTACCTATGTTAAGTATTTACCGATTATGTCCTAATAGACTCTGTCAGCTGCACTCTACTCCTGGCTACAGGATAACAAATGAAACTGCCCATAACCGAACGTGGCTGAGAACAACTATCAGTACCTAAAAACGTGGCGACGTGCCTATAGTTGTGCCTGAGCGAATACGCAGCGTGAAATTAAGCTACCGTGTGATCTGTCCTTATTTCTACGAATTTGACATATTTGAAAGCCGTACGAATTCATTTTTATGCGCCCTACCATTACTCACCACGAAAACGCTCAACTGTTGGGGTTGGTTAACGACCACGAACACGTTTTTGCTTTTGCCACATTCCTCAAACGTTATTTACTTTATTTTCGCATGTTAAACACTATTACGTAACTCGAATTCATGGTCAGAATCGAAGTTTGTTTGCGCGTCACGGTGAGCCTGTTTAATATTTTGGCGACACGTAATCCTTGTTACTTAATCAAGGCAAATGATTACGATTTGTGTTAATAACTAATACAAACAGGTTAAGTAACTTTAGGTTGCATGGGACGATGTAGAAAAATTTACCGAGTTTTCTTTGGTCAAAACCGCAGCCCTAAATTGAAAAACTTGAACGCCAGACATGCGACTCGCGTTCTAAATAAAATAGGTATACCTTCTTAAAAGTAGGTAACTAACTTGAGTAGTTAGTTACTTTTAAGAAGGTATATTTTAGGGACACGCCGGACTTGGCAACTGTAATTTCTTCGTTGAGTAACAACTATGTCGTGATCATCAGTCAAAAAACATCTACGAGATGGGTCCTAACCCAAGTAGCACACAGGCTGCTAAAGCACTTATACAACCTTTATACAGCTTAAATTAGAGTTATAATGACTGTAAAAGCTCTTATTCAGCCTACTTGCTATCTGGGTAAATAACTAAAATGTTTGACTGGCGGCACCTTTATCCCGCGGAATTCATTCAGCCATCATATTAGTTCTCAAGTAAGCCTTCCATGTTCCATTTAAACACTTTCACCCGTACCTATGAGCTCTGTCTGTCTGATTCTGATACGTGTACCATTTGTTTATTAGGAAAACAATGTCTTAGCAATTGTTTTTGTTTTTTTTTTATCACATTGATGGTTTAAATAAAATTGTTCACATATCAGTTTTGGTAAGAGCGCAACAACGCTACTTTGGGTAGTTTAGTTCTTCTACGGATGTCTTCACTTCAATGCTTACCTAATTTGATTTCGTGGAGAATCTCCAACCAAAGCCATTAGAGACTGGTTGCTCTTATACAAACGATGTACCACAATACAATGGCGACGAAGACGTCTCATTTGTAAACGATTGGCTTTGTTCTTGATATGTAGTCACATTTGAATGCAAATGGCGCAATAACTAAAGAATTTAAATATTTTGGCAGTAGTGGGTAGCAGGGGTCACGTCTCAAGGCTACAATAATCTATTTTTGCACGTTGTTTTACGTCATGTGCATCCAAAACAAAACATTGAAAGCATTAAATAAAGATAATGCATATTGACAAAGGTTTGCGTAATCTCTGGCTCTATCTGAGCGACGACAAAGCGAGGCCCTTTACCTTTGTGATAAAATTAAATACCTAATAATATAATCTTGGAAGGACTATCGTACAGGCTGTTTAAATGTGACTAAGAGGTCCTTTGTTTTGGTGAACTTAATTATATACTTTACGTATTTCCAACCTACTTTGAAAAGTTTCCAACATCATTATTGTTTTTCGTTACTTTATCCTGTGTATCCTGACACAGATACACATGTTAAACTTATAACACCCCTTCTTTTTCGTCGGGGGTTAAAAAGTAGCCTATGTGTTAATTCAGAGTCTCAGCTACTTCCATACCAAATTTTGCTAAAATTGGTGCAGCCATTTGAACGTGAAGAAGTTACAAACACACTCACAAACTTTTGCCATTTATAATATTAGCACATATTAGTGAAGCGATCTGGTGGAGCCTTCGAAAGAAAAATCTCCCCGAAAAATACATCAACATCGTAGCCGACATATACAAAAACGCAAAATCGCTGGTGCGGACCGTTGTGGGAAACACGAAATCTATCCCAGTCACTGAGAGCTGGTATCAAGGCTCAGTTTTAAGCCCATTCCTGTTCTGCTTGGTGTTAGATGCGCTTACAGAAGAAGCACAGGGAAAATCGGCATGGACATTTATCTACGCTGATGATGTCGCTATATGTGCTGAAAGCGTGAAGTCAATGGCGTAACTTGTTACAAGAAGATGCCTGTCCGTCTTAAAGGTCTTGTCTACAAGACAATAATACGGCCATGTACTATACGGCAGTGAAACATGGGCATTAATGCATGTCCATGCCATCCATGTTGCAGAGATGAAGATGCTTAGATGGATGTGCGGAGTTACCAGGCTGGACAAGATCCGCAATGGATATGTGCGATGTAGCCTGGGAATCCGAACGACGTGAAATTCGAATGCTGTGCACTCTGTTTTCTGTTCTCAAAAACCCAATATCTCCCGAATATCTCAAAAACTTCTTTCACTATTGTGGTGTAACCCGTGACCGTCAATTTCGCTCTTCTGGCAATCTGACTCACACCATCCCTAGTCACCGTACTGGTTTTATGTCCAAATCGTTCACCGTCCAAGTTTCCCGCCTCTGGAACCGCCTTCCCCTCAAGATCAAAAAAGCTCCGAACAAATGCGCTTTCAAAAAATGTTTGCGTGACCTCTACGCTAGCAGAGTTGTGAATTCTTAGGTTATCTGATTAGTATGTTTCATCTGTATTTATTTATATGTGTATATATTATTATATTAATATATGTATTTATCTAAATATTATTAATTAAAACTTGTTTAAGATAGTTGCACCGCCCACAATTTATCTGCTTTGCCCGAAGGTTGACTGGTGCCTCATGGCATTAAGTCCGCCTTTTGTACGATAAGTTTTCTTTTGTGCAATAAAGATTAAATAAATAAATCCGTGACATCGCCGATAAGCTGCAGGAAAGCAAGATGAGGTGGTATGGACATGTCAAAAGGAGGCCAGTAGGCCACCCGATTACGTCGGCAACGTTGTACTTGATTTGTCCGTCCCCGGAAAAGACCTAGAGGGAGACCTAAGACCACCTGGACAAATGTGTTGCTGACAGACATAAAAGAATGCGATGTTTCCGAAGACGACGTCAGGGATAGGGCGAAGTGGAGGAGGAAGATAAGGAAGGCTGACCCCACCACCATGTGGGATACATAGTCGGGAAGAGAGAGAGAGAGTGCGATGCGTTAGGTGAGGCAATTTCAAGAAACTTACAGTACCTAACTATACAACGCTCAGACACCTTAAAATAAATAAACCAACGGGATTCAGATTACTGCTATACAGGCTTTTCTCGTTCGACTATGTTTAGCAATTAACGTCACTGGGTTGACATTATCATGATGATGATGATTTCGTTTCTTTATTCATTAACTAGGTACTTACTCGTACTTCTAACAAAAATGCATGCGTGCGTGTAAAACTGAAAATAATAAAACAAATACGCGACCATTGAGATGGGATAAGCGGTCCTTAGTTACATAAGTAGTCCATCGTCATTGAAGGTAGGTATGTTCCCTGTTTTTATTTAGAGTTAACCTTAACTCAAGAATCTTTATTTTGTCCACGATCTAGAAATTACCGGAACAATAACAATAAAATGGTGAACGGTAATGTACATGCAGTTTTATTTCCACAAGATTCTAATCACCAATTATTTAATCGCGCCAGTTATGTTAATAGGCTAAATATTGCGAATGACTGTCTAGTTGTTTCGAAGCAATTAGTGACATTAAACACAATGAGAAATTAATGTTTATGTCAAAGGAAAATTCTAAGGAAGATCCCAATGTACCTAATAAGTTAATATATATCAATTTCGGCCAAGCTAATTATCTGTCTAAATTAAAGATGAAATATTCCATTAATTGTTCTCGTTGATGTCGAGACGGTGACATGACCTGGCGGAGGGTCATACCACAATATCGACCCGCTTGAGTACGCATAATTACTTGTATATTCTGCTCCAATTCGAAACAAATGGGTACAGCGAACTAGTTTTGGGTCACGTGAAAATAACTTAGAGTGTGTAGGTCTGAAAACTGATAATAAATTTGTTTGATGTGTCAGTTTCGTCAAATATTTCATGGATTTGGGGTCCTATGATGGTTGCGTTTATCACGTGATAAATAAGTGACAAAGCATCTATCACTCACACTCACATTTTTTCAAATCGTTATGGATGTTTTGTCACTTATTTATCGCGTGATAAAAGCCACCATCACAGGCCCATTGAGAATGAAATTTAGGTGATAAACTTGTGTTAGGGTGACGGTGTTGAATGTTTTGAAAGGAAAATCAAATCAATAAACAAATACCAGGGTCTCGGCTCTCAATACCACTTCACCGCATTTGGTGTCGAGACCCTGGGCCCGTGGGGTCCAAGCGCTAGAATTATTTTTAAAGAGCTTGCGAAACGGCTCATCGACACCACTGGTGACCAAAGGGCTGGCAGCTTCCTCGCTCAGCGTCTTAGTATAGCAATACAGCGAGGTAATGCTGCCAGCGTCGTACAATGCCACGGGGGCCATTTTTAGACTTAGTTTAGATTTAGTTTTAGATTTAGATAAGACTTATTTTAATTGGTTATTGTTTATTTTCTTCTATTATATTTTGAATAAAAATTATATTATTAAATCAATAAACTGAATACTATCAAAACTGAAACTATTAGAAATCAAACATTAGTCCCAGGTGATCTAATAAAAAATTGGGCAAGTGGGAGTCCGACTCGCGCATGAAGGGTTCCGTACCATAATCTATAACAAGTTGGTTGTATGGGAGACCCCCTTAAATATTTATTTTAGTTTATTTCTAGAATTTGTTGTTAAAGTGGCAATAGAAATACATCATCTGAAAATTTCAACTGTCTAGCTATCACCATTCTTGAGATACAGCCTGGTGAGTGGTGACAGACGGACGGACGGACGGACGGACAGCGAAGTCTCAGTAATAGGGTCCCGTTTTTACCCTTTGGGTACGGAACCATAAAAATGTAGTGGAGTATGTTATTGGAAATTAAGATAGTTTTAAGTAAACTTTTATGTGTGCAGAAGAATATTACAACTTTATTATTGTTATTGTTAACTGCCGACGAGTTATCCACAATATTTAAAAACCTTCGTCTATCTCATTACATATATTTGATTATCTTCTCTTCACTACCCAAAGGTTGTCTAGAAGAGATCGCTTTTTAGCGATAAGACCGCCTTTTGTCTACCATTATTAAAATTGTTATATGTCGTGTTTCTTTTGTACATTTCGGTGTGCTTAGCATTTTACATAGATACATATATTATGGTTATAAAAAAAAGCGGTGGTAGCCTAGTGGTTAGGGCATGCGACTTTCAATCCGGAGGTCGCAGGTTCGAACCCGGCCCGTACCAATGAGTTTTTCGGAACTTATGTACGGAATGTCATTTGATATTTACCACTCGCTTTTCGGTGAAGGAAAACATCGTGAGGAAACCACCTAAGCCTAAGCCCCAATAAGGCCTAGTTTCCCCTCTGGGTTGGAAGGTCAGATGGCAGTCGCTTTCGTAAAAACTAGTGCCTACGCCACATCTTGGGATTTAGGTAGCCGACCCCGATTGAGAATTCATTCTCAAAAAATGGGACAAAGGCTAGGAGGATGAGGAGGATGACATATATTATGGTTATCTACGTATTAGTACATTACTGCAGACGCCGGGAAAGAATGGCTTGCCGGGTGAGTAGGATAGTGATACGAAACCGGTACCTAAGCCCTTTTCACGGCTAAGGCACGTAGAGTGCTTTTCTCAAACATATGCAAATGAAATAAAAAATAATTAAAAGAACACAGACACAATGTTGCAATGTTTAAGAAAAAAATACTTCCCGGCCTAGGCCGACAATTTTGTATGAAATTCCTTTAAAGTTCTCTCGAGTTGTTCCGCCCGAAATGTGATACTTCGAAGCCTGTTATAAGTAGGTGTAACGCATGTTTGAGAAAATTATACATATAATGTATACTTAACTTATGGCGCACCGTTGAGACAGAAGGTGCCTTAGGACAACAACATAATATGATGATTATTGATTACTGAGCGTCTTGCTAATGTGTCCCAACCCGCACATCACCGTCTGGCACGCATGCGCCGACTTCGTGCACCGAAATAGTTACTGATTGGTACATGATCTCCACAGTACTATCGCCATTATGAAATATTTACTACCAGGCTACTCATGCGTGCCTAATTAGCTTTACGAGTGTATACATTGTATTATCTCGTATTTATTACCTATTTAGCAGTAATCGCGGGTCAACAGAACTTAATGGTGGTAGTGGGATCGCTTCGGGTCAACTGTCACGGAGTATTACACTGACTCGATTCTGATGATCGATTATGTTACCTGAACCGTAGGTTAATTATTTAAATAGTTAGTACGAACAAAGGATCAGTTCTTAGGTAAAAAATAATAGCACTCATTTTACTTCCTAGGCAATGAAAGTAGTATGGAATTGAGAGTTCTGGCCCACTGCTACGTGTTCGCTTCGCTCCACTTCGCGACCGTGGGCCAGTTCTTCCCAATTCCATATTTTTTTCGCGGGCTAGAAGTCCCATCCATATATTTGGAAATGAAACCAGGTTACTTCTACTTCGCGAACGTGGTCTAAAACTCAATCGCATATTTGAAAACATGATTGACAAGGTTGCTTCCATTTCATGAACGTGGTCTCGTAATCGCATATTTAAAAATTTAATCCGAATCTCATATCTGAATTAAACGTTTGATGATGATTTCTTAAATACAACTCATGTTATTTCAAAAAACAAAAGGCTTAACGCGACGGGTACAGCTAGCATGTACCCACCAGGTCTGATTCTGCTCGAGAATCAGTCCACGTAACGCACCTCCTAATGGATTTGCCTGAATTGAGGGTTTGCCGGAGGTTTGTTACGGCGTTTGTCACACGAAACACATCGCAGAGTTGGCCAGACACTTTGATGTGAGAAGTGGACTGGTTTTCCATACTATCAACCGGTATAGCATCAGAAGAACCGTTGTGTTTAACCGTCACCACGTTGTGTTTCTCGCAGCTTGCCCTGTCCATGGGTCGGATTATTAAAACCAAGCAAGTCTGCGGTACGCCACATGCGTAATGTGTTTGACCGTCACCACGTTGTGTTTTTCTCACAGCTCGCCCTGTCCATGGGTCGGATTATTAAAACCAAGCGAGACTGTGGTACGCCACATGCGTTACCAAATTAATATCGCAGAGTTGGCCACACTCTTTGAATCAAAGTGGTAAGAGTTTCCATGAAACCATCGGTTGTCATAGCCACGGATTCTCCGAGAACTATATCAAGCTTATTTGTATTTATGCAACCAAATTATAAAACTTCGCAAGCGCGATGTAGACCTCACAATTTGATTGGCTGATTCATATGACGTAAATGTCTTGAACACGAACAAATGATTAATTATGCATTTCAGTTTGTTTATGAGTTGAAAATTCAAATCGTTAAGTTATTGTAAAATCAATCTTGTTGATTGTGAAATAAAGATGACTAAAATTTCATTCATTCACGATTGGTATGCAAGTTGAAATATTGTACTTATTAATAAAATACTCGATGTAAGCGAAACGTTAATAATCTAATACGCTTTGTCCTCTTCTCACTTCAAGAATATCATATGAATCAAAAAGTAACAGAAAATGCCCAGGTGAACATATCCTGAGAAGCATAACATTTTAAGTGCCTTCGTGTCTGAAAAGCATAACGCTGTAAATGAATGTACTTAACATAACACTTGCATCATTTTGCTACTCAGGTTTGGAGGATACGGATATGATGATATAACATTACACAACATAGAATAAAATAAAACGGAGTGGTTACTGCATCTATCTTATTGTACCTATGTAGGACAAACCTCCGAAATGTTTCTATAATTTAATAATAGTAATCGTTGTTTAATATAATCACATATATAATTAATTACAGCATTATTAGTACATAACAGAAATAGACGGTAATATATACGCACCATAATTTTGAGTAATAGTAACACTAACATAATATATAAAATTGACTCAATAGACAGGAATTGTAAAATAAAAACCACTCAATTTTAGAACACTATTTATTAGCATAATATTGGAATATGAGTTAATACATATTTTCTGTGTCGCATCTGTTTAGTTAGTCAGTACAAAGTATCTGGGATCGGATTACATTTCATGTTATTGCACGAATGATGAATAAGCGTGTGATAATCTTTATGCCGACGTATGGTTTATTTGTCAAGTACACAAAACGATACCATGTTATATTAATTAACCGACGACCTCAATAGGAGAGTTATGTTTTGCAAGATCATGAGTTATAAAAAATAAAAAAGTTTTCTGTGTCTCAACTGTTTAGTTAGTCAGTACAAAGTAGCTTAGGTCAGATTACATGTCATGTTATTAATCAAATGATGAATAAGCGTGTGATATTCTTTATGCTAACGCATGGTTTATTTGTCGAGTACACGAAACAATAACATGTATATTAATTAACCGACGATCTCAATAGCGATGTTATATGTAATAAAAATAAAAATATGTTAAGATATGTATTTGGTGACGTAAACTTGCGCTGTAAGTGGATTTTTTTTAAAAAGCTCGTTTTGTATTTTAAATTAATAGACTTAATTAAATTTCAATACGTACGTATAGGTACGTAAAACAAATATCAAACTAACCGTTCCTATGCATTTTAATTAAAAAAAAATTAGTAACCCGAAATATTTGACCGTGAGTGTAGGTAATAGGTATGCACGTGTAACGTATTGCAATACTTGCAATCAGCGGTTTCATTTGATAATTCGATACTTTGTCGGCATTTCATTGTACTTAACTTGAAACAAACATATTTTGAAGACTAATTATGTTCGATTATGTAAGCAATCTATAATTTATATTAAATGGTTGACAATTATTGCGTTTAGGTCTAAAGTTGAATGTTCGAATTTGGTTCTTTAGATATAATTTAATATTTAGGTAAATTACCAGATCATCAAATATTTCATTATAAAACGAGCAAAACCATCGTTTTATTCATTTATTTCCTGAAATTCTTCGAAGCACCTTATTCGTTGTTTCTGTGTTAAGTGAAGCAGCTGTGACCTTCAATTAAAAATGTTAGTAAGTACTTTAAAAGATTATCTCTTTAACCTTCGACCAAAAAAGAGGGGTGTTATAAGTTTAACGTGTCTGTGTATCTGTGAATCTGTCTGTGGTATCGTAGCTCCCAAACGGATGAACCGATTTTCGTTTTTTTTTTTTTTTTAGTCAGATAATTTTATTCTGAGTGTTCTCTAGCTTTGTTTGATGATATTCAGCTTTTAGTGGAACTCCAAATTTGGTTGTTATGTTCAGTTTTGACAGCATTTGCTATCTGACTCATTAAATGTGGGTCTCATGATGATCAGATACTTGTGTCGAGGATGTTTTAAATTTTAAGTTTAGGTTATTATAAAAAAATATGTATAAAGTTTTGTTGACTAATTATTGTTTCTTTTACGTTTTGAAGGTCGGACTCTGAATATTCAGTTCATTCACGTACCCCTTCGCCTGAGCCTAAGAAAAAGACCACAAAGAAACGTGCATCAACCTCGTTATCAAGGTAATTGTTTTATTGAAATAATTTAATATAATACTATTAGTGATTTATGATATTCTATCTATATTTTTTTTTTGTTTCATCAGGTTTGATATTGATTCAACCAGCCGACAACAACGCACGCCGTCACCATCACCAGCTGTCAAAAAAACAAAATCTTCGGCAAGCAAAGCTCGGGCATCAACCAGTAAAACCAAGAATTCTAGGTAAGTAGGTACTTATCCTACTATCGTTTGAAGTGAAATTAATGTTTATGTTACGTTTTAATGTCATAGATAGAAATATCACTTAAGTATTGTTATTCTTTCAGTTCTTCCAAAAAATCGGCGGAAACAAACATTTTTAAGATTTTACAAGAAGAGGAAAAACTCACCGACGACCTTCATTCAAAACCCATCAAAACAACGTCATCGTTTACCAGTCGCGTGTCTTCGGGTTCCTGTCGACGTACCGCGATAACAGACGGTAAATTTTTAATTGATCTTAAAGTGTATACTATCGAGGACTATCAGAAATCTGATCCTGAAGAACGCTATAAAAAGACGTTAGCATCAGTTAAATTACAATGCAATGAAAATTCCTCCGAGTGGAATCAAATGCAAAAATTCTTAGGTCAAGCCTTCAATATCTTTGAAGATTCTGAACCTGTTTATTTTAAGAATTTTAAAAAACAATAAATTTATATCAATTGGGTAGGATTGTAATTTTGTATTATAAAATGTAAACAAATCTAAATCATTGCAAATTTTCAATTCATTTTTTATTTTATATTTTTTGTTTTTTTTTTGTTACAATTAAATCCTATGTTTTATTTGGAACAGATGTTAACAGTTCATTCATATGCTTGTTCTGCATTAATTAAGTATAATTTGCATTTTTTCAACCGTTCTTATAAACATATCTCGGTGGTTTTAATAACAAAAGTAGATCTGGGCTTAATGAATTAGTAGGTTCATCTTGAGAGTTCTGTTGCTGAATTTAATTAAGACGTACGTTTAGTAGTTTTTATTTACAATATTACATAATGCCTTTCTGTGTTCCGTGTAGCACATCTGTAGAAAAAATTAAATGGGTGGGACATCTTCGAAGCAATGCACACAAAACAAAAATTAATTCTAGCAAAGCACTATGCGATGGCGTTGAACTAGTTGAGTCAGCATTTCGTAAGCGTATCGTAACATATCGTATATTAGCAAAACATGATCAATGTCTGAGATCTGTCGATGAATTTATGAACTCTGTTAAAAATAAAATAAAATGTCTTTTAGACGATTCTCTTATGAAACATACGTGCGTAAAAGTTAATTTTGAACTGTTTGCAATGTTTTTAATGTTCAAAGATAATAATCAATCAATAAAATCTTTTGGAACTAAAAATAAAATATTATACTCAAGTTATGATTTTGAAGCACTGTTTTGTGAGATTGTTAACTGTCTGAAGAAAAAAACTGAGGAATTTCAAGATCGCGATAGTGGATGGGCTCTTGTTAATAGCTCGCATTTAGAGATTAACATAAACAAGTATCAACCATTACGAGGTTCCAGCTATGTTGACCTACCAAAATGCATTAAAAACAAGAAAGCATGCATAAATATACAAAACAATGATCAATGCTGTTTTTTGTGGTGTATAACAGCAGCTTTGTATCCTTCTAACAAACATTCTGAAAGAGTCTCGTCTTATCCCCACTATCGTGATGTATTAAATATTTCTCAAATTTCTTTTCCAGTAACATTTGATGACATAAGAATATTTGAAAAGAACAACCCCCTGATTTCATTTACGATTTTTGGTTTGAAAAACAATAAAACTGTAATAGGTCCTCTTTATAAGTCTGAAACAGCTATTAATCAGAAAAGTAGGAAAAATATACATTTGCTTTTAATAGATGATGGCAACCGTCCACCGCATTATGTTTTGATTAAGGATTTGAGTCGCCTTGTGCGCAAACAAGTAACGCGTCATAATAGTAAGATATACTTTTGCGAAACCTGTCTGTTATTTTTTATAAAACAGGAGGAACTATTAAATCACTTGTGTACGGGAGTAGTGACTGTTTTACCAGAAAAAGGAACAGTAATTAAATTCAAAAACTTTAATCGTAAACAGAATGTTCCATTCGTGATATATGCAGATTTCGAATCGTTACTACAACAACCTGACACTAGTGATTCTGGTACGGATACGGATACTAACGATACACCTAACACAACTACTTTGCATCATCATATTCCAGCTGCCTTTGCGTATTATATTGTAAGTAATGCAGATGAAAGCCATAATCGTTATGTGTCTTATCGCGGTACTGATTGCGTTGACAGATTTATTGATGAAATCTATAAAGATGTTGCTAAAATCTATAAAGTTTTAACCACAAACACTTCAATAATATTAAACAAGAATGACGAGATAAACTTTTTGAACGCAAAACGATGCCATATATGTGATCATTTTCTATTTTCTGATCGGGTTCGAGACCACAGTCATATTACAGGAAAATATCGTGGAGCAGCACATAACCTATGCAATTTACAGTATAAACAACCATGTTTTGTTCCCATATTTTTTCATAATCTATCTGGTTATGATTCACATTTATTTATTAAGAAACTGGGCGAGGCACCAGGAGACGTAAAAGTTATACCTAAAACCAAGGAAAACTATATTTCTATTACTAAATTTATCCCAATCGAGAATGAGTATTTTCAACTTCGTTTCGTAGACTCCTTCAAATTTTTAGGTACAAGTTTAGATAAACTAACAAAAACTATGCAAAAACGCGACTTCATTCATTTACAAAAGCATTTTTGTAATGACGAAGAATTTCAATTACTTACTCGCAAAGGGGTGTTTCCCTATGAGTATATTAATAACTGGCAAAGTTTTGAAGAAAAGCATCTCCCGTCTATCAATTGTTTTTATAATTCACTTGCTAATGAAACCGTTTCTAGAGCAGACTACAACCATGCACAATTAGTGTGGAATCAGTTTAAAATCCGTAATTTAGGCGAGTATACCGATCTTTATTTACAAACGGATGTTCTTCTGTTAGCCGATATTTTTGAAAAGTTTCGCGCTACTTGCAAGCAACATTATGACTTGGATCCAGCTTTTTATTTAACAACACCTAGTTTATCGTTTGACGCCATGCTTTTGAAAACTGGTATCGAATTAGAGCTCATAAACGACTTTAACATTCTGAGGATGATCCAATCCGGAATAAGGGGTGGAGTCTGTATGACCTCCCAACGGTATGCTAAAGCTAACAATATATATTTACCTCATTATGACCCATCCAATATAGACTCATACCTTATTTATATCGACTGTAATAATTTGTACGGTTATAGCATGTGTCAGTACATGCCTTTATCTAACTTTAGATTTTTAGAAAGTCATGAAATCAGAACTTTAAACATTACGCAAATCTCTGATGATTCGTCTTATGGATATATTCTTGAAGTAGATATTATTTACCCGAAATATTTACATGATAAACATAATGATTTACCATTTTGTCCTGAAAAATGTATACCACCAGGAGGAACACAATCTAAACTTGTACCTAATTTATATGATAAATACTTCTATGTGATTCATTACATACATTTAAAAACGTGTCTTAAACATGGTTTAAAATTGAAAAAGATTCACAGAGTTATAACATTCAAACAAGCTCCTTATTTGAAACAATATATTGATATGAACACAAACTTGCGTAAAAAAGCTACGTCTGTTTTTGAACAAGACTTTTGTAAATTGATGAATAATAGTATATTTGGCAAAACTTTAGAAAATACTGAGAAACGGGTTAATGTACGTTTAGTTAATCAATGGACTGACAATAATAACAAAACAAAAAAGAAAGTAACAGCCGATAAATTAATCGCAAGTCCTAATTTTCATAGTGCTTCAGTTTTTACTGAAAATTTAGTTGCAGTTCAATTGAAACCAGATATGATAATTTTGGATAAACCAATATACATCGGGTTTGCAGTATTAGAGTTGTCTAAAAGCCATATGTATGATTTTCATTACTCAGTATATAAAAGATTTTATGATAACCGTCTACAAATGTGCTATACGGATACAGATAGTTTTGTGTATTATATACAGACTTCAGACTATTTCAAAGATTTAAGAATAAATTTTTTGTCTTATTTTGATACTAGTGATTACAGTGTTGATAACAAATATTTGTTACCAATTCAAAACAAGAAAATACCAGGACTTTTTAAGGATGAAATGAAAGGAAAAATGATTATTGAGTTTGTAGGTCTACGTTCAAAAGTATATTGCATTAAAACCACCGATGATATTATCAAAAAGGCTAAGGGAGTGAAAAAACCTATTGTACAACGTTTTGGAATTTTGGATTATG
Organism: Apotomis betuletana; assembly: GCA_932273695.1. Lineage (NCBI taxonomy): Eukaryota > Metazoa > Arthropoda > Insecta > Lepidoptera > Tortricidae > Apotomis > Apotomis betuletana. The sequence continues at coordinate 21,684,848 of OW026301.1, read as the reverse complement.
CAAAAACCCTTTTTGAAAGAGATGTAATAAAACGAAAAAACATATTATTCAAATCCATTAAGCACGAAATATTTACACAAAGTGTTAAAAAAGTTGCTCTTTCAGCAAATGACGATAAGCGTTTAATTTCTGACAACCAAATATTGACAAAAGCTTGGGGACATTCCTCAATACTGTTTGACGGATAAATTTATTATAATTAGCATATGTATAGATACAAACCTATAATATATTACGCACAATTGTAAATCGATCATATAGAACCTTTTTAATGTTTAAATATGTGTATGTATACAATAAATAAATGTATTTTCTTCTATATTGTTGTTTTACTTATAATCTCATACTAACCCTTAAGACGTACATATAATCACCCAGTTATTAATGATTCACCTTTCTTTAATTGAGCAGGTGAACTGGCTAGCTTCAACAAGTTGAGACTTGTTTTAGAATTACACTGAAGCACGTGTAAAGTTTTCATATTACATTATTACGCATTCGAAATTTGCTGAGTTATGATTAGTAAACCTTTATAAACGGGTTTAATTTAATTTTCTTTCACTTTGCCAACATCGAACGTCAGCGAGCATTACTCACAACCAACAAGATAGTAAGTTTTTTTTTGTTTTTTTTTTTTTTTTTTTTTGTTTTTGTATCTTAATTAAATAGTTTAGATTAGCTAGAAGCTAAAGTTTTGAACTAGTTTTTGATAGTGTTAAAGAAAATATATTTAACGATGGTTAACTTATTTTATCACTTTCAATTAGATAGAAAATTCCTGCTCGTAGAAAAATATGTAGGTGAGACATTTTTGTTTTTCTTTTTACAGTTTCTAAACATGTCAGGATCGGCAGATTGCACCCCTATCATGTTTTCTCAGTACGCCCAAGATCCGTTAGAGGGATTCGATGAACAACTTGAACAAGAAACGACTTTATCACGAAGAATCGTTGATGCGATCACAAACCCAACACCTAAGAAAAGGAAGGGGAAAGTGACTAATAAAATCGTAAAAAGAAGTTCAACAGGACGCCCCCCTTCTTTCGTTATTAATAACGATGCTTGTAAGGGGAATAAGCTTGTGAGGATCCAAATCATTGACATAAGTTGTTCAGGACCAGATACAAGCAAAGAAGATGATGACAATGTTCTCTTGAGTGCTCAGTATGTAGCAAGTGACGGGTATGATGAAGTAATAGAAAACGCAGAAGGTCTCATTAATAAAATCAGTAAAAAGTTATGTGGGTATAGCGTTAGTTATTAAGGTATAATTAACTTTGTTCTGTTACTTATTATTAAATATATTTTCAGTAATTTTGTGTTTTATTAATATTTATTCCAACTAAAAAGGTTTCCTTCTGCTGTAAAATCTAAATTTAAAACCAAATCCAACAGTTAATAAGACTAATGAAATAACTTTGACTAGAAATCTATTTTTGTATTTAAAGTAAATTAATAACGAGTTTATTAATACAATAACATGATTAAGGTAATATCCAAGAGAGCACACTGTCATAAAATCATGAGCAATGAGTGCCATCAAGACATAATACATTTTACATCAGACTGGGTTGTGTTATTCCCAGTAGGTTTTATGTTGTTTTATATAGGAGGAAATAAAAAGAAAATCGATTAAAATTTATAAATACATTTATTTTAACACATTTTGTATACAGATTAAGATCAAAACCATTTATTATTTTCTAAGTACCATTTTTTTAAACATAAAACATGTTTTAGAGCACATTTTTTGATATACACAATTATACATACACTCTAACATACAATATTTTTTAGATAGCTCTAGTAAATTAGGTACAAATTTTTCACTTAAATCAATAATTATACAATCAGAACATAAATTTTCCACCCTTTAAATTTTTTCTAAACCTATATATCTATCGGCCACAGACGTCCACGCCCATGTTTTCTATATACCATTTTTTAATACATATAACATTTTTTAACGCACAATTTTTTTTATGATATACACAATTAAAATTACACTCAGGAAAACAATAGTATTTATTCAGCTCTTGTAAATTAGGTACATCTTTTTCACCTAAATCTAAAACAGTACAGTTTGAGCAAAAACTTTTAACCCATTGAATTTTTTCCGTACCCTTCACATAGATCGTCTTATATTTTAAGTGGTTACCGATAAGTCTTTTAAATTCTATGTAATCAACATAACCCTCATGCCACATAATACCAAAATGTTTTTCTAACCACCTTATCTGTCTCTTTTCACTTACTGTTAATATAGAAAATGGAAAGGGGGGTTTAATTAAAAAAAGTTGGGTGTAGTCTAAAGTGCCATATGCAAATTCTTTAACAATAAATTCGTTTTTGTCTGTTTTAAATCCTTGAAGATCTACAAATATGAAGTCACCCATTATGAAATTTTTTTCGTAATATTACTTAAAGGCTTATATTCCACAACACTGTCGTTCAAAATCAGGCAATAAGCTGAAGTCTGCTTCGGTATATCACTTTCACACTCTAATTCAACCCGCACATCTACTGAACCGGTTTTCAAAGTTTCGTTTTGACGAGAACAGTCAATAACAAATAGAGGAGCTATATTCCTAAAATCGTGCGGGCTTAACAAGGGTGCTTGAACACGGTTATAATAAGACTGTTGAAATTTTGCATACTGTTCGTATAATATAGCATACCTCTCAGATGTAAAACTAACATCAAAACTTTCGTACGGAAAGTAGGTTGAATTTAAGAAAACCTTCACATCTCGCAAATTACAGTGATCAAAACCTGTTATATCTTTATCAGCTACATTTTTTCGCCCTGTTTTTAATCCAATTATAATGTACCGCGGCTTTTCAATTTGGGACGAAGTTTTGATAGCCCAAGAATGCTTTGATGTTTCAGGCAAAAGCGGATATTCATACAAATCCCAGTTTCTAAATGCTAATTGGATAGCACGATCTCTTTCCAAATATTTAAGTAAGCTCAATCTTTCTCGATCAGACACCTTAATATGAGGCATACGCCATGCTATTTTAGATATTGTAATATCTTCTATGTATTCATTAGCATTTAGTATAACGCTATTTAAATTAGTATTGGATCTTAAAAGAATAAGTTCATGCTTGCAATTAATGATAATTTTGGTATAATCCTCAGCAAACCCAAGAATTTTGTTTAAAGGCACAGACACAGAAAATGTTCCATGTGTGTTTTTTGTACCGTTAACATCCCATCCCCATAACTTAGACATCGAAGCTTCGAACTCATTCATAGATACAAGAGATTTCATTGTGGTTGTAATCCCTGCGTTTTTTATCTTATCAATTTCGATCCCATTAAGTTCGTACCGAATATCTTGAAATAGATGAAGTATGGGGTTATTTGTAAAAAGAACACTTTTTACCTTTGCTTTCGTTTCTCTATTGGATGCAGTTATAGTACCCTCTATGTATAAAGTGCTTGCTGATGGTAGTACGTAAAGATCTTGCTGGTTAATAGGTATACGTATTTCATCGTTGAAATTAAAACTTGTTACGTATGGCTTATACGAATGATATTCAAAACTCTCGATCGAGTTGTCAAAGGTAAGAGATTCAGTTAAGTTCAATATACTCATTTTGATAGACCTAAGCTTTGGAGAAATTGTTTATTTTGTTTTGTAAGTTGAACTTTAGGTCTTCTTTTCTTGATCGCTTGATGAGTACTAGTGTTTATTTTAAGTGAGACTGAAGTTTTATTGAAGTCTATCATTTTTTCTTAAGGTGTAAATATATCTGAATCTCTTCACCCCGCAAATTTACTAAATTATTGTTGACGTCTAATATTCTTATTGTAATTGAATTTAAACTGTTTTGAGTTACAGGGAAATAAATTACGTTTTTCGGTGTTTCTATAATCCGATAACCAGGGGGTACATTAGGCACAAACTCGTGTATAATATGGCTAGGTTTTCCGTTAACAAATGATCCGCTCACTATGTCACATTCAATGCGGACTAAAGTTGTAGACAGAATGGAGACAGGGTAAGGTGACTCGGTTAATATATTCGCTTGAATAGATTCTGTTCCGAAACCAAGTAAACTACCTATAGAATTTTCTTTATTAAAATAAATATTTTTAGTGCACAGAATCGAAGTTTTCAAGGTATTATTATTGCAAGTCAGTGAAAGTGTACATCCTTGAAGGTGCTCTTTAAGGAAATCTTCAATATCTTGAAGTTCATATGAACCTTCAGGAATTTCCATTACTTCGTTTTTACCATAGTAGAATTTATTATTTCTGTAGTCAATATTGGGTATCGAATTAAAAGTCGATATATACAACAGTCCACATTCATATTCACCATCCAATTGGAGAGCTGGTGAATGGTTTGTTATCAGAGTTGAAGATGTTCCAGTTATAGACAAAGTGAAAGACATCGTGTAAATGATGAGCAGTTTATTGTACAAAGGTATTTATCGATTACACCAAAAATTTTTCAAGTATTTGAGACACAAATGACCACAGTTTACGGTATTAAATTTTTGGTACGTATGATAATTGTAGTAAATATTGTTATTATTTAAATACTTCATTAATTCTAGCGGAGGTTGAAGGTCACCATAACTATTAAAATATTCACAATAATTGTTATCTTTACAATAGGCTACCCAGTGGCTTCCATTGTTTTCAGAACTGTCTAAGTTCAAAATTCCACATTCTACTTTTTTAGGTCGCTTTGGTAAACTGTCTCTCATATAAACTCCACGAAAATGTGGGATATCTGATGAGTGTTTTAAAATGTCAATGTTTGAAAGAGCGCGCCTGGGTAACCTTTTATTTAGTTTTTTGATTTTTTTATACATAATCCTTTTCCATTTTTATAAGGTTTAATATGTAACCCTTTTCCTAATGCAATAGATTCCATCATCTTGTTATGACGTTCTGATTCAGCTAAGTTCTTTCTTGCTGCTTTGTAATCACCTACAGCCTTTGCAATTCCAGCAGCTCCTCCTGCTAATGATCCTAACGCAGAAAGACCAGCAAAAATAGGTATCAGCGGTAATATGCCTCCGGTTTTTGGAATCGGTATTAAACGCGGTATCTGTATCTTTTTGTTAACAGTAAAAACTTTTTTTGCAGCAACAAGTGCGCGATTCACTAAATCACAACCTTTTATTTTAGGATACTTTTTTATTTCACTGCGTATCTTAGAAACAAAGCGTTTGAATGATTTTATACCTGCACCAGCCTTTATTTTAGATTTCATCACCTTACTAACTAACCATGAAGCAATTTTTTCTCCTCTCCCAGCATCTTTTGACTTTGTTCTCTGTTTAGCCATTTTATAAAGTTCTAAATCAGCACGGTGTCTATTGTTCAAATCAGAATATCTATCATAAGCTATGTCGTGTTTCATACACGCATTATCTAACGCATTAATTCCTTTATCGCCTCTTTGTAACCTTTTGCGCAAATTTGTACCCGGTCCGCAATAGTTATAACCAGGTAAGTGTAATTCAAATGGTAAATTATTAATTGCACTATTTAAAAGTCCTCTCCCTTTCATAGCAGGAATGAGAATGTCAAATTTCGTTTGAAAAAAGTCAATTTATTAAAAACATTAAACAATGGCTTTTATATCAATCCAACTATTTTCACTATCACTTAGCCCTAACCACTTAACAAACAGCTTACTGCCCTTTTTTTTAATCACCTTTTCTACTAAATAAATATCTGGATACTTGGTTTTTTGAAGTTCTTCTTCATAAAAGGTACCCAATATTATGTTTTTCCGTTGGTCTTCAATATGATATGTTACAGGTCGAGTGTTATTCACATGTTTAATTGTAAAAAGTTCAGTTGACCAATTAGGTGTATAACCCTTAGAAAAGTTACTTTTATATTTGCTTATACGCACGCGGTCTCCGATATTAAATTTATTCAACTTACTATTATTCACTTTGGATTGAGAGTTTAAAATGTTCTTTTTTACCTCTTTTTCATTATTGGAATCCACATCAATAGGTTTAAATTTTGTTGTACTATGTACAGTATGATTATATGCTTTCACTATATCGTTTAACGGTTTACCAACCCATTTGTAGTTACCATTGAAACTAAAATATTTATAGAGTTTGATCTTAAGTGTTTTTATTAGTCTTTCAACAATTGATGCCTTTTTGATTGAATATGTTGAATAATGATGAATTTTCAGAAATTTTAAATAGTATTCAAATTCATTATTATAGAATTCTTTACCTAAATCCGTCTGTAAGTTTTTAGGCCTGCGTTTAGTTGTTTTCATAATTAATTCGAATGCACTTTTTACTGATGTTTTAGTTTTAGACTTAATAGGTATACACCACGCATACTTCGAAAATGTATCAATAACAGTTAATATATATTTATTTCCTTTGTTAATCGTGTGAAGTTTCTGTAAATCAATCAAATCAGCTTGCCATAAATCGTCAATTCCTTTTAGTACAACCGATCTTCGCTTAAAGTTTTTTCTTGCCGATCGATGGATCTCGTTCACTATTTGTTGCTTTTCCATTTTTTATATTCTTGAAGATTTCATCTATCTCCTTATTTGTATAAAAGTTTATTTGCAACTGAGACTTAAGTTGTTGAATTTGATTACTTATAGTATTAAACAAAGAATCTATATACTTCTTGTCGTACATGTTTTGAATATATTGATCAACATATTGCTTGTTTACTGCATCATCGGGTGACAAAGGTTCTGCAACTCCCTTTAATTGTAAACTTCCTTCAAAACATGCGCCGTTTGTTCGAAGCAAAGCCTTGTAGTTGAGATCAGAAACCTCGTTAGCACGCAAACGCTTATGTACATGATGACCGAATTTGTCAATATTCATTTTGTATTGTTGGCACTTGCGAGTCAAACTACAACTGATAAAAATTTACGATTATATTACATTTATATATCATTTACTAAGCCTGCTTCGCGTAGTTCTTCGATAATAGAAATGATTTCATTATCTAACCCTGTATTGCCAGCATCCCTTGATGCTATTAGCAGTTTCAATCTTTCTACTAATTCATTCGGGTCGTCCCAATACACATAAGAGATGTCTTTTTTCACTTTTTTCATTACCGGTAAACCATCACCGGTTACATGTTCTTCTTCGCTTACTGAACGATGTTTAGTTGATTTGAAAAGTGGTTTTACGATATTTAAATATTTCATGCCTTTGTTGCTTTTTATAGGCTTATTTGGGTTAAAGTCACGTCTATGTGCATTTGTTTTTAATAATAATGTTTTGTATATTCGCATATCGTCTTCAGTTATTATTCGTAAATCAGGTATTTTTTTAAACAATAAATCGTTTAATCCTTGCGTTAAACAATACGTTTCTTCTCCTATTTTGAGTTCTTTATCATTCGCAGAAATCGGATAAGATCCTAGCGTTAGTTTACCACGCACCATTCGTACACCAAAAGGAATGGTCATGTGTAAATATTGTTTTTGCCAGGTAGGATCTTCACGAGGAGAAGCATACGAATTTGATGATTTAAATGAAGCATTGTTTATTGATTCGGAATCATTTCGCTCGATACTTTCATGTGATATAGAATCATCTTGACTAGAATTGTCGTCATTTAATTCATATTCGCTATCATCTATATCAGATTCCGATGATTTTCTCATTAGCGTTTTATTAGCTAAGCTTTCTTTTTTTCCATCTTCAGAAGGACTATATTTTAATGTTTTTACTGACTTATTCCATTTAAACCCATTGTTATCAAAATCAGTGTCACTAACACTTAGGATGTTATCATCTTTTTTCACCATTTCATTAAGGGGATCTGTGACTGGTTTTAACATTGTTTCCAACATCATGTTATTGTTAGATTTAATATCACGAAGAACCTTGACTTTTTTTCTTACTGCTGCAGCAGATCGGAGTAATTTTTCTTTAAATATTTTCTCCTCGTTCATTTTATTATTCATGTCCGATCTAGATGATTTCATATTAACGAATAAGTTCTACACGTTAACATTATTCTTTATGTATACAGTTATTCTAGCGTGATAAATGTATCAAAGCCTTTTCTATAACATCCAGAATTTCTATTACAATCTTTATTTATAACTAAGTAATTAAAAGGTTCGTTCCATACTTGTCCGCACATTACACGAAACTGGAACCATGACATATCACTTCCCACGTGTTCATCATAAACATGTCGTAAATTAACATCATCTTGTTTAAAAAGAATAATTAAATTAGCATTGTCTCTTATCAATTGCTTAGGTATTTTACTATACGTTTGGTTCAGATAGAAGCTATCTATGTTTTTATGTCTTCCCATTGCAAAATAATCTCGTATATTATTTTGATTTTCACATGCAACATCATCAAATATCATAATTGAATTATTATCAGCCGTATGAGGACTTATTACTTCTTCATTTTCACTATATTTTTGGAATGACACTGAGGGAACCAGATTTAAAACTTGCTCTAAATATTGATACATAGGTTGAAACAAGGTTTTAGAATATATATATACATTTTGGAAGCGTAGACCTTGATCATGTAGCAGCAGACCAACAATCAAATTAGTTTTTCCACAGTTAGATGGACCGCATATTATACAGCGAATAGTATCAGGTAAAAGTACACCATGACGGTAATAGCGTTTATTGGGCGAAGAACAAACGACGTCTAACTGCAATCTTTGAGGTTGTTTTACAAACTTCATGATATAAAATAAACACGTGCAACAAACTTGATATGTTTTTTATAAATAACATCATTTTATAAGCTTAAGAGTTTATATTAAATAATTCGGATTAAATTTTTAAATATGTGATTACGAGACCACGTTCATGAAATGGAAGCAACCTTGTCAATCATGTTTTCAAATATGCGATTGAGAGTTTTAGACCACGTTCGCGAAGTAGAAGTAACCTGGTTTCATTTCCAAATATATGGATGGGACTTCTAGTCCGCGAAAAAAATATGGAATTGGGAAGAACTGGCCCACGGTCGCGAAGTGGAGCGAAGCGAACACGTAGCAGTGGGCCAGAACTCCCAATTCCATACTACTAATGAACTCTTTTACCACTGTAGTATGTTCATTGGATGACGTAGAAAACGATCAATTTCATGAAATAAGTACTTAATATACTTACCTGCGGGCCTATGATAGTTGCTTTTATTACGCGATAAAAAAGTGACAAAGCATCCGTCAAGTTGGACAAAATGCGAGTATGCTTTTATGCTTATATGCTTTTGTCACGTATATTTATCACGCAACCAACATAGGCGCCCAGAAAATAATTTGCGTGATACCTACTCGAACTAAAAATGAATCTGCTATTTTATACGTATTTTGCACAAAACTACTCATCCCTATACGAGTACATATGCGTGACAAAATGAAATTGGCTGTAAGGGTCTGTACAAGGCCGGGGTATAAAACATTTACCAAAGTACTGTTAGAAGTACCTTCTGATATGTAATGTATGATGGTTGGTGCTACGTGTAGCCGTGAACTTCTAGTTTAGCATATCACTTAGTGCACGCAATGCAATTATAATTGGTAATATGTTATGGAGAGTCTGTTTGTCCGGTATGTAATAAAAAAATGCGATCTGGGGCATTATGAATTACCGGCCGTGGTTTGTCTAAAGTTTTACGAATTCTATTAAGTAAGATAACCAAAACGATAGACGATAGGTTTTTTAAGTACTTATATATTATGCTTGTTTTGTCGGCTTTGTAAGATACACGAATTGTTAATAATTATTGATTTTTAATAGCGGTTGGAATTTCGAGATGTAATGCTAAAATTGCCCGCAAATTGACTTAGCACAGTGCGTAATTTAGCAGTGAGTAACATATAATTATGGAACAATTTGTAATGGAAATTGGTAAATAAATGTGGCATTTCATATTTGGATAATATCCGTTTGAAATAACAACCGCAAATCACCTCAAATCTTATTAATAGTTATAATTATCGACGAATAAAACAATTGTGTTGCATGTAAATATTTATTATGTCGTATTTAACTAATTAAGTACCGTTAATTAAGGTTTAATATTGTTTTCACCCATGGAAAGTGGAATTAAAAATAGGTACACTTTAAAAGTCAAATCGCGTCGCGGGTTAGAAGCGACGAATGATTCAGTTCTCGAGCCCTCACGTGATTTTAGCTGGGTACGGAAAGGTGGTCTTTCCGGACTCTCGTGGGTAGAAAAGCCACCTAAATAGGGTCCCGTTATCTGGGTCGCGAACGTCTTTTGCCGCATGTCGTGTCGAGGCAGAAACACTTGGCTAAACGACCTTAGAGAAAGCGGGAGACATCGTCCGCTCCGCGCTCAACGAAGACTGATGGTTTCGTGCGTTACAGAAGAAATACTAATGATCAACCTTTTTAATATTTAAAAATACGTTACATTCTATGTCGTTTAGATCTTGCGTGGCACACTGTTTGTTATAATTATTATATAGCCTAACATGTGTCGGTCCGGTCCAGGAATAGTGGCGCTACAAACAGGTTTCATATGAAACCTGTGGCAATTGCCATATGGCAATAATGAGCATACGTCTTATCACTCAAGTTAGAGATTCATACCTGCAGACAAACAGTACAAACCGTTTTGCAGGAAATTGTATATGTTTTTAGCTTTACACTTTAATTAATAAAAATAATAATAATAATAATAATAATTTTGCATTACTAAACGTCAATAGCGACTTGTGACCTCGAGGAGAAGGGCTATCAAAGAGATTTATTATATGAGTATCCTGGATCAATTCAAAAAATCCCAGGATTGAAAGTCCTTTCAAGAAGGCGCCGTCTACTAAGGCATTGGCTTTCTTGAAGGATTGGTTCTTACAAATTATTAGCGGACCCACATCTGCGCCGGACGATAGCTAATACTCCTAAAATAGAAATCCTATTTGTAATTCCTCACTACAATTATACTTAATACCCAAAGTAAGATCTAGAGGCTTGTGTTATGTAGGTACATATGTTAGACGGCGTATTTTCTTTCTTACTATTATTATAGATGGGTGGTTCTACTCAGGAGGGACGAAAATGAAGTGATTTGCGGCACACCATTTTTTTATCATCTAAGGTCAGAAAAGTAGCTTAACGCCTAGCAAAGGTCGTTCTTTTACTGATCTCAAACGGGCTGGCCAAAAAATAAAATATACCAAAATTACCATTTAAACAATATATGGGCCCAGGAGACTGAGGACAGGATACTGAGATTATTGTAAGTTTTTAGTCAATAACTACGTCAATGCAACATTTAATATTGAAATCATGCAGTTCTGTACTCTAATGCAACGAATTTACGACCTATGAATGCAAAAAAAGTGTAAAGAAAACAATGGATTTTAAATAAATACGGGCCAAGATACTGTTAAGCTGACTGGCCATAGCACAACTTGACTTACACAACTCGCCGTAGCGACTAAGCCAACCGCGAACCGAGACAAACGCGATCATTTAGGTATATGCTAACTTCACTTCGATCTTTCACTCAGACCGACCAGCATCGCGCTAGACGTGGTAACTCAAACTGATTTTAACGTGTTTTGATGTAGCAGGAGACTGAGGTAAAAAACGAGGGACAAAATATACCTAATGCACTTTTTTTTAATAAGTTTCACATTTAAGGTAAAATTAGACAAACACATTGAAACTACATATATTATAGATTTCTATTTTAGCAAAAATATTACGTACATACTCAAAATGCAGTTATGATGCAGCCATTAAGCTTTCATTTCGTCCGAGAGACATGCCTGGAGACTGAGAATTTGGCACTTTAAAGTACAATTTTTGAGAGATATATATTTAGGGCTTAGCTAATTTTCAGTGTCATACTAGAAACCATTTAGTTGTACAGTTTAGATCGTAAATCAATATTATTTGCCTACAAAAACTATACAAAATAAGGTGAGCCGCGGAAAATTCCCTTGTGAGTAGAACCACCCAGATAGGCTTTAATTATTTATTTAATTCAACAAAACTGCAGATTTTTGTGTTTCCATCACACTGAGATTATCTAGTAAAATTACAGGCAAATATTTGCACGATGCAGTTCCAACAAGCCTTGATGCATAAACCCGTATAATCAAAACTGTAAACAAGTGAGCGACGATTATGTCTGTTTCCAAGTATCAAACTGAGGTGTTGTAGGTTACTGCGACTGCGAACTTCGTTTGTTTCATGGCAACCTGCTCCGCTTCAGGTCTCATGCATATTCTCTTTATCGGGACAAAGGCATTACCTGCGCATTCACTACAATTTAGGGCGCATAATAAAACTATTGATGCACGGCACGGGGATCAGAGAGCACAGATTGGAAGCGTTTAAAATGTATAAAGTTTTTTTTTTTGATAACCGATGATATTTTTTTCCAGACTACAATAAAAAAATATCCTGTACTCTTATTTCGACTACATTTATCATGCGGTGATAATTTATATGCGTAGAGAAATGTAAAATATGACATATGGCAGGAAAATACCTACCAATAAACTCCGTGAGGTAAATCTAAATACATGTGAGATTTAATACAGGCTAAAAGAAAGTTTTTTTCTTTATTAGTCGTAATAAAAAATATACCTATCTATAACCTGACAATCGGATTTAACTATCGAACAAGTGTTGTGATTGTGACACACCCTTTTTGCTTCCTCGAAATAATTTTTGTAGATAACTTTAACTGGTACTTAAAATGAGGAATTAATATGAATCATCAAACATTTCGCCTCACGCCACACTTGTAGTATCGATAAAATACTAAACTAGACTCATACGGAAATACTGGCGATTTTTATCATTCCAAGGATCCTGATGCCGGAAACTTATCAACTTATCATTGAATCATTGCAGAAATTTATCGGCTGATTTAGTAATTGGCTATGTTTGGAACTTATCGTGCCTAAATTCCTTATTATGCTATTGTTTTGAGGAGCGTCGCTTGCAAGACCTCGACGCAAAACGCCTAAACACGAAAACCCGTCCAAAGCTTCCTATACTTATACATACGAGTACAGGGTGAGTTTAATTGCGCGCCTTGAAATAGAACCTTTAAAACCAAATTTGGTTTTGCAAGGTTATGATCGATGCTCGTGAAGGTCGTGGAGCCAGGTTCGGCATTGACGGATACTTAAGGGAATATATATACCGGGTGTTGCCTTTGTGCAGCCTATAGTAAATTATTACTATTATAGTATCCATAAATTTACTAGCGATGTGATTGACTTCAGTAACAAATGATGATAAGTTAATAAGCAGTGATCGGGGATTTCTCTGCCACAACGCGGTATTTCGTGTATATTATTTTATATGGACATGGTAATTATATTGTAATCCGGCTATCTTGGCCGAAAAAAATATTGTATTGAGATTTGATGAGATAATCATGACTATATTGATATTAAAAAAATATATTTCATTGAAATCCCGCGTTGTGGTAGAGAAATATTAATAATAAGTATACAGATAGTAAAATGAATACGACGTGGGGTTGAACAAGTAGCTCACATCAACATTTTCAGCAATAACACCCTAGCACGCACGCATAAATAGCTACCCCTGATGAAGAGCTCCAAATGAGTTCGAAACATGTCGGGCCGTTCCTGACAATTTTTACGTGAGTTTATACCGTTTTTATAATTAGTAATAACACCCTATACTATATTCACTCTTGCCTTGATGATGAGACCCCAGTTATTTTGTTTTTGCTTCACTATTTCTGCGCGGATAGTGGGCAAGCTTATATTTTTATATTTTTTGTATTTCGTCTCATGACATTTTGTTGAATAATATGTTAATCTAGTTCATAATTATAGTATTTTTAGTTTGTGACATTATTTTCTTGTTTTCATTGTTGGTTTTTGTTTATTTTGCTAAACGGTGACTTTTAAATAAGTACCAGATTATTAATTTTATATAATTGAATATACCTGACGATCTTTTTGTGAATCCATTCTATTTTATCTACGACATGTAAAATATTGTGTAATTTTCAAAGAGAAATAAATATATCTAATCTAATCTAATCTAATCTATTTTTGACTAGATCACTAAAAACTTAAATAAATTAGTGAAATACCTGATAGAATACTCAATTAAACCATGTTAGGTAAACAAGTGTAGAAAAATATGTCAACAAGGTTTATAACTGTGTGAAAGAGTTCTCACATTATTTTAAAACCCATTAGGAACTTGCTTCACAATACAAACTTAATTGCGTCAATGAGTAAAAAACACATTCTCTTCGCAGCAAGCTGGAATTTTCCTTCCTTTGATACTCATCGAGCCATCGACACGTGTTACAATCACGCTACGCTAAGCAAATTGTTTTGTTTAATCGAAATGCTCAAGTACTTTTTATTTCTTGAGACATAAAAATAGACTAACGATTCCATTTGGCTTATATACCGGGTGTGGCTTGTAGCAGGAGCAATAAATTGAAACATACATACATTGAAGGGAATATTTTATTTGTTAGATACACCTGAATTCTCTTCTTTTTTGTCGATTAAACAAATGTTGTTCGTTGATGTTGATGGCAATGTAAGTTGATGAGTAAAATCTATGTTTTAGTTTATAGTCCCTATTACAAGCCACACCTGGGAAATATACCCGACACCTACATATTTGTATAAAGGTGGGTATGATTTTACGCTTATATATTGCCGGTACATATATAATTATATTGGCGAGATATCCAGAGACCTTGACGGTTTGCCTAGTTTAAGGCATTTCCATTACTTATTTGACATATCTCGAAGAAATACATTAATTAATATAGACATACAAATAGATCCCACCAAAAAAATTTTACTTATATAAAATTGGCGGCCAAGAGTCACATGCTCATATCATAACGCTTTCGCTGTAAAACAAATTATTAGATCCCAGGAAAAGCCAAGCCCCTTAGCCCTGACTTTACTAACCCTAAACCTTGGTTTCAAAAGTATGGCTTGGCCGTTTCATAGAGTACCTACCGTAAATATGTCCAACGGACCGTCCGGCCCATAATATTCGTAATATTCCAGAACAATATCAATAAGGCAGGTTATTTTCTGCTGGTGAACTTTCAACAAGTTTTAAAACAGGTTAAACTCGCTTCGGATGTACGTCACAACGTTTTAGTTGTTTATCTGCTAGCTATCTTCGTAACCGGTAAACTTGCACAAAAACTTCTAACAAAAAAAAACTAGCGGCTCTTGTGAGCTGAACCTCGCCAGCTTGTGTTTAAATTGTCTAATTAATTATGTAATTTTTAGGGTTACGTTAAAAAACGGGACCATACGACTCCGCTGTCTGTCTGTCTGTCAGTCCGTCTGTCACCAGGCATGTTTGTCATCTCATGATTCGTGATAGCTAGACAAATTTTCACAGATGATGTATTTCTGTTGCCGCTGTAACAACAAAATACTAAAAACAGAATAAAATAAATGTGGGGCTACAACTACAACAAACTTGATCGGTTGCGTTAACATTGCACCTCATTTGTATGCGGCGCCATACATATACCAGGTGCAAACTTCAACTTTTAACATAACTCGGCCAGTTAAGATGCGAAGTGTTTGTACGGAGTCCGACTCGCACTTGGCCGGTTTTTTACGTTTCCAACCCCCATATATCCGGAATTTTGAAAAAAAAAAAACAAAAATTGAATCGACAAAGTCTGTATACATATCGAACCTACATACAAAATTTCATGCGAATTGTTTGAGCAATATGAGCTCTAGGCGAGAACAGCTAGTAAGCGTCTGGCCATCTAAATATCTTAACATACGAAAGAATTTTGGGCCAAGCTTTCAATGGAGACGCTTCGCTCAATCACTCGGTCATTGAGAAGAGCTCTTCAAAAAACCATAATATTGTAAATTGTAATGGATCTAGTGTTTGCGTAGGTACAACCGGTATAGGGTCCGGTTTGATGACGCGATTCGAAGATCCGAACGCAAATAGTTAATTTATAACTTGATTTTATAAGTTTGACGCATTGAAACAAATAAGTGATTTCATTTTAAAGAAGTATAATTTACATAATAAACCATAATTGGGTTAGGGTCATTCACAGTCGAAAGAACAATCGATATTGTGGTCAAAAGCACTTTTGTTTTGTTACATACAGTAGAAGGGACACTGTTTATGCTGATACGAGTCTAAATAAATAGAAAATTAGGCTCTAAAAATGTCAACAGGAGATACGAGAACCTAAAGCTGAGTCAGCAAGACAAGGTCTTGTACGCATGGAATAGAAGCTTAATTATATAGTTTACTAGCTGCACCGAGCGGTGTTACCCGCTCATCCCACGGGAACACAAAATTTTTCGGGATAAAAATTAGCCTGTGTATTAATCCAGGGTGTCAGCTATCTTCATACCAAAATTTATCAAAATTGGTCCAGACGCTTGAGCGTAAAGAAGTAACAAACATACACGTAAACACACTCAGAAACTTTCGCCTTTACAATAGTTATTAGTGTGATTATAATTAAATATGAGTATTAACGCTGGTGAGTCGAATTTGATAGGTATAATAAAAACTATAAATAATTAAAGAATAACAACATTAAATACGGATCATTTAAGAATACATTAAGCAGCACAACAACATAAAGTCATATTTATTCAAGGTGGACCGGCAACAAAAGTTGATGTGCTTTCGTTTCTATATTATGTATTTATTATATAACGATCTTAAATATAACTACATGATATAAATATAACAAAATATGTAGAGGACGGTGACAAATCATATCAAGCGATCATCTATTCTATACAATTCTAAAATTGTATTGAAAATCAGTTTTCTATGGGGAGTGGTAATTTTTTTAAATAATTCAATGTAATGTTGTAAATAATTTCCGATTGACATATTCATGAATAATTTAATATAATGTGATTAGAAAGACATTTGCATGCCAGATATTTTTGGCGAGATATGTTTAATTGTTTACTCTTGTAAAATTTTATACCATCTCATGTCATATCATGTCTCAAGCAAATTTCATTTCTAATTCTTCTTCCGTTTTCGGTGTTTAAATCGTATGGCCTCTGTAATCTATGTATCCTGTCCATCAAGTGAGTGCATCCAGTTTTCATAAACAACTTACAACTTGAATGCCAAAATAACCTTATTATTTTAATCTGTAAGACTGTAATCTCTGTATCCTGTCCATCAAGTGAGTGCATCCAGTTTTCACAAACAACTTACAACTTGAATGCCAAAACAACCTTATTATTTTAAAGAAAATCCATAGAACAAGAGACAAGACTATTTTTGGCATAACGGATACGCAGTATAACTTGAATCTTAACTTATTCCACGGATATTCACATTTAATGGTTTCTAAAATGAACCTGGCAAAATTATAACCGGTTATAACGACATAATTTTATGCCCGACGTATTTTGCTGCGGTACCATTCCACTTTATTTTGATTTTGTTTAGTCCTTGGACTCCTTGGTAACAGTCGTCAATGAGTTTAGGACTGTTCTTTGCTCGCTTAAAGGCGTTACAACGACATTAAATTGACAAGTTTTTATTTAATCCACTTGCAAGAATTTTAGGATTCTGGTCTACAGCTACTGCGTGCAATGTGCATGCAGGGCCTGGTTAAAAAAACGTCCCGTAGGATCCAGCGAACCGGACGGTCGAACAGGTCGCCCTCGCCCCTCGCTCGCTAGGATGATTAATGCCATGCATGATGTCAGAGCAATGTTACACTGTAAAAACCTGCACCTAGCTGTTAATAAACTTTGTAATGTAAAAATGCTGGTTCGTTGGGTAGTAACTAGTTCTATAGTTCTCTAACAGAGGTTTTAGAAAGCTGTTCATGAATTAATATGCCCACGAAATGAGTTGATTTATCCTGAGTCTCATCTCAAGTCTTTCCCGTATAACGAAATGAACGTATTCGTGACACTTTTGCGTTAAAAGAACTAAAGCGCCTCTTGTACATATTTCAATTCGAATCCCTAAATTTAGCCTTTAATTCTCAGGAATACAAACATAATTTAACCATTGTGCCACAATTGTGGGTCGTCCAACCATTTATAACCATCTACAGATAAATAAAAGGTTATTCACCCATATTTTGCCTTCCTCATATATTGTGGAATAGAAGACAGATGAGACAGACGAACAAATACACTTTTGCGTGTACCTATAAGTAAAATAATTACTTAATCGTATGGTGTAAAAATCATTACAATAAATCGAAATATATTCAACAGTTATGTGACAAATTGATATCCAAGGTTCTTAGCCATTTAGTTGCGTTAGTTGTGAAGGAGAACAGGTCTTCGAGGTTCCCAGGGTAGGCTCTGAATGGGCATTCCTGTACTATGTGATGGACAGTAAGGATAAGGAAATATTTAATGAATGTCAGTCTGATGTGCAATAGTACATTACTGCAAAGCCCTGTTCACGGCTAAGGCATGTATAGTGCTTTTCTCAAACATATGCAATGAAATAAAAAAATACACCACTCAAAAAAACATAATTCAGCTGTTTAGCCCGTTCACAAACACAGAGGCCATGTTTAAAAAAAATTACTTCCCGATCTAGACCTTCAATTTTGTATGAAATTATTTTACAGTTCTCACGAAATGTTCCGCCCGAAATGTGGCACTTAGAAGCCTGTTTTAACGCACGTTATAACGATATTTTATTGCATGTTTGAGAAAAACCTTTTTTTTTAATCGCCTCTCTGTCATTATTGATATTACGTTTTATATTAGAAGACGGCATTAAATAACTTTCTATTCAATTTCTACTTGAATATAATTTGCCGTGGGTTTCAATTTCGGTACGTCATTAAAGAATGCCTTTTTTGCGATTTGGCCACCTACTTGTCAGAGCACTAGAAAGTTGGACAGAATAATTAAACAATTTGATATACTTATACTTTATTTTCAGCCTAATTTTGCACGATAACGCACACTTTAATAAATAGGTATCATACTCGTATTATCTTAATCGTTTATAAACACATTTATCTGACTCACATTAATAGACACCTAATCAGTAATTTGACGCCAGTTACGTAAACCGAAATATTTAACCCATGATTAACTAATTAACTATTGGAAAATGAGCCGGCTACCACGAACCTTCGATCTTCGCTACGCAGGACGGAGGAAACTGAAGATTCGCTACGCTACGTATGGTCGCTATGCGATCAAAATAACGTTTTTTTTAGCTTGATTCATTTGTAATTCATTTTTTAAGTCAGTTGTGATTCACCTTAAAACCAGAAAGCATTAGAAGCTGCTAGAATTTTATTGAAGCTCTATAACTAGGGACAGAGTTGCGCAGTACGCTGCTTCCTTCTACGCATGCGCTGGCGTGCTGCAGTAAAAGGCTGTATCTTCATCTGGATTTCATAGTAAGATACGACCTTTTAAATAAGCACGGCACTGCGGCACGTCACCAACAAGCCCGTCAGCTCTGAGATTTAAGTAAGGTCTTAAGCCGGCGGCTTAAAGTACAATATCACTCGATGGAACGCAGATAACTTGGCGAGACTGGAAGGTTCGAGAGGCACTGCAGACGTCATTTAGCGTCACAGCCTAGTTCGTGCGGCAATTGGAGTAACCAGCCTAAGATTAATTTAATTAAATAGACTTGGAATTGATTCTTTGTTTATAGCATCAGTCGCATTCGTCTCGTTTCATAAAAATAACATCATCTTATACTGTTTAAATAAAATAACATCATCAGCATCGCTGAATTTTCTCGTCCATGCCCCACCGCCGGCGCTGCATAATAATGTAGATACCTACACTATTTGAACTTGTTGTTAAAACGGTTTTAAGAGGTATTTTTCTGTTACGAGTGACTATTTTGGACGTCATGAGCTTGGCTTTAAAACAACAACTTAAACTAAAACAATAACAAAATTGACAACACGGTTTTGTTTTGACAAAACAAACCTACTAATTTAGAGGTCATAAAGGGTACAGTACAGACATACAACTTTACTGTTCACATGTCCTTGTCCTTATAGATAATATGTAAAAGTTTTACAAAAGTGTCTAAATGTCACGCAAACTTAACAGGTTGCTTACGTAAATTCTCCGCTGACTTCGGTACAATTTAAAACAAACTGGTTTACGAAGAATGCTCAAGCCCTATCAAAAAACCCCCGCGGTTTCAAAGTACGAATCGATTTAATCAAAACATATTGTTTTTCCGTTCATTCAAATGATCGTTTCATAAACTAGTTTGATTTTAACACGGAATGTTATAATTGACTGACGCGAGGTCTACAGTTTACAGAGCCACTAGTTTAGTACATTTAAGAATGTAATGCCCAGTAAGAATTAACATACTTTATAATTATGTAAAAATCTGTGAATGAAAGGCAACGCATCGCATCGCCTAAATCAACTCTGCAGTGGAGTTCCTTAATCCTTAATAATCTACAGCTCAATAACTTGAACCTCGATAATGTAAATACGGTTACTTGGTAATTTCACAAAACAATCAATAGACATTACAAATACAGTGAATGAATAGGTAGTTAATAACCGAATGAGACTATTAGTATTGTAGTACTATTAAGTATTATGTGCCTGCCTATCTCTTGATATACTATGTTTAGTATTTATTCAGATTATATTCTATCACAAAGCAGTAAAGTCTTATTTCGAAGGCAATCAAATTATCTTTGATGGGGTCAAGCTTCGGGCATTGAACATTGCAACCCTAATGATTCAAGAAAACTTCAACTGAAACAATTAATCAAACACATCTATTATTCGTAAGACAATCCGCAGCTTAATACTTATTCTTAATAATTAAACAGAGACGTAATGATTTAGCACATAATAAAACTTCTTTCTTTCTTAAGGTCCTTTGGTCTAAGTAAAAGCTAAACTTTTTTTTTATGTCATAGGGGGCAAACGAGCAAACGGATCGCTTGATGGAAAGCGATTACCGTACCATAGACACCTGCAGAGGAGTCACAAGTGCGTTGCCGGCTTTTCAGGTGGAGTACGCTCTTTTCTTGGAGGTTTGAAGGTTTTAGGTAAATACCGCAAGCGACAATTCGTTTCACCGTGCAGTCATGCGAAGCAGGAAATTTCTAGAAAAACGCACAGTGCTGGACTGCAAACTATGTAGTAGGTATGTATCTAAGTGAAGTAGTAAACTCTCTCTCGAGGCTCTTAAGAGGTTCATGAACAACAAAATGTTGTAAAGAACTAGCCTTTAAAATTACACCATGCGGTGTTGAAAAATCTCGATTCTTGAACTGTGTCAAACGACTCAAACGCAAGTGGCAGGAGCGTACGCACTACGCAGGCTACGTTGCGCAAACGCCGAAGGCCGATATACGGAAACTGCCCAGTGCCCACATTAATTCTGCGTTTATTCGATATACTGGATGAATCGGTTAACTGTAATACAATACAAATAAATAGGTATGACTGACTGATCATATTGAAGATTAAGGTTATGTTATGTGTCAGAAACGGCCCGACATATTTCGAACTCGTCGGGCCGTTTCTGACAAATAATCGATAAACGCGAGTAAACATGCCAATTTTATTATGACTACAAACTGGCTTAAAAATAATTTCAAAAACAGGCGGTCTTTTCGATAAAGAGTGGTCTTTAGATAAACTTTGCCAGGGTTTGATTTTGGTTTAACATTCTATAAAATGTTATTGGCGATGAAATAAATGCAGTATTATGCAGTTTGACAGTGAATGGTTTTCAATTTCACGGAATCAACACTAATACACTAGTGCCTAATACCGATATATTTTCAAATGTTACAAGTAATAAATAGGTACGAGTTTGTTAGAAAAGGGCTGGAATATGCAGTATATTTTTACGTTTTGGAGCCACATATCTGCGCCATTATGAAACAATTTTGAAAAATTAAATTGACATACAAAATCTGTATAGTTAGGTATCGGACCTGCTCACAAAATTTCACGATAATGGATTGAGAAATGCACCCCTACCCATACACAAGAACAATCGGATACCTAGACCTATGGACAAACGGACAACCGGGCAATCTGAATGGTGTTTAGAATTCCATCGGATACCTATACTTAATGTAAAACCTGTTTTAAAGGTGGCTAAATTAAGCATAACAGGACGCCTGTTTAAATTAGCATACTAAATTTAACCATCGGTCGGTAGATATTTCTCAGGTAGATTATATATCTAAAGCGGTCCTTATGTTAAAATATGTATAGGTAAATGAAAAATTCAAAATTAATAAATATAGGGGTCTCGGTCCCGAATATAATTTTGTTCCTTTTGGGGTCGAGACCTTAGGTCCGTGGGGTCCCAGTGCCCACAAACTACTAAATAAGATTAGTAAAAGGCTCATTGAGTCCACTGGTGACCGAAGAGCTGGCAGCTTCCTCGCACAACGCATCAGCATTCAGCATTGCGATTCAGCGAGGAAATGCTGCCAGCGTCTTCGGGACTATGCCGCGGGGGCAAGTTTTGTAGATTTATTTTAGCTTAATTTAATATATGTACTTTATTTTAGATTTTAGTTCTTTAGTTTTAATTTGAATTTAATTGTCCATTTATATATTTTGTTTGAGCAACTAAACATTATAGATTCATATTAAAATAAATACAACCCTTATAAATTGAAAATAAATCAATGTGATAGAGAATTATTATTCATATCCATATCTATTTATTCATATGAGTCATACATTGTCAACAAGTGGAATACATTCAGCAATAGTAACGTAATGTAACAAGTAAAATATATAAATTCATATTTATTAGAGTTAGGGATTAGGTTAGAACTTATTAAGTAGGGTCAATTTCATCTAAAAACTCTTTTAACTGAATAATAGACCTTTCGAAGTATAGGTTTTACCTCCCAATTAATTTTAATTGGGAGTCATTATCAAGGATTATTTTGTTCCTACGCACTTTGTATTTTATCGTTCATGGTTTTCTTTTGAAATGGAAAATACCGCGCTCTGAGACACATTCGAGGGCGCGGGGAGGTGACGCTCGCCTCGGAGGGGGGAGTATACGACCATTATACGACCCATTTTAATTTAGAAACCATTTCTGGGAATAGAGCTCTTATACCGCAAATAACCTGTGAAATGGATTCATATAATATCTAATTTGTCGGTTTTCATTTGTCTTTACCGTTTTGCTGTAGAAGTCAAGTCAATAGTGACAGTGGTCACCACAAAATACTTATTTAAAATGGCCTATATTTTACAATTTTGATAAAAAATTGGACTCTTTATTTTTAGGTATTCCGTCTAATCATCCATTCAACAATTAATATTTTCAAGTATGCGTACCTATATCATTACGTAACTAATATTAAGAAAAAGTTGCCTAGCGACAAACCGGTAGCCTCGCCTGTGTGTAGTCTCACCTTGAACCTGAATTACTGCTATATTGTGTAACTAGGGAACCCAGTTACTCAAGAATGAGTCGCCCTCTTGGCCCACATGCGATATTAGGTACACATGTGAATTTGGCGATTTTAGGTGACCGGCAACCGACTATCAGAGACGAAATGGGCATTTAATGAGATAGTCTACAGAAGTCAGTAATGCAACCAGTCAGAATAGTATGTGAAAAATCGATCACCGAAATGAAGAAGCCATTATCTTTCATTTCACTGCGCGAGACCTAACAGCTCGGTTGGCACCAAAAAGTTAAGGCGAAAAAAAAAAACATTTCATGTCTTCTTTTAAAGCTACAGAACTATTTTCTAGGAAACAGAGTGGATAAATGTCATAGGTACATTCCCCATTTACTAATCTACAGATCAATCTACTTGTATCTCGATTGGATCATTTGCGTTTTCGTAACTTTCATTGACCTATTTGTTTTTTTGTCTTATTAACAGTCTATAATTCTATATTCTAATCTTCTTCATAATAAAAATAAAAATCTTACGTGCTGAACTAAAGAGGAGATAGGGTCCTGAACAGAAAAAGAGATCGAATGAGTGACAACAACTCATTCACACAAGACTTTTGTTGCTGGATGGAGTGATTAGGTATTATAACTGAAATTAAGTAAACATATTCAAGTTAAACATTTTTAACATAGCGAATTGTTGGCGCAATATACATTGTGCAAGGCGAATAATATTTAGTAATGCTGTACCTACTTATTTGTTAGTGGATATGTAAATGCCATTACAAAGCAACAGTCTCAAAGATTCATTTTCATAACACGTATTTGAAACGTGTATTAATAAGACTTTAATCTGATACTACAGGTAAAATAAGACTAAATAGACAGTGTGGCGGCAAAATGTGTTATTTTTCCTGTGCTATGACTGTAGATTTATATATTTATTTTATAATAATAATATAAATATACCCGTTTGTAAATACAGTGAGTTATAGGCAGTGTGGCGGCAAAATGTGTTATTTTTCCTGTGCTATGACTGTAGATTTATATATTTATTTTATAATGATAAAATAAATGTACCCGTTTGTAAATACAGTGAGTTATAGGCAGTGTGGCGGAAAAATGTGTCATTTTTCCTGTGCTATGACTGTAGATTTATATATTTATTTTATAATGAAAATTGAAATATGTAACAATTAAGTATTCGAATATTGTTTTATTTTGTTTGCATGCCTTTTTGGTAGAACATAAGCAACACTGTTTATACCTGTATCACCTAATTTATTACTATGTTCTTGCAATAAAAGAATTTGAATTTGAATGATAAAATAAATGTACCCGTTTGTAAATACAGTGAGTTATAGGCAGTGTGGCGGCAAAAAGTGTTATTTTTCCTGTGCTATGACTGTAGATATATATATTTATTTTATAATGAATGATAAAATAAATGTACCCGTTTGTAAATACAGTGAGTTATAGGCAGTGTGGCGGCAAAATGTGTTATTTTTCCTGTGCTATGACTGTAGATTTATATATTTATTTTATAATGATAAAATAAATGTACCCGTTTGTAAATACAGTGTGTTTGTTGCCATGTCTTTTTATTGGATTGATAGCCAAAAATCATTGAGGTGCTAGATTTACCTAGAGTAGAATATAGGCCGGAGCAGCAGTGGCATAAGATACCTACTCTCTATTTCGAAAAAATGCACAGTTTACGATGGGTAGATAAGAGCGTGTTGTGTCGCAGGTAATAAGGTTTTGTGTCGGTTACGTGGAAATTCCTAGTCTTGTATATGACAAATCTGTCGTCTCTCGTGATTCAATTCGCCCCCGCCGCGTCAATATTTCCGCTTAATGCTACACATGTCATGGTCGTACTCGTAGGTGATGCAATCGCCGTAACATCTGTATCAATTTAATAGCATAAACGTGGCAAATAGCAATCAATTCATAAACAACGTGTAAATACACTGGACGATTCCAATAAATAAATAAACGTCTAACGATATTGTGTGCTTAAGTTTATGGTTGCTTCGTTAAATCAGAGACCCTAGTTTTGCCACGTTTTTCTGACTGTCCGTTCGCGGCTTAGAGACTCAATAGTACCAGGCGGGGCGCACTCCGCGATAAACTTTTCCCGCTACAAGTACATGCCGGTGGCCTCATGCATGGGGACTATTCAGTGGCTGCCATGCTGTGTCTCGGAACGCACGTACACGAAATTCGCGCGCACGCTCTTCCGATTTATGTACGTCGCAAGTGAACGTTCCTCATTCATCTGTTGATACCAGTGTTATATTATAATATAAAGTGTTTGAATGAGTAAAAAGACAGCGAAAAGATATTGTATCGCAGCGGGTTGTAGGAACAATGATCCCGCTTCGATTGTAGTAGATCGCATTCAATTTTTCTTTCTTAATTTACCTTTGTGTCATTATTTATAAAAATAAAAAATGTGGTATTACCACATAAAAAAATATGAATCGATAAAAAGATTCTATACAAATATATAATAAGTAGTTACTGAATAATAATAAAAAAACATATTGCAGGTGTATCTACTTCCATATTTAACACTGGTTACTCAGATCAATTTTAATTGTTAAGTACTTATGTAATTTTGAATTGATTATTTACTGATATTTGTCAATTTAAATTCTAGTAAAATAAGTATGTCTACTACTAAATCAACAATCATAGAGGTTTTTATAATAATATTTGATATGAAGTTTGTAAAATTACTAGTAATGAATAAACGATTGAGTGATAGTTTGATAAGTAAGTATATAAAATATATAAATAATGAGTTAAAAGAAATGTATTGGAAGTGATCCCTAATAGGGATAAGTTCGCCTTTGTACATGTTTTATTTGTTACTAGCGACCCGCCCGGCTTCGCACGGCACGGCACGGTGCGTCCGTGCGTATTTTTAAAGATCGAAGCATACATAGGGGCAGACAGACAGACGAGGAAACGACTTTGTTTTATACTAGGTGTGTAGTGATGAATATATATATGAATAAATAAATAAATATCGGACAACTAAGCAAAAACAAAATGAAGCTCAAGAATTTAATTGCATGTTAAGGTAACGCATTCGTTGCATTATTTTATTATATTATACGTATTAAAATGTTTAAAAATAAAGCTAAAATGTTTTGCAGCCTGGTGGTGGATTCAATTCGTCCAAATTCTGAGATTGATTACTTTATAGTTGCATAATGAAATAATTAATATAATGTATGAAGAATATAAATATATTGCTCTCTATATTGAATGCAAGAAATAAATAGGAAATACATTTTTATTTTTAGTCGTTGACAGCCCTCGCTCTCGGCGACGCGGCAAGCGAGCCAATTCATTTTCACCGTTGGCACGCAGCTTTAACGTTCCGTTTGGCTTGCGCTGGGGACGACGACTTTAGAAGGGCCATAAATCATATTTTTTTGGCTAAAAAAAGCGGCTTTTGTAAAGATCAAAGTAGTGTGCCTTCTGTACTTGTACTATTATCTATTCTGTGATAGTACAAGCTTACTAAGAGCTTGGTATGGGTCACCTCGATGACAAAATGGACAATCGACATATAAAAAACCTGTGCAAAATTTTATTATTGTCAGCATTCTCTCGACTACGGAACGGGTTTGTTACGTCAGCTCATGCACTGCAGTACATAATGTAAAAACTCTGATAAGGCACCGATTTACATGTCATTTCAACTTATTTCCTTATAACCTGAGACCCGACCCGACTGGTAGGAAAATAAGTCCGTGACGCACTGACACCTATTTCGTAAAGCACGGCGTTAGAATAAACAATGCAATTAGTGGCATTACATTGCAAGTCAAGGAGAAGTTATGCGTCGTAGACGTGCTCCAGGGCAATTTAAGTGTAATTTGTGTGTATAAGTAGCTTATTATACAAGTTTAATGTAAATAAAAACTAGAAGATCTCTCCACCATTTGCAAAGGAAATATTGTACAGATGTGAAAATGTTTAAGTTTAAGTATTTCAACACCATAATCATTTTGTCAAATCGAAACAATTTTTGTTTTTTTTTTCTTATTTAAGACATTTTCCCATTAATTAATGGGCTTTTATTATCTTTACTTGCACCTAAGTTTGTATGTTTGTAAGTAACTGCAGTAACGATGTAGTCCAATCTTAAAAGTAAAATGTAACCTTATCGAAATAAAATTTGAATTTGTCGTGCCAAACCAATAAATCGATATCTTGGGGCTGATCTGTTGATAGAGACGTAAAGGTAGCCATAGGAACTCCTGGACAACCCATCGTGTTTGAGCTCATTTCATGAGGAATTGACGTTTGTGTAAGAAAGTACGGTCGTCAATAATCTTTGTATCTATAGCAATAAAAGCATGCTAAATTATTTTTGTTTTATACGTATAAAATTATTAAAACTTAAATGAGCCAAGCATCCTTCTTTGAAAAAACGCCTAACTACCTTTGCGTGTTGCATAAATAATATAAATATTAAATATTATATTGCCGGTCAAAGTCTTCAAACAAACACCCACGTTGATACCATACAAAGTTTAATGTTTTGGGCGTTAACGTAAGCATAGCTCCATTCAAACTTTTTGTTTTCATATGATATAAACAAAACATAGAAAAACATAACCGTTATGATTATGACTTAGCCATTGTTTCACATTTGTTTGTAGGTTTTGCAAGTGTCAATGATTTGAATAATTTAGGTTCTTAACAAGTCGTTGATGCCTTGGTATGAAATAACCTAACGAGTTTTCCAAAATGATTGACAGAATACGGATGGTTCACCAAATATGAATAATAAAATAGGAAGGATGTAAATATTGGTGTCACGAGGTTTAACTTGATCCATACCCATATCACTGGCTCCATATTACCGTGTTGTGTTAGACTTTTGACGAGTTTACCCTGAAATTGTAACATAGAACCCTGTAATATTGGGCCAGCGATATGTTTCAACACTATAAGAATACTGCCGTCTTAAAGCATTTGACGATATATACCTAGGTAGTTACTTATCTCATTTTTAGATATTTCTAGTAAATTGACAAAATACTGGATATTGATCTCCAATATATTTAATTTTAAAACTATCACTCTTTGTATTTATCGCTAATTTGTTTAGGTCATGTGATGCAGAAATGTTTTAAGGTATACAATAGTATAAATAACTCAATATATAGTGACTTTTTTTGGGAAACCGACCGCCATTTCCTGTAAGAGTACTTGTTTTTTTTTTAACTATGGTTCAGTATGAAACGAAAGATTTTAAGAACTGTGTAGTCACTTCTGTTGAAGTTCAAAGGATATTTAACTAAACTAAGGTTCAGAAAGTTTAGCACCTTTCACTAGTAAGTACAGTACTTTTATCTCACGAGCGCGGGTGAGCCATGTTTGTGTGAGTAGAGTACATGCACATTGGCTCTGTGTGGGTGAGCTCGGGACTGTACCAGAATAAAGAAGAGTCAGTCCAGTCAGAATGAAAATTTAATGCCATTCCGATACCCATAATGTTCACCGAAGTTATATATTGCAGTGATCTGGTAGTGTTTGTCGAGTGATTTACCTGTTACAAGCAAAGTAAATTGGCGTGACAGCAGTCAATTACTTCATAGTGAGTATAATAGTCAGGCATTGTCGTTATTGCGACTTCATTCAGCCGAATTCTTCCTCAGTCATAACAGATTATGTTAGAACAGCAGATCACCTAGTAATTTTAAAATTTTCTGCAACGTTGGAAAATATATTAGCTGGCATAAAAATAAAATAAATTATTAAACAATAACAGATCACAATTCGATGCAGGCAACATGCAATTTCACTTTAACGCTAAAATGGAGAAGTCCTTAGTGTGACATTAGTCTAACATTAGTTTTAATGGGACGTAGAATTTCAGCAAACTGCGTAAACTGACCTCTGTGACATTGCACCGAACCGCGCACTTCCCGTCTAAAATTAACTATTACACAAACGATTAGCTGTTGAGTTTCCACTGCAACATAATTTTGCTTAAACTATTAATCGTTTCGTTCGCATAAAAATATAAAATCTGTCACTGGGTATCAACCGTCACATCAAGTTAGTTAACTCCCATACATTCTATTCTAATACGATTTGTTTGGATACAGAAGCTGTCGACGTCGCCATGATGACGACCCGGTGAGGTATGAGATAAACGGAAAAATAGAAATTGACTTTACATTTTAAATTTTCGGCTGATCAGTTTGAATCATGATCTGGCTCAAACAATTTATTTCAGTATTTAAGATCCGTTTACTCACACTTACTTCGGTCTGTATCTATAAAGCGAAAATGCGGTCCGATGTCACATTAACTGCATTCAGTTTTGAAGAGAAGCCATACAACATTGTCTAATAGATGTTGTTTTGTTTTATGTGGTTGTATGTAAAGGATAGGTACATAAATAAAGAAATCAATATTAATCGAAGTGAGCAGAGTAAAATAATATAAATAAAATATTAGTAATGCCCCTCGTGCACGTGTGGGTAAATTTGTATGAATAGACGTTCGATAATTTATAGTATATTTTTCCGTGGTGTTCATATACACAGACATATACGGAGATACGTAGGTATAGGTACAGTTCCTCGTCCTACTTAGGCATACCTTAAATTTTTATCTATATACCTATATACCTATATATATACCTGTTTCTATTGCCTACAGACCATATAGTCATTTCACGATAGGGTCGAGCAACACGGATAAAAAAGCTTACCATATTTCGCTGAAATGTACTCAGTTTATTATTGTTACGGTTTAGTGATAATTTGTATACAATTTACGGTTTAATGTTATTAAAACTATCTTGAGACATCTTTAATAATTATAAAAAAAAGCGTTTTAAACTCAAGTCAAAATTGTCAGGAACGGCCCGACATTTTCGAACTCATTTTTCTCAACGTTAAATATTTAACTTCTATCTGCGAGTTCTCAGTTCGGCAACAGGTATAAGTGAATGATGATCTCATCGCATAAAAAAGGCAAAGGTCTCTCCGCAATAACTATAGTCTGACACGGTGCTTTCATCCCAGGCTATTCTGGGATCTTGACCAGATCTTTGGGTCCAGTTCGCTGGGAGTTATTCACGCTGCGTTGTCCGACCGCCACTCACGAACCTTTCTGTCCAAAAAGCCATTGATTCTATGAGCAACATTATGTTATTGGTGTTCGCTGGAAAAACCTACCACTACTTCCTTTAGGTCTGTGTCACGTTCATCACGCTACTATTAAATTACATGTGTCACTTTCGCGCAATAGACGCAACCATCATAGGCCGAATGATTCCTAGGAGATCAAATTTTCCGCTGCTACTTATATTGCTGTAATATTGTTGGTATACTTGCTTGGCATTAGTAGCTTTAAGCTTATTCCTTTTAAAATGCTGATTGTTATAGACATTTTTCTATTGATATTACTACCTAAAACAGGGCTATTGGGATTTATTTTTAGGTATAAGTTTGAAACCTACAGTAAAAAAAAATCATTGATAATTTTTGTTTTTAAAACTACTCAAAATTTACAAAATTCACGCGTAAAATTAGTTTTTTCAACTTATTTTCGACTGCACGCAATGTAGGCATGAAATCAATTGTATTTGTCATTATATGAAAAAATAATCTAACAGGAATAAGGCCTCTTAATTCGTTCTGCAAGCGGTCAACACGATTGGATTACGTAGATAACTATTGACGTAGCTAGGGCAATCACATATATACGGATCATTTATTTTTTCCATAAACGCGTCAAAATAATGGAAAAGTTTGAATGTGAACTCCAAAAGTCCAAAGATTAAGTGGAACATGCTTAAAGTAGTATCGTAATGTAAATATTTGCATTTTCCTTTAGCCAGTTTGACGCAAACGGACGGTTTTTACATCAGAATTTGCATCATGTCGGTCAACAATCGGTATAGATCCTCCAAAGCAAATACATTCGTTTTAGGGTTCCGTACCCAAAGGGTAAAAACGGGACTCTATTACTAAGACTCCGTTGTCCATCTGTCTGTCTGTCTGTCTGTCTGTCTGTCTGTCCGTCTGTCATCAGGCTGTATCTCATGAATCGTGATAGCTAGACAGTTGAACTTTTTACAAATGATGTATTTCTGTTGCGGCTATAACAACAAATACTAAAAACAGAATAAAATAAATATTTAAGTAGGGCTCGCATACAACAAACGTGATCGGTTGCGTTAACTTTGCACCTCATTTGTATGCGGCGCCATACACACCAGGTGCAAACTTAACTTAACCCGGCCAGTTAAGATGGGAAGTGTCTGTACGGAAGCCTCGGTGTGCGAGTCCGACTCGTGCTTAGCCGGCTTTTTTAGGAATGATGACCATTATCACTTGCGTATGTAGAAGCTATTTATTTATGCCTCTCAAAATAAATATGTTTAACTGTTAGGATGGTGTTAGTAAGTTTGAAGCATCATCTATAACGCTAAGGAAAATGGACTCTCAATCAATGTTTTGCATGACTTGTTATTTGCCAATCCAAGGGTCATTACACCGCTGATCAAATGTAAACCTTAGGTAGCAATACCGACTGAATGAGGCAATAATTATGAACTTTGTTCAGTAGAAATTATACCAATGAATAAAATATATTGAGCTCATACCTATCGTGGCAGGCAGCCACGAAGATGGCGGGACGATCTATACGTTTTTGGTTTTTCTCAACGCCTGGTTAGAGTTTGCTCGGAATCGGGACAGTTAGAAATCAAGGGTGTCCAGGAGTGGGACACTAAAATTTTGGCAGGGCAGGGCAGACCCTCAGTTTTCGTGCCAAGATAAAGTTATTAAAATATAGTTTCATTGATGTACATATTTTGCCGCTAAACTACCATACTTAGTCTTATTTTACCTGTAGTCACAGATTAATTACAGGTTGTTCGTTTTTAGGATTCTGTACCCAAAGGGTAAAAACGGGACCCTATTACCACACCTCGGACAATGGCGATCAAATGTATGAAAGAAACGCGTTGCTACGCACACATCCTAAGCTCGTGTAGGTGAACGCGTACCATGCTTGTGTGAGTGAGATAAGACATGCTAGGGTTGCTGCCATTTTGAACGCACGAGTCGGGAACACAATGTGCAGCAATATGAGATGACCTTGTAATAGCGGCGTCGAATTAATTTTGTGTGCTTATAATTAAAGTAATGTTAATCTACGATTTCTTATTCCGCCCGCGTTCAAATTCGATAACCTCAATGACTAAAAACTCATTGCGCGAATTAGGAAGAATTAAGAATCATATTACGCTGTAAGGTGGGTATCTAAGCTCGATTTATACAAATAGTTTCCTATTTTGAATCAGTATAAACGAAGTAACTAAATTTTTGTAAGGAAATTCAGGCCACCAAAATATTACGTAAGTTGAAAACATGATTTTTTGTTCATATATATATTGTGTTGTTTTCAGTGTGATCTGATAGGTTTAGGTCGAAAACGGATAGGGCAAAAAAAATACTAAACATAAGTACCTATTGTAAGTTGGTTTTCTACTAAAACATAAAACACTTTGAAAATAACTGGGTATGTACATGCCTTGATGCTAGACTGGTAGTTCAAATCAAAAATTTCAAGTCTAACGGCATTTTGTGAGCCATTTTGGCAACATGACTTTTCTGATGTAAAAAAGCCTGCTGAATTCGATTCTGGATGTTGCCAAGCCGAATTTTGCCGCCCTCCCCCCATTTCCCCCCTTTTTACCTCAAAATATGCCCCTAATCACGGTTTTTACGGTTTTATACAAAAAGTATTACAGCTAGAAAAAAAATGTCAAAGACAAGAATGATCTCTATAAAATTTCCTAAAACATGGTGTATATTTTTTTTTTTAGTAGGCCTTATGGTTTGTGAGCAATATCTTCCCGAACTTTATTATTTTTTTAAAAATTGATAAACTTGGTCGTGGCAGTGAAATGCACTTATTTTAGGATAGTTGGTATCGCACAGGATCCAGCCGCTCTGCAGCGCTTGACGCTGACGTCCAGTTTGCATGCTGCTTATTATCTGTCAAGACTCACAAGACTTTCAGTCATAAGCAGTCGTCAGATTTACACGCAGAACCGTACCCAAGTCGGGCTAAAAGGGCCGTAGAAAATAAAAATGCTTTGCTTCTGAACATTAAATCCTTCGAAATGCTCAGTTATACGCAAGATTTTCCAGAAACGGGCCTTAGAAATGCAGTTACCCAGGATCTTGCAGCAGAAAACAATAAAGTGTCACTTCACACTGCCAAGCAGCTCCTTAAAAATGACTCAATACCTTCAAACTAGGTTGGGCTCGCAGTTTTTATCCCGCGAACGCGCGAGCGGGACTAATGTCGTCGTAGTGCGAGGATTTGCAGACGAGACTAAGGTTCAAGCGTCACCAACTGAAGTCGATACCTCAACATACGTGCTATTCATGAGGAAACCGACACTCGACATGTGCTCCACACTGTGCATAGCCCACCCAGAAGACAGGTTATTAGTGTTGTTGTTGCTTATCATTCATCATCATGACAATATTAAGGGACTGCTTTAGAACGTTAACATATTCTGGCGTTTTACTCAGGCACTGGCGATTCGAACGGCTTTATTGCAGGTAACAAAATAATTAAATTGATCATTTGCGTTTCTAAAACATTTACCTAGACACTCCTTCAACTGTACTAATTGTTACCTTTATATGGAAGAGCGGTGCCCCTTAACACAGGTATTATTTTTAGTTAAAAAGGGGACACCAGCACATGTAAAATAATGTACTACCTAGGAAAGAAATAAATCATTTTTCATTTTTCCTTTGATTAAAAGTATTCCGTTTTCCGATATCGAAAAGCACTGTGAACTACTCAATGAGATAAACATACACCCCATGAGCGAAAGGCTGAGAAGTTCCTGTCCCTGCTGTACAAGTCGAGTATGTGACGATGCAGGCTATGCTTTGTTTTGGCACCACTCCAGCGCCTGAGCGTTTGCCCCCCACATCAGACGCAAATATGGTAGATTTTGAACGACCTGCCTTGTACAAGTCTTGAAGGTCGGACCTTAGTTCATTTTGAACTTTGCGTTGTAGCTTGTAGACCTGCACCCCTAGCACAACTGTCGCAAACGGCCATTTCTGGCGCGAGATAATTGCCTGTCTCTTTCTGTGCAGTAATGTACGAGTAAGAGGGTCACGGGTAGCGCTATGTCGCGCGACAAGAGTCGCAAAGCATAGTTGTGCTAGACGGGCTGTTGTTGGTGAGCCTTTCGGAAACAAACTTCGTTACTTAGAGTGAGCCAAGCTACTTAGCAGTGTGAATTGGCACTTTATTTTTTTCTGTTGCAAGATCCCGGGTAACTGCATTTCTAAGGCACATTTCTGGAGAATCTGGCGTAGAACTGAGCATTTTGAAGGATTTCATGTTCAGAAGCAAAGCATTTTTATTTTCTACGGCCCTTTTAGCCCGACTTGGGTACGGTTCTGCGTGTAAATCTGACGACTGCTTATGACTGAAAGTCTCGTGAGTCTTGACAGAAAATAAGCAGCATGCAAACTGGATGTCAGCGTCAAGCGCTGCAGAGCGGCTGGATCCTGTGCGATACCAATTATCCTAAAATAAGTGCATTTCACTGCCTCGACCAAGTTTATCAATTTTTTTAAAAATAATGAAGTTCGGGAAGATTTTGCTCACAAACCATAAGGCCTACTAAAAAAAATTATACACCATGTTATAGGAAATTTTATAGAGATCCTGCTTGTCTTTGACACTTTTTTTCTAGCTGTAAAACTTTTTGTATAAAACCGTAAAAATCGTGACTATGGACATATTTTGAGGTCAAAAAGGGGGGAAAAGGGGAGAGGGGGGCCAAATTCGGCTTGGCAACATTCAGATCCGAATTCAGCAGGCTTTTTTACATCGGAAAAGTCATGTTGCCAAAATGGATCCCAAAATGCCGTTAGCACGGTAAAGGAAGCCGATATTTAGAATTTTCTACCAGTCTATGAAGTTCGGGAAGATTTTGCTCACAAACCATAAGGCCTACAAAAAAAAATTATACACCATGTTATAGGAAATTTTATAGAGATCCTGCTTGTCTTTGACACTTTTTTTCTAGCTGTAAAACTTTTTGTATAAAACCGTAAAAATCGTGACTATGGACATATTTTGAGGTCAAAAAGGGGGGAAAAGGGGGGAGGGGGGCAAAATTCGGCTTGGCAACATTCAGATCCGAATTCAGCAGGCTTTTTTACATCGGAAAAGTCATGTTGCCAAAATGGATCCCAAAATGCCGTTAGCACGGTAAAGGAAGCCGATATTTAGAATTTTCTACCAGTCTATGAAGTTCGGGAAGATATTGCTCACAAACCATAAGGCCTACTAAAAAAGTTTATACACCATGTTATAGGAAATTTTATAGAGATCATTCTTGTCTTTGACATTTTTTTTCTAGCTGTAATACTTTTTGTATAAAACCGTAAAAACCGTGATTAGGGGCATATTTTGAGGTAAAAAGGGGGGAAATGGGGGGAGGGGGCAAAATTCGGCTTGGCAACATCCAGAATCGAATTCAGCAGGCTTTTTTACATCAGAAAAGTCATGTTGCCAAAATGGCTCACAAAATGCCGTTAGGACGGTAAAGGAAGCCGATATTTGGATTTTTCTACCAGTCTATGCATCCAATAGGAATCTGTAGAACTTTCTTTTATTTTTGTTGTTTATAGAGCTTAAACAACCGTACACAGCACAACACACGCCCATTACAAAAGTATTTGTTTAATATTTGAATATTATACGTGGCCTCCGCTCTGCGCACCGCGTCGTCGCGTCCCTGCCAGCCGGTAACTGCGAGGTAACCGAGCGCGGGTGGGCGGCACTTTCGGGGGGAGGCAGGGAGTGTCCATACTGTACGTTAGTCACAGACAACCCCCACTAGACGGAGCATGTAAGGCGACCCGCGCGCACCAACGATATGGTACGGCAGAACATTAAAGTATCAACACGGCGGCCACCGTTTAGTTGCGTCCTTGTTTATGATCCATGCGTACGTCAACGAAAAAAGAAATTAAATAAATAATATGGTAAATTGTAGTGTTAAGTGGTGTAGAGAGACCTCATAAACATGGACGCAACTAAACGGTGGCCGCCGTGTTGATACTTTAATGTTCTGCCGTACCATATCGTTGGTGCGCGCGGGTCGCCTACGGGTCGCCTTACATGCTCCGTCTAGTGGGGGTGGTCTGTGACGTTAGTACTCTTTGTTATACTGTGCTATTACTGAGACTTCGCTGTCCGTCCGTCCGTCCGTCCGCCTGTCACCAGGCTGTATCTCAAGAACGGTGATAATTAGACAGTTGAAATTTTCACAGATGATGTATTTCTATTGCCGCTATAACAACAAATACTAAAAATAAAATAAAATAAATATTTAAGGGGGGCTCCCATACAACAAACTTGTTATAGATTATGGTACGGAACACTTCACGCGCGAGTCGGTAAAGAATACCCCGTCCAAGAGCGATTATTTGTGAGAGGTACGCGCCCGCTCTGAAATAGGTGTAATTATTTGCTTGATGTATGTATGTGTACCTACAGCATACGATAATATGCTCAGATCTTCAGGTATTGACACAAACTGCGTCAAGGTCATTGATAACTGATAGAAGTGAACTTTTACTCTGATTCAATCAGATTTTATTAAAAACCGGCAAAGAGCGAGTCGATGTCAAATACTTACGAAGCGTTCCATGTTACTGTACACAAAATAAAACGCCTAACAATAGTTATGTTTCTTTTGCATGGAATTTTTTTAAACTTAATTCGACGGACTGGCGAACGAAGTGGCGGCCGATCGTATGTAGGTATAGTACTTATATGTATAGTAGCGGGTTCCCGTTTACACATCTTTTGAGTAGGTATAGTAGGAATCCTTCTTAGGCCGAATTCACTTTGTTCTTTGTTTGCACTTCACTTTGTTCTAACAAACAATGGGACCCAATGGGTATTGTGTGCATTATGAACTGCGGCCAGAAACTGCACTTATGACAACTTTCAATTCAAAGTAATAGAACATACATACATACCTACTTAAGAACAAAGCGAAGTGAATTCGACCGAAAAAAAGAAAAAAAGATTTCCTACTATAGGTACAGTCGAGTTCATTTACATCTACACGTTTACGAAAACATAAATATCTGAACACGACTTTATGCTCCTGACAATAGGGTCGTGTTCAGATATTTTTGTTCTCGTAAGTGTGTAGATGTAAATGAACTCGACTGTACTATACGGAAACCTAGAATCAACAACTCAAACAGGTAAAAACAAAAACACTTGTAGTACGTACAGCAAATTGTACTTACCTCGCTACAATTTGTACAAGTATGGTACTTATAGTGCATCAGCAATCACGAGATAGTTGATTAAACGCGCGCGAAGGACTTCTTATCGAGCTGTTATCTCACTGAGATAGCGCCGGTTTCGTTGCAGCAGTCGTGTACTAACTGATTAATTGTTAACCTAATAAAGTACATTCTTTACATAATTCTAGATTCTACATTCTTTTCATAATTTTAACACAAAGTCAATTAACGATTGATGACAATTGACAATGCTTCGCCTCGGACGCTGTCCATTTACAAGACGAACGTGTTTATTTTTTTGTAAACTACTGAACTTGTTCTGAAGAAAAACTAAGCGACAGCATATTATGTACATCGCATAGGTTAGGTTATGCATAGGTAATAGGATAACATTTTCAGGTAAGTAAAATAATTAGAGTAGGTAATTTTCATAGAACATAGACTTGATGACTTCCAGCCTCCCGAACAAGCCGGTTTCCGAAGAAGCTATTGTACCATAGACCACATACATACGCTGCGGCAAGTTATACAGAAGACTGAAGAGTATAACTTGCCATTATGCTTAGCGTTTGTGGACTATGAGAAAGCCTTCGATTCGGTGGAAACATGGGCGGTGCTCGAGTCACTTCAGCGATGCCATATTGACTATCGGTACATTAAAGTGTTGAAGTGTTTGTATAGTAACGCCACCATGTCGGTCCGAGTTCAGGAGCAGAGCACAAAGGCCATTCCATTGAGAAGAGGCGTGAGACAGGGGGACGTTGTGTCCCCGAAACTGTTTACGGCCGTTATGGAAGACGCCTTCAAGCTCCTGGAATGGCAAGGACTTGGCATCAACATCAATGGCGAATACATCACTCACCTTCGGTTTGCCGACGACATCGTAGTCATGGCAAAGTCGATGGAGGAACTCAGCATGATGCTCGATGACCTCAATCGAGTTTCTCAACGGGTGGGCTTAAAAATGAACATGGATAAGACGAAACTCATGTCAAATGCCAAGGTTGTGCCCATCCCAGTCTCTGTTGAAAACTCGGTACTCGAAGAAACCTAGGACAAGTGGTCCAATTAGGTAGGTCCAACTTCGAGAAAGAGGTCAACCGCCGAATCCAACTCGGCTGGGCAGCGTTCGGGAAACTACGCAATGTCTTTTCGTCCGACATACCTCAGTGCCTCAAGACGAAAGTCTTCAACCAATGTGTGTTACCAGTGATGACTTACGGCACCGAAACGTGGTCTTTCACTATCGGCCTCATCTCAAAGCTCAAAGTCGCTCAACGAGCAATGGAGAGGGCTATGCTCGGGGTGTCTCTACGTGATCGAATCAGAAATGAGGAAATCCGTAGACGAACTAAAGTGACCGATATAGCTCACCGGATTAGCAAGTTGAAGTGGCAATGGGCAGGCCACATAGCACGCAGAGCAGATGGCCGATGGGGCCGTAAAGTGCTCGAGTGGAGACCTCGGACCAGCAAGCGCAGCGTAGGACGTCCACCTACGAGATGGACAGATGACCTTGTAAAGGTCGCCGGAAGGCGCTGGATGCAGGTCGCTTCCAACCGGTATATATGGAAGTCCAAAGGGGAGGCCTATGTTCAGCAGTGGACGTCCTATGGCTGAGATGATGATGATGATGAGGTAATTTTCCAAGAAGATACCACTGATGAGAAGAAAGCCGAAAGTATCTCAAGAAGTTCAACTTGTTTATTAATAATATAAGGGCCTCGTAATTTTTGATGCCGATTTTAATCTCTATACAATATGACCAACTAAAAAATTGTATTTGAAATTAAGTACATACTTCTAACTATCTATTGTGATATTCCCTTTGACTGTTATTTAGAAGATTGTATATGAAAATAACAAAGGTTATTGGGCGTTTTTGTCCC
Organism: Apotomis betuletana; assembly: GCA_932273695.1. Lineage (NCBI taxonomy): Eukaryota > Metazoa > Arthropoda > Insecta > Lepidoptera > Tortricidae > Apotomis > Apotomis betuletana. The sequence goes on along the minus strand of OW026301.1, from coordinate 21,645,216 downwards.
GCTTTCCGAACTTTCGCGTACAGAGACCAAACTAGTTTTAATAGAGAATTTAATCTCACTTTTATAAATATGTATTTTTTTATACGTATCAACCGGCAGAAAAAAATCATTCAACAGTATGTGTACGATGTAGTGATACTATTAATTATTGTTTTTACTTTCAGCATTGTGCAAAGGTGTGGTTCATGCACAATTCTCTGTAAAAAGTCAAAAGTCTACACATATGAAATTATGAAATTTTGCGATAATTCAAAAACGGCAACCGATTTTGATCAATATAGTTTTCATTGAAAGTACTTATAAGGCCTCATTTTCATGAATATTTCCATAATTTTTTGACCCGTGGTTGAAAAGTTAGAGGGGGGGGACGCTATTTTTATTATTTTCGGAGCGAATGTTTACAAAACTGCCGACTATCAAAAAATTATGTTTGAAGACCCCTATTATTTTTAAAATACCTATTCAACGACACCCCAAAAACTAGTGTTGGAACGAAAAAAAAATTCACCCCCACTTTAGGTGTTCGAGAGGTACCCGAAAAAAACATTTTTTTTTATTTTACCGTTTTGTCGGCGTGATACATACACATACTCATACCAAATTTCAGCTTTCTAGTACTAATGATCACGGAGCTAAAGCCGCGGACGGACAGACGGACATGGCGAAACTATAAGGGTTCCTAGTTAACTACGGAACCCTAAAAAAGTATTTTTGAAATAATTTCAATAGTTCTGACTTAATTCATTGCAAAAATGATAAGATTTTTTTTTTTTCTCAATTCTCCCATGGTTTACAAGAATGCGACTCATACCACTGAGTAGCAGATAAATACATTCCCCTACATACCTAGCCCTATTTCGTTTGTGTATACGCCGTGGGTCATATGTCCGAACAAAATGCCCAATGATCTTTGTAAAGTACTATGTAACATTTTAGGGGCTCTTTGTTTTCTTTTGAGCAGTATATATGTGTAGTTCCCCGAAACACTGAGACGCGAGTGAATATACAATTAAGATCAAGCCACGATGATTCGTGGCATTTCAGTTCAGCCGCACTGAAGCCAAGCAATGTTCGCAGACTATTAGCGCAAGGCCAGCCCACTTCCAGTCGCATTCAGACTCAGACCATTGAAATTTAAATTGTTGCGATGCAATCGGTTTTCATTTCTAGAAAATTCGTTTTACGTGCGATTCGTGCACCTGTATATTACATTTTCTTCAACATTTTCGTCGTTTACTTGTACTGTCAAATGTAGCAGAGAAGTTCTATAAGGAATTTGACAAAACTAAGCCGGTTGTAAAATTGACAGCTACTTTTGATGCTGGCCGTACCTACCAAAGAAAGTTATTCTGACAGCTTGGACGTGAGGGAGGAAAAACCGAAAAAACGATTTTTCGAAGGCGCCAGAGCCGATGGCCCAGAGGGGGGACTCACCCTATGACGATGTATGGGGACAACAGTTTTCCAACGGCAGAGTTAAGTTAGTCGCTCTATCTATCAGCCACAAACGTCCACTGCTGAACATAGGCTTATCCCATAGCCCGCCACAAGGTGCGATCTTGCGCAGACAGCATCCGTCGACTCCCGGCGTCCCTAACGAGGTCATCTGTCCATCAAATCGGTGTAGATTTCGCTTACTATTTCTTCAGTAGCAATAAAGAATGGTCCTCAATTGCTCTGAAGTGGACCAGCCCCTGGGATCAGGGTTCTATGGACGCCACACCACTGGTAATATCCGATAGAAACGCATTTATGATTATGTGCTTGATAAAGACGTACCTAGTATCGATACAAACGCCAAACTAACACCCGGTTAGATACCCCGAATAACAAAATCACGAAATGTCTCTTCAGGATTTGGGTCGACTCTCTTATTTTCTATTGCTAAAAGACACTGCATTGCACTGCCGCTACAATACTGGTAGGGTCCGTAGGGTATTTACCAGGTTTGTGTATTATAGCAATGCATGTGTCTTAGAAAAATGCTTTTATAAGGTTAAGGATTACTTGGATCACACATGTGACTGACATTGATTATTTGGTTATTATTATTATATAGTATGTTATTTTCCTGTTTTAATTATCATGACTGTTTTTTTTTTCTGACATTTTCTAATCTTTATTATGCTCTTTCTGACATTTTCTAAATTAGTTAATAATAATTTGAAATAATTTCGTCGCCCCTCTCAACTATTTGCATGCCTATTTCATGGTTGAACGCACTGAACTTTTATGTATAATATGTATATCACATTTTACTGTGTTCGAAGCAAATAAAAATCTTTGAATCTTTAAACATGAAGTGTCGATATATAAGAGCCAACACTAAAACAAGGTAACTTAATACCACTTTACCATGCTGAATAAATAATCTCGAAAGGTCTCTTCAGGGCTTGGGTCGGTTAGACCCTATTATTTCCTGTTGCTAAGAAGCCCTGCCTTGCATTGTCGTATTCCGGTGTGCGGAAGAAAGCCATACAATTCCCACTCACGCCTAGGTACATTATAATGAGATCACAAACTAACATTTCAATTTATACAGAATTCACACCGGTTTAGCTGTCATAGGATTAGGTCACCAAAATTTTCTTGGAAACACAATTTTACGAAACGGAATTTCTGCTCCGTCTTACCTATGGGTACCTACATGTCAGCTTCCTCATCTACGGGTACTTCAATTAAACTTCATAGTAGGTTTTTATTCATACTATTAAACTAAAAATTAGACAGACCGACTTCAAACATGCCTAACTGCTTGTTCTCGATACGATTGAGCCAATTATACAACTCATAAATCATCTCCATTTTTTTTCTCTAACTGTTATTTAAATGACACCACGACACTATCCCGGTGTGTATCTTATACCGAACTAGCAATGACAAACGAATAAGGAATATCTCATAGGGACACTTCACCGCGTTCGCCTGTAATTTCATATATATAATATAAGTAAATGCTCGGAGTGAGGACGCCTCCGGATACACACCACTACCACAAAAAATAGGTTCACGTCAAAAAAATATTACCCAAAAATATATTTTGTTGAAAAAGGAATGCTCTCTTTTTAGCCCATCAGCTGTTGGCTCGATCAGCTGATACTGTATGACGCTACGAGTATAATCGGCTTACTAATTATCACACTTCGCCCACCAATGCAGTGCATAATAGCCGAGCAATAGGATTAACTATGTTATGTATTTATTACCCAGTCGCTTGTTACGGTAACCAGTCTGTCTGCAGACTGCATCGATTTCCCGGCCTGTTTTAGTTCACGGCCATCCTACGTCCTACATTAGGCTTTGGCTACCTTAACTAAACTATCATAGAGTTGAAAATCCTCGGGGTGATCTTCTGCGCAGACAGCGTTACATAAGCGTAATCTGCCTCTGGAATCGTCGACGTGGCCTGTTCCATTTGACGTAGGTAGTTGTAGGCCAATCGTCATGAAGGCCAGAAATACTCAACCCGTGGTCCGTGGGCCGCATGTGGCTCGCTAGTTTTTTCTATGCAGCCTAAAAGAGGCAAAACAAATACTATATTCTTTTTTAGGGTTCCGTAGTCAACTAGGAACCCTTATAGTTTCGCCAGGTCAGTCTGTCCGTCCGTCCGTCCGCGGCTTAGCTCCGTGATCATTAGTACTAGAAAGCTGAAATTTGGTATGAGTATGTGTAGGTATCACGCCAACGAAACGGTAAAATACAAACTAAAAAAAAAAATTTTTTTTCGGGTACCTCTCGTACACCTAAAGTGGGGGTGAATTTTTTTTTCGTTCCAACCCTAGTGTGGGGTGTCGTTAAATAGGTCTGTTAAAAATAATAGGGGTCTCTATTAATATATTAACATTATTTTTTGATAAAGTCAGTAGTTTTGTAAATATTCGCTCCGAAAATAAAAAAACCGGCCACCACAGGTCAAAAAAATATGGAAAAATTCATGAAAATGAGGCCTTATAAGTACTTTCAATGAAAACTATATTGAACAAAATCGGTCCATCCGTTTTTGAGTTATCGCAAAATTTCATAATTTTTTTTAAAAGGACGTAAGTTGACTTCCAGAAGGTAATTAGTAATTACAGTTACTTTGGCGTTTACGACCTTCTTCCGTCTTTCCGTCTTTGACCGTCTCTAGTAAAGTATGAGCAACTACGGAACCCTACACTGAGCGTGGCCCGACATGCTCTTATTGGCCGGTTTTTTAATAAATAAATAAATATCGGACAACCTCACACAATCTAGTCCCACCCACAGTATAAGCTCTAAGTAGGCTTGTGTTATGGGCACTAGACGACGATAAACATACTTATGTAGATAAATACATACTTAATTACACAAATAACATCCATGACCCAGGCACAAATATTCGAGTTCATCACACAAATATTTGCCCTTGCCGGGATTCGGACCCAGGACCGCCGGCTCAGTAGGCAGTTGATTAACCACTGACCAGTGACCACCAACTGCGTCGTCTATTACTGTACCTTGCAGGCGCGGCGTACAGTAACAGCGACCAGACGTAAAAAAGGTTGTGTAGTCAAATCAAGCAAGCCCCGAACAAGTTCACTTTGAAAAAATTCTTGCGTGACTAGCATTTGATTTAGATTTACTAGCAAGTGCTACAAAACGTAGAAGTAAACTATGACTAACGTAAATCTCAGTATCTCGAATCTCCATTTTAATCTATTGGTGCTGATGTATGCAATGCAATACACAATGAAGTGTTGGAACGTCAGGAATGTAGTTTGCATCAAAGCATGCGAACAGGCGAATCTCCGAGCGATTGAACCGCACGGTTTACCGTCATTCCGGTTTCATGATTATTAAAATCTTATCACCACAGTGGACGAACAAGACGCTATAACTGTGCTGTGACCAAACACAATTTAAGACTCCTGTGTCTTTTGGATTCAAACTAAGAAATCTTAACTTTTAACATTGGCTTTAACCATCATATGACCCAGCAGGGTCAACCAACAGGTTGAGATAACAACGACAAACAAAAAAAAAATCGTAAAGTAAAACGCTGAAGCTGAAGTTTTGCCCGGCAAATGCGTCGCTCGGACGCTGCAGATGGTCACACACACCTCTAATTACAACATAACGATGTCAGTTCGGCGTCTGGCAAATGATAATTTGACGACTTCTCGCTTCTCGCTTTTATCGATATTGTAATAGTGTCTTTGATTAGATTAGATTTCAACTGCAGCGAGACTGTAATCTTATGCAGCCTCGGAATAATGTTAGAACAGACTGACGAAATGCCAGATTCTATTGAGCCAGTCACTTATGTAACTCCAATTGAGTCATCTCTACTTGGAGTTTATTGAAATCAATTAGCTGCAGCAAGTTGGATACTTGACCCCGAAACACTATAAATTATGATATTTACTATTTTATTAGCAGTCATTAACTGGTTTGACTTCCTTATCGATTTAACCTTTATCAATATGCGTATTTCCTATTATGCTAAGTTTGGTTCGTTGTCAAGTTTGCACCCCATATGTACCCGACATCGAAAGCACCAGGTGCAAACTTAGCTCGATCAAGATCTACTCTCTTTAGAGACTCTTCATGGTTTATTAATCGGAAGAAACGGAATCCAATGATTAAGGTTACCTGGTTAAGGTTATTGGTATTATAAAATCTGGCGTCAACAATATTTGTCCATGAATTCAAACAAAATTCCTGCTTATTCTAACAAAAGTTATCTAATATTTGTTTGGACCTAAAGCTTCTCGTGTCTCCACAGATATGGTTTCCACACATGTAAACAGGTTTCCTAATTAGACTTTTGAGTTTGTAAAAGCGGATGGACTTGACCGGTTTTATGACCTGCCAAATGACCTATAAAACAGCCATCTTTATATAAAAAAGTGTCCCCGCTACCTGCCCGCTGACGCCATTACTACAGACGTCAACGGGAGTAGGCAGGTCGTGGTCCACAGTAAACCCGTTCACGTTGTTTTTAGGGTTCCGTAGTCAACTAGGAACCTTATAGTTTCGCCATGTCCGTCTGTCCGTCCGTCCACGGCTTAGCTCCGTGATCATTAGTACTAGAAAGCTGAAATTTGGTATGAGTATGTGTATGTATCACGCCGACAAAACGGTAAAATAAAAATTAAAAAAAAAAATTTTTTTTCGGGTACCTCTCGTACACCTAAAGTGGGGGTGATTTTTTCGTTCCAACCCGAGTGTGGGGGGTGTCGTTAAATAGGTCTGTTAAAAATAATAGGGGTCTCTCAACATTACTTTTTGATAAAGTCAGTAGTTTTGTACATATTCGCTCTGAAAATAAAAAAAATAGTGTCCCCCCCCCCCCTCTAACTTTTCAACCACAGGTCAAAAAAATATGGAAAAATTCATGAAAATGAGGTCTTATAAGTATGTACTTTCAATGAAAACTATGTTGAACAAAATCGGTCCATCCGTTTTTGAGTTATCGCAAAATTTCATAATTTTCTTTAAAAGGACGTAAGTTGACTTCCAGAAGGTAATAAGTAATTACAGTTACTTTGGCGTTTACGACCTTTTTTCGTCTTTCCGTCTTTGACCGTCTCTTGTGAAGGATGAGCAACTACGGAACCCTACACTGAGCGTGGCCCGGCCCGACATGCTCTTGGCCGGTTTTATTGCATCTATTCCCGCCCTGAAACCATGGACTTCACAGATACTATGCGATCCTACAAATTGACATCTAAATATCTAAATATAATGCTGAGTTTGTCCCTTGTCCCAATACTGATTCTCAAACTCTTATATCAAGGCGAACCGTGCAGCGTGCCGTCAATACCTACTAGTGGGTTGGGTTCGTGACAAAAAGAAAAAGGTGACATTGCGAATTATCTACAATATGAATATGAATATTGTAGATAATTCGCAATGTCACCTTTTTGGTGCAGGCAGCAACAACTGTTATCAACACTGACGAAAATGTAGCTGTATAATAGGGTAGCTGTGTAGGTCGCACTTTGTGAATATCGCGTCATCGCCACCCCCACCTATGAGGTGTGCAGCAAATTATGTACCAATAAGTGGGTAGGTAGTTAGGTACGTATCCCCCTAGGAATTAAATAAATATTTGTTACGTCAAGTAGGTAATCGATGTGTTATTGCCGCTGCCATAAAGTTTTTATTTTCTTAAAAATAACATAGATAAGCTATCTATTTTAATTGATTTATTAATATCAGGCATATTAATAAATCAATTAAAATACACTTACTTAATCTAGATTTAGTGGCATAATAGGACACACGGGTAAAAATTAAAGTGATTTAAATATTCTTTACTATTTTGAGATTTTAGAGCTTCTCTCATTATTGCGTTCTACCTATATGAATAAAATATTATCAGTTTCCTTCCTGCCACCTTTCTATACTTAGCAGTAGCGTGGCGTCCGTAGAACCCGATTCCCACCGGCTTGCCCACTTCAGGACGATTGAGCACCAACACTATCCACACCAAAAAAAATTAAGTGATTCCTCAGGGGGAATCTCGGTATTTTTTCCATTTAGAGATAAGTAGGTAGGTATTTATTTGACTTTCTTATGATAGGCATGTTTACGTAGTGGATTATAGTAAGCTACGATCATGTATCACGGTTGGGTAACCTAAGCATATATAGGTACTTTAAAATATTTTGTTTATCGATGCGATACTTACCACTGTAGATGTGTGCAACTGCAACCATTCACTTTAAATTGGCCGATAAGTTAAGATCGCGCCTTGTTTGAATGCAGTGCCATACACAAGATGCAAACTGAACTAAATCGGTTAATATATTTTTAAGCTATATGTACCCTGATGTTTAGAAAACGTTAGGCTAATAGGTTTGATTACCTAAGTAGGTATGCCTATTTGCACTGACTCGTGCCATGTCTATTTTTTCATGATTTATTCATTACAAAAATCAGTGGCATAGCTACAGCCTACAGCCAGAAGAGGAAGGCAGGCTGTGCCATGGGGCCCAGAGTTCAGAGCCCAGGAGCAAACCTCGAATTGACATCACCCATCTTTATTTTTACACTGGGGGCCTTGATCAAATAGCTACTTTGCTGACAATAACCCTAAATTAATAAGTAAGAATTCTGTCAATTTAAAATTAAGAGCACCTACGGAAATAACCACGACACCGTGCACTTAACAACCCAATAACTAAATGATACACGTGGACCATTGGAGAATCGTTAAGTGATCAGTTAGATAAGATTTTGCACCTAATCATGTGGTGCGAAGTGATCCGTCAGAGAACCAAAGTTACCGACATAGCTCACCGTATTAGCAATTTGAAGTGGCAGTGGGCTGGCCATATTATCCGAAGAACCGATAACCGGTGGGGTAAACGTGTTCTTGAGTGGAGACCGCGGATCGGCAAGCGTAGTGTGGGACGCCCTCAGACTAGGTGGAGCGATGATCTGTGCAGAGTGGCTGGCAAAAGCTGGATGAGAGTAGCCGAGGATCGCTTACAATGGCGTGCAGTTGGAGAGGCCTATGTCCAGCAGTGGACAAGAATAGGCTGATGATGATGATGATGATGATGTGGTGCTTGCACGACAAAGCATCGTACAGTTACGTTAACATTTACGATCGATTTTATTACCTAGCTGTTATCGACATTTTCATTTGATGTTGAAGTTCAACGTAAGCTATAGCCATTCTTCTGTCTAGGAAGCTAAATGCAAATAGTAAACAAGTTGTTGTACAGATCTGATAGAAATTCAGGCTCACAGGTAGCTAACCAACACAGTACCATTTACCTATTTTTATATTACATAGTGGCTTCATCAGTTCACTAACGTGACAGGCAATAGTGTAAATGTACCAGATAAAGATCAGTATTGAAGCCAAATAATAGAATTTTGTTGTAAATTTCAGCGAAACAGGTGCCTAGTCACCTCTACTTGTCTTATAAGATTGAATTGTCTGATTAGATTTTTAATATCTAAACAACATTATTTAGCTTGCTTTGGAAAAACATCAACATTGTAGGTCTGAAATGCTGAAAAAAAACTAAAGTGTAATGAAAATTAATGTTTATTAAATAATAACCTTGTTAACTTACTGAGATTCCCAAACACGTCCGGCCCTTTAACCTATATTTACAGTTCGGGCCGCTTAATACTATATATACATCACGTTCGGGGCAGGCTTCGGATCACAGGAGAATGTTTGTCAGGTCCTAAACTGGTGCTCCTACTTCCTCCTGATATGACCTCGTTAGCTGGTGCGCGGCAGCGGTGAGAGTGCGCAGGGAGCGGCGGAGGCCGCGGAGGTGCCGCCTGCAGGCAGCAGCGGCGCGGGCAGCAGATTCCCTCTCATCTTCCCCTTCAATCCCAGAGTCGCCAGCAGCACTTGAAGCATCACTCTCCGTGTCACTAACATCTGACACTCTCCTAAGGGGCTGGTCAGTTTGCTCCTCGCTGTCCCCCGCAGACCACAGCAGCTCAGTCTTCAAGTCATTCAGCATAGCGAACATGCTGAATGGGTCATCATCTCCCTCCTGTGGCAGGTTCATCAGACGGCTGGGAACCAGTACTGTGTCATCCATGGTGTTCACCATTTTGACGAACTTCTCCATGTCATTGAGGATGCTCTGTTTAGAAAACTCTGTATTGTCTAGACGGGCAATCCTTCGCAGGCTGTTCCTGTAACAATAAGAGAAACACATTAATACATGTGTTGTGTAACTTAATTCTTAAACTGAGTGGAGAATGTAGTTTACATTATCATCAAGTTAATAATTTGCATGGATATCAAATTTGGAAACTACCTCATTAAATACAAATTATATTGACTGTGTGTAAAGAAGTTAATTTAAAAATATATTTTGATAAAAAATCCATGTCACTATAACATAAAATCCTTTAAAAATACGAATGAAGGCTCAGTTTATTTTACATTTATGACAAAATGCAAAAGCTAAGCATAGTGATAACTGTTACACAATAGACAGTATAATTTGTGTAAATGCAAGGAGAGTAAATACTTTACAAATGAATCACAATCTGCGAGGTGATAGTGTGTTTGCTGGTGGTTTAATTATCATGTATCAGTCACCAACTACACCCAAAATGTTTCATTCACAAGGCTTGCAAATGAAAATATCTCGTTTCTAACCAGACTGCAATCTACTAGACTGCGTTAGACTTGATTAATGATTAACGAATGTCCATTGAATTTTATTGGAGATAATGTATCCACTTAGTGCTGGTGTGAGAGAGAGTTCGCGTTATGTTGTAACTATGCGAGCGGTGTAGCATATTATTATTATACGGTAGTATGATGTTACTTAGTCATAGTAAAAGGAGAGTTGAATTGAGTATTCAGTTATTAATGTTTTTAGTTTATATATCTAGATTCTTCCATTATGATTCCAGATATCTTGTCTGAGTCACGGCTGGAGCGTCGCGCATGCTCAAAAGCGCTTAGGGAATCCCGGATAACCTCATTCACGGTCATAAAGATTTAGCCATTGAAAAATTAGGTAACACGTCGCAAGATCAATACCAGCTAAGTGGTATTAATTACCATTATAAGATAAGATCATGTAGAAATATCAATGCCATGAGTAATCCTGCCATGATGTTTCGTTATGCATAAAATGATTTAACCATGGCCAAATTGTGCTAGTTCTCTAAATAGGTGCATTGCCGACCGACGCTCCACATCCACATAACACGAGTCATTTGGGAATTTTGGGATACGGGAATGCTATACACACTCACACACTGGCACTAGGGATAGGGATACTGCTGTTTAGCCACCCGATTCATCGGCCATTGAACACAAAAATCTGCCGTACCTGCTGTTTTCCAATTTAGTCGAAATATCAGTGTTGAAAGACATTTTTCTTGTGTTATTTAACGGTTTTAAATATCACTGAACACACACGCTTCAAATAATACTGTCACCACAAAATTGACGATTTAACCACGACACGAAACACTCGAACGAAAAGCGACCGCACGCTTCAACGACAGTAGACGTTTTGCTAAAGAGGAGGGGAGCGGTCGGAATTTATATGAGACGCGTCGTACGATGCGGGGAATCAAACTTTGTATTTATCAGTACAGTGGAATATCTTATTATTGATAGATCTTTAATGGGTTACAGTGTGCGTCGTGTGGATAACATGAGTTTAGTAAATCATTCGCATCAAAACATTCAACGTTTACTTTGATAAAAAGCTGTATAAATTCTAAAATCGAACTACAGTCAGGCGAAACGTTACAACCCATCAGAGTCACACCACATCTGCCGGCTCTGTGATTGGTCGGTTCAAGCCCGAGATATTTTTTATTGGTTGGTTTAAATTATTTTGTACGCGGCAATTTTTGAAGTTTATTTTCCGTCAAATGAATTAGCGTTAGCGCATGAATGGAGAGTGATCATTGAGTGCACACGTTATGTATGTTATGATAACGTTGTTTGACATCGACAATGAAACTTACGTCGAAATAATACTTACATAAAGTATTACAATTAACAATAATGAGATGACAAGTATAATACCTAATTAAACCACCTTTAAACCTAGAATTAAACGGTAAAATCTAATTTGTTGAATTAAATTAAAGTGATAAAATACATGGATCCCTGATTTTTTTCAGTGGGGTCAAAAAGGTCTTGGAATGTTTCTTACGTACGGGGCCGCATTGTATGTAAATAACATTTCTATCGAGGTTTAAATGTATTATTTACGCGATAGGTAGGGATCATAATTATGGCCTACAGGTAAGTATAATGATTGTCAATGACAGGCATTATTATAAAATAATATATATATATGTATATATATTGTTAGTGGTGTATTTTTTTTTCATTGCGTAATAAATATGTATGTCTGAGAAAAGCACTATACATGCCTTTGTCGTGATAAGGGCTTGCCGGTTTCGTATCACTATCCGGTCTGGTCTACCTACGGTCGGCCATCTATACCTCTCTACGGGGTCTACAGATTGGCCATCAGGCCGTACCGTGAAGCCCCGGCCAAGTAATTTCTTTTTGTCGTTTTTAGCGGGAAGTGAAGTTTTAGATTGCCCTTGCACCCTGCGGCCTACAGCAGGGTCGGCATTATCTGTGGTGATCTTTGTAATGTAGGTATCTAAATAAATTCATTAGTGCTATTTAGGTATTCCGAAATTTTCGATAATGAATGGCAGGATACCGATCGACATCGAAAAATTTCGCGAGGTCCAGCCATCGTGACGCTCACCTTTTACAAACTTCAGTTCAAAATACATAATATACAATCAATACCTTACGAATATTACGAGTATTAAGTACGAATATTATCTTACGAATATGCCAACAAAAAAATATCAGCAGTATTCTTCTATCACTCGTTGGCTCAATAAAAAATACAATTTTAATTATTCAGATATGGGTATTGTATTAATTTCTTTCGTCAGAGATATCGCTGATAGGAGAACCCAAGTTCTCGTTTTTAGGGTTCCGTACCCAAAGGGTAAAAACGGGACCCTATTACTGAGACTTCGCTGTCCGTCCGTCCGTCCGTCCGTCCGTCCGTCACCAGGCTGTATCTCAACAACGGTGATAGCTAGACAGTTGAAATTTTCACAGATGATGTATTTCTATTGCCGCTATAACAACAAATACTAAAAATAAAATAAAATAAATATTTAAGGGGGGCTCCCATACAACAAACTTTTTATAGATTATATATATATGTATAGGTACGGAACCCTTCATGCGCGAGTCGGGCTCGCACTTGCCCAATTTTATTTATCTTACCACCAGGTAATTGAATAGTATTTTATGCAATCGTTGCACAATGGAGGTTCTGGCCTATACAATACTTTTTATACGAGCAAAACTCAGAAAATCATTTTTTACTTTAATCGTCATTCTCCAATATGATTTTTTATTTTTGATGTAACCTTTTTCGTTCAACTAAAACTGACCTATTAAAAAAAACATGATCGCGATGGCCATGCGGGTGCCTCGTGATTGGTGAATTTTTTTGACAAGTAATTTCAACCAATCAGTGAGCGTCAAATAAGCTTATGTTCTCTTTTTGAAATTATTAGAGTTTATTGTCTTATGATTATTAAAGTTCTGAAGGGCTACTCCGATGTTCGAAATTTTACTTTAATATAGTGCTATTCCTTTCACTCAAATATACCTTGACAGGAGATCGAGAGGCACTATTCGACAGTCGAATTTTGAACATCGGAGTAGCCCTTCTGTAGCGGGTACCATAGAGTAAAGAATTTAGTTACAGGATTAAAAAGTGCGTTATTGTGATTTTGTCTGTGAAATTATAATTGACAGATTAAAGTCTGCGAGTATAAAAAACTTATAAAACGACACTGTTCGATAAGATTAATTAACACTGATACAGCAATTAATAATAATATAAATGATGAGAAATAGATAAACGTAAAAATTTACGATAAAAGAAGACACTTGATTTGGGAATTTGAGATGACTTTTCTTTCTTTTCCTTTTTAGGGTTCCGTACCCAAAGGGTAAAAACGGGACCCTATTACTGAGACTTCGCTGTCCGTCCGTCCGTCCGTCCGTCTGCACCAGGCTGTATCTCAAGAACGGTGATAGCTAGACAGTTGAAATTTTCACAGATGATGTATTTCTATTGCCGCTATAACAACAAATATTAAAAACAAAATAAAATAAATATTTAAGGGGGGCTCCCATACAACAAACTTGTTATAGATTATATATATGTATATTGTATAGGTACGGAACCCTTCATGCGCGAGTCGGACTCGCACTTGCCCAATTTTTTTTTTCCCGCTGACCTTTGATTTTTAGGGTTCCGTAGTCAACTAGGAACCCTTATAGTTTCGCCATGTCCGTCTGTCTGTCTGTCCGTCCGCGGCTTAGCTCCGTGATCATTAGTACTAGAAAGCTGAAAATTAGTATGAGTATGTGTATGTATCACGCCGACAAAATGGTAAAATAAAAACTAAAACATTTTTTTTTCGGTACCTCTCGAACACCTAAAGTGGGGGTGAATTTTTTTTTTCGTTCCAGCACTAGTGTGTGGGGTGTCGTTGAAGAGGTCTTTAAAAAATAATAGGGGTCTTCAAACATTATTTTTTGATAAAGTTAGCAGTTTTTAAAATATTCGCTCCGAAAATAAAAAAAATAGCGTCCCCCCTCTAACTTTCTACCCACGGGTCAAAAAATTATGGAAAAATTCATGAAAATGAGGCTTTATAAGTGCTTTCAATGAAAACTATATTGAACAAAATCGGTCGAGCCGTTTTTGAGTTATCGCAAAATTTCACAATTTTCTTAAAAGGACGTAAGTTGACTTCCAGAAGGTAATAAGTAATTAGTTACTTTGGCGTTTACGACCTTTTTATAGAGCTTGAAATCTTTCCTGTAACTTAAGTCTATTGTGAAGGATGAGCAACTACGGAACCCTACACTGAGCGTGGCCCGACATGCTCTTGGCCGGTTTTTAACCGACTTCAAAAAAAGGAGGGGGTTCTCAGTTAAGTTGTATGTTTTTTTTTTTTTTTTTAATGTTTGTTACCTCATAACTAACATACAACATAAGATTTTTTTTAAACAATAGAAGGTGCTCGCTATTTCGTACGCGTACTTTTACCTTAGTCTGGGGCCCTATGATGGTTGCGTTTATCACGCGATAAATAAGTGATAAAGCATCCGTCACGCTTTGACATAATGCGAGTGTGAGTGACAGATGCTTTGTCACTTATTTATCACGTGATAAACGCAGCCATCATAGGGCCCCTGGTTTTCCATTTACAAATGGTAGGTATCCTATAACCACCTGCCCTCGTATTGGTTCAAATTTGTCCAGCCGTTTCGTCGTGATGAGAGGACAAAGAAATTATGACCAACATAATTATATATTGGAGGGACGCCGCGCGCCCACGTAAAACAAAAGACGATCCTGCATCGCAACGTATATTTTTCCTGAAATCATGCGCACTCCATAGAAAACTGATTGTCAATAAAAGTCTATAATTTTATAACAGTAGGTATAGATGATAGGTTCTGAAAGCAATAATATTTTGATCAGTATCACGCGTTTTAAACACGCATCCTATGATGAAATCTCACATAGGAACCTAAGTTACATCAGTTGTTGTCAAGTCAACATGTTTTCGCTACTTATCTCTGCGCTCTACTTGTAATAATTATGTAAATAAAATACGTATTGGTCCGAAAGCTACACGACACTGACACGCCCCTGCATCTATTAGGTATGCGTAAGTACGTCATATTTTCCACCAACTTACTTATGCTAGTGGAAAACTATGGAACCAAAGGTCGCCCGATACTGATGCGTTGTTCTCACATGCACGTAAACTTCTGCAACAGATAAGTACAAAATGCACTATGCAGGTGAGCGAGTAATGTTGCCTCGTCTTTGTTTTCATCTAAGCATTGAAGTTATCTTCCATCATTCGTCAGACAGTGTTTTCATCACATCTCTAGTGACGTAATTTAGGTGTTGCTTGCAGAACACACCCCTTTTTAGTGGGTAGATGTTATTTTGTGGAATAGGTGGTGATTATGACGCTTATTTTGATTGTAACTCATGTATTCTTAGATTAGGTATATACTCTAATCAAACCTTACAATTAATTTTCTAGAATAATTTAAAATTACCAGAAAAGTATATATTTTGTTAAGTAATAACGACACTTAGTTAAAAAGTTTTGTTAATTAATATACGCCTGACTTAAAAGTTCGGGCTATTTAATTGCTTTGTTCATAATGTAAGTATTACGGCAGAGACCAGTAAGTAAGCCATACTGGCCGAGTAGGAATTAGACGGAGCGAGCCGTAGGCGAGGTCCGGATATACATAATAGGAGGCCAGGATGGCTCTTACGGTCGAAGCAAGTATAGTGCTTTTCTCAAAAATTAAACAAGAAAATTAGATTAAAATTATATTTTATAGGTGACATTCATATTCGGCCATTTTCCAATGAATATTTTTGTTATATCCCATTTTTATTATTACACATTGTGATATTCGTCGTCGCAGGCACCATTAACTCCCACGATAACAACCTATAACAAAAATAATTATGAGTTTATACTTGGATAAAAGATATAGTTAATATCGTTATCAAATAGTGGCAGCATTTATTTATTTACCTTCATCGCCAAACTGTTTATCATCTAGAGCTTGATTTAAGAACTTTTCTATATTTTGCTGCTGAATATTTGTGATTTCTTTCCTTTGTAGCCATCCGATTGTCTCAGAAAGATTGTTGAAATATTCAGACCTTATCACACATTATCTGACCAACTATTAACTTGATTTTCTTCCTTCCATTTAATGAATCTCTTGTATTTTTTTATATCTCCTTGGATTTAGTCGGAAGTAAATTATTTTAGCTAACTCTGCCTCCGCTTTTAAGTATGGAGGAGTACCGTCTATTCGGAATCAGACTCGTCTGAACTCATTTTTGCTGAATTATTGTAATAGATCACACAAACAAATTTGAAATATTTGTCTTTTAATTCCCGCCTTAATTTATTTTTTTATAAATACTGCGTTTAATTATTTGCACTGTCTTACAAATCTAAGTCTTAAAGATAAAATTTAATTATTATTATACATTGTTGTATTTTCTAACTAATTTTCATATCATAAAGCTTACCTTCAATTTTAACTCCGAGGTTTTTTCTAAACGACACAAAAAAGGACGGAATTCCGAAATATCATTGCCATTTTACACAGCACAATTATGAACTAAACGCTGCATACAAACTTCCGCACTAAACCTTGTCGCTACTTTTTTTTTTTTTAAATATGCATCTTGAGTTACGTTTATACTGCCAATAGTACTAACCTCTTTTTATTTTACATTTTGCTCTTAGTGTAAATTGCAAGTGTATACTGCAATGTCGTCTCTTTCTATTTAATCTATGAAAAAGGGACGCCACTTTTTAATTTCTACAATTTGCTCTCGCACTGTCTGTACTTATAATTAAAAGAATTTGTGGAATGCATCCTTTTTACATTTATATACGACCTCATCGCCTTCACATCCTTAGTTTTTTTATAGGTTGGTGACGATGTAAATCGTGTTTCGATATTCAAATATCTTGATACGTAATAGGAATTACATACTTACTTACTGGACAAATATTGATTCCAAATTTAAAATCTCGCTGTTTACTGGACACTTCTAAAAAGTCTTCGGTATGGTATGTTCCACTTACTGTAGGTAGTCTATCTAGCGATGGTAAGGCAACATTACATGCAATTTTTGAGAAAATATTTATAACCACTACAGAAAATTTATAATTGTTATTTTTTCCTTAAATAAATGAATCCGAAAGTCAATAATTTTTATTTATAGACATTATCACTATCAAATCAACTGCTCATTCTAGTAGATGAGTAGGTAGAGAGGTAGATCAGTAGATGCTAACAGAATCATAAAATTTGTCGTTTAGCGCGTTTGGTGCTATTTCTATTTTCATAATAATTTCTGACGCAACTTATCAACTTTGATATCCCCCTGTTTACGATATTAAATAGCACTTGAGATAGGGATTGGTAATCGACAATAAGTTTATCACTGTTATGGTTAACGATGATTAATGCACAGAGGTGATTCATTACAGTGTAGGGTAAGTAATTAGAATTACTGCTATTAATTAGTAATTACTACCCCTAATAATTATGTGGCAGGAGATTTTTCTAGACTAAATTTATTTAGACTTTATAATTATAACTCAGGATTATTCAATAGAAAAACAGCCGATTTATGTTGGATAGTTAGCTAACTGCTAAACATTTAGGTAGGCGTTTAAGAACATGTTTTATGTAGCAGGATAAAAATTGCCGACATTCATGTAAATGGCATGATTACAGAGACTATAAGTATCACTTCCACAACTAAGGCGTACTACTGTACATACATATATCTTGATATATATATATATGTACATATATAGAATTAGGGCCCAGGCCTCACGAGGCATAGCATATTGAGACAATATTGACTTTGTAAGGAAGAAGGGGTGGACGCAAAGCATTCGCGGTACATAGAACAATCGCATTCTACTGAATTCGTTGAATACCGTGTTGTGGTGTTGTAGCCATATTGTACAGGAATGTTAGTATTTGTAACTGACGTAGGAAAGGGCTTGTGCACAAATCACGTGATGTTTTTTCGGCTACTTTTTGACCCCCCCCCTCCCCCCTGGTGATATTTGGTGAGGTTCTTTGCTAACCCCCCCCTCCCCCTCACTACCTCACGTGTATTTTTTTTCCGCCAAAATTTCGTAAAATAGACTCGCTATTTTGAGGTATTTAACAAGTCAAGACTAATTTTTAACAAAACCGAGAAAAAAATATTGACTTTTTCTTAGTTCGTTCACTGTAGAAAAAATACACGTGAGGTCTCCTTATACCCCCCCCTCCCCCAACGTGATATTTCGTGATTTTTTCGTGACCCCCCCCCCTCCCCCTATGGAACCTCACGTGATTTGTGCACAAGCCCAAACTGTCTCATGGGAAATATTAAAACTTTAGAAGCCCAAATGCTGGGATATACTACTTTGTTATTAATGTCGTATATTAATACCCGAATTACAAGGAAATAGAAGACATTAATGGCAATGAGTATTTAAGCCGCCAACCGTTAGTAGCTGTAACTGTAACATCTATAAGAAAAATCCGATGCATGAAGTACAGCTGTCATTTTTGGGACCGGTCTGTCAAATACCGCTTAGCAATTTTAGATTAATGATCGTGCTCAGAAGCTCACTGGCAACCCACACGTAATGGACGTAACGCTGAAAAGCCTTGAACACAATAGGAAAACCGCCTGTCCAAGGGTTTAACAGGATACATTTCAGTGTGCAGCGGGGACACTGAACGCCTTGTCTATCTCACCATTATGAGAACAGACGTGGATTTCGGTTCCACACTAATATACTGTGTTTATATAATTACCAACTCGTTCCAAACGATTTGCCTCTACATTCCATTACTATAATATATGTAGCTATCACTGCTATCACCTCTTTAAATAAGCAACATTATTGTAGATACGAGTACTATATTGGGATGACGAAATGGAACTCTCTTTCTGATTTTTTTTTCCAAAATAACTTAACTATCTAGAACATTGTTTCTTTGTTATTCCACAACCTTTTGGGTGCTTGTCTTTCGACCTCACCAGTATTCAAATTACACAAAACATATTACTTTAAATTATTATTGTTTACCTACATACAAAATACCTACCTTTTTAGGTATTCGTTTACTTATACTTACTTGAAATTATTTAAATAAGCGAGACACCTGTTTTAACATGGTAGAAACTAGTATTAACGTGGTAGAAAAACAAAGACTGAACTTAAAAAAAAAGGTCATGAAGCATACTAAAATACCTACTAACTAACGTTTTGTAAGCATTAAAGAATCACAGTACTATGTATACAAATATTGATTAGCACTGCCTGCCAGTATGTCCAGAACAGAATATATTTTGGTAAATTTTATACCCTTCACAAAATGTGACATTTGGACGATGGGCAAATTTGTATGGGGGGTGTCCCCACCCACCAACAGAGATGAGACCGGTGCAGATAGTTTTATGATGACCCAAAAAAGGTGGTTAGATAATTATTAACTTAAAAATCAATGGGGTTCTCCCGTAATTAGAGTTTAAAGTTCGGTAATTAACTGCATGTGGCGAAAGTTGGTACTAATTAACTCATATATTTTTAGAGCTTTTACATAGATGGTAGCGCCAGTATATTAATAAATAGCTTGACAACTTTAGAAATGGTCGGAAATGAATGATATAATTATATTATTTAGTAAATATGCTTAACTTGCAGTCATAAAATGTTTATATTGCAATAAAATGCAATTTTATTGAAACTACACTGGCCATCTAGTGTGGAATAGGAGAACTGACACTGACATTATTCTTGACAGTAATTACTAAACGTGTTGAGTAGCCGAACTAATGATATACGTCAATAATGCTAGATCCATATAATCGTTTAAAAACGCCGCGCGCCAAAGACAGTAAGCAATACATAAAAGTATGTATAGGTACGGAACGAAAATTCAGAGCATAAATGTACATTATCTATCTTACTCATGCTATATGGATTAGAGCGGGACGATGATACAATAATTTTGTTACGATATTTATCTACATTCCTGCAACTTGATACCTATGCGTCCCCATTACTTACTAATAAACCAGCTTTTGCCATATTTCGAGCATTCCAAAGCATAAGGAGCGGTCGGATATTAGCCCATTTTACAAACAGGCTCTAAGCTTTAAGATTGGAGTTCGGGATTGGGTGAAATCGGAAAGGTTCTTATCTCAATCGCATATGTGGAAGTCTTCTTCTCATTATGAAGGTGAAAAAGAGACAAAAAATGTATTGTCGCAGTGGTAGCCTTATACTTGTCGTTTCCAAAATATTTTCGCTTGCACACTTTCAATGAAGTATGCAAATCTCCCTACTCTCCTCAAAATATAGTACTCTGGAACTGCTCTATCAGATGTCTACCAGGCAGCTTCGTTTTATTATGATAAGATTAAGTATTATTCCATGTCTGGTATTACGATGGGTATAAAAAAACTCCTCGGGACTATACAAAAACTTACCTATGTCAATATTTCCGACCAACCAGGTTATGTTTTAAAGTACTTAATCAGTGCTTATCAGTAGACATGAGAAGTTGGTTGTTAATTCCGATAAAGTCGTGCATGCATCACTGTAGTATAAAGTTATATAATATGTGACTAGACTTAACAGAAAATTAACCATCATCATCATGCCCCCTGATTCCGACTATCTGTACCACCACTTTCCCTAGAAGTTAAATGTGGATTTTTTCCCTAACGTTTTGTTTGTTTTTCAAGGCACGCTTTGATTCTGACTGATCATTTTATATGCTGAAGCTTAATCATTTTATACCTTTTTCAGAGTGATCGTCAGGATTATGCGATTTTCGATGATGTAGTTTCCAGATTAAGGACCTATTTAAGTACTATTCAGAAACTTCAATCAAACCTTGTATAAAATTATAATGAATGTGGTTCAACCATTTTGATGTCAGGACGTTATTACCATTTTTTTATGAAAAGATGCATGCAAGTTGTAAATCTGAACAAAGTGACACGGACTTGATCAAGCCATTCTGGTGTCAGAATGCCTAAATCACATCCTTTTTAGCTTTTAATTCTTTTAAACAAGGTATAATTTTGTTATGTCGAGGTTCCCATTAATTATTAAACTCCGAACCACACAACATAAAGTACTCCAGCCATCCTAACGCTCACCCTTAAGGTCACAGCACACATATCAATTCATGAGCAGATCAACACCGCCTCGCCTTTCCCCTTGCCGTCAAACAGGCTTCCACGTAACGTAACCACGTAACTGACGTAACTTAAGCGGATAAGAAGCTCCGGCACGTCAACTCGGCTACGGCTAGGCGACGCCGCGCCTACGGCTCGCCGACCGTACGGTTGTTCGGTAACGCCGGCCGTGGGAGGGGCGTGGACGCGGTTCGTGAGCTTGTCCCGAGGTGAGGCGATTACATTACGATTCCGATTAGTCTGCAGTAGATAGTTTCATACAAATGATACTGAACGGCTCGAGTTGATAGGGTGACGATCCCCTTCCGAGTTGATATGTGTGCTGTGACCTTTAAGCGACTGCTATCCAATCACCGTAACGATCGCAGAGATGAGGTCCAATTTCTGAATTTTCCATGCTGCGTTATTTACCAGATTCCGTTTTTTTACGGAATCGTTTATAACCAAATTATGAAATACACAAATTCCGATTTTTCCACATTCGTTTTATTACTGATTCTGAATTATCCAATTTCTGATATTTTACACATTTATTTATTTTCCATTTCGACTTTTGTCATATTCAGAATTTTCCACATTATTAAATTAACCACCAAAAAGCGGTGGTAGCCTAGTGGTTAGGGCATGCGACTTTCAATCCGGAGGTCGCGGGTTCGAACCCGGCCCGTACCAATGAGTTTTTCGGAACTTATGTACGGAATGTCATTTGATATTTACCACTCGCTTTTCGGTGAAGGAAAACATCGTGAGGAAACCACCTAAGCCCAATAAGGCCTAGTTTCCCCTCTGGGTTGGAAGGTCAGATGGCAGTCGCTTTCGTAAAAACTAGTGCCTACGCCACATCTTGGGATTTAGGTAGCCGACCCCGATTGAGAATTCATTCTCAAAAAAAATGGGACAAGGCTAGGAGGATGATGATTAAATTAACCAATTATTATTTTGTACGCATGCGTGTTATTCCATAATACGTATTTTGTATAGTAATCAATGAAGTAATCAATTACAACAAATAAACAATCAGAAATTGGATAATTCAAAATCAGGAATAAAACGAATGTGGAAAAATCGGAATTTGAGAATTTCATAATTTGGTTATAAACGATTCCGTAAAAAACGGAATCTGGTAAATACCGCAGCATGGAAACTTCAGAAATTGGATCTCATCTCTGCGATCGATCTAGTTAGAGTATTTGTCAAGGGCGTAGAAAGAGCTACGTCCAAACTTTTGCTACGGTCCTGGCATGAACGTTCCACTTCAACACTTATTAATCTCGCCTGCATGCTCGTCGGTTTAGCGTACTTTTGACTTGCCCATTTTTATAACGTGTTCAATCTGATCGAGAAATGTTTGTCTAGGTCTTCTCTGTTCCAACATTTTCATTTAAATTCGCCATGTAGATTTGTCTACTCAATCTCCCTTTCTGCATGTCCAAACTATCTTAGCATCCCTTTCTCAATTCGAGTTACTACATCTTCTTTCACACCTTAAGTTTTACAAACTATATTTTAATTTCTTGCTTCCTCTGCTACATCCAACGTTCACTTCCGTATACAAGTGTTGGAACCAAATACACCTCTATGCACATCCAGAGACTATACTTAATTTAATGGATTTTAAGTGTTTTTTAATGGCTAGGCAACTCGGCAAATGGCTCGACTGCCTCTTGTGCATAATCTGTCATTCGCAACCGTACACACACCAATTTTATACTATTTCCTTTTTAAATACCATGGTTTTCGCTTTTTCCCATTCACTTTAATTCCTTTTCTTTATTCACAATCTCTTGCAATTCAATCCATCGGCCAGTGCCGACGATGAATGCGATACTTGACTGAGCATCGGCGCAAAGTAAACATAAATTGACACGTAATTCCCCTATCATCAAGCCACAATCACTCTCTATTATATTCTATTAGACAGTTATTCATGAATAAATAATTGAACAGCTACCGTTATACATCCATTACAATACCTTCTTGGATGTTAAACTGACAGAGGCTAATTCTGCGGTAATTTCTGCAGTTTTATTGAATCCTATTTGTACAGAGGCACGATTACAACTGTACACCAGTCTCCGGTCTTTCCTCCAATACAAATTGAAACGCTGTATAACTTACTCTCCACTACGCTCTGGCTGGCCCACGGTTTCCCGGCGGGTACCCGCCGTTATCTTTAAAACGTCTCTTAGGCTCTCCCAAAACCCCTTCCATTCCTTCTTAGGTACTCGATACACCAGACCGCTAAGCTTCGCCCCCGTTGGTAAATTCACTTGATACAATATTGTATCCACTTTTACGAAATGGATTTATAGAAAACTTTTATTTTTTAGTAGATAGATCTTACTTTGTCCTTATGGAGTCAGTTCAAGTGGGAAGTAAACATTCTTAAAAATACATAATTAATTGTTTTATGTAGTGGACGTTTTCAATACTACTTAGACATTTTAACTGGGGACTAAATCTTCGAAAGATATGTTACTAAATAGAAAAAGTTTATTGGAAACAAAGAAAATATGGTAATATTTACTAACAAAAAACAGTACAAAATAGACTATCTAATCAGATAGTTCGACTCTTATCATTACAGTCACAAAAACACGTGGAATCACGATGGACCAAGGATCACGATGGCCTTTGGCACCAAGATTGACCCAGAAAGGGTGTCATGAGCCCTCTTCTCGCCGCCAGTATGATTTTCTATGCCGACTCTAAGAACATCGTCTCACTCGATTGTCAGTCCAAGCTGGGTTTTTTATCTCTTGTTTTAATCTGAAACAGAGTTAAATAGTGATAATTTTTACAAGGTTTTATTTTACTCGCTTCTATATATGTATGAATATCTTGGACAATTCATGCAAGCAGTATCTGAAGCACTTTCTAGTCACTGATTGAAGTCAGTAAAAAAATAACATAATCCTTCCGAATTTGGACTCTTTATAATCGTCTCGGTGACTGATTGATGGATGTTGAAAGAAAAAAAACGAAGGAAATTACGTTCACATGTGTTCATACATACGACCGTATATGAGAGGGTATCCGGACAAGAGTCCTTTCTCGAAATGAACTAAATATACAAAAAAGAAATTAAATACATAGTATTGACAAGATTGTGAAAGCGTTGATAAGTATGAAATTAGGTAAGGCTGCGTATCCGTCGAGGATACGGTGGAAAGACTTAGCGGTGGACACGCGTCGGTAGCTCCATGTCGCCACGTACCAAGAAGCGTTTGCCTTGAATTTTACACAAATAATCAATAAAATACAGTTCATCATCATTTTGACTCGGAGACGTCCATTGTTTAATATATGTCTCCGTAAAGACTTCCATAACGAACGGTTCGTTTTGGTACGGGTTTGATTTTGGTCGCCACTGACTGCTTGTGTACATCCTATGTTATGGATGGAGAACATTTTACTTTAAAGCACAATACAGAAACAGTCCAACTGTTCAGTTCTCTAAGGAAATGAAGTCGGAGGAAATAAAATAACATACAATCGTAGACACAATCACTTAGTAGCCGCGGGAGAACCGCGCTCTCACTGGGAATCGAACCCAGGATCCCTAAGCTTGATAAAAATGACTTCTTCTAATCACCATACTTTGCAGCGAGCTAATAATGTCGTCGTTCTTAGGTACACGAGTCTGCGTTCAGCCCCCTTATCAGCTAGTACGCTTGTCACTCGATTGTCAGTCCATTGTCAATTGTTATCTCTTGTTTTATTCTGAAACAGAGTGAAATAGTGATTATTTTACTAGCTTTTATTTAACTAGCAATGTTTGTATGTTTGAGGTCTAATCTTGCTTCATAGTCTAATCAGCTTCTTTTCTGCATATTTCCTTTTTTTCCCTTACACATACATACTCACTTCAATAGCAGAATATGCCGATGCATTTTTAACACTTTGGCTACCATAAGCGTTACCAGTAGGATCACAGTAATCTTCTCAGTTTGATCATGTCATGAGCTGATGCTCATGACATGATCAAAGCTTCTGAACCCACTGGTGATACCAGTGGGTTCAGAAGCTCATTTTTCGGGATATTGCTTTGCGGATTTTTTCGAGGGCCAGAGTCAAACTTTGAATACTACGTTGTAGAGGATACTCTATAGTTCTTTATTATAAAACTTGACAGACAGACTGACGGACGAACATACACCGAAGTGAGAGGTACGAAACTCTAAAAATATCAGTTAACAACCTTGTATGAATCAAAATCCAGCCCTGACATAATGACCAGCAATTCAGAAAGTATAGTAAAATTTTCGTTTATATATGTATAGTGGTATCAGAACCGTAAGTAATCAGTACATATCATGAATAACTAATATAACATATCAAGGTTAAACTTGTTCTAACGCAGTTTTGTTACTTTGACGGTTTTTGGTATACACACAGACGAAGGACAAAGGTGATACAGACAGATGGACATGGCGCAATTATAGCTATAAGCGTTCCTAGTAAATTTTACGTGGGCAAAAATATACAGACAAATCCAGTGAAAATAAGTAAATGATACAGTGCTTTTACTCATATTTACTATTTTGTTTGTTAGGCCTTTTTAGGGTTCCGTACCCAAAGGGTAAAAACGGGACCCTATTACTGAGACTTCGCCGTCCGTCCATCCGTCCGTCCGTCCGTCCGTCCGTCCGTCCGTCCGTCTGTCACCAGGCTGTATCTCAACAACGGTGATAGCTAGACAGTTGAAATTTTCACAGATGATGTATCTTTATTGCCGCTATAACAACAAATACTAAAAATAAAATAAAATAAATATTTCAGGGGGGCTCCCATACAACAAACTTGTTATAAATTATATATACATATGTATAGGTACGGAACCCTTCATGCGCGAGTCGGGCTCGCACTTGCCCAATTTTTTTGTATAATATACGTAGATAAGTCCGTAAGTGGCATATACCACTTTCTAGAAGCAACATCTATTTTTCACGTGGCAAAGTCTATTGAAACAGTCGCGCGCGCGGACGAAATGAATGTAAACCGTGTTAATTACTCGCGCCAATTGTTTTCGTTATAAGTGTTAAGGCTTCCTACGGGACAAGTTTCACCTAATGGAACAGAATGTCATCTTACAAATTCTGAGCAATTCAGTACTTTGTAATAACTTAAATTCAATGGAATTTGTAAGGATCAATGTATAAATGTTCTAATGTTAATTTTTTTTTATGTTTCGACTGAATGACTGTAGCGTCAGCTACTATTATTATAAAATTGAGTTGTCTGTAAATTCTATACATTTTCCAAAATTGTCGGACTGTTAAACTTACCATTCAACCTATTTACAAAGCGATTCGTGTGGAGTAAGTTTGTAGAACGCCATGAATATCTCGTGAAACATACTGTATTCGAATTTTGAATTCGTAGATGATCGCTTTCAATCGTAGACCTATAAAATAAAAATATCATTAAAATCAAACTACTTTTATAAATAATGACACAAAGGTAAATTAAGAAAGAAAAATTGAATGCGATCCACTACAATCTAAGCAGGACTCGAACCTGCGACCTCTGTGTTTCCGGCGCATTGCTCTCCCAACTGTACTATTAGATCGCTACGTCAATCACACCAAATCCTTCATTCCATAATTTATTGGAGCGCCCTCCGCGTCATATGTGTGTTGCTGTGTAGCGTAATATAAAAAGTTATAGTTTTATAAAAAGGTTTTAATATATATTTTTGGCTTGTAGTTATTAAAATATAATTGTTTTCATACTTATCTCTTAGTGTTTAGTATTGTAAATATGTTTTGGGGTATTTTTGAAATCGGAACCACGTGATACTCCAAATTAATAGTGTCTGAACGATTACTAACTAACTCATATAAATAAGACCCGCGCGATTTCCGTGCGATTCTATAATCGCGCGGTTCCCGCCGTGTCTGAATGGGCGCGAAACTAGCGGCGCCGCGCGGCCGTTCGGGGTGCCGCGCGGCTGCTCGCGTTGCCGCGGGCGGCCGCGCGCTCTCCGCGCTGCTCGCCCCCGCCCCGCCGCCGAAACAGCCCACCAGTTCTCTGTACTCTAGAAGGGTCGGGGGAGGCGGCGCACGGTCGACAGCGGCCGCCGGCGGCCGCTGCTGCCGACCGCTGCTGACCGCTGTCGGCCGCTGCCCTTCCGGTGTGAATCAGCCCTAAGGTTTAGTATTATTTAAAAAAAAACGTTTGTCAAACAATAATTTTATAAATAACGTTTCACAAACAGATCTTCACAAACATGTAATTTCGCAAACTTTCCATATCACCAATGGTAATTTAACAAATATACATTACACACAGTATCATTTCACAAGCTCTTCATATCATAAGTGATATATTAAGAACTTTAAGAATCAATAAACTTTTCTTACATAAATAATAACATACTTATGTTCTCGTACTCGTACAGTCAGATTTTTGATGTTTTTTTTTTAAATAAAGTATTCATCAAAGAATGCCTTTTTACTAAACGTTACTATGCCATAAGTTGATTTGCCAATTGAAGTGCTTGTGAAATGAATGAATAGTTTCAATTTGATGATTTGCGATATGTTGATTTTTCAAGTAAAACTAGGGAAACGTGGACGGAGTGAACCTTGACAATTATACTTACCATTATTTACAAAGCGATTCGCGTGGATTATGTTTGTAGAACGCCATGGAGATTTAAACATTTCGTGTTTCTTTTTCAGCGAAGATTCTTGAATACGATAAGTAAAATCGTAGTTGATCGATTTAAGTTGTTTACCTAGGAAAAAGTATCATTGAAATCAAACTAAATACTTCTGCAAATAATTTACACTTCGTAAATGTGAAGCTAAGCTTGAATGAGCGGATAACCACTGGGGCAGCAAAGTCCTGGATTAGTGACTATGTATGTACAGGAAACCTACGTATCTGTAGTCGCTAGATGCGATGTTCGCAAGATCTATATTTGTGGCAAGCTAAAGAGTAGGCCTTATTTGTTCAGCAGTGGATGTCCATGGTCCATGGCTGATAGATAGATAGAAGGCTGAGAATTTAACAGTTCTTTTGGCACACTACCTGCCGAGCGACAGGCAGATTCGGACTTGTTTCCTCACTTCAAAGGAGTTCAAGAACATACATACGGACGGACGGACGGACGGACGGACAGACGGACAGACGGACAGACGGACAGACGGACAGACGGACAGACGGACAGACGGACAGACGGACAGACGGACAGACGGACAGACGGACAGACGGACAGACGGACAGACGGAAAGAAAAGAGAAAACGTGCTTCATCACATTTAAACTGAACGGGCACCTGAATGGGAGTCTGAAGGTGTGTGCAGGCGATGCCCCTATACAGCACGCGACCTGCACACGCCTGCTCGGGTTCCACATCGACAGCGCGCTGAAGTGGGAGACGCACATAGACGAGGTGTGCGGCCGGCTCGGGCGCGCGTGCTTCGCGTTGCGGCGGCTGGCGCGCACGGCCGGGCCTGCCGCGGTACGCGAGTGCTATTTTGCAACGGTGCACTCTCTGCTCACGTACGGAACTGAGCTCTGGGGCCGAGCTTCGGACTGGCGGAGAGTGTTCGCGATGCAGAAGAGAGCGATTAGAGCGATGGTGGGCCTGCCGGCGGACGCCTCAGCACGGGAGCACTTCAAACAATTGAATATCCTTCCCTTGCCTTGTCTATACCTGTATCAGGTGGCGGTGTTCACTCACGAACATCTTGATGCTTTCAAGCGCAAGGGGAGTAATTCAAATTATAGATTGCGTAGCAACAAGCACGAGAATAGGCTGGTGGCAGATTCGCACAAACTTACCAAATCAGAGCGGTCCGTGCATTACTCAGGGCCTTCCGTCTATAACCGGTTGCCTGACGCGGTAAGAAATGCAGCTTCCGTTCCAAGTTTTAAAGGAACATTGAAAAAATGGCTCCACGAGAACAATTTCTACAATTTTGAAGATTATTATAATTTACCTTTTACATTGTAAATGTACCTAATAGTGTTTAATTTGTAATAATATTTGTGACCTATAACCGCCTGTTATCAATAAATAATTTCATTTCATTTTCATTTCATTTCATAATGTGGTTCAGCCATTCCGATGTCAAGATGGCATTTATTCAATTCAAAGCATTTTTATCTGATCATGTCCATATATTGTTAATTACATAAAAGTTATAAATGATTATTATTAACCTAAAAAAAACATCATACACACAGCCTCTCGATTCCACATGGATAGTATTCCAGCGCTTCCATATAGCGCTAGCAGGATACTCCGACAATAGGCGCAAGAGGGTGTTGGAACTCTCACACACGCGCCGCATCAGATGCAATTTTCTTGCGTAATATGGCACTGAAGCAATCAGTGCGCGCCTCAGCGAACATACCTGACGCGGTGCAAAAGCGTGGTAGCCCAAACAGCACTCTGAACCCATTGTTGTATTGGGCGCACAGGGCCTCGAAAGCCATTTTAGTGCAATTCTCTGTCTGACAGAATGCCTTAAAAAGGATTACTTTAACATTTCTATCACAACGTGCTAACATGTTACAGCGCACGGCGAATGCCCTGCGCTCCCTCTCAACATCGGGATCATCATGGAGATTTTCAGTGATCCAGTGTCCGAGATACTTAAAGCTGGTGACTCTTTTTAGTGAAACCTCATTTAAGAATACCGTAGGAACAGCATCAAAGGCCTTATTTCTAGCAAACATAAACACTACAAGCTCACTTCTGCTAGAATTGTATCTCAGACCGTGAATCACCGCATACTACGCGCGATTTATGCGTCCATATAAGTACTAAAAACTTGATATCACTCACCTGGAGCAGTATCCGACTATATCCCTTGGGATCTCTTATTTCGGTCATTATCTCCTAACCACCATTTCTCCCAAGTATTTTCCCTTTTTTAGCGAGGTGATGAATGGTACTACACAGTGCCATACATATATAGCTTACTAAAACTTGGCATCACTCAATTTGAAGACTCTCTCTTAGTTCAGTGAATCTGATTTTATTACGACTATAACGTTTCATTATAATAAAACCCGTACCGAAAGGATAAAAAACGGGACTCCATTAATAAGACTCCGCTGTCCGTCCGTCCGTCCGTCTGTCTGTCTGTCCATCCGTCTGTCTGTCTATCTGTCCGTCTGTCTTATTTACAGCTACGATAGTATTATTGGACAAAATAAAATAAAATAAAACAAATCCCACAGTGTGGACCTGGAACCATCTCCGCAGGAGTGGAGAGTCCCACCAGTCTGAGAATACATGAAAGATGCTGTTGAAGCTCTCACGTAAGCAATTTAATGCTGATACACACCGCTTCCTCATGAAGGCCGGGAAACCGTCTGTAGGTGCATCCGCAAACATCCCCGACGCGCTACACCGCCATGGCAGCTCCATCAGCACCCTGAGTGCGTACCCACCACGAATATGAGGCCCACAGACAGCACGTGTACATAAACTGACAATTAACTTGTGTATAGGTATTTATACAGCGTGCAAATCTGCGAGCCAGCATATTACCTACAACAGACAGCCAGCGACCTACGTTCCCTATCGATGTCAAGTTTATACTTCAGATCCTCGGTGACCCAGTGGCCCAAATATTTAAATGATTATTATATAGATGTTCTAAATAGTCCCAAAGACGTACTTAATCTGACCATACAACATCGAGTAGTCCAGCCCTCCTGACGCTCACCCTGCAACGGGCTCCAAGTTACCCAATTAGTTCCCTTAATATGAATGTTTTCTTTCTTATAATCTATTTATACATATTTTAAAAATTAAATATTTATATATACATGACGATGCTGATATTTTAATTTACGAGAATTTACTCTTTCAGCTGCAAATACCTCAAACAGGTCTCTCTCTACCTTATGACCTAGCATACAGTTTGCATCATTATCATAAGATCCATTCAACTTTTATCATTATCAGCTTTCATTTTCCACCCAGATCTGTTGTTCTAAAATAATGATCTAAGGAGTTTTTTCAATTGATATTTTATAACCACGCTTTTCTCCCAACGGCGTAGACAGAGCTCCGCTCATACTCTTGCTACGGTCCTGGCATGCACGTTGTACTTCAACATTAATTAATTCCGCCTGCAGGCTCGTCAGTTTAGAGTACCTACCTTTGACCTGTCCTTTTTTAGAACGTGTTAAATCTAATCGAGAAATGTTAGTTTGTCTGCTCAATCTCCTTCTATGCATCCTCTGTAACATACCTAAACTATTTTAGCATCCCTTTCTCAATTTGAGTTACTACATATTCTTTCACACCTTAAAGTTTACGAACTGCATTTTTTTTTTGCTTCCTCTGCTACATCCAACTTTCACTTCCGTACACAAGTGTTGGAACCAATACACCTCTATGTAGGTACCTCCAAAAACGCCTTGTTAGAGATTTAATGGCTGGGCAGCTCGGCAAACTCCAATCTCTCATTAGCAACCATACACACACTAGGTATTGTTATACTATTTTCTTTTTCAAATACCATGGCTCTTCATCTCTTGCCTTTTTCGCATCCACTTTAATTCCTTTCTACAAAGCTTTATTCATGATTGTCACAATCTCCTGCATAATTCAATCCGTCGGCTAGTGCGAGTGCCACGATCGAAGTGACACTTTACTGAGCATGAAATATATATTAGAAAAATATATTAGCATATATTAGGAAAAAATTGATACGTCATTCCTCTATCATCAATCCACAATCACTCTCTTTTTATTCTGTCAGATAGTTATTCACGAATAAATAAATAACTGAACAGCTACCGTTACACATCCACGTCTATTATCTTCTTGGATGTTGAACAGAACTGAGGAGGCCAATTATGCGGTAATTTCTGCAGTCTTATAGGTACAGCGGCACGATTACAACCGTGCACCAGTCCCCGGTCTTTCCTCCAACACATATTGAAAACGCGGTATAACTTAGGTACTCTCAACTACGCTCTCACCTCGTCTTCTCGGCGAGGACCCGCTGTAATCTTTAAAACGTGTCTTACGCTTTCCCAAAACCCCTCACATTCCTTTTTAGGTACTCGATACACCAGACCGCCACGCTTCGCTCCCGTTGGTAACTTCATCACCCGATACATTATTGTATCCACTTTTAAGAACTGGATCTATGGAGATTTTTTTTTGTATGGAGTTAGTTAAGTGGGAAGTTTATGTACTTGAAAATAATATAGAATTAATGATTTTATGTAGCGGACATTTTCACTGCTACTTAGATATTTAACTATGGCCTAAATCTTCTATGTTGTTAAGTAATAAAAAGTTTATTTGATACAAAATATTAATTATAGCAATATTTTACAAATATAAAATAGATTATCTAATCAAATTGCCCGCCTCTAATCTTTACAGGCGCAAAAGGCCCCTAGATTACGATGAATCACGATGGACAGCCTTTGCCCCAAGATTGACCCAGAACCGGTGTCATGAGCCCGCTCGCGTAGCCGATGCCCATTTCCCTAGAAAAAGCTCCTTTGCCTCCCTCTGAGGTCCAAAAACCGGTCGTTTTCACCGCCAGTAAGATTTTGTATGCCAACTCTAAGAACATTTTCATTTCGTCTCACTCGATTGTCAGTCCACGCTGGGTTGTTATCTCTGGTTTATTTCTGAAACAGAGTTAAAAAGCGATTATTTTTACTAGCTTTTATTTTACTTGCATCTATGTATGCAGGTATGTTTTGGTCATATCAAGCAAGCAGGATTTGAAGCACTTTCAGGTCACCGATTTAACTCAGTAAAAATATTACATAATCCTACCGAATTTGGACTCTTTAAAAACGTCTCGGTGAATAATTGATGGATGTTCGAGTAGAAAACGAAGGAAATTACGTTCACATATGTTCATACATACATAAAATGGTGACCGAACCAAGCGTAGTGAGACCGTGTAGAACAAGACATCCGGACAAGAACTCTTTCTCGATGTGAACTAAAAAAACAAAAGGGAAATTAAACACATACTATGGATGAGATTGTAAATGCGTTAAAAAGTATTAAATATGAAATGCAGGAAGGCTGCGGGATATGACAGGGTCGAGGATACTCCGGCGAGACGTAGCGGTGGATACGCGTCGGTAGCTCGTGTCATCATGTCCCAAGAAGAGTTTGCCTTGAATTTTACACAAACAACCAATAAAATATAGTTCATCATCATTTTGAGTCCGAGACGTCCATTATTTAATAGATAAAGACTTCCATAACGAACGGTTCGTAGTGAGCGCCCGTACATTCTACATATACAATACAATAATAGGTACTTTATTGCACACTAACAAGGAAAATATAACATGAAAAATCTTAAATTAAACAATGGCAGACAATAGGCGGTCTTAACGCTAAAGAGCGATCTCTTCCAGACAACTTTTCGGTAGCGGAGAAAACAAAATTAAACAGGAAGGAATTATATAGATGGTGGAATAAGAACTTAAATAATATGAGAAGTAACAAATAATTGTCATTCTATGTTGTGGAAACAATTTTATTTTAGTGAACAATACAAAAACAGCCTGACTGTTCTCTAAAGAAATGAGGTCCAAGGAAATAAATATCACCACCTAATGGACGCAACCGTTTAGTAACCACGGGGGAACAAACGTTTGTTTGCCACCTCCGTAATATATAAAAATAATTATGCAGGATTTTAATACTACCTTAAATACTTACCTGATTTGTTTTATTCTCATAGGTATTTTATATTTAATATGAGCTGAAAAACAAAACATTCTGATAAACATGAAAAAAAAAATACTACTTTTAAGCTGAGCTATCTTAAAATATGACAAAAGTTAGATCTGTTGCAGAGTCAAGCTTTTACTGCTAACTTTTCGCGGTATACAAAGAACCTGATGCTCTCCACACCGCTGTACAGATTTTCTTGATTCAGAACTCGATGCTCTACATAAAAACACAATTCTACGTTTAATGAATATCAAAGCATCTCTTCAGAGGCTACGAGGCACAGACAGACTTAGTTATGTGCTGGTCTGTGATGGCTAGTGGACGGACGGACGGACGGACGGACGGACGGACGGACGGACGGATGGATGGACAGACGGACGGATGGACAGACGGACAGACGGACAGACGGACGGACGGACGGACGGACAGACGGAAAGACGGACAGACGGACGGACGGACTGACGGACGGACGGACAGACGGACCGACGCACAGACGGACAGTCGGACAGACGGACCGACGGACAGACGGACAGACGGACAGACGGACGGACGGGCGGACGGACGGACGGGCGGACGGACGGACGGACGGATAGACGGACCGACGGACAGTCGGACAGACGGACAGACGGACGGACGGGCGGACAGACGGACAGACGGACGGACGGACAGACGGACGGACGGACGGACGGACGGACAGACGGACCGACGCACAGTCAGACAGTCGGACAGACGGACGGACGGACGGACGGACGGACGGACAGACGGACAGACGGACGGACGGACCGACGCACAGACAGACAGTCGGACAGTCGGACAGACGGAAGGACGGACGGACGGACGGACAGACAGACAGATGGACAGATGGACAGACGGACATGGCGAAACTATAAAGGAACCCTTATAGTTTCGCCATGTCCGTTGTTGACTACGGATCCCTAAAAAGACTTCTAATCACCATACTTGCAGTGAGCTGATAACATCGTTGCGTTTCACGGCTGTGACAATAAAAATAAGGTTTAAGTGGAACATACAAACACGAAAAATAGACAGACAGACTTTAATCCATTAAGAGTCCGCAGCAAGCTCGATTCTTCATACAAACGTAGTTACGTCCTTATTTTAATATAACATGTCACATTATCATGAAATTCTCTAAATATAATGAGATAAGATATATCTAGGGCTAAAACTAGTTTATGACTCTTGAAATGTTAATAGAAAGAAAATAGAGCGAGTACAAGTTTTGCATTTTTAGACCCCAGAAAGTTGTTCAGTTTGGCGGCATACTACGACCAAAATATAGTTTAGATTGAAGTCAAAACCTATTTCCGGTGTCGATTAAACTATGCAGTTTGATAAGAAAAAAGATTTATCAAAATTGATCTCGTAGTTTTAAAATGAGAGCGTAACTACGAAAACCTTAAAATAAATTACAAAAAATTGTTGCGAAATTGCAGCGAATTACTCTAGCGCGGGGAACGGTCCGGGGGGGCGGCGGTAAGCACCGCCCTTATCATAGCTACTCCTAGCCAGCCTCGCGCAACTCTCAAGGTAAAAAACGAACGACAACGGCTATATGAAACGGGGGTGAATTTTTTACCTATCTAAGTTTGAAAGAACGTTGAAACCTACAAAGCATTAGATAATTGGCGACAATCGAATTTAGGCGGGTTGTACTTCAGCCGCCATTTTTGTCCGCCATGCCATGTTAGATGACGTTTCTATTTTGCTTCTGTCAAGGTTCTGCGATCTTTTCAAATAATTCAAATTTCACAAATAATCTAATAATTTGCATTCTTTGGGTGTAGTGGTCGTCTAGAAGGTACACAAGACAATCACAATTGCAAAAATGAGTGGATTGAAAAGGAAAAAGTGCGAAATAGGCAGAATGAAAACGTGTCGAATGGACGGTCAAAAAAGACTATTCATGGCAAGATTTCCACCGGACGAAGATCGGTAAGTAAAAAATATAATTAATTACTGCGTGTTATAACCATGTTAATCGTAAGTTTCATTGAAAACTTGGTATTTCGGGTAAAATAATACATACCCTTATACGTATGTAAACAATAGTGCTGTATGTAAGTTTTATCGATAATTTTCATTTGAAGTGAAAAATACCTGGGTAAATACGGAATATCTTTCTTCAAGCAAAAGCCACTACTTTTTATGCCAGTTTGAGTTAGATTATGGTCACAGAAATATTTTACGAAAAATCTTCAATGGACTATGAATGGTACGGTTTCATCTGGACAAACAGATTCATTTTACTCTGTAATTTTCTGTTTACCCTGTATTATTTGTGTTGCAGAACTTCCAACCTGGAGCACAGACTGGAGTGATGAAACCGCTTTTTTCGTCTATGTTTATCAGCAAGCCAAGCAAAGTTTGAACGAAATAAAATTATTTGCACACTTTTGTTTTTTTTTATGAAGTCAGTAACCTAAAGTAAACCAAATGTTTACATTGAAGCGAAATATTTAATGATTTAAATTACCGGAAAGCCGTTGGAGACGCGGGTGCGAATGCGAACCCCGCCTGAACCATTTTTTTTAAATACCGAAATCGATATCGATAATTCGATAATTTGTGTAACATGTGACATCCCTATTTTGTTCTTGATGTTGGCATTATGTCATGAGTTGACACTGACACTGATATTGTTTGCGGCTTCATATTGGCAGTATGTTTCGTATGGCACTCCCGTCTCTTAAAACGTAGTGATTACATACTCTTTGCTCCTAGCGCGCTCTCGCTTTACTGCTAGCGCCCTGTCTTCCTCTAGGTGAAACAACAACATTTTAAAGCGTAAGCGCGCGATTTCAACGCGGAGTTGAGCGGACCTTGCTGCGGACTCTTAATGCAGGGATAAAGCAGTTCTTTTCTGTACCTAGACCTTTTTTGCTCCAAAATCCAAACTGCTGTACCTAAAGAATGTTTATTGTGACGCCACAGACAGACCCACACATACACAGACACGCATACAATACATACGTTAATATTATATGACATCCTTGAGTGAGCGAATGGCTACTGGGGCAGAAAAGTCCTGGAGTAGCGACCACGTATAGGAAAACTCAGTGTAGGAAGGCCTTAGGTACGAATACCTAGGTGGACGGATGACCTCGTGTGGGTCGCGGGGAGGCGGTGGATGCACTACACGCAGGGTCTTTTGTCTGTAGCGAACTATCAAAGTTAAGTACTCAACTTTGGAAATGGCTGCGGTTATTTTCAACAAACAAATCTAAGGACCATCTGTGGCCCTATGATGGTTGCTTTTATCACGCGATAAATAAGTGATAAAGAATCCGTCACGTTTTGACATATTGCGAGTGTGAGTGACAGATGCTTTGTCACTTATTTATCACGTGATAAACGTAACCATCATAGGCCCCCTGGACAGACAATACATTCGATAAAAACACTGCATTCAAATGGGTCCATCCGTTTGAGAGCTACGATCCCACAGAAAAACACACAAATATGTGGATAAACAGAAACACACATACACATGTTAAACTTATAATACCCCTCTTTTTGGGCAGGAATTCAAAACGTTAGTTGAACAGGAAACCGAGACGATGGTAACCGTGCCATGATGGGCTTACTGCGCGCCGCAAACCGCGCTATTAGCGTGCGCATCAGCGTACACTTGGATATTCGGCTCCGTTCATAGCGTCGATTGCATGGCCATGCATTTTCTACAAACAACTAATACAATTCAGTTCATCATCATTTCGACCCCAAGACGTTTGCATACATACCCATGTTTGCCACCTCCGTGTAATATAAAAATAACTTTAAGGATTTTAACAATACCTTGAATACTTATCTGATTTGTCTTATTTTCACATTTTCTAATATGATTCTGTGCTGAAAAAAAAAAACATTCTGTTAATAAGAACATTCTGTTAACTCGTCCAGTACGAACTCTAAATTCATCTTGCTGCTATCTATGTAAGGTGGGCCTAGACGTGTGCGCCGCGCCGGTTTTGTACCGACGCCGCAGTGTACGCCGCCGCGGCGGCGTGAAATCGGCGTGGCCTTGTGTACTTTGTATTTATGCGCATACAAATAATGTTACCTGTACTTTATATATACTTTATATATACTTTATATAAGTACAGGTTACATTATTTGTATGCGCATAAATACAAAGTACACAAGGCCACGCCGATTTCACGCCGCCGCGGCGGCGCACATGTCTATGGCTCTTTCACCGGTAAACGATTAATATCTCCCGAAAACAACCTGATGATCTCGAAACAGCTATTCAGATTTTCTTGATTCATAACGGGATGTTCTCGAT
Organism: Apotomis betuletana; assembly: GCA_932273695.1. Taxonomy (NCBI): domain Eukaryota; kingdom Metazoa; phylum Arthropoda; class Insecta; order Lepidoptera; family Tortricidae; genus Apotomis; species Apotomis betuletana. The sequence continues at coordinate 21,606,876 of OW026301.1, read as the reverse complement.
ATCAGACCATCTTTAGTAAGTAGCAATAACCTAAATTCAAAATTTTAAAACCCCCGTGTCACAAAATGCTGGTTACCTCCCTCATTTTAATGAGTGGTAAAAAATGTTGCCAATGACTTGTTTCAAAGTTGAGTATCTCGGAAATGGCTGCGGTTATTTTCAACAAACAAATCTAAAAACCATCTGGACAGACAAGACATTTGGTTTAAAAACTGCATTCAAATGGGTCCATCCGATTTGAGAGCTACGATGCCACAGACAAACACACAGATATGTAGATAAACAGATACACACATACACATATTAAACTTATAAATATCCCTTTTTTTTCGTCGAGAGTTCAAACGTTAGTTGAACAGGAAACTGAGACGATGATGGGCTTACGCGCCGCAAACCGCGCTATTAGCCTGCGTATCAGCGTACACTTGGATGTTCGGCTCCGTTCATAGCGTCGATGACTTGTATCACTTGTATGGCGACGTAATATGAAAAATCGCCTTGCATTTTCTACAAACAACTAATAAAATGCAGTTCATCATCATTTCGACCCCAAGACGTTCACTGTTTTATACATATATAAGTATATCTCCCTGGCGATTTGTACAACAAACGGTTCTGTTTGGTTTTGGGTTCGGTACATACTTTCTCCGAGAATAAGTAGGCCCATAGGCAAATACATAAATCGTTGATGCCTTATAAAGAAATGTTATTTGAAATATCTACGTACCTACCTGTATTATATTTTTACAGCATTTTCTCGATGAGAATTCAATTTTGCAACTTTTTTAAGACTTGACATATTTTTAAAGTGACAGGTGACTTTTGTTTGGTATAATTTCTTTATAATTTTTAGCCCATAGACAATGCTTTTAAATTTTTTTAATGCTAAGGCTAGACTGATGTTTCAAAAAAAAACTACTCTCCACCAGAGGTCGGTAGTCTACTAGATCTAGTTTTTAGCACTAGCGAACTCTATTGAGCAGTAGAAGAATTGCAATTTTGCTAAATCAAAAGTGTAAAATGGTTATAACTATACTGATATACGCATATATACGATTATAAGTACATAATTAGAAACAGTAACTACCATAATACATTGGTGTTCCATGCAATACCACTTAAATACTAAGCATATGCAAGTTTACTGAAATAAAAAATCTGCACATGAATCTAGGTTTAAGTAATATAATAGTGTAATAATAAGATAACACTACTTACTACAACATTTAAAATGAAAACTATCACGGGACGTTCATAGGCCAACCTCCAAAACAGAGTGCTCGTTAGTAAATAGACAAAATATATATACGAACACAAAATACGATTTTCCAAGAAAACACCATGCTTAAGCCGAATGCTGTCTTAGTGAAAAAACATCATGTTCTTAAGGCCTATAAATAGAGATATGTTTCATTTCTGTTGGTTATCGGGAACATTGCCCCCCACCGTTGAACAAAAAGTGGAATTTAATATTGGCGCCACCGTCTATGCATAAGTAGTCGTTTTGTATTAGTTAAATAGTACCAATTTTGTCCACATTCCTCTTAACAAAACACGATTTTCCAGGAAACCCCCATATTTCCGGTGATTGTTCCCATACTGAAAAACAATCACATTGTTGAGATCTACAAGATGAGATATGTCCCATCTCTGTTGGTGGGTGGGGACGTTTTGCCCATCGTCCTTACCTAATCATACTGCATGTATGTGAAGTTTTTATACGAAATCAAATCTTATATTTTAATCAGGCTTACAAAAATTTTGATGAGACATCGACGCAAATACAAGTTGTTTTTTTTTTATTTATTTCAAATGAAGCGGTTTACACTCACGTGAAATTGACAGGAACGGTGTACGAGTGTACGGGAAGCAGTCCCTGATAAAGAGCTCCATTCGAGTTTGATTTTGAAACATGTCGGGCCGTTCCTGACAGTCCCGCGTGAATGTAAACCGCTTAATACAACAATTAAATATGTTTCACAAAAGTATTAATATCGTATATCGTCGTCTAGTAGGTACCCAATGTACCCATAACACAAGCCTTCTTGAGCTTAATTTGGGACTAGATCGATTTGTGTGAGGTTGTCCGATATTTATTTATTTATTAATAAGATTATTACAATTACATATAAGCGTGTGCAACAAAACCAGATTTACCCAGATCCAAAAGTAGCTTACTACTGATAAAGGTTCAAAGCGTTACCATTAAGATAAAATTGACATTAAAGTAACAATGATACCAGATTTTTCTGGTACCTGTCTTGATTGACAGTTCAAACAAAAACCGGTAATAATCGGTTCGTGAAAGAAGAATAGTGCTGCCGTCACTAAACATGGATCGCGTCGTGATACCACAGTATCCCCACGTGATATTTGCGTGAGTGAGAACTTTTTTATTTAATGGGTGGACTTCTGATTCTGACGTACAGAGTTGTTTGGTTTTGAAAAGTGGTTTTTAGGACCAGTTTTTTAGATATGGATTTTAGGGGCGTTTGATAAGTCAACAACGTAGGTATATATGTATTAGCCTCAGTCACTGTTTATTTTAGTGCGTCACACCGAAACAGCTGAACGGACATTAACATTTCTCACGTAGAGGTAGTTCTTGTAAGTACCTATAGTACCTAGTAGCATAACTACAGTAGCAGTTAAAAATCTACTATACTTACTTTGTATGAAAGATGCCGGTTAACGGATCTACTTAATACTAAACTGCCATTTCATTTCTAGCAAATAAAACGTCTATTTTCTATCCAAATAGTTATTTAAGTATATCAATGTACCTACACCTTTGTACGCCTTAAAAACCGGCCAAGAGCAGGTCGGGCCGCGCTCAGCGTAGAGTTCCGTAGTTGCCCATCCTTCACACTAGACGGGCTTCGAGGTTTAAATTACGAGAAAGATTTCAAGCTCTATAAAAAGGTCGTAAAGGTCGTAAACGGCTGAAAAAGCCATAACGTTTTTCTAGGAATGAAGCAGGGTTATTCCTACCTATAAAAAAAAAGATCTTAAAAAAAAGTCATCCATTCCCCATTCCCGAAATGATGAATTAAGTGTCAAATATTAGGTTATTTTTATAATAATCAAAACGTATAGATATATTGTTATATTACTAAATAAGACAAGTAAGGGTAATATTTTATAGTTTAGTTCACGGAGTATTAATTCAGTGAATAAAGGATTTTGACCTTACAAACGGTCCGGTAGTTTTGAATTTTTGATATGTAGTCTAGGATGGTTAGTCAGTGTTTAAAATGCAAAATGCACAATTCCCCCCCCTCCGCGCCCGCCGCCATATTGAAAAAACCGGCACTCTTCATATTTTTGCTCATATCTTCCTTTAGGAGCATTTTAGCTAGAAGAAAGCTTCGACAATGTTATAGAGAGTTAAATTTACTACATTTTCCATTTTATATTTTGTTTCTAGGACAGATAGTTACGGAGATATGCACATTAAAAAAAACTTAAGAAATTGCAATTTCCAACTCAAAAACAAACTTCTGGATTATATCTTCGTTTAGGAGCATTTTAGCTAGAACAGTGCTTGGGCAATTTTGTAGAAAATTAAATTTACTGTAATTTACATTTCAAATTTTGTTTCTAGGACAGATAATTTACCGAGATATAAAAAAAATAAAGTCACATTTTCCGAAAATGTATGTAAAAATGGACATGAGTTTTATTAGCAATTACATTTCCTACATGTTTTAATTTGTCCCAGACTAGTCCGTAACTGAATGACAGCGTTCTAAACCAAGAATTTCGAGAAATTTTCGGAAAATTCGACTTTTCCTGTTTTTTAAATGTGCATATCTCCGTAACTAACCGTCCCTGAAACAAAATTTGAAGTGTAAATTATAGTAAATTTAATTCTCTACAACATTGCCGAAGCTTTGTTGTAGCTAAAATGCTCCTAAACGAAGATATAATCCAGAAGTTTGTTTTTCAGTAGGAAATTGCGATTTTTTACGTTTTTTTAAATGTGGTTATCTCCGTAACTATCTGTCCTAGAAAAATAAAATAAAATGGAGAATGTAGTAAATTTAACTCTCTATAACATTGTCGAAGCTTTCTTCTAGCTAAAATGCTCTTAAAGGAAGATATGAGCAAAAATATGAAGAAAGTGCCGGTTTTTTCAATATGGCGGCGGGCGCGGAGAAGGGGGGAATTGTGCATTTTGCATTTTAAACACTGACTAACCATTCTAGACAACATATAAAAAATTCAAAACTACCGGACCGTTTGTAAGGTCACACATAGTACTTTAGTGTCTATTCAACTCAACTCAATAGTTTCTATTCACCGTATTATATAGTTCATGATCATGATTGTTTCAGTTTACAAATGTTTTTGAACTACTAGCGCCATCTTGTAAGATATCGCGTAGTGCACTACTTTTAACTTTTGTACAGTTGTAACATTAGGTGCTCGTTCGGGAAACTAACAATAGATGGCGTTTAAATCAAAACCAACAACATCAATCAGGTCAACAATCAGGTGCGTTAATAATGTGTAACTGTGCGAATAGATGGCGTTAGTACCCTATTTATGTTACGAGAGTACAGATTTTACTGGTGGCAGTGCACAGTGGCACAGAATTGATAATAGTACAAGTCTGGTGGACAATAGGAAGGTGTCAATAAATAAATTATGTAAGTAATGACCTTGTGAAGCAATAAGTTTGATATTTGAAAACCTTTAAAATAGCATCCACTTGAACTAGAATTACCTATGTAAATATTACTATAATTATTATACTTATTTAGTCGATGAATTTAATGAACATTTTCAAAATCCTTGCAATAGTTTCATGCTAGTTGATTCTTTAGTCGTGTACAAGGGGGTGATGAGAAAGATGAATAGCAAAAATTATAATTATGTTTTGTTAGGTACTTATGTGTAAGTTTGTTGCACCGCCTACAACTTTTCCGCTTTGCCCTAAAGTTGACTGGTAGAGAATGCCTCATGGCATTAAGTCCGCTTTTTGTACGATAAGTTCTCTTTTGTGCAATAAAGATTCAATAAATAAATAAACGACACTGAGCAAGTAGGTACGTATTATATATTAAATCGCGAAAGAAATTCAGGTAACGATGAGTTAATTCATAAGTAAATTACCGTAGTGTATGGGATAGCTGCTGTTTTTTTCGCGATTTCGTATTTAGGGAACACCATAGTTTGCTCAGTTTTGATCGTCACCCCCAGGCACTCCCATTCCCATATTAATACATTTCTGTAAGAAGCTTTTCCTAAAAAAAAAAAGGTTATAAGTACCTTACCTACATTATTTTGGTAAACGACCGCGCACCCGAAGATTATATAGGATCTGATACTTTCCAGTCTTCCGACACGCCATGATGGCTACCGAAAATCGAAATGTTGTTGCTGTAATTGTTGTTGTCTCACACAATGTCACAAAAGTAAGCACTAGGTTTGCCCTGATTCAGTTCAAGTCACGCCTAAAAACGGGCTAACTATGCGCCGCGTCGCGAGCCGTGCTGGTAGGCCGCCAATATTCGGACGAAATCGGCACGCGTTCGTAGCCAGTTAAAAACTGCACACATGTTGGTCGAAAGAATCGGGGTGTAACCGATTGGGTCACATTTAACGGTATGGGTTTATACCAAATAAACAAAGAGCTAGAATAGCGCATCCAAAACACAAATAAATAAATAAATAAATAAATAAATATTAAGGGACAATCATACACAAATCGACCTAGTCCCAAACTAAGCAAAGCTTGTACTATGGGTACTAGACGACGATATACATAATATATAAATACATACAAAGATGATAGAAAGGGGATAGAATGAGCATTCGCTTCGTTTGGTCTAAACCCACCGTACGTAATACGAACAAAATTGTGCTTTGGTAACTTTTGCGAAGGAAAGAGACCCTTCTGTAGTGTTATTTGTTATTCTGTGGCGCAGTGTACTCACTGGTAGGTATATCGCCGGCTGGAGTTTGGACATAGCTCATCCTAACCTAGCCCGTACGACTGCCGGCAAAGTTTGTCCACCCCATCGAGCGCACTCCTGCGGCCGGCAATCAAATTGAGCCCGGCTAGTTTAATATGGATGGCTTGTTTGTACATAACGGAAATAAGAAACAAATATTTTTCTGCAATCAATATTTTAAGTAAACACAGCACAACACAATATTCATACAATATTGCAATAAAATGTAGCAATTCTGGAATATTTACATGTTGAATGACAAACAAGTCAATAATGTACATACGGTTCTTTTTTAGGTTTGTCAATAAACTAGAGGTATTTTTGAGCGAGTCCCAAACCAACTCCGTCGATTTTTTTTTATTCAATTGCCTTGTGTTAAAAATCTGTAATCGTGGTGTAATCATAATATGGTTCTAGACTTCTAAGTCGATTCTAAGCAGTGAAAGCATATAACGCATTTTACTGTCACTGCTTGGTCACTGAGTCATGAATGTCACTGTCACTGTCAAATAGTGTCAGTGACAGGCATGACAGGTAAACAAATAATTATAAGATGGTTTTTTTCGGTTCGTGACTCAAGATGGCCGCATGCGTTTAAGTTTCGTTGTTCATTATTTATTCATTTTTGTTGTTCAATGTGTACCTAGTATTGATAGCGTATTGTGCAGTGATCTAACGTATGAGTGAATAGCTAATGAAGAATTCAACTTGAAGCGTTCATAGCCCTTCCTGGGTCAAGGCACGATAGTCCGTGTGGTTTTTTGTAAATCGCTATCACTTTACAAAAAGCTCAACTCGCCGTACAACGTTCTTACAACCTTGACACTGGCAGAATTGTCCCAATGGACAGTAGCCATTTATTTATAAAAATAGAATAGAAATAATTATAAATAAAAAGATTAAAATAATGGATAGGGTCAAAGATGTGAAATAGTGGTGAGAACAAGATGCAACGACAGTGTCAGTTTGTTGGCTTTTTGAATTGTAGGTATTTCATTCAGAACAACGAAAGTGATGCAGCTTGAAGCAAATAATATAAGTAGGTAGGTACTCGAGGCCTGGAGTTTGGCAAATTCAACTGCATAGGGCGGAGCCACAAACGCTGCCAGCGTATTTTAGATCAGCTTGACGCCTTGGCGTCTTCTTTTTTTTTATCACATGTACATTGGGGAGTGCTTCGAGGAATTGGTCCGATTTATCCCTACCAATTTTTTCCACCATCACTCACATTGTTGGGAGTCCTCAACTGTGCATTTCTCCTGAAAGTTCCTGTCTCACACAGCTAAACTGTGGAATGAACTGTCGCTTGCTGTATTTCAGGGCCGATACAACCTTCAAGAAAAATCGTATCCCGGTCTAAAAGGGCGACACGTACCTCTGGATGTTGTAGATGTGGCGAGCTAATCATAGGCGACGGAAGGGCGACGGTAAATGCTTACCGTTGGTTAGGCGATTTGTTTGCCTTCTGTCATACAAAAATTGGTTAGGGTTAGGTTAGGTTAAGTTACTTACGGCAAATTGTGTAGCGCTTCACGTTTTGTGAATCATCATGTATGAAGGCACGTGCTTTCCTGATGCGATTATTATTATTCAAATGGCTCATGACATTCCCAACTAAAGGTGACAGAAGAATTCAGTTATCTATCTATTCTGTTCTGTGTCTCAATAGCAAAAACTCATAAAAGCGTAAAGTGAACTTCAATACTTAATTTCTCTTATTTCAGCGAGTGCTCTCTCCACATCATGTCGCCGAGTGGATTCTGCGGCGATTCCAGTCCGGGATGAACGAGAGCGCAAACAAGAGCGCTTTGATTCGAGCTCTCCACATTAACGCTTTAATCAAATTAATTAATTAACCCGACGCGACATTGCCGTTTGTTTGACGAGGATAAGTGGACGCCTTTTAGTTGGACTGCAAAAGTGAGTTTTTAAACAGCCATTTATATAGGTTTTATTTAATTATTCACAAACTGACCGCCGATTGACCTGAGTATCACCTGATGGTACGTGACTACGGGGTTGAGGATGTAGCTCGCCGGTTCAGTAATAGCCTATTCACTCTTACCTTGAAGAGACACGAATTATAAATTTCTGGAAATACACACGATGGGAGCGAGTTCCATTCCTTAGCGGTTTGCATTCGAAATGATGAAGCAAATAGTTAGCTAAGTCCTAAACTAAGCAATAATTCATATGAATCTACATGCAGTCAGTAGCAAAAGTAGCTAACCATTATATTTATAACACGCTCACAATTATCTGTACAACCCTTATTAGTATCTAGATAGCAGAGTCCTCAAAACGATACGCACAGGTATCGTTTTGAGCACCTGGCGTGCATAGCAATTTCTGCTGCTGACAGTACATGCAGTGGTGTGGTGTCAAACATAACTTTTTGCTCTAGAACAGTCTAGAAGGTTGCGCAATTTCTTTATAAAAAGGCACGGTGGGAACCCAGTTCTAGTGACGCTAAACATTCTTAGTTCATTTTCCATAGCCTATAGATGGTGTCCCACTACTCCCACTGCTGGGCAAAGACGTTCCCTCTCTAGTGCCATCAGTCTATCGGCTGCATGATTCCAGTTTCGAGTCATAAAATCAATATTATTAAAAATTTAGAAATAAATATTCAAACTCATGACACCATAATTAAGGTTAGGAAAACAAAATTAGAGAAAAGTGATTCCTTTAATTTAGCTACATCGATTTTTTTTTATTATGTAATAAATATAATACAGTGAAACTTCGTGGCATTGGCAACTCGAACGCATACGACTTTTCCGACGTTTGTAGAAGTCTGTTGATTTACCTTCAATGCTCCGTATAGTTACTTTTATACGTGATATTAGGCTTAAAGACCTCCAACTCACACGAAAGAACAACGGAACTCGAGTAACATAAATATTTGCCGCTAGTGTATAAACGTTATCAGAAGGAGAAAACGGAATAATAATAGAGCAAATTAATTATTCCACCCCGAGGGCTCGCAATATCGGAGCCCAGTAAGACGCCCTAAATTCCTTAAACCCAGCTAAAATGAAATCGCTTCTCCAAGAAAAAGGGGTTTCGGTTTTAATGCCCATCACAAAATAAATGCTCAAAGACAATAATGTGGGATTCGCTGCGAGATATAAATTCCGAATAAAAATACAGTCGGCCGGGTACAATGGCGTGTAGGGTTGGGTGGTGTTTCGCTATCGACTTATTTATTTATCTCTATTTATGACAGATTTCACCTATATTACATCTAGTAAACAATATAGTTCTAAGAATATTAGACTTTAGCCGCAGTAGACGAGGCACATTGGTTGTAGGACTCATAGTTTATTTTATTACGGTTCACGAGGTCATCTACGTAGAAAAAGCACCGACCACGTAGGTTTGAAGAAGACGGAAGGTTGATGATGATCGAGCGATCTATTGAATTGCTATTTGGTTGTCGTTTTTTTTTTGCAACTTAGAAGTTGAACTGTCCGTAATGTTTAAAATGAATTCAAGGCAGATTTGCATTTAGGTACATAAAACAGGTCTGATACATCGCATATTTTAGTTGACATATAATAAAACCAATTTGACTAGAACGAATCTCACAACGGAGCCTGTAAATGGAACCTATATGAGAGAATCGGGTCACTGGGCGCAATATCATTATTCTGATCTAAACTTGAATATCTAAAGCAAAAAATTACTTAAAAAAACCAGGAGGATGCGTATGGGTTCCTCCATAGTCGTGATTTGTACCTACCAAATGCCTACAATATCGATAATTAATATTAGGTAGCACAACCCTAGCGGCGTAGGGCTGCCGGCGAAAGAGTTGCGACCAGCATAAACGTTAATACCGGATGAACAAATAAATGAACCGCCCGATCGCTTTTACAAAATAACGCAATTCCCTACAATACCTACTCCGCCAGTTATTATCGGAAATTTGTCCTTTGTTCGGCCTCGGCGCTTTGTCTTAGAGATTCGCCTTCTATCTTCTTATTGTTTGCGAAAATACGTTCAAATCTTACTTTCCGTATCTACTTACATAGGATTACACTTAATGATTGACTTCTGTTATTGGCTGCGCTGAGTATGAAACTAAAATAAAACATAAGGAAAACCTTCGTTTCTCTATCGACTTTAGATTTGTGGATGTGAGTTTTGTTGTTATGAGATATATAATCATCGATGTATTTCTATTTCGGGTTCAATCTGTTGATGACAGGGCAAAACCCAATAAGAGTATACTTACATTTGAAAATTCATCTTTCAAAATGCCCATTTCTTCCATAATATACACCCATATGTCTATAGGTAGTAACCTATAGACACGTGCAATAGTTGTAGATGTAGATCACACGTCAAAATATAGTCCACCAAGCAGATGGCCAATAAGAAAAAAAAACGGAGCATATTTTTTATTAATACGGGCTACGGTATAGCGGCAAAGTTCATCAATACCATTACCATGAGATAACGAGACCGTACTCGCTAGCGACAGCGTAACCGATTTGTATGGACAATAGTGCAGCGCCCCTAGTGGTCAATTTGTAGAACTACAATCCTCCATACAAATCGCATTTGCTAGCGAATACGGTCACTGTAAATTCATGGTAAGGGTACAGGGCGCGAGTAGCGTGGACACACATTATGTGAATACGATGGTAGTTTCGGTGGCGTATGTTGTAAATGCTGAATTTTGTACTCTACGAATTGTGGCGATGCACTTCGATTCTGTTTCTCTGTTATCTGAGCCGTAGTAAACCATACATAGCTTACATAGCTATTTATTACCTATGGTACATGCTAAAAATAATGTTCACAAAATAAAAATATAACACCGCACACGTTTGCGTTGTAAGCAAATTACTCAAGCGCACAATTCTTTCCCGGAGCATCCAATGAATTGTGAATCGGTGTATTTATTAGTACTCGTGAGTATAATTTGATTCGAAATTAAAAGAAATAAATCACTGTGAACCAACACGTGGCGCGCGCGGCGAGACGCAAAAAAACGCCGATTCGGGCCCGAATACTTGAACATTGTTGACACAGCTAAGTACCACGCTTCGCTTCATTTGCATTTCTCTTAATCTCCGTTATGAATAAAGAAAAATTCTTGGCGACGTTTTTAAGCGTCCCGAAGGCCTTAGCGCCCTTAATGAAGAGCGGTGGCGGGATTAGGCGCGGGCGGCGCACTCTCGCGACATTACACTTTTAATTTGAACGAATCTTATTATTTTCTTTTGTTGATTTAAGCCCCGGGCCGGGAGACGGGTCGAGACGTGACCTGCAGTGGAAAAATGCGATTGCCATCTAAAGCCAACCGTTTAAATGAACGAGATTGGAGCTTAAAAAGTATAATGGACGAGGGGGACGGGGGGCGCGGGGGCGATCCCGGGGGCACAAGATGGCCGATTTGCGATTGAGATGAGACGCCCCCCCGCCCCCGCGCAGATCAAGCCATATAATTAAGTCGCCAGTTTCATAAGTATTCAGCTACCTATCCAGTGTCAGTAAGTAGCTGCTGTTAAATGTCTACTTAAAAAGGCAAGTAACTCGTCTGAATCGGATTGCGCGCTCAGTTAGTTCGCTATCCTACTTGAGCTACCCACGCGTAATATTGGAAGAAGGTACCTACTTCAATTATGAAATTATGTAGAAGAGGTGATTATCGTGACGTATATATTGATTTTCGCGTTGGTGCAGTACGAACGACTATTAAAGTACTATATTAAGATTCTGTTTTGGCCCTGTGGTTGACTGCTAGAGTATGGTATTTGGCATTAAGTTCGCCATTTGTACTGACTTTTGTTTTGTGCAACTTTAAATTTATAAAGTATAGGTATATCAACTATCTGCAATCACAACACAATACTTATGGATTTTTATTATAGGTTAATGTAGGCAAGTCATTAAGTTATTGTAAAACATCATTAAATATAAGTATTGCTATATATAACAAAACAGGGATACATGATCCATTCTGGTGCTACGCGGCTACGTACTTTCGTAGCAAGCGGCGTAGCGAAATGCCCAAACGTTTTGTTTACGGTTTCTATTTATGTATATTGTAAAGCTATATAAAATAATACCAGATACCAGATGTATGACGCCATTAATCAATTAGAAGGCGATATAAAATACATATATACCAATATAACTTAAGACAACTATGACAAGTAAATATCGCACCTATCTCCATTATTTATTAATATTAGACCTTCGATAGTCATCTTTATTATAATCATTTTAGTTATCCTCTCAGATAGGCATATACTACTGGACAGAGGCCCCTAACTATATAATCACATTTTTACAAAAAATAACCGACGTCGATGAAGCGAAAACATGCTTATCGAAAACAACTGTCCTATTTTTATGTACATAGCATGTAATGTCTCTTTTTTTTAAATCTTCGGTTTAGTTTGAAAAATGTGGTGTGTACTCAACACCACATTTTTCAAACTAAACCGAAGATACAAAGATCAATGAAAGATTGTAATGCCTAACCTGGTGGAAGTGAAAAATCTTTCAGCTTTGATCTTTGTATTAATTTTTTAATTGTCCTACAACAAAAAAACATAAATCTCAAAAAAAACATAAGTTTGCCTATATTTTTTAAAGAGTTCTTTCGACTTCTACATGTCCTATGACTAGAAAATATACCCTTTCAAACAAACACGAATTTTCCAAATCGGTTCAGTTATCTTCGTGTAATCGGAGAATAAACTTACGTAAAAAAACTTATTTGACGTCAGTTAACAATGACTGGTGAACATGCGTTGCTCTCATCCGAAATTTCTTGTGATCTTGCCCAAATCATCGATCCACCTTATTTGTGACCTTACCATCATACTAAGATCGAGTCCCATGTAGTTATCAGCAAAACAGTACAGCTTGCTTGGAAAATAAACATCTTAATACCTAAAGAAGACTATCCAACGTCTACGTTTAAGTATTCATAGTAAAATTCCAAGTCTTACATGAGCACCACTCTTCGTCTAGCAAGGAAGCTTTACTTAAACATTTACTCCCTATATTTAAAGACTTAAAACACCACAATCGTCTACTGAAAACCCACCTTTTAATATTAAGTTATAAGACCCGAATTTGTTTGTGAAGTAGATGGTGGTTGTGTTGTTTGCATGGTGGGTTTGTGAGGCTAGCTCGGGATGACAAACCTGATCTGGTCACGTAATGAAAAATGACAAAACTCCTCGCTATCTCGGCGGGGCTTATGCGGCTGGATCGGCCAATGGGGGCTTTACGTCGGGAGGTGAGAGTCGATACCTACTTTTTACGTCAAGATATTTCTGCTTGGTTAATGTGTTATGAGCTGAAATGAGTTTTCGACAATGACGCAGTGGAAGAAAATATAGTGTGATCAACTTTTCTGTGAACTGAAGGGTGTCGTCATTATCTTCACACACAGAGCACTCGAACGCAGAGGAACTGACAATCGTATGAAATTTCAGCATGACAGTCGTAGTTCCTAATTTCACTGTTTCACAGAGAAGTTAGTGTCGCACTAAAGTCATTAAAGTTCAGTTCAGAAATCAGTGTTCATGAAAAGGTTGACCTCGTTTAAAGATGGAACAGTACCGAAATTAAAATACAAGAATTGATAGAAAGTAGTTGAATATCAATTCAGTATACTTACTTTATTACGGAAACAAAACAGGGCACGACCGGGATTTGAACCCGGGACCTCTCACACCCAAAGCGAGAATCATACCGCTAGACCATCATGCCACCTGAAAGAAGTTACATTAATAGGCTTTTTGAATTGTTAACCCGCAATTCTAAATAACAAAAACAGGGCACGACCGGGATTTGAACCCGGGACCTCTCACACCCAAAGCGAGAATCATACCGCTAGACCATCATGCCACATGATGGATGCTTCATATAAATTATTGTCACTGAAACTATTGCCTGGTTTTTGCACCTGCGTAAACAAACGACGCTCATTAAAATATAAAAATAGCCGCTATTGATTAATCATACTGAAATGTAGATCGAAGAACTAGGGCACCTATAGACTCAGGATTTCCGTATGTAAAATAAGCCGCTTTTCTTAAGAATATAAAAATAAGATTCCTTTACTTTCCAGGGATCCACACAAACGACCGTTCGTGCCCTGACCACATTCAACGAATAAAATACTTTTGACTTTGACTTTGAAACAACCATACCACTAGTTAAAAAAAAAACCCGAGAAGGACCGGCGTAAAAACTCAGCAACTACCTACTAGTAAAGCTTGGATTTGATCGATTTGCATTTCTATCTGGAAGATTGCATGAAATGTCAATGTTACTTTATTGAAATCGCGAATTGCCTCCAATTTAATTCAAACTGGAAATTTTCAGGAAAACACCTTGGCAGTATACACTGAAGCTTTTAATGGCGGTATATTATAAGCGAAACTCTTTGATAACTACTTGTTAGGTCGTTTAGTTTCTTGCCAAGTAGTAGGCGGAGGGGAAGGCCTAGGCTTCGATGGCTCAATATCATAAGGAAGGACCTGAACAGCTGCAGGTTAAACGAAGACGATGTCCAGGATAGAACGAAGTGGAAGCGAAATGCAGGAAAGCGGACCCCGTCTCCGGACGGGACAAACGCTAGGAGGATGATGATGATGAAACGTTGTCTACAAAAAAAGGAAAATACTGCACTAATTTCGTAAACGTCGACAATGATACGACAAAGTGGTCTCATCCAAGAGAGGTCATCAAATCCAAAAATGCCAGGTAGTAGTGCTATCGTATGACATGTAAAAATGTATGTATGGCTAGGTTAAGTAAGAAACTACTTGTATAACAACGAAGAATGCAAATTCCATAAACTCCACAGCCCAAGACGCGACGGCGGCAAAAACGCGGATCGGCAAAGACGAAACAAAACGTAATAAAGCATTTCCTTTGAAGAGTTCTAGGAATAAGGAAAAGTTTAGAAGTATCGGTGGGGGTGCGACCGCAACCCCACCTGGCCCAAAAAATATGCCATAAATGAGTAGGGGCCGCCTCTTCAGCCGCGAAATTTCAGCCATACTTCCAAACCTATAATCCCTTATAATCACCTTTACAAAGCAAAGATTAAAAACGATTCTCGCGCCCGCCCGCTTTATATGCGCGGCAGCGGGAAGTAAGATTAAATCATTATTTTTCTTAAGCTTCTCTCGTTTTTTCCGCTCTAGACGAACTTTTTTGCTAGGACTTTTGATGCGGACGATCAAAGACTTGTGTTCAAATTTACATAACATTCTTAAATAAATCGGGGGGAGGCTGGGGACCAATTTAGCGGGACGTGATCAATGTATTTTTTTAATGTGAATTCGAAGGTTGACGCTTAAGTACCCTAATTATTTATTCTGCGGATTAAAATTGAGTTTTTCTGGGTGCATAAAGCGGATTAGCGGAATTTTATATTGCAATGGTTGATTAATGAGGAAGTGCGGTGTGGTTTCAACAGTTGTCTTATTACCCTCCTTTTTGCATCGTCGTAGTCGGGTTAAGAAGATCTTTCATTTACTTACTTATATTATAAGAGCTACTTCTTCAAGAACGAACCAATTTTTGAGCGTAATCATAATCAACAAAAAAAATTGGGCAAGTGCGAGCCCGACTCGCGCATGAAGGGTTCCGTACCTATACATATATATAATCTATAACAAGTTTGTTGTATGGGAGCCCCCCTTAAATATTTATTTTATGTTATTTTTAGTATTTGTTGTTATAGCGGCAATAGAAATACATCATCTGTGAAAATTTCAACTGCCTAGCTATCACCGTTGTTGAGATACAGCCTGGTGACAGAAGGAACGGACGGACAGCGAAGTCTCAGTAATTGGGTCCCGTTTTTACCCTTTGGGTACGGAACCCTAAAAAACATTAAATTTCTAGTAAAAAGATCTAATTCTCGCCTAATTAACGCTAACAACTGAAACTGCCATACTTAGTCCTCTAAATACTGACTTACTTATTATGATTTATCAACAAAGAAGTCTCATTCGATATCTTAATTAAAATGTTCTGAACTTTGCAGGTAACAATCACTTTGTGTACAAATGCGTATAATTAAGAAGTCTTAATTAAGAATTTTATTTTGTGATATTACACATAAGATGTTTTCATAACAAAAGTACTTAGTTAAGTTTTATCGTTAAGAGCAAAATGTTAGATACCTATATAACTATAAATATTTTTAAATACTGGTTATTTATTCAGATAATAAACCAAGGTGGGAAACTGTTTTTATTATGGTACTGATTCGTCATCACAATGGTACAATGTTGTTTATTTTATAAACTTAAGAAATAAGACAAGAATAATTCTAAAGTACTAAGTCCCGCTAGCCCGCAAAGCAAAGGAATCATACAGACCGCCACGTTAAAAATATTTTTATTCTGAATTCATAATAATGAAGTTATAAAAAGAGGGCACGCACGGGATTTGAACCCGGGACCTCTCACACCCAAAGCGAGAGTCATACCGCTAGACCATCATGCCTTCTGACAGATGTTACATTAAAATGTTTTTTGATTTCTCAATTTATAATTCTAAGGTACAAAAATAGGGCACGACCGGAATTTGAACCCGGGACCTCTCACACCCAAAGCGACAATCATACCG
The DNA here is from genome assembly GCA_932273695.1 of Apotomis betuletana. Lineage (NCBI taxonomy): Eukaryota > Metazoa > Arthropoda > Insecta > Lepidoptera > Tortricidae > Apotomis > Apotomis betuletana. The sequence goes on along the minus strand of OW026301.1, from coordinate 21,590,293 downwards.
CTAGACCAACATGCCTTCTGACAGATGTTACATTAAAATGCTTTTTGATTTATCAATTTATAATTCTAAGGTACAAAAACAGGGCACGACCGGGATTTGAACCCGGGACCTCTCACACCCAAAGCGAGAATCATACCGCTAGACGATCATGCCTTCTGACAGATGTTACATTAAAATGCTTTTTGATTTATCAATTTATAATTCTAAGGTACAAAAATAGGGCACGACCGGGATTTGAACCCGGGACCTCTCACACCCAAAGCGAGAATCATACCGCTAGACCATCATGCCTTCTGACAGATGTTACATTAAAATGCTTTTTGATTTATCAATTTATAATTCTAAGGTACAAAAACAGGTCACGACCGGGATTTGAACCCGGGACCTCTCACACCCAAAGCGAGAATCATACCGCTAGACCATCATGCCTCCTGAAAAAGGTTACGTTTGTAGGCTTTATATACCGAAAATGGCTAAATTCACTTGTGTAAACAGAATGAAGGCCTTGTCATCGTACGAAGTTACGATACGTAGCAATTACGAAAATTAAAGTTGTTAGGAGTTTACAATTAAACTGGAAGTGAATCCGGTTATACAAACAATAATATACTTAATCAAATCTTAAGTATGCGCCTAAAAGAAGAAAAAGAGAATATAATTATAATTAATAGACGATTTTAATGTAAAAATGAATCTGAAATCACTTGATGTAAAGTGCTGATGAAGTCTCAGATGAAATATGCTTGCTTGAGAAAATAAGTAGATACTTATTAACTTACCTAAATCTTCACTTGAAGACATTCTGGATACAATTTCAGAGAAATTCGATGATTTACATGAAATGTTTAACTATTAACATTAAATATTACAATATTTTCAGTTCGAAAAATGCGAAACCTTTCTGTATTATTTATAAGGATTCTTATATAAAAACTTATTGCATTCAACAGTCAAAGGTCTCGGGTATATCTTAACTTAAGGTCACTAAATAATTCCAACACATCAATTAATACAAAGTTTCCACGTAGTAGTTTGTCTTACCCAAACTACCCACCTGTTACACCGTATAGGAATCCATGTGTGTTTGTTCGGGATCTAACTTATCTAACTTAAGCCGCACTTGGTATTTAGTTAAACCTAAGCGGCGCTAAGTTGTTGTTTACTCGCTCCAAGTGGGAGTTTGATTGTTTTAGGCGCAGGTAGCTAAGGCCATGTGAATTATGTCGCTACTTAGTGTTTAAGCCAAGTAAAGTTAAACTCACAGCACTACTAACGTTCAAGATAAGTTGCTGCTGGTTTTGTTTGTGTACTTATAAGAAGGAACGTTTTGTCTAAGTATACACAATATGTGACGAATTTTTGTGAATTAATAGAGGAATTGTAGGGGATTTATTTTTTCAGTAATTTACTGCACTACGTTGATTATCATTATGTGTCGAAATTATAAAATAAATATAAAGAAATCCCCTACAATCCCTTTTTTAATTTACAAAAATTCGTCACATATTTTGTATTTACGTCATAACTAGGTATATTACGTGCAGTAATATACCTAGTTATGACGTAACGTATGTTTCCTGAAAAGAACAAACTCGTATCAAATAAGTAACTGAAGGTAATATTCTACTAGGTCAATAAATGTAAGCCTTTGGCGTGGAAACGTGAAACTGTTGGAGTAAAAACTGTAGACTTTATTGGTAATTAGATAGCTGCATTGTCATTATGATCATTCCCTTGTCCTTATCCCATTTATTTGAGGTCAGCACAGCATGTTTACTTTATGCATTCTTCTCTTTTACTCGTCATGTTGTCGTCGACACTTTCCTATTTACTTCCTTCTTATTCATATAACTTTTCACATTATCCATCCATCTTTTCTTTGGTCTACCTCTTCTTCCGATTCGTTCACATTCATGCACTAGATAGATAACTCACGATTTAGATAGATAACTATACATTATAATTATCCCATTTATTTATTGGTATCTACAGCATTTCTTATGAAGGACTCGGTCACCAAATCTGCGATTATAATCAACATTCGTAATAGGAAAGAAAAAGAAATGAGTAAAATAAGTACGTTTATACAGTTTGTTGCTAGTCACAAGTGGTTCATGTCGTATCGATTTTGGCGGCGCATCAGCACAATAAAACGAAACCGCCGCCGCCGTAAAACTCGCAGGCTATATTAGTCCCAGCACAGTTTTAATTTACGAAGTTACAGGCAACCACGTCGATTGCCAATAAGTAAACACGGCAGGCAAAGTCGGTTTATTTAACTTAATTTTTGAGCTTCCAGTGGGGTTAATTGAGAGCGGCGCAGCGGAATGTTCGTCACAAAAGAAGCACTTACATTGAATGAGGAAGGAACACTCGGGTGGCTCAAAATAAACTTATCTGTGTTGGGCAAGGGTTGAAATCATTCTGAAGCAGTAAGGTAATTGTCAGGTAGGTGGGTGGCGGGCTAACTCGATCAGGCCTGACTGTTCCGCTAATAACGTTATTTGCCGAGTTTTTGCGCAGGAAGCTCGCTTCTCGCATGTCACTGGGTAACCAACATAATTGCGTCTGAGTACATTTTTGTTCGTTTAATCCAGTTACTTTGTTGCTGTGTCAATTTAGGAATTTTCACAAGTGTTTCTTTCCGGATAATGTCGTGAATAAACCTGACATATAGGCATACACATGAGCCGAATATGAATAGCAAAAAGTGGTCTATACTTGGGTTGGGACAAATTTGACAAGGGACCAGATCGGAATCCTGGTTAAACGCGAACCATGGTACGAATAAAACTCAACCATTTGAGAAATGGGAACAAACTCATAGTTATCCAGAATGTGAAAAAACCGTTAGATGTGGTTCGCATTGATAAAAAACACATCTTATACCTAGAAATGAACATTAGATACATATTTTACGAAGAAAGTAATGAATACATAGATATTGGCGGACTAACATAATATTAATACAGTACCAGTTAGATAAAACAGTTAGCCAATTACATAATCGACACATTACCGACCTATTTACACCACTAACTGGGAAATCACCAGGTTTATCTCGCAAATGTAGCTCACGTCAGTTTCTTGGCAACAAAGGCTGTCCCAAGTTTATCGACAACTAGGTATCGACGTCGATATCGGTCCATTGTCGATGGCCGGTCCGGGCCACTATTGTGCGCTGGTTGGATTGGCAGCGGCGAGTTGGCAGCGACCCTTCACACCTGTGATGCTAGAATGTTACTTGGGATGCTCGGATACTATGTAGCCTGATTTTCACAATTCATTCTGTTTCAATTCTTACTTGAATGGCTGTTTAATATTTAGATTCTAGATATCAGCGAGTACCTTCTCATGTTTAAAAGCTTCTCAGAATCGACCGAAACATGTAAAGTACTAGTACTTGTACTATTACCTGACTTTAATGATGATATGATTTGGTTTATAAATTAAATACGTCTGAGTGTTTCGTAGTAATATCTAAATAATAATCGGGAACGATGAATATACCAACTACCACTAATCTTTACGACGAAAGAGTGATTTGAATTTTAGTGAAAATCGAGTTTCAAACAATGGGCAAATAATTTATTAAGTTGATTATGTATGTTTAAACTTAAACACCGAGTTTTTTTAAAAGCATTTAACATACGCAATCACTATTTTTAAGTATGTATTCTGGATTATCTTTAAATGTGTTTATTTAAATGTATACACCTAATATTATGTTGCATGACATTGACAATACAATACTTGATTACTCGCATACTCGTAATTTTAAGCTCATAATAAAATATAAGTTGACCCTTCGTCTAAAAAAATCGAATGGAGGAATCTAATGATAAAACTTTAAATATATACCAGTCGCCGTAAAATCATTGCAAAAATCTCATCTTTTATTACCTACCGTGAAAGGTGAATTAACATACTAAATCTGAGGACACCATCAATCAGAGCCGACTTCTTTCAAAGGGCTTCGTAAGCCCTCACTTTCATCTGGACTCCCTTCACAATGATAATTATCTGTGACGTTTCGCCTTAATTATTGTTTTACGGAAAAATGTCTAAATTATGAAGAAATGAGAGTTTAAAAATGGTACTGGTGTTAGCGATCAGAGAGGGAGCAGGTTAACATTCTTCAAACAACGGATAAATTATATATATTTATTATAAAACATAATATGAAACAAACAAGGGAACACACTAATAACTACAATTATGCACACACACGCACACCTCATGTTATCACTGCGAGTTACACCAGCCGAAAGAGGGCCTGGCGCTCTGGCGCAGCCCTTTTATTGATTCTCAATCCCCGCCGTTACACCGCCCGTGGTGGGACCCCGACTTCATCCTTGACGAGTAGATGGCGCCACTGGCGGCGGTGCAATGCTGATGATGTACTTGCACCCGCCGCCAACACGGCCATCCTGAGCTGGTGCCTGCCCCAGGCACCTCGAGAGTACATTCTATAATAACAAAATCACCATTAGTATTAAGTAGCATAATTTTTTTCCCTATACCCCTATCATGATTCCTGCCGATTTTCCCTATATCCCTATCATGATTCCTGCCGATCCTAACATAGCTCATTTATAAGCACACCTAATAAATTTCTTAGCCTTCCAATTATGACATTGCGGTTACACTCATACTATTGTGATGACTATTATGCAAGTTACCTTTACAGTTCTATCTGAACTCTGCTTAAGCGGCGTTAACCAAAACCAACTATGCCTCACTTAAACCAGCCAGATTTATCACTGTTGCCGACACAATACCATCACTTAGTTCGGTGTAATAGCAATAGCACATACCACGCGATAAATGTATCAAAACGACAATATAATAAAGCATTTAACTTGATTTGTCTCCTACAAATATATATAAGTATTACTGTACAAAAAATTATATGCACGTATTCAGCTTTAATTATCATAATACCGAACAAACTAACGTGAACCCGATGTAGAAATCTATCAAGTATTACGATACGATTGCAACATGAAAAAAAACAATTTACTAAACAAATAAAAGGAACACAAAAAAGACTAATATTTAATTTTAATGTTTTTGTCCCACAATTTATTCCCAATGATATCTAAAATATTCATTCAAACTTCTTGAGTAATGACGTAGTAAACGACTATTAAAGAAATTAAACACTAAGCACCTAAGTAAATACCTAACATACGAGTGATTCGGTTTATTATTCACGGGAACAAATGAACGCCTGTACACCCAATGACAAATATCCCTTGGCTTGCACTACGATCATAAAATGTTCCACCAAATAATACCACCAAATAACACCACCATATTCCACCATGAACACCCCTTTGCACGCAAATAAATTTACACACTTGAGCATATAATGTGGGATAAATTAGCATCTAATATCAACAAACAATTTCCACCCCAAGCAACTCGTTAACCTCTCGAATTCATGTACTTTTGTCTATTTTATAAAAACAAATCAGTACGCTCGGCTTTTCCTGACCTATATTATATGACAATGTTACTCACAAACATTCATACACTTCCTATCAGTCAATTTAGCGACAATTCTATCTAAAATCCTCCTATGAATTATCACGATTGTCCTATGAATTTTGTCACCTAATAAATCAGTCGTTCCATGAAGGAATATATCCCGACCTACTAAAAAAAACGATAATAAAGCCTATACACAAAAAAAACTCTCAAACGGACCTTAACAACTATCGACCAATCGCCCTACTGCCAACAGCATCTAAATTTTTCGAAAAAGCAATGTGGACCGTGTGTACGCGTTTTGTGAAAAATTTAATATATTCGACGACAGCCAGAATGGGTTCCGGAAAAAAACGATCGACAACTGTAGCCGTTTACAAATACATACAAGAAGCCATAAATACCATAAATGCAAAAAAAATACGCAGTCGGTGTGCTACTTGATATGACTAAAGCCTACGATAAAGTAAAATACAATATATTATTAAATAAATTATACGGTGTTGGAATTCGTGGTCTTGCTCACGACTGGTTCAAATCCTACTTAAAAGATAGGGAACAGTTTACGGAGATAGAGTACTCGGATGCAAATACCGGCAAAATAACAACAGTTCGATCTAATAGAAAGTAGTCAATGCCTCAATCCCTCAAGGAAGCGTTATTGGATGTCTGTTATTCCTTCTTTACATAAACGACCTTCCGAAAATAGTAGATGAAACTTGCGTACTGTTTGCAGACGATATCTCTCTACTCACAGCATGTCAAAATAACACTAACTTAAACGCCACACTTCACTCCTTGTTAGATAAAATAACCAACTGGATGAAGGACCACAACCTCGAGATAAATTACAATAAAACTAAATTAATGACATTTCACTCTCATCAAAAAGCCCCGCTAGATATAAACTTCACCTATAACAATATTCTGCTAGAAGTCGTAGATGAGTTCTCCTTACTAGGACTAGTTATAGATAAGCATATCAATTGGAAAGCCCACATAAAAAAAATAAGAGCCAAATTATCGAGTTTCGCATATGCGCTACGTGAAATAAAAAAGACCACGAATATACAAACGGCGCTCGCCACATATTATGCCTATGCCAACTCATGGCTTACCTACGGTATAATTTTATGGGGAAACAGTACAGAGTTCTCCTCCATGTTTACCCAACAAAAGAAGTTAATAAGAATAATAGTCAATATAGGTAACACAGAAACATGCAAGCCACACTTCCAGCATCATAAAATTATTACGTTGCCGTGTATCTATATTCTCGAAATGTGTAAATTCGTTAGACAACAAAATAATTTATTTAAGAAAAAACATGAACTTTCTACAACGCACATTCTGCGGCAAAGAAATAAACTTCTACTGCCAGCATCTAAGCTAAAAATACATTCAAATAGCACTTACGTCATGGCCATAAAAATTTATAATAATTTACCAAATTCACTGACCAATTAAATTTCTGACATGAAAATATTGAAACAGTTACTACACTCGAAATGCTACTACGCTGTCCAAGATTATTTAAATGATAAATTAAAATAAGCTTTTTGTAATTTAATTATTATTCTTCTAATTATTATATAACTAGTAATGTAACGCCGAATAATTTCTAATTTAAATTAATACTTAGTTACCCAGAAGTTACGATATTTAAAACGCATATGTATGTTTGAAGTGTAATTAATATTGCTGCATTGTTAAATTAATAATATCAACATTTTATAGTTATGTAAAATAGTTGTACATAATTATTTAAATTAAATTCTATTAATAATGTTTTAGTCTGTAAGAAATTGCAAAGCCCTAACAGGGTTTCATGTACCTACATTATAATTACCATACCATCCATTGTAAAATGAACATGATTCGCAATAAACGATATGATATGATATGATACGATTAAAATAAACCCTTTGTTATACGTAACAACGTAACGCATCGAACAGCCGTTAAAATTACCTCATTAAGAGGCCTTATTCCTTTTAAAATTTATTTTTTTCATATTATGACAAATATATTGATAATTTCAACCAACTTTTTGAAGTGAATAATACTTTTCCCCGAGTTCTAGGTAGTAACATAGTTATTTCACGCTTTCAATGCGTACAGTCGAAAATAAGTTAAAAAAACTAATTTTCCGCGTGAATTTTGTCAATTTCGAGTAGTTTTTGAAACAAAAATTATCAATGAAAAATTCAAACTGTAGGTTTCAAATATATACCAATAAATCCCAATAGCCCTGTTCTAGAAAGTAACACCAATAGTATGTTAAGAAACATGTTTGATCGTAGAGAAAAATGTCTAAACAATCAGCATTTTAAAAGGAATAAGGCCTCTTAAACGCTATATACCTTGCATACCGAGTCTAACCACATCAGAATAAACAAAATATTAATCCCCAGTAAAAATGCAACCTCTGATTAACAAAGAAATGATAAATCATCGCGACAGTTCTTCCGTTTAAATGATTTTCCTTTGGTTAACGCGGGTAGCTACAAAAATATAACCGAAACACTACCTTCTTTACTATCTCGTAATAAATTATTTTCTTTCAATAAACTACCTACTTTAAATATATCTGTAATTTACACTTACAATCATTTTGTATACGAATACGAAAATTTATGATTTTCAAAATTCAAAATGTTACCATCGCAATATATTTGGCTTAATACACCAGTCATCAAATGCCATTTTTAGCTTTGTCATGAATATTTGTCTATTTTACAGTAACTAATCAGAGTTAACGATCACGCATTTAAATATTTACCAAGTCTTTTTAAGTTTCCAACACCTATACCAAAGTACGAATGAAAATGTTTATCAGACCTTACCAGATTTTCTCATCGATTTCACATTACGTATGGGATACATTTACGTCCGCTGCGTTTCTCACGACCACCGCTGCTTAGCTCCACGTCCACATGAAGCTCTGCATGGATAATGCCTGCTGCACCAATCTTCACCACAACGTGACCATGCGACGTAGCTCGCAAGACAATAGCGTGTACCTAGTTTACCATCATTTTGCAACTTACGGCGCGCGAACGCGTCCAATGTACAAATCAAAATCAAATATATAACTTTTAAACGAATGTGTGCATAATATCTTTGAGAAAAAAAAAATATCATTTATACGTGGGTGTGAATTCAACCTATCCCACTTCTGATGTTAGCGATCAGAGAGGGAGCAGGTTAACATTCTTCAAACAACGGATAAATTATATATATTTATTATAAAACATAATATGAAACAAACAAGGGAACACACTAATAACTACAATTATGCACACACACGCACACCTCATGTTATCACTGCGAGTTACACCAGCCGAAAGAGGGCCTGGCGCTCTGGCGCAGCCCTTTTATTGATTCTCAATCCCCGCCGTTACACCGCCCGTGGTGGGACCCCGACTTCATCCTTGACGAGTAGATGGCGCCACTGGCGGCGGTGCAATGCTGATGATGTACTTGCACCCGCCGCCAACACTGGCGGGAGGAAGAATTAGCCTTGCGAAATTATTACATTTTCGCAAATAGTCGACATTCCAGGAACAGTGTCGCAAAAGTAGAAGTCAACTATTAGTCTAGGTTTTACCACATGCGGTATTTTAGGTACTTATCTCTTTTTATCCAAGAGAATGCGAGAGGGACGGCTGACGCTAAATCACGTCAAGTGTAACTGCCACGGTCAATTATATCAGCCCGCTTCTTCACCGTGACCAAATACGCCGTAAAATTAATCATTTTTACCAATAATCACTGAGTTCTAAAATTTAATGTATATGACCTAGCTATGCTGCTGTGGGGTGACCGGCCTTAGAATTGTCCCCCACCATTTCGTCCCGTGGTTGCAGTAGAAGCCTGCTAAGGGAATAATAATATACCGGGAGATGGGCAGCAGCGTCTTCCAGAGACCTTAAAAAAAAAAAAAAAGAAACTGCGCGCGCCAACCCGCCTGCCAAGCGTGGCGCGTATGGCAAAACCCCCCTTAATGATAAGTCACATTAATACCAGGCCCCCAGTCTCCGGCAGCTCCGCTATCCCTGGCGTGGGTAGCGGCCAAGGTAATGGCGGAGCAGGGGGTGCTAAGAATCCCCGGACGAAATCCGGCTACCTATCCCCACGACGACTGACCCTGGTAACACACAACATACGCACAATGAGGACTGATGAAAAGATTTGCGAGTTGGAAGAGGAACTGAGCAGGTTACACTGGGACATTGTAGGATTATGCGAAGTCCGTAGAGAGGGGGAGGACACCGTAACCCTCAAGTCTGGTAACCTGCTCTACTACCGGGAGGGCGCCCAACAGTCCCAAGGCGGTGTCGGGTTTCTCGTTCACAGGTCCCTCGTTAACAACATAACTACCATCGACAGTGTGTCGAGCAGGGTGGCATACCTAATACTCAGAATATCCAAAAGATATTCGTTGAAGGTCATTCAGGTATACGCACCGACCTCGTCACATTCTGATGAGGAAGTAGAGGTTATGTATGAGGACGTACGTAGGGCCATACATACTTCCAAAACCTACTTCACTGTTGTTATGGGGGACTTCAATGCAAAGTTGGGCAAGAACAGCGGTGATGAGTTGAGAGTGGGGCAATTTGGATACGGGCAACGGAACCCTAGGGGACAGAGGCTGGCCGACTTTCTGGAGAAAGAAGAACTCTTCATGATGAACTCTTTCTTCCAGAAGCCGCCTCACAGGAAATGGACCTGGATAAGTCCCGATGGTTCCACGAGAAACGAGATTGACTTCATCATGACCGACAAGAAACGGATTTTCAGTGATGTGTCTGTGATCAATAGGGTAAAGACCGGCAGTGATCATCGAATCGTAAGAGGCACACTGAATATCAATGTTAAACTGGAAAGGTCCAGTCTGATGAAGTCTACGCTCCGACCTACTCGGGCCCATATTCAAAACCCCGAGAGCTTTCAACTCGAGCTCTCCAACCGCTTCGCTTGTCTGGAGAACTTTGTCTCAGTGGACGAGATCAACGACGGGCTAGTGGAAACTGTCCACACGGTAGGGTCTAAGTTTTTCAGACCCCGCCGTAAAGATAGACCTCAGAAATTGTCTGATCGAACCTTAAACCTCATGGCTGAACGACGCTCGCTACAGTTGCAGTCTCCCGATGACGCGAGGTCATATAGGCAGCTTAATAGACGTATATCGAAGTCCTTGCGACATGATCTGCGGCTCTTTAATACGAACCGTGTTAAAGAGACCATTGAGCAGAACAAAGGCTCCAAAGTGTTCGCAAAGGACAAGTCTATTGGACAAAGCCAGCTGACCAAGCTGAAACGGGAAGATGGCAGCATAGCGTCGACCAAAGCAGAGGTTCTAGGCGAGATCGAGAGGTTCTATGGTCAGTTATACACCTCAGTCGCAAAGCCCGTTGACAGCTTGGTAGGCGATCCAAGAGCCAAGCTGTCCCGACATTATACCGAAGATATCCCGGACATCAGTCTGTACGAGATTAGGATGTCCCTGAAGCACCTTAAGAACAACAAGGCGCCGGGCGAAGACGGAATCACCTCAGAGCTTCTGAGAGCAGGTGGAACACCGGTACTTAAGGTCCTCCAGAAGCTCTTTAATTCCGTCTTGTCCGAGGGCAAAACGCCTGAAGCATGGAATAGAGGCGAGGTGGTACTGTTCTTCAAGAAAGGTGATAAAACCCTATTGAAGAACTACAGGCCCATCACGCTTCTAAGCCATGTTTATAAGTTGTTTTCAAGGGTCATCGCGAACCGTCTCGAACATAGACTTGATGACTTCCAGCCTCCCGAACAAGCCGGTTTCCGAAGAAGCTATAGTACCATAGACCACATACATACGCTGCGACAAGTTATACAGAAGACTGAAGAGTATAACTTGCCATTATGCTTAGCGTTTGTGGACTATGAGAAAGCCTTCGATTCGGTGGAAACATGGGCGGTGCTCGAGTCACTTCAGCGATGCCATATTGACTATCGGTACATTGAAGTGTTGAAGTGTTTGTATAGTAACGCCACCATGTCGGTCCGAGTTCAGGAGCAGAGCACAAAGGCCATTCCATTGAGAAGAGGCGTAAGACAGGGGGACGTTGTGTCCCCGAAACTGTTTACGGCCGTTATGGAAGACGCCTTCAAGCTCCTGGAATGGCAAGGACTTGGCATCAACATCAATGGCGAATACATCACTCACCTTCGGTTTGCCGACGACATCGAAGTCATGGCAAAGTCGATGGAGGAACTCAGCATGATGCTCGATGACCTCAATCGAGTTTCTCAACGGGTGGGCTTAAAAATGAACATGGACAAGACGAAACTCATGTCAAATGCCAAGGTTGTGCCCATCCCAGTCTCTGTTGAAAACTCGGTACTCGAAGTTGTTGACTCATACATCTACCTAGGACAAGTGGTCCAATTAGGTAGGTCCAACTTCGAGAAAGAGGTCAACCGCCGAATCCAACTCGGCTGGGCAGCGTTCGGGAAACTACGCAATGTCTTTTCGTCCGACATACCTCAGTGCCTCAAGACGAAAGTCTTCAACCAATGTGTGTTACCAGTGATGACTTACGGCACCGAAACGTGGTCTTTCACTATCGGCCTCATCTCAAAGCTCAAAGTCGCTCAACGAGCAATGGAGAGGGCTATGCTCGGGGTGTCTCTACGTGGTCGAATCAGAAATGAGGAAATCCGTAGACGAACTAAAGTGACCGATATAGCTCACCGGATTAGCAAGTTGAAGTGGCAATGGGCAGGCCACATAGCACGCAGAGCAGATGGCCGATGGGGCCGTAAAGTGCTCGAGTGGAGACCTCGGACCAGCAAGCGCAGCGTAGGACGTCCACCTACAAGATGGACAGATCACCTTATAAAGGTCGCCGGAAGGCGCTGGTTGCAGGTCGCTTCCAACCGGTATATATGGAAGTCCAAAGGGGAGGCCTATGTTCAGCAGTGGACGTCCTATGGCTGAGATGATGATGATGATGACCTAGCTATGACCAAAATGCTCGCGGTGGCAGCTGGATAAACATATAGATCATTACTGACTTAATTCAATTTCAGATCGAAATGATGTAAGTTAAAGCCTCCTTCAGGTGGCATGATGGTCTAGCGGTATGATTCTCGCTTTGGGTGTGAGAGGTCCCGGGTTCAAATCCCGGTCGTGCCCTGTTTTGGTTTGAGACTCACCTACGGTTGACGAGTAGAGAATTCTTCATGTCATTAAAGATGCCTTTTGTATGGTATTAGTAAGTCATCTTTTGTGCAATACGTCAAAAATAAATGTGTAGATAATTATTTATTTACATTTTGAAGTCGGGAATTTATTTATTTTAGTACAGCGCACCTTTAGAATTATAGTAACCTAATTCAAAATTGTCGACACTTCAATTTTTAATTATATATTTAGAATTCAAGAGACCTAATTCTAAAACTTCAAGATTTTGAATTAGGTCACTATAATTATAAAGGTGCGACAGGTAGGCAGATATTGCTGCTGTTTAAAAACATGTAGATAAAAATGGTCGCTGGTCCGGTACGAAAATTAGAACACTCTTGGCATGACAAAGCCGTAAGGAATAAAAAGGGGCACGACCGGGATTTGAACCCGGGACCTCTCACACCCAAAGCGAGAATCATACCGCTAGACCATCATGCCTCTTGTAAGAATTCAGAAAATCACGTTTTCCATAAACTGTTCGGTTTGAAGCACTTGATTAAATAAAAGTACAACGCGTCATAAATGGTACTTCAAAAACAAAAAGGAGTTTAATCGAGCCTTGTATGAGGCATGATGGTCTAGCGGTATGATTCTCGCTTTGGGTGTGAGAGGTCCCGGGTTCAAATCCCGGTCGTGCCCTGTTTTGAATCGAGATCGAAACTATTACAAGTTTCTAATGTATTTTATTAGTATGCCAAAATCTGTTTTACTAGTCATAATTTTCTTTTTCTCGTATTATTGTTTACCGTTTCTTCTCTTCTAGATCTGACCCATAGTACTGGTTCAAAAAGGAATAATTGTCTGAAAGGACATCATTTTGATATGAGTATTTTCCTTAAAATCTTCAAATACAACAAATACAAATCATTTATTTCACATAATTTTAGGTACAATTAAGATCTTAAATAATAATATTCGTATCACTAAAATGTACCATACATGGCATGTGAAATTGAACAGCGTAGGCACTACGCACGTAAACCTACTTATAATCTACTTATAGTCTAAAAACTCCTGAACACTATAAAAACTCTTTTCGGCCAGCCACTTTTTAAGAGCTCGATTAAATGGTACAAATTTAAGGTCCTTTATTGAGTCAGGCAGTTTATTGAATATTTTTATGCACATAATGTAACTATTTTTTGGCAACTAATGATAATTTTGACTGCGGTATAAACAATTTATTGCGATATTGCGAGCGTGAAGGATTCTTAAACATTTCTTCATAATATAAATATAAACATAACAATTGCTCAAGCGGTTAACATCGCTACTCGAGCTGAATCCATTTGGCAAGGGTCGTTTAAATTTCCGTTCGTTACGGTCGCTCATTTATGTAGTTTTAATTCCGCTATTCCTTAGTTCGGAGCCGGGATCTTATTTCATTAGCCGGCCGCGAGCGCGATGCCATTTAGCTCGCAAGCTGTATTTTCGGATGCTACTCTGGTGGCGAGCAGAGCGGTAACATCTACCACTAAGTAGAGTCGTTCTCGCTGAGTTGGGATTTTATTTCATCAGCCCGCCGCGAGCGCGATGCCATTTAGCTCGCAAGCTGTATTTTCGGATGCTACTCTGGTGGCGAGCAGAGCGGTAATATCTACCACTAAGTAGAGTCGTTCTCGCTGAATTGGGATTTTATTTCATCAGCCGGCCGCGAGCGCGATGCCATTTAGCTCGTAAGGTGTATTGTCGGATGCTGCTTTGGTGGCGAGCAGAGCGATAACATCTACCACTAAGTATAGACTCCTTGTCGCTGAGTTGGGATTTTATTTCATCAGCCGGCCACGAGCGTTATGCCAATTAGCTCGCAAGCTGTATTGTCGGGTGCTACTTTGGTGGCGAGTGGAGCGGTAACATGTACCTACCACTAAGTAGAGTCGTTCTAGTTGAGTTGGGATTTCATTTCATCAGCCTGCCGTGAGCGCGATACCATTTAGCTCGCAAGCTGTATTGCCGGGTGCTGCTTTGGTGGCGAGCGGAGCGGGAGAGAGAATGTCTATACGATATGTAGTATACTCGACGCCACGTAGCTTGGCAATAGCGACCAATGACTCCTCCTACCATGAAACTCAATTTCTAATAACGACACTTTTTTTTGTTCCCCGTAACGACCATTTTTACTTTTATTGCTACACCGTGGTAGAGGGTCCGCTCCCTCCACGCCCATACACCCTCTACCACGGTGTAGCAATAAAAGTAAAAATGGTCGTTACGGGGAACAAAAAAAAGTGTCTTTATTAGAAATTGAGTTTCATGGTAGGAGGAGTCATTGGTCGCTATTGCCAAGCTACGTGGCGTCGAGTATATTAGTCCTCGATGACGCAGAGCATTTTGTCGATATTATGATTGTGTATGCAAGATGACAAAAAAGAACAGCATTTTTGTTTCAATTCATCTTAGATTCGAACCAAAATCCGATGTGGTTTACCGACTGCAAGAATGTTATCATTTATTTAGTAATTTAGATTTAGTCGATTTTTTTTATTAAGTAGGAGCAGTTTATTTCAATAAAGACGGAATCAGTACATTGATCTGTCATTAAGTAATTCCCTACTTCTACTAGGTCAATAAAGTTACTGAAGTATCCTTATTACTCGCACTTCTCTTATTACTACACTATCACCCTTACCGTTTTGGTACCGAGTACGTTGGAAAAGCACAGTTAATAGAATACTTGCCTTGATCTGTTCATTTTTATGTTCAGATACCACAAAGAGAAGTTTCTTGTTAGTTCAAGCAAACTAAAGCCAATTCATTTCATATAACTAAGTAATAACTTTCTTTCGATTCTTCGTCAATTAATTTCTCTTGGTATTACGAGTCACGAAGTCGGTCACCTACGCGTTGGACAGACCTGATAAAAGTTGCGACACAAACCACCATAGTCCGTAGCATCAGTAAGTTCGACTACATTAACAATGTAATCATTAAGACTTTTCGATGTAAGTGAATATACATTTTTAAATTAATATTTTCTTCATCAAAGCGCGGAAAGTAGGAGGCTTAGGAAACCATTGTGTGCGAGCCCACTGTCACTCTCTGATTGATATCACTTTAATTATATTTTTAATGTCAACAATCCATTAATCTTCGTGCTAACGAAAATGAAGAAAGAACTCCTAACGAAATGAAAAGAGAAGTTATACAGCCCATTAATTGTTTTGTACGTCATTTAATTCCGCGAGAACAAATTACTACGTCTATTGATTTCTACTGGAAAACATTACAAGTAGGTCCTACTACTTCAAAAAGAAAACAATAAAAACTGCCAGTGTTTGAAGTTTTTGTAGTTAATGGAGCTAATAGTTAGTTATTTGAACAGGATTCCAACTAGTTCCAAGTACTGACAACTCATTATTGTACCTGGTTCAAACCACCATGACAAGGTGTCAAATAACCTTGATATCATAATGAAACTGGCTAATCGAACTAAGTAAAACGTATGCGATTTTCTTTATACATTGAGCGATTTGCGATCCAATTCAGAGACAATAACTTCATAATAAGTTACATAAAATACATGAGATAAGCTTTTTTAACAAAAATAAAAAGTACTTTTGAGGTTATTAAACTTTCAAATTAAGTGTTTTAAAAGTGCCATAGGAATCTCTTAAGGAGAGTGTGATTATTTCCATAGAGTGGAGTTGTCTTAAGAATTGCAAAGAAGGCTTTACTGGGCAGGAGCACAATACAGAAGAATGGGAGCCCGAGTCGGGCCGTGGCCTACTAGCATGATTCCTATTGCGAATTTAGGTACTATGCTATAAGAAGGTCGTAGACTATTCTAAGTATTTTTGGACTCTCCAAATCATCTTCAGATGAACTACGTAGTAAAAAACAGTTTGCTTGTTTCTTTTGTTCAAATGTTAAATTGGAATCGAGTACTCAGTGCGTGGCTTGTTGCAAAAAATGTCTTATCTATTGCCATTATTATTGTTACAAGAATGTTTCTTTGTTGTCAAGATATCAAAATATCATGAACAAATATCTGAATAAAAACACGGGAAAACTTAAATTTTGCGTCTTACAGAATTTTTTAACGCTCCTTTATTATCGAGGAGAAAGTTGGAAGCCAGGCTGCAGGAAAAATACGCTCTTAGTTGACTGTACGCGTCTGTTTAGTTTACGCGTAATCACTGATATACTTCGTTTTTTCGAAGCGAGGCGGGTCAGTAGAAAGATTGGAGCATGACAGTTATGATTATGACACTCCCGTATTCGCTGAATTCGGCCTATCAGGCAAGTATCATCTTACGAATCTGCCGTATCCTCAAAAACGAGCATGCTAGAGCCATACCGCGACGACCAGCGCCTTCACCCCAGAAATTTACGATTGTAAATAGGGCGTTCCGTTTATTTACTTATGACCAAGTAATTCGGTGAATCCGTATAATTACCGGCATTAAGATGATTCCCGCTCCCTCGAACACAACGACGAACTCGCCTGGCGCTCGACATTTAAATGTCCGGAGCCAGTTTTAAAGTTGCGGTTATAAATTTGCTGCGACTGTTTTGGGAGATTAGAATTTTGCCGAGTGAATAAATTGGTTTCTAAAAGCGCGTTGGCAGGCGCCTCTTGACCAAAATGTCCTTAGTCCTAGTTGCCCTTAGAATAATCTATGTGTATTGAGAAAACGTTTCTGAATGGAAGCTATCGATGGGACGAATACGTTCTGTTCGGTCTATTTATTTATTATGAACTTGGAGCCAAAATATTATTGGGGTGAAGTCGAGATTATTACAAGTCCCTGATAAAAAAAAAAAAATATTAAAAAAGAGGGCACGACCGGGATTTGAACCCGGAACCTCTCACACCCAAAGCGAGAATCATACCGCTAGACCATCATGCCTCATGCTGAAGTCACATTAAAAGCCTTCTTGAATGACGACGTTCTCTTTAGCAGCTATAAAAAGAGGGCACGACCGGGATTTGAACCCGGGACCTCTCACACCCAAAGCGAGAATCATACCGCTAGACCATCATGCCTCATGATGAAGCCACATTAAAAGCCATCTTGAATTATGACGTTCTCTTTAGCAGCTATAAAAAGAGGGCACGACCGGGATTTGAACCCGGGACCTCTCACACCCAAAGCGAGAATCATACCGCTAGACCACCATGCCTCATGATGAAGCCACATTAAAAGCCATCTTGAATTATGACGTTCTCTTTAGCAGCTATAAAAAGAGGGCACGACCGGGATTTGAACCCGGGACCTCTCACACCCAAAGCGAGAATCATACCGCTAGACCATCATGCCTCATGCTCAAGTCACATTAAAAGCCTTCTTGAATGATGACGTTCTCTTTAGCAGCTATAAAAAGAGGGCACGACCGGAATTTGAAGCCGGGACCTCTCACACCCAAAGCGAGAATCATACCGCTAGACCATCATGCCTCATGATGAAGTCACATTAAAAGCCTTCTTGAATGATGACGTTCTCTTTAGCAGCTATAAAAAGAGGGCACGACCGGGATTTGAACCCGGGACCTCTCACACCCAAAGCGAGAATCATACCGCTAGACCATCATGCCTCATGCTGAAGTCACATTAAAAGCCTTCTTGAATGATGACGTTCTCTTTAGCAGCTATAAAAAGAGGGCACGACCGGGATTTGAACCCGGGACCTCTCACACCCAAAGCGAGAATCATACCGCTAGACCATCATGCCTCATGCTGAAGTCACATTAAAAGCCTTCTTGAATGACGACGTTCTCTTTAGCAGCTATAAAAAGAGGGCACGACCGGGATTTGAACCCGGGACCTCTCACACCCAAAGCGAGAATCATACCGCTAGACCATCATGCCTCATGCTGAAGCCACATTAAAAGCCATCTTGAATGATGAAATTCTCTTTAACACTTATAAAAAGAGGGCACGACCGGGATTTGAACCCGGGACCTCTCACACCCAAAGCGAGAATCATACCGCTAGACCATCATGCCGCGTTATGGAGGCTTTATAAATTTGTATGAAATAGGCTCTCAATGTCGGCACATATATCCAGAATATTATATTAAATCCGCTTCATGTCCGCTTGTTTAATCAGCTGTGAATGTAATATGGTGTCAATAGATTAAAAACAATAAAGCCTTCATCGTGTAGATATCATATGATCATGATCTTGTTAACCTATTGACCGCCAAGCGGTCTAGCATTTTACCGTGCCACTGACGCCAGAGTAAAAAAAAAAGATGTGCCCCAAAATCAACAGGGATTGAAAAATACTTGTAGCGGTTAGAATTACAAAGTTTTTGATCATTGAAATTTGGACGGCTGTGGCCGACGTGGCGTCAGGGGCACGATGTTTTGTTGACGGCCACAGCCGACTGTGGCGCTCAAAAGGTTAAGTGTAGGGTTCTAAAAATCGCACCGCATATGACACATTTATGTTTAACATATTACTTTAAGTTAGAGACTCATCCAATCATATGTAGGTCTCGTACAGCGATTACAACATTGAACCATTGTCGTTGTGTCGATTAGCTTAAGGCAATATCGGTATGGGTAATATAATATTACACAATTTGACTTGTACACAAAGCTATTGACTCCTAGAATTATTTTTCGTTGAATGTTTCATTTCGCCGAAAAATCAATTCGTACAAAGAATGTTTCTTTGCAACCGTAAACTATTTGAGATTGTCATACAAGAAACCTAAAATTGATGACTACAGATGAATAAAAGTTCTCCTAAATGATTTCACAAAAGGGCTCTTTATCGGGTTAGGTTAGCTATCCTCTTCACAAAATACGGTGTCTGCTGAGCGCAATGGTTACGAACGGGGCGAGTGCTCGTCGTTTTAGAACCTGATCCCTGTACTTGTATCAAATCAAATAGTGGATCTAAGAGTATTCCAAATCGATCTCGCTTTGGCTTCATTTTTTTAAGTCAATTCTGGCAGTACCTACGACTAACCGACGACTATGCTCTGAGTAATACCACTTAGTGAAATTAGGTAAGAAGTAGAAATGAATGAGGATATTCAGATTAACTTCGCTGCCTCTTTGCATAGGTGACTATAGGTGGCAATATCGCTGGATAGTATCTCAAGACTCTACTGAACTAGAGAAGTAAATAAACATAACTTACTTGTTAATAATACTCACTTAACAAGGTACTTATAATAATAAAAAAAGAAATGTAGATAATTTTGTGGCTACTGAGTACCTATAACCCTATAACAAACAAATATGTGTTTCTCATGCACGTGTCATTTATACAGTATTGAATAAACTTAACGACTGCAGGATTCCCTCCAAACCTCTTCAGAAGTCATTACTCTTTATTAGCCGACCTTTATGAAAAAACCGCAACTGATATCAAAGCATTTAATCAGGTAAAGTGCGTTCCAAACGAGTGGGGGCCAATAATAAACCCAATCGACATCTGGGTCCATTGAGAGGTTTGGTTATTAAATTATCTGTGGGGACGGCATATTAATCGTGGTATAGCTATCGGAGATGACAAAATGAGATGGGCAGGGTTGTCCCGTGAGTGAAAGGTAATGAATATTTTTATCTTTTTGTAGTAATAACATAAATAATTGTGTTTTTGTTCAGTCCAGTCCAGTCATTTATGCAATACAAATATTGAGGGTAGGTAAACTATATATTACGGTAAGAAATTTATAAAGGTTATAAATATAACGCTTTATTTCAGCTCTTAAATGTTAATATCTTGTAATATACTTCAAATATTAGGGTAGGCGGGTAACCCTGCCTAAGTCCTGGGGTACAAAAACAGGGCACGACCGGGATTTGAACCCGGGACCTCTCACACCCAAAGCGAGAATCATACCGCTAGACCATCATGCCTCTTGTAAGAATTCAGAAAATCACATTTTCCATAAACTGTTCGGTTTGAAGCACTTGATTAAATAAACGTACAACGCGTCATAAATGGTACTTCAAAAACAAAAAGGAGTTTAATCGAGCCTTGTATGAG
The DNA here is from genome assembly GCA_932273695.1 of Apotomis betuletana. Taxonomy (NCBI): domain Eukaryota; kingdom Metazoa; phylum Arthropoda; class Insecta; order Lepidoptera; family Tortricidae; genus Apotomis; species Apotomis betuletana. The sequence goes on along the minus strand of OW026301.1, from coordinate 21,569,620 downwards.
GCATGATGGTCTAGCGGTATGATTCTCGCTTTGGGTGTGAGAGGTCCCGGGTTCAAATCCCGGTCGTGCCCTATTTTGCAAGGTAATATTTTTATAGATGAGGTAATTGCGTAATATTATCCTTACAAATTAAATACATTTGAAGAGTGGCGCATCCCTCTCGCTATTTGCCCTCGATTGATAGGAAACGTCGTGGTCTCAGCAAATGTACCGGCTAATGATTTGCTAACGACGATATTTATATTTTAATGCACCTCGGGCCCAGATTATTTCCTTTGAGGGGCCGATCGAGATCTCTAACGGGGTTCTTATGAGTCTTCTTTTAAACGTTCAACGTCGTTTTAGAGGAATAATGATGTATTTATGACACTCATACATGCCGTGTATAGGTACATTAATTTTATTCGTCCTAGATTAGTTTTTGTTGAGTTAGCTCAATAGTAACAAAAATACTTAAGTAGCATACCTCAGGGTTTTCAGTGCACTAATAATTTGACGCCTCCTGTCGGGCTAGTGTCAAATCATATTATTATGTGCACCGAAAACCCTTCAAAGTCTTCAAAATTAAAAATAGCTATATAGTCATTTTCATAATTTGAACTAATTGCTAAAATTGTACCTATATCAAATTATAAAGCTTTTGACTCCTTTGTTTATAGAATCAATCAAACATTACATAAGTATACTAGTGCATAGTGACGGAGTAGATTTGGCACAAAACAGGGCACGACCGGGATTTGAACCCGGGACCTCTCACACCCAAAGCGAGAATCATACCGCTAGACCATCATGCCGCGTGTAAGGCACTTCCAAAAATCCACTTTTCAGCAGATCGAAACAACACACCTGCTTAAACAAAAGAGCATTGCGTGATTTCATTTCAGTGACTTGATATTCGAAAAAGCTTTTTATGAAGCCTCCTTCAGGTGGCATGATGGTCTAGCGGTATGATTCTCGCTTTGGGTGTGAGAGGTCCCGGGTTCAAATCCCGGTCGTGCCCTGTTTTTGCCCCATAATTAAAAGAAAACAATTACAAAGAAAAATTATACAACCTCTAACCCAGGTTGCACAAACATTGATTTTTAACAATATGTTAATTTTAGCAATTTAGTGTGGAGTTGAATCTTCAGTGGATTCAGTTTAGTAATGGATTTCTACGGCTTTAAAATGATAATAATGACAAAATAATAAAGCGATAGAACCAGCAATGAAATATATTATGATACTGCGTTTAAATCTATATTTTTCCGAGCAAATCGAGTTTATTTAAAAAATTCAGTCGCGTATTTGCAGTTATAAAACACGTTAGATTCGTACTTACATCGCTCCAAAGCACCGTATCTGAAAATTATACGTAGACACATCTGCGTCCGCCTGAGGAGCGCTCGCTTCGGAAAATAATAAAGTTCCTTTTAAACGCAATTCGTATGTGAAGTACAACGAATGAGGCGTAATAAAACGTATTAGGAAAAATGTATTGCAAATAGAAAAAGGCTTAACTGGGTATATTACGGAAATTACATATACGCCGTGTTCGGAGTTGGTTTTCCTCGTGCGTCGGAGTTTTTGAAGCGATATTGGAGTTATGTTTAAGGGAATGTGTGTGAATCGGAACTTATTCGGAAATATTGTCTATTCGAGAAATCGGGTTCTACATGAATTACGATGTTGTTTTTTTTTGCGCTAAACGTTGCGGCTTTTCTAAACTTTAACAACACTGTAAAAAATTAAAATCTGAACACTACGTATGTAAATTATATTGTAAATATTTAATAATAAAGTGAAATAAGCTATTGAAAAGAAATAGGTACCATTGTTTGTATGTTTTTGCGCTGTCATCACCCCATGACAGGTGAATTTTAGGTAACGTTTATGATCTTTTAAGTTTATGGAATTAAACTAAGTTACTCTCCTGCCTAACTTCTCTATTAAACTAAATGTTTAACATAATAAGTACGTAACTAATCGAGACATCATAGACTCGATTTTTCAGCCATCCACAAACTGACTCACTCAATGTCTTAATTTTACATAAGCCGAAAATTTTACCCTGACCACTTGCCATACCTATACGAGCGTGATGCAGTGACGACACTTTGGACAGATGTCATTGGAACGCACGGAACGGATCAAAAATGCGAGTAAAAGCCATTGAAATGACATATTCACAATCATTGACGACACTTCAATGAATTTTGGTCTCAGTTTGCAAACCCACATCGGCTCGCGTAGAATAATTTGTTACACAAATAAATACCGTCTTACTGCAAGGGAACCTAAATCATGTACGTACCTACCTTTATGACCCTTATTGTCATTGTAACAAGACTGACAATAGCGAAAAATTTCAGTCTCACTTCCTTGACTGTAACTATTCGAATTCTTTGTATTAAAAATCATAATGTTTTGAGATAAACAAGCGGCTACCCGTTGAGCAATGAATATTGTCTTTCAGTAGGTAACAAAAAGAAAATCTTTAAATACGTATCTGGTATAATTCTTTGAGTTCACCCAATCAGTAATTTAAGGTGTTTGTTCAGGTGTAATAATAATAATGTCAGTGGAAACGTTTTACTCGATTAAATTGATTGCAGGTTGTATGTGGCATGATGGTCTAGCGGTATGATTCTCGCTTTGGGTGTGAGAGGTCCCGGGTTCAAATCCCGGTCGTGCCCTGTTTTGCTGCGTGGCAGACGGATTTTGCTTGCGCTTTCATCCAAATTCTTTCGAACATTGTCGTACTTATGTTGACGCAAGTGTATTTATGAAAAAAATACTTACTGTTGAGTTTCCTTCGGCTTTCTTCTCAACAGCGGTATCTTGAGAAATGCCGGTAGATTCACAATCTGTCTTGTAAAAGTGCCCTTGTGGCCTACGTACTCAATACATTATTTCATTTCATTTCGTAGGCAGGGACGAGAAGAACTTGTATTTCGGAGATCAACTGAATTTGATACTGTAAAAACACCGAAATCGTCATAGACGTACCTTGTGATATTTGAGGGAAGTCCCTCGACTCCTCATGGATATCGTCATCCATCATTCTACCTAATCTAGAATAAAAATAAATATTGAAATCGGTTCATAAATGACGGAGTCCTGAGGTAACAAACATAAAAAAATGCAATTGAATTCCATTTTTGCATCTCCTATTCTGAAGTCCGTTGAAAACAATATTTTTTGAGTTGCTCAATTTTCGCCTGGTGACAACCAATACTCACTAAAACTTCTGTCACTACTCTTCAAAACGTCATATCTAGCAAGTAGATTGGCACTGAGATACGAGCTTTGTTTTAAGTAGGTATTTGTTACTTAGTGAGTTGGTTGTCGGCAGACGTTATATTGCAAATGCTAGAATTGTCTGTCTCCGGAAAATATCCGGAGGGAGACCTTAAACCATGACTGTGCCAGTGCACACGGGCAATTGTCGTACCTTTAGAATTATAGTGACCTAATTAAAAATCGTCGACACTTCCATTATATATTTAGAATTAAAGAGACGTAATTCTAAAACTCCATAAATAGATATAATGTTACCGAAGACGACGTCAAAGATAGGGCGAAGTGGAGGAGGAAAATAAGAAAAACTGACTCCACCGCCATATGGGAGTTGGACACATAGCCAGGAAGAGAGAGCGAGACAGAGATAAGAATGTAGATTATGACGTCACTACGACGTAAGTAACGTAGATTATTTTTTTCTTAGTCGTTCATCTTCGTGTAAAATGAAGCGGTGGTAGCCTAGTGGTTAGGGCATGCGACTTTCAATCCGCAGGTCGCGGGTTCGAACCCGGCCCGTACCAATGAGTTTTTCGGAACTTATGTACGGAATGTCATTTGTACTATAGAAAAGCGCCCTTTCTGTCTGCTTTCAGCATATACAGCCGTGCAAATATCGAAGAATTCCACGCGGAAGCATTTGTGGAATACCATTTGACCCTTGATTGCTCCAATTCCGATTGAAGATCTGTCATCGTCACCGGGAAGAAAACACCTTACTATAAATACTTAACGAAATAAATTCTGGCAAACTAAAATATCTGCTACTTGCCTGAGGAAGTCCCTAGATCGCTTCTCGCGTATAGTTGACGTCCCTGCAAAAAAAAAACATTTATTAAAATTAAACAGTACAAACAATTTATTGGATAACTAATACAAAACAATATGTACGTATTTCAACATTCAGTGACTACAATCTAATGTTTCACAAAATATTTATCAATCAGTTTACCTACTTCTACAGCAATATTAGGTGCTGGATCGGCGCTCAAATGGTATTCCACAAATGCTTCCGCGTGGAATTCTTCGATATTTGCACGGCTGTATATGCTGAAAGCAGACAGAAAGGGCGCTTTTCTATAGTCTTCCCATAGTGGTTCAAGGTCTTGCCAGTATCTCAATGACACTTCTTCGTATGAGTTCCGAGCTTGTGAAGTCAACACATGCGCAAACTCGTGTGTTACTATGTACACATATTTAGCACTAGGTCTCACAGTGCAGAAATTAACTTCTTTAAACGCTGCTAGTGACTGATCACCGAAGTTGATTGATTCTAAGGTTTGACCGGCCCGATCCTCGCCTTCAGTTAATCCATAATATACCTCTGTTTCATTTTCTTTTTCTAACTTGGACTCGAAGGCGACTCGATCCGTCTTGATGTTCCTTAAATTATATCTGCTTGTGAGATACTGTATTTGCTTGTACACGTCGTCATACTGTTGCGTATCTTTCAAGAAGTGTGCTGAAAACGTTACATGTTGTACAAGACAGTGGAATGCCTTTGCAATTAGCAGCCGGTATTCCTTGATGGTAATGCTTTGTGGGTTGGATTGGTGTTCCTTCATTTTGTTCTTACTTATATATTCCTATTTTCGTTCAAACAAGTCGTTTTTACCAATGGCATACAAACTGGTTATTTTTTTCTCCTTATGTATATCGGCTGTTCTCTTGCCAGGCTTATATTTTAATATTTTTAGTTATTTATGTTTTTCCCTTACAGTATATCAATCAGTTTAAGTCGTCTTATATGAATTATTCTCTTATTTAATACCTTTATGAGTTGATTTCTATTTTGCGTTTTTTATCTTATATAGGCAAATATACCACTTTGCGCTGTTTTTGTTAATCCTTGTCTATTAAGCAAGATTTTGACGCGTTGGTTCCGGGCATTTGTTAATTTTCCCTTATATTAATTATTTAGGTAAGTATATCAATTCGTTAGTGAGAGCGTTTAAACCTTTTTTGTATACTTTCACTTACAATTGTTAGTTAACTTGTTATATTTGGTGTGCGGCTTCTTTAATGCCTCCAACTACATTTTTATTAGATACTTTTTCTACTTGATACCGATTTAAATTTTGGTTCATTTTTGCTCTTATAGGTAGGCATCGTCTTCCACCATTTTTGAAATATCGGTATAGGAGTCTGTTATTACTGTGTGAGAAATAGGTTTGTTATTGTTGCTCATTTTAATTGGGTTAGGTGAAGGAAACATTGAAATCTGTGGTCGGGTTGGGATTCGAACTTACGACCACACCGGTGTTGTGTGGCGGTAAGCGATCGAATATGAACTGAGCTGTCGTGTAATGACGTCATCTTATTGAAATTATTCATTGCTATCAGCGAATGCCCCCGTACCAAGATTCTTACATTACAACCCTAAATTGGTTGCGATAAGCTTTATCTTCCGATAGGCTTATCGTATTAACAATTGCAAAGTGCCGTGTTAAAGGGAAAGAGGTCAATGGCATGTAAATTATTATGCAATAATTTACACAAATTATACCATACCATTGATATTACCAAATATATACTTATTTATTATGTATATTAAAGGGTACGGTAAAAAATCTATATTTTCTCTTATTTTCTGATAGTTTGGCATGAACCTTGTTCTAACTATACGTAAAGACAAGAACGCAACATAATATCAAAATCTACAACAAATTAGGCGCCTTTCCAAAAATTAAGGGTTTTTAAAAAACACGCTTTAATTTGTTGTTTGAGGGATATTCGCATGTCTATTTGTACGCTAAAAAGACAAGAAAGCGGCATTCGCAGCAACCAAATCTTTATTGCATTAACTGTACAATTAACCCACAGCTAATTTCAATCTTACTATTTTTCATTTGAGTCTAAATCCACTGCAATTTTGAGGTAGTTTTGAGCTATTTTGTGCACATGGTAAATGGTGGGGTCAACTATAACAGAGGATGTACAAACAGCATCAGCAAGTCATAAATATCGTAGGTGTAGCATAGAGTAATTAGAGTAATGTATATGTTTACTACTGACTTCTTGTAGCCTTAAACTCGATTTTGTTTGGTGGGCGAATGTCCGTTTATGTTTTTATGTTTGTTTTTTATTCTTGTTTTAGCCCATTTGAATTATAATGTTTTTATGTAGTGACAGATTTAATGCTACAAGTATTCTTGCCAGACATGAGGAGGTTATTTTGTAACTAGCTATCTCCGTCGGGGCCAGCCTCGTCTATGTCGCCCATTTTGGGGCACCCACACAAACGTCAGCTATGGGTGTTTTGGAGAGATATCATTTAGATATAGATATAAATATTGATATAATTTTATGAATGTTTTTTTTTGTACAGAGACGTCAAGAGGATGTATAAACAGCATCAGCAAGTCATAAGTATCGTAAGTGTAGCATAGAGTAATGTATATATGTCTAGAACTGACTTTGTAGCCCTAAACTCGATTTTGTTTGGTGGGCGAATGTCTGGTGGTTTTTTTGTATGTTTTTTATTTCTATTTAAGCCCAGTTTTTTATCTGTTGAAATATGCTTGAATTATAATGTTGTTTATGTATTGACAGATTCAATGCTACTAGTATTTTTGTCAGAAATGAGGAGGTTATTTTGTAACTATAGGCATTAGTCATACAATTGAGCGGCACTGTATAACAGTACGCTAGGTGGCGAAACTAGTTATTCTAATTTGAAAAATAATATACCGTAATACAGTGTGGAAGAAATTGGTGGGCCTTGGAGGGAAACTGCCTTAAATCCTTAGCTCATTTAACTTTAAGGAAACAATATTTTATACTCCCACTTAATTATTTAAAAAATGGCAACATTTTACAAGTAAAATAAGAGTACACTAATTATTTCTATTACTATTAAATTATTATTTATTATTATTACCATACAAAGTGGATTGCATTAAACAATTATATTATTAGAGGTATTATATTATGTTCTTTAATTTATTATAGTTGATAAAAATCGTGTAAGTTATATCAATAACTAGCGACCGCCCCGGCTTCGAACAGGTGCAATGCTGATAAATTATGCATGTGTTATACATTTAAACCTTCCTCTTAAACCGCATCAAAATTCGTTGTGTAGTTTTAAAGATCTAAACATACATAGGGACATACAGCAGGTAGCGACTTTGTTATGTATGTATGTATGTATGTAAACTCTTTATTGTACATTAAAATATACATATACATAGCAAGGACATTAAGAGGCCTTATTCCTTTTAAAATTTATTTTTTTCATATTATGACAAATGTATTGATAATTTCAACCAACTTTTTGAAGTGTATAATACTTTTCCCCGAGTTCTAGGAAGTAACATAGTTATTTCACGCTTTCATTGCGTACAGTCGAAAATAAGTTAAAAAAACCATTTTCCGCGTGAATTTTGTCAGTTTCGAGTAGTTTTTGAAACAAAAATTATCAATGAAAAATTCAAACTGTAGGTTTCAAATATATACCAATAAATCCCAATAGCCCTGTTCTAGAAAGTAACATCAATAGTATGTTAAGAAACATGTTTGATCATAGAGAAAAATGTCTAAACAATCAGCATTTTAAAAGGAATAAGGCCTCTTAAACTAATGATATGTACAAAGGCAAACTTATCCCTGTAAGGGATTTCTTCCAGTTAACCTTTGAGCAAATGAGAGAGAACAGAGAAGATCCAAGAAGATAGGCAAAACTATTAAAAATGCACAGATACACTAAAGTACTACTAGTTATATACTATGTAGTGATATATTTTTTTACAATACAAGTAAAGTTACAATTCAGTACTAAGTATTTGGACAACATAAAGTTTTATTTTAAAATTGTTGTTGTTATTGTTGACATACAAAAAACATTATATGAATATTATATTTAATCTAAACTACCTACTTAAGTAATACAATCAATAATTAAAAAATATATTAAAGACATGATTACAATTTATAACAGTTTACGCTTTATTATTTTTATTTGTCAATGTCCCTCTATACCCGATACTTTATACGCGGATAAATGGTAAACCAATACTGCGTCGAAGGAAAATATTTATTACACGTTGATACCACCACGATCGCCACCATCTACTAAATCAATCGCTTTCGATTGCCATCGCTGCAAAATTGTTACCAAATATTGTGGCTGTACCTAAACACCTAGTTGAATTTAATTAATCGAAATATTTTCAAGAGTTTTATATTTTTAAAGCACGAAAATTGATGTCTGTAATCGACAACAATAGATTGTTCAGTCAGCAGTGGCGCTAGCGTCTACGTACATTGAAATCATCCCTACGGAGTTGCGTTAGTTCAACCTAAGCACACCTAAGTTAGTATTTTGCGGTCGATATTTTTTTAAACAACCTTTGTTCGTTCTATTATTTTTTTAGTTAACAAAATACGTAATAATAGGAAATAATATCGGAAAGAAGTTCAACATCGGTTAAAAATAGGTTTACTTGCTTATGTGTAGTAAATATAAAGCGCCTAGAGAAACACCACGAGCACAATTTATCAAATCGTGAACATGAAATTATAAACAGATACCTTATCAACCTTTGACGATGTATGATTCCGAAACCACTGTAGGTATATCAATTTCGAATGAAATTGTTTGGGGCTACGCATGATTTGAGCACGTATCGGAGTCGTTCCTTCTACTCAATTTTAACCAACTGCTTGAGGTTGACCCTTGAGTGCTCCAATCCCGATTGAAGATCATACTAAACGAAATAAATTCTGGCACACGAAAGTATCTGGTACTTGGCTGAGGAACTCCCTAGATCGCTTACAACGTATAGTTGAAGTCTCTGTACAAAAAAAAATATATAAAAGTAGATGTATATCTAATGTCGCTTCTAAACACCCATAGCTGACGTAGGCAAAAAAACAGCCAGGCTCAAGTGGGATTAGGCAAGCTACGTCTGCCGTATGAACCCGAAAAGATGGGCCGGCATAGCCAGTATGTGTGGGTGCCCAAAAATGGGCAACGTAGACGTGGCTGGCCCCGACGGAGATAGCGGGATAAAGTAGACGCATTCCTCAGCCACTGGTCGGAGGCAGCGTCAGACAGGGACCTATGGAAATCAAAGGTGGAGGCCCAGCAGTGGGACACTCCTATAGGCTAGGTAATAAATAAAAAAAAATACAAACAATTTATTGGATAACTAATACAAAACAATATGTACGTATTTCAACATTCAGTGACTAAAATCTAATGTTTCACAAAATATTTATCAATCAGTTTACCTACTTCTACAGCAATAGGTGCTGGATCGGCGCTCAAATGGTATTCTACAAATGCTTCCGCGTGGAATTCTTCAATATTTGCACGACTGTATATGCTGAAAGCAGACAGAAAGGGCGCTTTTCTATAGTCTTCCCATAGTGGTTCAAGGTCTTGCCAGTACCCCAATGAGACTTCTTCGTATGAATTCCGAGCTTGAGAAGTCAACACATGCGCAAACTCGTGTGTTACTATGTACACGTATTTAGCACTAGGTCTCACAGTGCAGAAATTAACTTCTTTAAACGCTGCTAGTGACTGGTCACCGAAATTTATTGATTTTAAGGTTTGACCGGCCCCATTTTTGCCTTTAGTCAATCCATATTCTGTTTTATTTTCTTTTCCTGGCTTGGACTCGAAGGTGACTCGATCTGTCTTGATATTCCTCAAATCGTATTTGCTAGTGAGATACTGTATTTGCTTGTACACGTCGTCATACTGTTGCTTATCTTTCAAGAAGTGTGCTGAAAACGTTACACGTTGTACAAGACAGTTGAATGCCTTTGCAATTAGTAGCCGGTATACTTTGATGGTAATGCCTTGTGGGTTGGACTGGTGTTCCTTCATTTTGTTGTTATTTATATACTCTTACTTTCCTTTGGTTTAATTTGACAAGTGGTTTTTACTAATTACACCCGAATAGGATATTTTTTTCCCTTATGTATATACACCGTTCTCTTGCCAGTAGGTAAGTATGTTTAAGTGATTCTAGCTCTCCCTTATATTCTCATATTTTTCGTATTTTAACGTTGTTTTTCCCTTAGCGTATGTCAGTTTGAGTCGTCTTATGTTAATTCTTTTCTTATCTGATATTTTTATGCGTTGATTTCGATTTGATTATTTTCTTATATTGTGCCATGTTTGTATGCCACACAGATTATTTTACGTTTTTTCTCTCATAGAACCAAATGTACCACTTCGACTTGTTTTTCTTAATCCTTGTCTTTTGTTGTTGTTGGTTCCGAGCATTTGTTAATTTTCCCTTATATTAATTATTTAGGTATATCAATTCGAGTAAGGGCGTTTATACCTTTTTTGTATATGTTCCCCCTTATATTTGTTAGTTAACTTGTTGCATTTGGTGTGGGTGTGGGGCTGCTTTAATGGCTCCAACTACATTTATATTAGATACTTTTTCTAGTTGGGTGTCTGTTACTGTGAGCGAAGTAGGTTTGTGTATGTTGCTCATCTTGATTGCCTAAGGTGAAGGAAACATTGAAATATGTGGTCAGGTTGGGTTTCGAACCTAGGACCATACCGGTGTGTGCGGCGGTAAACGATCCAATATAAACTGAGCTGTCATGTAATGACATCATCTACTTAATTGAAATTATTTATCACTATCAGCGAATGTCCTCCGTACCAAGATATTTATTTATAACTGATTAAGTATCACTGTAATCGAAGATAGGCTGATCGTAATGTAAAGAGGTCAATAATATGCAAATTATTATGTAATAATTTATGTTTTTGCAACATTATAAAAAAATAAAGGTTGCGTTGAAGATTCCGTACTTCATAATAGTTTGGCTTTAACCTTGTCCTAGACGCAAAGTTTAATCTGTCCATATGAATGACTTTTAAGATAAGAACAAATTCAGCAATTTTGATACCTTTCATAGTCATAGTCATGGTCATAGTCATTCATAGTCATAGTTATTTATTGTTTGTGAGAATAGGGTTTAGGTACATTGTAGGTACAAATAACAATTTCAAGTCCAATAACGTATTGATTTCAGAAAACAAAGAAGGCAAGAAAAATAATCTTAGCGCATTAACTGAATAATTTACCATCTGCAAATTTTAATCTTACTGCTCATTTCAAAGTGTAAATAGGTACGCTGTAGTTTAGATCGGCTTTGCGCACATGGCAAAAATGACGACGTACGATTCCGAAACCACTGTATATCAATATCGAATTAAGTTGTTTGGGGCTACGAATGGTTTGAACACGTATCGGAGTCGTTCCTTCTACTCAATTTTACCTAACTGCTTGAGGTTGCTCCAATTCCCGATTGAAGATATGTCATCGTCACCGGGAAGAAAACACCTTACTATAAATATATTTATAAATATGTGTAAATATATTTATAAATAAATTAATAAGTACTTAATGAAATAAATTCTGGCAAACGAAAGTATCTGCTACTTGGCTGAGGAAGTCCCTTGATCGCTTCTCACGTATATTTGACGCCCCTGCAAAAAAAAAACATTTATTAAAATTAAACAGTACAAAGAATTTATTAGATAAGTAATACAAAACAATATGTACGTATTTCAACATTCAGTGACTGCTATCTAATGTTTCACAAAATATTTATCAATCAGTTTAGCTACTTCTACAGCAATAGGTGCTGGATCGGCGCTCAAATGGTATTCTACAAATGCTTCCGCGTGGAATTCTTCGATATTTGCACGACTGTATATGCTGAAAGCAGACAGAAAGGGCGCTTTTCTATAGTCTTCCCATAGTGGTTCAAGGTCTTGCCAGTACCTCAATGAGACTTCTTCGTATGAATTCCGAGCTTGAGAAGTCAGCACATGCGCAAACTCGTGTGTTACTATGTACACATATTTAGCACTAGGTCTCACAGTGCAGAAATTAACTTCTTTAAACGCTGCTAGTGACTGATCACCGAAGTTTTTTTTTTTTTTTTATGTCATAGGGGGCAAACGAGCAAACGTATCGCCTGATGGAAAGCGATTACCGTCGCCCATAAACACCTGCAACACCAGAGGAGTCACAAGTGCTTGCCTACCCGGAGGACGAAGATGGAATGCCTCTATGCTAGTAATTTCACCGGCTATCTTACCCCCACACCGGAACACAACAATGCGAACATTGCTGTTTGGCGGTGGGTTAGCAGGCAAGACGGTATAGACCGGGAGATAGTGACAGAATTTTCTTGGTCATTTGTAACAGTATGGCGGTTCTTCAGGGGTCTTAGTACGCAATGACAAAAAGAAAAATGATGGTCATAGCGCTGGTACCGGCGGCCCGATCGCGTGGGCGTTAGTCGAACTCGTCGGATAAATTACGAGTGTCAAACGATTTGTATCACAAAAATTTTAGTATTTTCCGATAGCCCATAAAAAACATGTAGGCGGTAATGTCATGCCATACTTCTCCGGTGTGACTTACAGCCCGCCATACCGACGCAAATGCGTTAATAAAAAATAAAAAAATTCAACCATTTGTACCAGGCTAATTTTTGCACAGTTAATTATCGTCGTGCAGCCATTTACGAAAATCACCATGCCATACTTTTCCGACGGTTCTAAATGGCCGCCATACCACCGAAAATCAGCAAATTTTTTTTTTCGCCAAACGATTTGTACCACCCTAAAATTTTTTTTCAACAGCTCCTGAATGATGATAAATAGAAGTGTGATAATGCCATACCTGTGGGAGGTGGCGAATGTGTATAATATTTTTTTTTTAATTGTAAGATTTTATTCGTATTTTGAACGATTTGTAACAGTATGGCACTAATTTTTCCTGTAAGTTTGAGGTTCAACGAATATAAATACAAAATTTCAAAGATCTAGGTGGCGGCAATCTTGAATTATAGTCAGATGTTTATATCGTATAATATTGAACGGCTACCATCGCTCGAACGATTTCTCGAGAGATCTCGGCTCATCGTGTTGTGAGACACAATGTCTGGCAACGCAGGTATTACGGCAGCTGCTTGTCAGACGACCCACAACATAGCAATAATTGGAGTTATATGTATTAGAATAAGTCGACCGTTATAGTGTGCCCATGTTGCATGCAAGATGAAGAGGAAAAAGATGAAGAAGAGAAAGATGAAGGCGGCGAAGGTAAATATTTAAGAAATTAATTTTATGTTAACGATTTGCGATTGTGTATTGCGCTTGTGTGAAAAAATTAAATGATTTGTAGATACTGATGCAGTAAGCAGCGACGAGGACGACGAAAACGAGTTGGAGCATGCCGGGGATTTCGGCTTAGATGACCTCGAAAGTCTGTAAATCTTTCGGAATAAACTGCATTAATATTGATATTGCATAAATTGTTTTTTCACATGTACGATGTAATTTTCCCAAACCATACTTTTTTTTCAAGTTTCGAAAATTTGAAATGCCATACTGTAACAATTTGGTCCAACTTTTTTATTAATTTATATCTTGCTCGAGTGTGACAATCTTCCGCCCCATGGTTACAGTATGGGATAATTATTTTTAGGTAGAATTTCATCCAAACGAACCAAATACAATGATGCCATACTGTAACAAATGATTTTATGTCTTGCACCTTGAAAACCCGTTGTAAAATCAAGTTTTTCAAGTATGTTGCCCCTTTTTCCCTCTATTAGAAGTATGGCAAATATAATAATGGTCCCATTGCATCATATAATTTCCAAAAATCCAAATGCCATACTGGTACAAACCGTCAATTTTTTTTTTTTTTTGGTTTACGTCTTGGCTCAAGTCTCACAGTCGTCCGCCCCATGGTTACAATCCGGAATAATTTTTTGTAGGTAGAATTGTATCCAAACAAACAGAATATAATGATCCCATGCTGTAAAAAAATATCTTACGTATTGTACAGTCGTATTTTTGAAACGTGTCGAATAAATAAGTTTTTCAAGTATGGCAGCACTTTTTCCCCCTACTAGAAGTATGGCAAATATGATAACGGTCACATTTTATCAAATACTTTCCAAAAATCCAAATGCAATACTGTTACAAATCGTTTGGCGAAAAAAAAAAAATTTGCTGATTTTCGGCGGTATGGCGGCCATTTAGAACCGTCGGAAAAGTATGGTATGGTGATTTTCGTAAATGGCTGCACGGCGATAATTAACTGTGCAAAAATTAGCCTGGTACAAATGGTTGAATTTTTTTATTTTTAATTAACGCATTCGCGTCGGTATGGCGGGCTGTAAGTCACACCGGAGAAGTATGGCATGACACTACCGCCTACATGTTTTTTATGGGCTATCGGAAAATACTAAAATTTTTGTGGTACAAATCGTTTGACACTCGTAATTTATCCGACGAGTTCAACTAACGCCCACGCGATTGGGCCGCCGGTACCAGCGCTATGACCATCATTTTTCTTTTTGTCATTGCGTACTAAGACCCCTGAAGAACCGCCATACTGTTACAAATGACCAAGAAAATTCTGTCACTATCTCCCGGTCTAGTAGTAACAATCCGGACGGACCCTGCACGAGGCCCTACTACTCTAAAAAGTTGATTGATTCTAAGGTTTGACCGGCCCCATCCTCGCCTTCAGTTAATCCATAATATACCTCTGATTCATTTTATTTTTCTAACTTGGACTCGAAGGCGACGACTCGATCCGTCTTGATGTTCCTTAAATTATATCTGCTTGTGAGATACTGTATTTGCTTGTACACGTCGTCATACTGTTGCTTATCTTTCAAGAAGTCTGCTGAAAACGTTACATGTTGTACAAGACAGTGGAATGCCTTTGCAATTAGCAGCCGGTATTCCTTGATGGTAATGCTTTGTGGGTTGGATTGGTGGTCCTTCATTTCGTTCTTACTTATATATTCCTATTTTCCTTTGGTTTAATTTTAAAGTCGTTTTACCAATGGCATCCAAACTGGTTATATTTTTTTTCCTTATGTATATCTTGCTGTTCTCTTGCCAGTATGTATATGTATAAGTGATTCTAGCTCTCCCTTATATTTTAATATTTTTCATTTTTTCTGTTTTTCCCTTACAGTATATCAATCAGTTAAAGTCGTCTTATATGAATTATTCTCTATTTGATACATTTATGCGTTGATTTCTATTTGATTATTCTCTTATATTGTGCTACTAAGTTTGTATGCCACACAAATTATTTTGCGTTTTTTCTCTTACAGAGGCAAATATACCACTTTGGGTTGTTTTTGTTAATTCTTGTCCATTAAGTAAGATGTTTACGAGTTGTTTTAAGCATTTGTTAAATTTCCCTTATGTAGGTATATCATATCAAATTCGTTAGTGAGGGCGTTCATACCTTTTTTTGTATATTTTTCCCTTATAATTGTTAGTTAACTTGTTGTTTTTGGTGTGGGGCTTTGGCTTTAATGCCTCCCTCCAACTACATTTTTGTTAGATACTCTTTTTCTACTTGATACCGATTCAAATTTTGGTTTCTTTTTGCACTTATAGGCATCGCCTTCCATCATTTTTGAAATATCGGTATAGGTGTCTGTTACTGAGAAGTAGGTTTGCTTATGTTGCTCATTTTGTTTGGCTTAGGTGAAGGAAACATTTAAATCTGTGGTCAGGTTGGGATTCGAACTTAGTACCACACCGGTGTTGTGTGGCTGTAAGCGACTGACCATGAACTGAGCTGTCATGTAATGACGTCATCGTATTGAAATTATTCATTGCTATCAGCGAATGCCCCCGTACCAAGATTCTAACAACCAATTGGCTGCGAGAAGCTTATCTACCGATAGGGTTATCGTAATAACAATCGCAGAGTGCCGTGGTACAGAGGTCAATGGTATGAAAATTATTATGCAATAATTTGTGTACATTGATATACAAAAAAAATATAGGTACCTATATGTATATTAAAGGGAACGGTAAAAAAAACTATGTTTTCTGATAGTTTGACATGAACCTTGTTCTGTACGTAAAGACAAGAATGCAACCATATCAAAATACCCAACAAATTTGATGCGTTTCCATTCCAAGAATTAAGGGTTTAAAATAAACACGCTTTAATTTGACGTTCGACTCGTTCGAGGGATATTCGCATGTCTGTTTGTACGGTAAAGAGGCAAGAAAGCGCCATTCGCAACAACTAAATCCTTAGTGCATTAACTGTACAATTTACCTGCAGCTAATTTCAATCTTACTACTTTTCATTTGAGTCTGAATCCGCTGTCGGTTTGAGGTAGTTTTCAGCTGTTTTGTGCACATGATAAGTGGCGGGGTCAACAATAACAGAGGATGCACAAACAGCAAGTCATAACTATTGTAGGTGTAGCATAGAGTCATGAATATGTTTAGAACTGACTTTATAACCTTAAACTGGAATGTGTTTCGTGGGCGAATGTTTTTTCATGTTTTTTATGTTCGTTTTATGCCAGTTTTTATACTCTTGAAATTTTTATGTCTGAATTATACGTAATGTTTTTACGTATTGACAGTTGACACTGACAGATTCAAAGCTATAAATGTAGTATTCTTGTCAGACATAATATATGTAGGTCCCTGTCAAACGATTCAAATGAGGAGGTTATTTTGTAACTGCCGTACCGTATAACAGTACTGTATAAGCCGTACTGTATAACAGCACGGTAGATGGCGACACTAGTTATACTAATTTAAAGTAATTTCAAACGGGAAATCATTGAAAAATAATATACAGTAAGTAAGAAGAAATTGGTGGGCCCTGGAGGGAAACTGCCTTAAATTCTTAAGTTAACTTATTTTACTTTAAGGAAACATCGTTTATACTTATACTCATTTATTATTAAAATGGCAACATTTTATTAGTAAAATAAGATTACACTTATTATTTTAATTACTATTAAATTATTATTTATTAACAGTAGGTAATTGGAATGCATTAGGTACTATATTATATTATTTAATTTATTATAGTTGATAAAAATCGTGTAAGTTATATCAATAATATGTTTTATCTACGATACAAGGAAAATTACAATTCTAATAGTATTTGGACAACATTAAGTTTTATTTTGAAAAAGAAACAACTCATTTTAAAAATTGTCTGTTGTTATTGTTGACTTACGAAAAACATATGTACCTACATTATTTATACTACTTAATACAATGAGTAATTAAAAGTTTCTAAATGTTAATGTCATGACAAATGATGATTAGACTTTACTATTTTTATTTGGCAATGTCTAGGTCACTTTCCCTCTATGCATCATATTTTATAAGCGGATAAATGGAGAACTAATGCTGCGTCGTAGAAAAATATTTAATACACATTGACACTAGCGCCACCATCTACTAAATCAATCGCTTTCGGTCGCCATCGCTGCACAATTGTTACCACATATTAACAAAACACCGAGATGAATGTAGAGCATCGAAATATTTTCAAACTTTTTTATAATTATTAAAACACGAAAATTGTTGTCTGTGATCGACAACAACAGATTGTTCAGTCAGCAGTGGCGCTAGCGTCTACGTGCTTTGAAATTCATTAATTAATTATTATTTTTCGTACGCAGTTGCGTTAGTTCGCCCTTTGTCCGCCTACACCTTTAGCTGGTATTTTGTGGTCGAGAATTGTATGTTCTATTCATTTTTGGTAAACAAAAAACGTAACAATAAAAAAGTATATCGTAAAGGAGTTCAACATAAGTTAAAAATATAGGTATTGTGTAGTAAATATAAAGCGCCTAGAGAAACACCACGAGCAAAAATTATCAAATCGTGAACATGAAAATATAAACAGATACTTTATCAACCTGTCACAACCTTTGTCAACGGTATAACTAGAAAGTTGCCGAAACGTCAGGGAGGATCGAATAATAAATATGCGCGATATAATCCGTTTAAATTGTTTTATATAAATGTGTGACAGTCGCGGAAACCGAAGAATATAGTAGATACCTTATCGATTGACATTCACATACATCCATTTAACAATGGATCGGTTTTTAACAACAATAATTTAGCTAATGGCACGAGACAAACTGACGGACAGGGATTGGTGACAAAAGCATAGACAAGTTTCAATTTAAAAATAAATTGTTCGAGTCAGCTAGCAAAAATTGTAGTAGCATTAAGATAGATAAGTGTGGGATAATATATCTATGGAAATGATTACCTACGTAGTTGTTATAATCATTTATGTACTTAAAATAAATATTGAGACTTATACCTTATCTCACGTACACCGCTCAATGAGTTTGACACCGCTCTTTTTACGTGAGATTAGGTATATAATTGTTGGATTTTAAACTGACCGCATTTATTGTACTACCTACTATAATTATGACTTGAAAATGCTACCAAATCTACGTTGGTCATTGGAAAAGTCTAATTCCGCCCATGCCATGTCTAAACGTATTTAGTTGTCAATCGCTTACCTGTAAAGGCAGGTATTCAAGCGGGGCGAATTTCCCGGAATCCGGCGATGATCCGGCGCGTTCGACAATGTTAAAGCATCTCCATTATCCCAATACATTCGAAACTGTACCCCAGAGTAAACAAGAATAAGATTGAACTCTTCTTAGTAACATGGAAGCCGGTTGGGTTGTTTTGGTGATGTGAATCTTCATAGTTGCCTCGATAAGATTGATCGAGTGGGGTAAAGAGAACAGATTATCTGAGACAGTGGTAAAAAATCGGTGACTTGTCAAATTCGTCGCATTCTAAACTACGGATTGAGCGGCGATCTCGGATCGGTCTCGGTTCTTACAAACGGATTTTATGGGATAGAAAATTTCGGAATTTATTAGGATTATTTATGTATGTTTATAAGTAGGAGATCCGTGCAGGAGCGATTAATACACATCAGATTAATGTAACATTAATGATATTTCAATCATACTCGTACCTAATTGTTAAATGGCATAGTCAGGACTTAAACCAAAGCGACATTAGATATTTCTATAATTGCCTAGAGATCTTAGAGTTAAGCCTTCATATAAATGAGTTATATTAGTCTAGGTATAAAGATATTTTCTTTACCTATTACTTTAATAATACAAATAGGTACTCTCCTCAATTGACCAATATTTTGGTTGGCGTTATCATGACGTCATTCTGATCGGCCACATCTATTTTTGCTATTCAAGCTGATAAAATGATTACTGAGTTTGAACTAGTAGGAAATAGGAATCCATCGATGAAGTAGGAAAATAATTAAACTAGCAACCTCAAAATATGCGTGGAAATTAGACTCAATTTAAAGTATAAGGCAAGAAGTGTGAACCTATAAGACCTATAACCAAATTTTAAGAAATTTTATACAGTTACAAAACCCTCTAAATTACGAACAAACAACAGAAAACAATGCAGGTAAATATCTACGTGCTTTGACGGTGCCTAAGTCTATTGTTTGATTTATTGGATTTAGAGAGAACAATCATAATTCTTTGTAAACAACGTCTTAGTTGGGATTTAGTTTCTTTTACTGGCAAGACTGTCACATGGCGGCGTTGCTACTTGTTTTAAAAGGTTTATAAAGGATTATAAAGGTTTATAAGGATTATAATAAAGAAGAAAGTGCCCGCAACTTCAATAAGATAAGCCCATAGGTAGGTACTTAGGTAAAATAGGCTACCTATTTCTACAAATTCTAATGGGAAGTGTCTATTTCAGTAATCTTACAGACATTTCTTTACTTAACTTAGTTAGTAAGGAGGTTTGTTAAAAATCCTTCACCTAGGTATTGGGTTTTGTGTATAGGTAAGGATTGACGTTAGGTTCTTTAACTAATAAAATGAGTAAAAGCGGTGGTGTGGAGAGCATGCGATAAAAACGGTACGGATACGATGCGCCACTGCGATTCCGTACCGACTCCGTATTTTAAGCGGCAGTGTGGTCGCACCTTAAATTGCAATAAAGAACGTTAGCATCTTTAAGATTCGTTCAGAAATTAAGATTTCCTCTTTCCTCGTCGGTGGTCGAGTCCAATTTAGCTTTTGACCCTTTTATACCAGCGAAGTTGATTTAAATATGTAGGTTAATCTTAGTTTAGCTTGTGATAATTTTGCTTTCCAGTATTCACCGAGACCTTTAATGTGGAATACAAATTAAAACATCGATCCATTCAATGGCCTTGCCTTGATTTTATGTAAAATATCCTTCATGGCGCAGCATTATTGTCGTTCCATTAATTTTAATCTCAAAATCCTTACGTTGATCAGCGATTTGCAACTGCCCAAGCAACTGTCATGCCGCCGCATTCGAAACAATTCACAGGACTTTCATCCTTACACCTTTTACTGTTAGTACGGATTTCGTTTGTATTGTGATTGGTTGTATGAATATCCTTTTTTGTAATGCGATAGAAATCCGTATCTGTCCGTTTTTGTGTGACTAAGGTTTATTGATGATTATAGGATTACGCGGCGTTCGAGCACTTCGAGCGGCGTGTTTTGGTGACTTCTTAACTTGGGGTGTATCGGTCCATACCACGACTATTGGTAAGACAAAGTAATATTGATCTACGATTTCTTGTTGATATTTTAGATCTCTGTTTAACACCATATTGTGAAAAGAGATTGTATGCGTTCCATGCCTATAATGTGTATCTTCTTCTGTGTGTAGTGTTTATTTCTGCGACAAATAAGGGAGTAGTCTTATAATTATAACTCTAGAGGTTAGCTCCTAGGAGCAAGTTTGATTGAAAATAGTATACCTACCTATTTTTACAAACGTTAAAGATAATGGGTTGTTTTGAAGATGTGTTGGAGATTTGGAGTAAAAGCGTACAGCAGCCTAGCGAAACCTAAAAAGATTCTACTTTATCGACGGAGTTTTACAAATCGCAAGCACCGTTCAAAACTGACTGCAGTCTTCTAAAAATATTTACTTTAGCTTTAATTCGAAATACTTCGTTTAGCTCGTTATTGAAGGTAAGTCAACAGATATTCATGACTTTCACGGTCATATTATAACCCACCTAGTGGGCACTCGTAATAAATAAATATTAAGGGATAATCTTATGGTGAATCTTACGATTGGTCGATTGGTGAATAGTCCTAGTCCCAAACTAAGCAAAGCTTGTACCTACTATGGGTATTAGACGACGATATACAATATAATTAATACATACATATACAGGGTGATTTAGGGGTCATGAGCAGGATTTATAGGGATGATGAGGTGGATTGCACTGAGAAATTTTCTATGGGGCCAACCACAAAATCGCAAAACAAAAGACAACCGTTCCATCCATTCGGATAGTTAGCGATCAATTAGCTAGCAATTAACTATAAAAAAACACGATTTCGTGACTGATTTCATAGTGAAAGTTGCTCAGTGTGGGCCCCCGATCACCCGTATAACTCCTGCCCATGACTCCTGAATCACCCTGTATAGATAACATCCTTGACCCGGTAACAAATATTCGAGTTCATCACACAAATATTTGCCCCGGCCGGGATTCGAACCCAGGACCACCGCCCACCGGCTCAGTTGTAGGCGTTGCATTACAAACTCTGCCAACCGAGTCGTCGTAATTTCTGGTCAGATGCCGGCGCGTCCGCTGGGAGACCTATAACCTATAACTTTGAACAAACTCGCCTGGCGGGCTCTATCGGTCTATGGAATAGTTGTTATTTTTTGTCTTATTGTGAATAAAGTGTTACATAACTTACAAATTTTTGGAATATTAGGCTAGGTTAGGAGAAGCGGTGGTAGCCTAGTGGTTAGGGCATGCGACTTTCAATCTGGAGGTCGCGGGTTCGAACCCGGCCCGTACCAATGAGTTTTTCGGAACTTATGTACGGAATGTCATTTGATATTTAACACTCGCTTTTCGGTGAAGGAAAACATCGTGAGGAAACCACCTAAGCCCAATAAGGCCTAGTTTCCCCTCTGGGTTGGAAGGTCAGATGGCAGTCGCTTTCGTTAAAAACTAGTGCCTACGCCACATCTTGGGATTTAGGTAGCCGACCCCGATTGAGAATTCATTCTCAAAAAAAAAAAAATGGGACAAAGGCTAGGAGGATGATGATTAGGCTAGGTTAGGTGCAACGAAAACAGTTTAATATCTGCTTCATCAAGGGAGCTTATAACTGTTAGAATGTACGAGTATAGGTATATTTTTTAAAGCATGGCAATTGAGTAAGTCATATTTCTTTAATTGTTTTTTGAGGTACCTGAAAATGCATTATTATTGTAACTAGTCGATGCATATTCGTTGCCTATAATGACGTGCGGTGGTATTCTGACCAACTAAGTTACAACGCACAGGAATAACAGCAATACTATTACTATTAGTTATGCTGCTTTAATAATAGTAATTCTGGATAAATTTCTACGCTGTGACCAAATAATTGTTAACTCCCTACACTCTGTTAGAAAAAAATAAGCATTTTTTAAATTAAATATAAAATCAGAATATATTCGAAGATTGTAACATTTGCGTTATTTTTCATAAAACCAAAAATGGTGATAAAATTAATTAAGTATAAAATCAGAATATATTCGAAGATTGTAACATTTGCGTTATTTTTCATGATACCAAAAATGGTGATAAAAAATTAATTGGTATCAATTCTATTACCATTTCGAGAATTAAGGTCTTTAAAATATAGGAATACGTACTTACATACGTAGGTATGCAAGAAAATATGTGATTTTATTTGTTAATTAAAAAAATAGTTAATACGTGATATTTATTTTGTAAAGCAATGTTACGCCTGTAAATCATTACTGAATAAATAATATCACATCACACCAGTGTAGACTTAAAACGTAGTAAGTATCACGTCTTAATTTTAATAGAACACTAAAACTAAATAACATTTTGCTACAAATTAATAGACAAATTCGCATGTAAAAGGAATTAATCTCCATCGCGTTACGGAGGAGATAACAAATTCATATCGGGGTGGGCTCCCGCCTCCCACCCGCATTGTCTTAGTACCTATCTCAGTATGCTTTACCTTTGACTTGTTCTACTACAAGATACGAATTTAGAGCTACGAACAATCATTAAATCATTAAACAAAATGTACCTATTATAAGTAGGTATTTAAATAAAACAATTTAAACATTTTACATAGAAAACTATCGTGAGTCTCAGACATATTAAAATACATAAACGGGTTTACTCACGTCGTATAAGTCGAATAACGCTCGACATGTTTCGAATCGGTACGCGATTCATCATCAGGAGAGACGATCAGTCGCGGCGGCGGCCAAACGAACAGTGGTGTTGTCGAGCGTTATTCGACTTATACGACGTGAGTAAACCCGTTTAAGTATTTTAATTTAAACATTATTTGAGCCTTCCTGACGTTTCGGCAACTCCTGCGGTTACCGTTGTGCATGTTTTTCTCAGTCAACCTTTTGACTTAGAAGAAAAACATAAATTTTATAAATATGAATAAAAAAAAGCATGCCAGACGGGCCTAATGTGTAAAGACAGTTACACATGTGCCAAAAGGGCAGGTTTAATTAAAATGATTCGAAAATATTGTAGACTTCTAATTCTAATAAGTACCTACATTGAAAGTGCCCTTATTTGTGGTGCAGATGTACTGATGGTAGGTAATGTTTACTACAAGTAGGTACATCAATTGCTCAAAAAATACAAGACCCACGTAATTTTTGTTGCCGTATTTGAAATCCCTAAATAAACCTAATATAGAGTTTGTTTAGTACTTTATTTAAAAATATTTACCAGCCGTTCACTATAAGGCTCGCTTAAGAGAAAGAACCTTCGAAAGAAAACTCCCAGACTGCCTTATTACTAGATTATACTTTTAAAACAAAGACTACATATTATAATCCGTTTAAATTGTTTTATTTAAATGTGTGACAGTCGCGGAAACCGAAAAAAATATATAATTTATTATTGTTTGCTAGTAGTAAAAAAAGGCGATCGATTGAAAACAAAACCTGAACATTGGATTTTATTTATCCATTCGTGTAACACAGAAACAAATAACGATCGCGTAAAAAGAACACGCGCTCAAGATCTGTTCCAATTTTGAAATAATTCAAATCATAATAGAAAAAACAAAAAACGGTCGTTGAGTGTCGATTGCAACACGCGTGTTTATGTTAGTGGTAGCGGTTCGCGTCCGAGCTGTCACCTGCACGCTGACGTGACGTCACACCGTCACACGCTTATCTGTGCGCGCCGGATCTCCTCTCGGATAGATAAGCGCACAATGCTCGCTCCCATCGACCGGTAGGCGTGGCGACGCCCCGCCCCCAGACAGAGAGGGCCTAATCTCGGATAACGGATAACCCTAACACGCGGGTGGGAGGTTTGCGAATGTCAACGCCTAGCCACCTATTGGTGTGGATTAGGATATAGGGATGAGCAGGTATATAAGGATCGCCGTATCAGACAGTTTCAGGAAGCTATATGATCCTTGCGCCGAACACGACGACTTCCTTATAATTTCGTCGGATGAAACGACCGTTTTTTTTATAAGCACCATAACCTATACCCACATATAATTGTTTTTCTTTTATGAATCCGTTTATATTCATACTTAGCGTCGAATAGCTTTCTCCATTCTATTTCTTGCTTAAGTAACATCACGTAGCGAACGTCACTATTCTATCCTCCATTCAACTTAAGATCCTATCACGTTTCATTAAAGTTGTTTTATAACCGCGCGTCGAGGTTAAAACAAAATCGTAACAAGATCGTCGGAAATGGCGTCTCCTTGAAACAAATTAAGGATGAATTGAAGACAAAAGACGGTGCGTGATTCGAGTATGAGTTGTTTGGGGAGTTTGGAATTTGACGGTTTGATTGTGCGTTAAAGCTATGATTAAAGTACACCTATATCTTTTTCCAATTCGCTTCTTGGCTTTTGGCTAGAAGCAAGGTATTAAAATCATTATTAACTCGGGCTTAGTCACGTCGCGTCGTTAAAGTCGAATATCATTACACACGTTTCATTGTGTAACTTAGTTTGCGCCGAGCCGTGTTCATGACCGAACGCAGTTCATAATTAAGAATAGCGAATCAATTTCATGTCGAGCAATATTCGACTAATATGTATTGTTTTCTCACTAGAGCTTTTCTATGTAAAAAAGCAAGGTATAACTAGGCAAGGTAAGGGTGAATTAACGCGACTATTTGTCGACAAATACTAACCGTCACTTTCTTTTCATTACCGTGCGAGCAAAAAACAGGTGACGTTGAGTCGCGTGACAAGTGAAGTCGCGGCAAGATTGCATTGCATCGAATACTCTAAATGCAGTTGTGACTCCTCTGGCTGGTGATGCAGGGGTCTGTGGGTGACGGTAGGTAATCGCTTTCCATCAAGGCGATCCGTTTGCTCGTTTACCCCCAAAAAAAAGGATCCTCTTATTTTATAGAAAAACACTTCGCTGAATGCTACATTTCGTAGAATTTTTATTTCATAGACAAAATTTTCCTCGGAAGTTATAATTTTTTTAGAAATCTTGAAAATGTAAACATATAGATTAAGAGAATTACTTACCTAAACTAACATAACATAGGTTTGGTTTATGCTATAACATTCCAAAATATTTTCAGAGTTCAGGTTTCAGAAAAAAAATTTTAGATGAAATGAAATCTCTTATGAAATGAAAATTCGTTGAAACGTTTGTCTATAAAACAAGACTACCTAAACAAAAAAAAAAAATATTTTGATCTCTTGTAATATTTTTAGGTTTCCGTACCCCAGGAGTTAAAAAAGGGGACCCTATTATGGTTTACCCTTGAAATGTCGACAAACGTTTCATCGTATTTTCATTTCGTCGAATTTTCATTTCATCGAAAGCATTTTTTTTTCTGAAACCATAAAATATTTTTGAATGTTATAACACAAACCTAACCTAACCTAATCTAAAGGTTATAATTTACAAAATGTCTGAAAATTTTATGACTTACGAATAAAAATTTGTCGAGGAAATGAAGCATTCGAGGAAATGAAGCATTCGGTGAAACGTTTGTCGACATTTCAAGGGTATCCGTCCTATTATATATATAAATAAAAAATAATATTACTAAGAATTATCTTTCCGTCATGTCTGTCTGTCTGTCTGTCTGTCTGTATCTCATGAACCGTGATAGCTAGGTATAGACAGTTTAAATTTTCACAGATGATGTATTTCTGTTGCCGCTATAACAACAAATACCTACTAACGCACTCGGCCGGTTTTTCTTGTTGGTGTGCACTAAAGACATTTCGTTCAGATACCTACTGTATGAGCGGGTTGCAAATGATGCAAACTCCCACATTAGCGTTTCGTAAAGTTCGTGCTATTATGTCCAATCAGCAGATTACTTAGAGGAATGCAACATGGGCGATAATTGGACCAGTCAAGGATATATTACTGTTTAGTTGCTACTCAATTCCTAAGTAGGTATTTCTTATATCAGATTGTTTACCGATACACGCATGGATAGATATCCAAGGATGCAGATGTTACATTGCATCTGGGACGACCCGGGACAGGGCGTCGTGGCGAAGAATGACTAGGAGTGCTGGACCTCAACTGATGGAATAAGGGGCTAGGCCAGGAGAGAGAGAGAGATAGTTTTCCAATGAAAGTGCTAAAATAATTAAAAATAAGTTTGTATTATAAATATGATACATTCGATTCTCAAAAACAATACTGTAAATTGCGCATACATTAAATAGCTGTGAGCACACAGCGTAGGGCATAGACGTATCTAAATTCAACCGCGTAATACTTTTTTATTTATGGAGTAAAAAGTACCCTATAACTGTACCGAAATTAGTTAAAATATAAATAATATAAAAGTCGTGCCGTTCCGACGTGACGAGAGGAAGAATGAAATTTTGCCAAGAGATGGCGCCAGACTGGCATGGCGCTGCATGCCCACACAAAACAAAAGACGATTTTGCATCGCGTTATTAAAAAAATTCCTTAAATCATGGCCCCTCTCCTCTGGTTTTCATTACAAATCTAGAATTTTAAAATATTTTAGATAAATGAGTACCTAAGTACATAATTAAGTATAGATAGAAACATCGTTCAGCTTGTTAGAATTATTGCTCCCTAATGGCGTGTAAACATTATTAAACCAATTCCTTTCCACATATTTGTCAAACCACATTCTTTCATAACGCCCGCAGAATAGAACAAACCAGCCTAATCATCGTACTTACGCTAAGCAGACCTATTTTATCAGTGTAAAATAGGTACTTACGTAACAGCTTTGTTTCCTTGGAATAAAGTCGTTTTATCAATATCGGGAGCGTTAAAATACCATCTAAACACGTGGTCATGAAGAACTAGCACAATCGAACGCGCGACTATTTCTAAAGTTCTTAGTGTCCTAATCACATTGGTCAGTAAGATATGGGATATATGATTCGTTTGAAAATGTCATTACTTAATGTATTAAGCGATCCACAGCCACACTCACGTGAAATTGTTAATTACACACTTTGTTTAATAATCAAAAATAACAACGATAGAGAAATACAGAAATTAAATTACTAACTATAAACTAAGAGCTAATATCAGTATCCCATCAAAAACATAAATGTTAAATGAAAGCCAAGTTCAATATCGCGTGCAACGCTGTCGACTTCGCCGACAAAAGAATTAAGATAGAAGAATAGGCAACATACTAATATAAATGTATGTAACAATTTCTTGTTTCTCAATACTACTACAATGTTTGCTACTTAATAGTTAATATAAATTCTTAAATTATAACAAACAATTATTTACTCAATGCATTTATTTTACTTGTGGTGTAAGGTTTGAGGTGTGAGGTTTGTAGGTCACCTGGAAGTGGGTAAGGTTTTTGATTACTAGTCAGTCAGTCAGTTATAAAAATACAGTTTTTTGGACTTTAATATCTCGAATAACTATTGCACCAATGTTTGTGAAATTTGGGGTTCTAGTTGTTCTAAAGGATATAAATACATAAGCCAAATTTCATTTGGAGTGGCTCCAAACGGTTCGTTTAACACACGGCTGCTGCTCGCCAGTTCCTGGGGTGAACTTGGCTGGACACGCTGTCGCGTGTCTAGATAATGTATATTTTGTTGCAAGTTCCCAATTCCTTTAAATATTTTATTAAATGTTTTACGGAGCCATTGTAACATTGATGAATATTCAAATAATTCTGATAATGTATAATAATTATATCATAATTTCGGTAATGATTATTTCTGTCTGGTATGAATTGTCTGAACATTCATAATGAGACGTGGTGCCACGGTATGCTAGCCCTGTTGTTTTAAATCTAGTTTTGGGTAAATTAGAAGGCTACGGCGCTAAAAAGATAAAAGATTTTGTCATGGTGTTAAGTGGGGACAGTTACACTGTGTGTGTGCTCGTTTAACACGTGACCGTGGAGTGACTCAGTGTTTCCATCCATTCAGTCGTTTTCTTGTGATTTTATTTATATAATAGAAGGTGCCTGCAAACTACTTACGTCCACGCGGAAGAAAACATAGGTTATGACTTTTTGGTATCTTCATAAGATGGATGGATATCCAGCTATCCATGTACCAAAAATAATTGAAATCCGTCCAGCCCTTTAGCTATGACGAAGGACCCTTTAGACATGACATAATACATACAGTCAAGGAAATTGAAACACCTTTTTCGCTCTTGTAGGTATATACAAACATACAAAAGGAATGTTTTAGTGACCTCAAATTCAAATAGACTTATTTACCTTATCATTTTTGTTTATCTATAAATAAACTGTAATTATTATTATCCTATCATTTTTACAATTATATCATATCATATTACATTTTGACATTTCATTTTTACGATTTTGTATAATATAAAGTAGGTACCAATAGATGTCTAGCTTGTTTTTTCGAAGCTAATTGACACGTCCATTATGCACAAGTGAGTCTTGTTCAATGTTTGGCTCCTAATGGCTGATCTGATTTTAGATTTGTATGAACTGTTTGATCAAGTTTCATCATCATCATCATCATCTCAGCCACAGGACGTCCACTGCTGAACATAGGCCTCCCCTTTGGACTTCCATATATACCGGTTGGAAGCGACCTGCATCCAGCGCCTTCCGGCGACCTTTATAAGGTCATCTGTCCATCTTGTAGGTGGACGTCCTACGCTGCGCTTGCTGGTCCGAGGTCTCCACTCGAGCACTTTTCGGCCCCATCGGCCATCTGCTCTGCGTGCTATGTGGCCTGCCCATTGCCACTTCAACTTGCTAATCCGGTGAGCTATATCGGTCACTTTAGTTCGTCTACGGATTTCCTCATTTCTGATTCGATCACGTAGAGACACCCCGAGCATAGCCCTCTCCATTGCACGTTGAGCGACTTTGAGCTTTGAGATGAGGCCGATAGTGAAAGACCACGTTTCGGTGCCGTAAGTCATCACTGGTAACACACATTGGTTGAAGACTTTCGTCTTGAGGCACTGAGGTATGTCGGACGAAAAGACATTGCGTAGTTTCCCGAACGCTGCCCAGCCGAGTTGGATTCGGCGGTTGACCTCTTTCTCGAAGTTGGACCTACCTAATTGGACCACTTGTCCTAGGTAGATGTATGAGTCAACAACTTCGAGTACCGAGTTTTCAACAGAGACCGGGATGGGCACAACCTTGGCATTTGACATGAGTTTCGTCTTGTCCATGTTCATTTTTAAGCCCACCCGTTGAGAAACTCGATTGAGGTCATCGAGCATCACGCTGAGTTCCTCCATCGACTTTGCCATGACTACGATGTCGTCGGCAAACCGAAGGTGAGTGATGTATTCGCCATTGATGTTGATGCCAAGTCCTTGCCATTCCAGGAGCTTGAAGGCGTCTTCCATAACGGCCGTAAACAGTTTCGGGGATATAACATCCCCCTGTCTTACGCCTCTTCTCAATGGAATGGCCTTTGTGCTCTGCTCCTGAACTCGGACCGACATGGTGGCGTTACTATACAAACACTTCAACACTTCAATGTACCGATAGTCAATATGGCATCGCTGAAGTGACTCGAGCACTGCCCATGTTTCCACCGAATCGAAGGCTTTCTCATAGTCCACAAACGCTAAGCATAATGGCAAGTTATACTCTTCAGTCTTCTGTATAACTTGCCGCAGCGTATGTATGTGGTCTATGGTACTATAGCTTCTTCGGAAACCGGCTTGTTCGGGAGGCTGGAAGTCATCAAGTCTATGTTCGAGACGGTTCGTGATGACCCTTGAAAACAGCTTATAAACATGGCTTAGAAGCGTGATGGGCCTGTAGTTCTTCAATAGGCTATTATCACCTTTCTTGAAGAACAGTACCACCTCGCCTCTATTCCATGCTTCAGGCGTTTTGCCCTCGGACAAGACGGAATTAAAGAGCTTCTGGAGGACCTTAAGTACCGGTGTTCCACCCGCTCTCAGAAGCTCTGAGGTGATTCCGTCTTCGCCCGGCGCCTTGTTGTTCTTAAGCTGCTTCAGGGCCATCCTAATCTCGTACAGACTGATGTCCGGGATGTCTTCGGTATAATGTCGGGACAGCTTGGCTCTTGGATCGCCTACCAAGCTGTCAACGGGCTTTGCGACTGAAGTGTATAACTGACCATAGAACCTCTCGATCTCGCCTAGAACCTCTGCTTTGGTCGACGCTATGCTGCCATCTTCCCGTTTCAGCTTGGTCAGCTGGCTTTGTCCAATAGACTTGTCCTTTGCGAACACTTTGGAGCCTTTGTTCTGCTCAATGGTCTCTTTAACACGGTTCGTATTAAAGAGCCGCAGATCATGTCGCAAGGACTTCGATATACGTCTATTAAGCTGCCTATATGACCTCGCGTCATCGGGAGACTGCAACTGTAGCGAGCGTCGTTCAGCCATGAGGTTTAAGGTTCGATCAGACAATTTCTGAGGTCTATCTTTACGGCGGGGTCTGAAAAACTTAGACCCTACCGTGTGGACAGTTTCCACTAGCCCGTCGTTGATCTCGTCCATTGAGGCAAAGTTCTCCAGACAAGCGAAGCGGTTGGAGAGCTCGAGTTGAAAGCTCTCGGGGTTTTGAATATGGGCCCGAGTAGGTCGGAGCGTAGACTTCATCAGACTGGACCTTTCCAGTTTAACATTGATATTCAGTGTGCCTCTTACGATTCGATGATCACTGCCGGTCTTTACCCTATTGATCACAGACACATCACTGAAAATCCGTTTCTTGTCGGTCATGATGAAGTCAATCTCGTTTCTCGTGGAACCATCGGGACTTATCCAGGTCCATTTCCTGTGAGGCGGCTTCTGGAAGAAAGAGTTCATCATGAAGAGTTCCTCTTTCTCCAGAAAGTCGGCCAGCCTCTGTCCCCTAGGGTTCCGTTGCCCGTATCCAAATTGCCCCACTCTCAACTCAGCACCGCTGTTCTTGCCCAACTTTGCATTGAAGTCCCCCATAACAACAGTGAAGTAGGTTTTGGAAGTATGTATGGCCCTACTTACGTCCTCATACATAGCCTCTACTTCCTCATCAGAATGTGACGAGGTCGGTGCGTATACCTGAATGACCTTCAACGAATATCTTTTGGATATTCTGAGTATTAGGTATACCACCCTGCTCGACACACTGTCGATGGTAGTGATGTTGTTAACGAGGGACTTGTGAACGAGAAACCCGACACCACCTTGGGACTGTTGGGCGCCCTCCCGGTAGTAGAGCAGGTTACCAGACTTCAGGGTTACGGTGTCCTCCCCCTCTCTACGGACTTCGCATAATCCTACAATGTCCCAGTGTAACCTGCTCAGTTCCTCTTCCAACTCGCAAATCTTTTCATCAGTCCTCATTGTGCGTATGTTGTGTGTTACCAGGGCCAGTCGTCGTGGGGATGGGTAGCCGGATTTCGTCCGGGGATTCTTAGCACCCCCTGCTCCGCTATTACCTTGGCCGCTACCCACGCCAGGGATAGCAGAGCTGCCGGAGACTGGGGGCCTGGTATTTGTGTGACTCATCATAAAGGGGGGATTTGCCGTACGCGCCACGCTTGGCAGGCGGGTTGGCGCGCGCAGTTTTTTTTCTTTAAGGTCTCTGGAAGACGCTGCTGCCCATCTCCCGGTATATTATTATTATTATTCCCTTAGCAGGCTTCTACTGCAACCACGGGACGATATGGTGGGGGACAATTCTAAGGCCGGTCACCCCACGGCAAGTTTATTTGAAACTATATAGTTTCCCGCAGTATTTCTGATAAAATGAACAAAAAAAAAGAGATTTACACGGACGCCGGGATTTCCATGGACGTTTTTGAATTTGTTAGGGTCAGTTGTTAATAAAACAAGTACTTATTAATTTGCGGCCGCAGTTCAGGCAGACTTTTAGCTTCATAGTTCAATAATATTTGGGGATGAACTGGAAGAGACCTGTTCAAACCGCGTTAACAACGAGCCGGACTTAGTATTTCAAATCCACTAACGGGAATGTCTCCGCCCCACAGGAGTGAGGAAAGAGATTTTTTTTTATGAAAATCTGAGATAAACTTTTGGAAGGTATCGGCAAAGAGAATCCCTCGAAGGCTCCGTGATTAATATATAAAGCGGACACAATAGAGGCGATAAACAATACTCCGAAGCGCTCGTTGGTTGTCCTATTTATAGTTGGATCGTTTATTGATCAGGGTTGAATCTGCTAAGTACTGTACAGATACTGGCTGACAATACGTCGTGAGCCGCGCGCGTTAAGTAACCTAGGCTAGGTTAGTCACCAGACTGCCCGACTCGGGCGCCTTTGTTCAGGTAAAATCGACGCGCGTTCGGAGTAAGTTTGTTCAAAGAGTTTAAAAATTGTCGATATCTAACACCAAAAGGCAAATAAGTCTTTTAAAGCTACAACGAGAGTAATTTTAGTTTATTTTTCTAAATGAAAATTAAATCCTTGAACGTAATAGCTTGATAATAGGGTCTTTCTTCGTTTCTACAGACAATGAATATGTCCCCTATAAATGTATACATCTTAATTTTATTATGCTGCAAAACATACAGTTCTCCATATTTTAAATGTAAAATTATCATAACTACCTATATATTATTTATCATCTTAATACTATGGTAGCTTCGCTTTGCATTTTTATTTTGACT
The DNA here is from genome assembly GCA_932273695.1 of Apotomis betuletana. Classification (NCBI taxonomy): domain Eukaryota; kingdom Metazoa; phylum Arthropoda; class Insecta; order Lepidoptera; family Tortricidae; genus Apotomis; species Apotomis betuletana. Next base: position 21,536,382 of record OW026301.1, on the reverse strand, counting down.
CTTTTTCTCAAAATAAGAGCAACTCTTATCATACACTTCCGTCATATATTTTCAGTATGAAGCCTTTGTCAGTAAACAAGAACGCCATACGTTTCCTTTTCTAAAAAAATACGTTTTTCATCTATCCTTAAAAGACATGCATACCAAATTGACTAACTGAAGCCCACATTAAACGTAATAACAGCCTTCCTCACTTCTAAACTGCCATTATTTTTCATAATTTTGAAAAATTAACTCCCGGCAATAACGCCTAAGCGATAGCGGCCACGTACAATATTAAGGTGAGCCGTGACGATTTTTCCTATCCCAGACGCCATCTTGATTTATCTAATGAATAAAAATGCTTCCTAGTTCCTTAGGATGTTGCAATTAGTCGCCTTAAAAGGAAATTAACGCATTGATTTATTTTAAGTGGGCAATGAGCGCAAATTAGGTGGCGTTTGTGGAAATTGATGTTCGGTGGCTTTCAGGCATTTTCAATATGAGTTTTTAAAATTTATATGATTACTTTAGAAATTAGGTTGCTTTTTTTGCGTTTCATTTATTTATCACTGAACATCTATGACTGGCTTAATACTGAACTTTCTATTTTCTTTTAATTATATGTATAACTTCAACTTCTGATTATCAATTTGCGCTAGTTTCAATTGCATTCGTTGCATTTTGCTTTTCCAATACGATATGACAAAAATCTTCGAATGATTGTATTGATTATGCTTATAGTTATGATCCGAAAACAGATGGCTGCTACGCTCCAACAAAGACGTCTAAACATTAGATGACAAAAAACACAACCATTATATAGCACGTTCGAGCAATCAAAAGAAAGGTAGACCGCGATAATCTGATACAGATAACGCCGGTTCCACCGAACGCAACAAATTAAGCGCTACGTAGCAATCTGCGAATTACAAGTGTAAATAATGCTGCCGCCCATCCACCGCCGTGGGCCGGGCTTTGCCGCGAAAAAAAAGAAACTCGTTAAAAATAGCGGCTTAAAAAAGAAAAGCGCTGAAACGGGAAGCTCGCTTCGTATCGGTTTTTCGCGCGGGCGGTACGCTGGGCGGGGCCCGAGCGTCAGTAGCGCGCCGCACGCCGGGCTGAGTGCACGTGTTGTACGCTCGGTGAGTCGGCATGTCGATGTCGTGAGCGAAGATGGACTTTCAAAGTGCTATGGAGACTTTTGCTGAGGCGTGGGCTGCGGCCAACACCGTGAAGAACGAGGGGGCCAATGAGCTGGCGCAGGTCAGTTTTTAATATTTTTAAAGAATTATAATATAAATGTAAAAAAAAATAACTTAAATTTAAATGACAAAATTAGAGACGGTATTTCACGGCGCAATAATTTATAGTATTTTCTTTTAAAAAGACAAAGTAACTAATATTAAAAACATACTTAAAACAATTACGTTTCGTAAAAGTGACCTTTACGATTGTGTACATTATGTTTCACGCGAAACATGAATATGAAAACAAACCTATGCATCTTTGTATGCAGATTGACTTTGTCATGTTTTAGGCACAATTATATCAACAATAACTTCAAGTTCATCAAGATAAGAGCATTTGCATTTAATAATGCGACACAATAATAACTACATATTAACAATTGTAACAAAATTACTCACATGTTTGGCGGAGAAGGTCAAAGTTGATCACTATTACGAGAACCTAATTTTGATAAGATGCTCTGATAAAATGGGTTTGAGTTAAACAAACAGCTTAAAGATAAAGCAATCATGTACGTAATTCAGTTGTTGTTTTACCGAGTTTAGGCAAGTGGAGATTTTCAGTGCAAAATGGGATATGACTGATCTCTACTTATTGACTCTATATTTTTATACCTACGTCAGTGGTAATGGCAGTGGTAACGTTTTCCTTTTATACATATGCGTATTTTCTCTCACAAGAGAATGCAATTTTAAGATGTCTATGAATGCAGTTATCTACTTTATATCATAATAAGATGTGTACTGAGAAAATTGACAACAGAAAGACCTATTCTCCATCAACCCCCAACGAAAAAAGAGGGGGACTCTTATTTTAAGAGTTGTGACCAAATTCGTCGACATATTGTCACTTTTTATTTGATAAACTAATAATTGTAGGTACTAGAGGAGTCGCGCTTATAGATCATTTTACACATAATTAATATCCATCTACAGTTCTGTAGGTACAGCTAAAAACAGATAACAAAACATCAGATTCAAAAGTAAGACCTACCTATATCACCATAAGATTATAAACATACCTAGGCTGTGCATAAAGGGTGACTTAAATATAAAAAAGGGGAACGAGTAGATACTAAGATCAGATGAGTGGAAAAAAAAACTGCAATCCCAGATAAGTGAGATAGAATAGAGAGAGAGAGAGAGTGTGTGGTCAGTAACAGTGTTATACATATTTCCAATTCCTCCAAAAAACTATAAATAGAAAGCTAGTAAACCGGGAAAGCCAGAAAAAGAGAAAAAATTAATTTTTTATCAATATATTTGTTTTTCTTGTGCTCATTATAGCTTTCTTCCATGTTCTGTAGGTCTTATTAAAGAAATCTAAAGCTTAAGCGGGAATTAACTTAACTTATTTGCAGGATTTCCTTAACTTTGAGTATAATTGAAGCCAGTTCCTTATACGTTTCCGATCATGACAAAGTTGTTAATAAAGGCGTTCCTGAAATCATTTGGATAACCTGATGCTGAGGTGGAATTTGTATAATGATCTCCTTAGCCGAACTATCAAAACTAATAGCAGATTATTGTGCAACATAATTGAAATTTAAGTGTAAACGTTATTATCTACTGGTTTCATTGCGGTTTATTTGCTAATATAAATGGACTAATTTATATTAGAAATTCATGATTTAATTATGAATGGATTTGATTATTCACTCGGTATCGATGAAATTCTGGATCATTTTAATACTTAAGGACGGTCACCACAGGGGATAAGCACACCTACCATAAAACAAATATTTGTCACTTGTCTGCTGATGTTAGTAGTGATGTAGGTAGCTCTAAGACATATTGTATTCCAAATCCAATGATTATTAATCATGAACGGCTGATGGAATCGATTTCACTGACGATTTTTTTATCGAACCTGCTTATGTTTTACGGCGTATCGAGGGAATTGGCTTGATGGCGTTAACATCACCTCTTAATTTTTGAATGCTTGACCTTTTTAGTAGGTAGGTACGTACATAATACCGAACTCTGAGAAGGTGGCCATATTAGGACGGGATTGATTTTAATATGTCTGTGACTGTGTTTTCTATTTCAAAAAGTAATTAGTTTTATTGTTCTTCCTTCAGGTTATAAATTTGTCGGTTTACTTAATCGATTTCCATTAATTTACAAAAATGACACCTGAATCGAAACGAAAGATTTGGTTACAACACCAGCTTTTAAAGATAAAAAGCACATACTTAGTACGTTATTGTTTATGTAATGATTTATTGTCGTTAAACACGCAAAGAAAATAGAAACATAAAGTTTACTGTATCAAATAGAAATTAAAAAATAATGTTTTTTTTTTTTATCAAATTGTCGTGTAAAATGTTTGTTGTAAAAATATCCACTGTAACACGTCTACTTATCGATATTTTTACGGTAAATGCGCTTATCCCGTGTGTCCCGACTGAACTTATCAGAGGTGAGAACCTGAGAACATGTTAACATAGCCTCGAGAAGGTTCCAAAGGAGTTCGAGAAAATTGGAAAAATACGAGTAATTATGAGGATGGATAATCAAGAAACGCATAAGTGGAAGAAACAATCGTTGAAATGAATAATCATGGATACTCAGCCGGTTTCACAAAGCAAAAACGCGGACCAGTAATTGCGAACGTATGTTAGTTTATTGCTTGAGAATCGCAGCTTGTTATGACCCTATAACAAGGTGATACTTAACATATAATTATCTTCCTTTTTATCACGGGAGATTGCGATAAGTAGATGCAAGTTCAAAGTCTGCTTCATGATCCGGGAATTAAGGGGAATGCTGATGAAATACATTGTTTTTTTCTGCGGATTTGGCCTCGCAGCATACGTATATTTTACGCTTTAGAAACTGCTTTCTTGACCCGTGCCCGTCAAATGCATGAACATTTTCGAGAAATTTGGAAAGTGGGAATTTTGTCTATAGGTAGGAATAACCCCCCTTATTGATAGAATCAGAGAAAAATCAGAATTATGTATAGGTATGAATATGTTTTGTCACGTCTATAAACTGGCGTAACGCTGGTAGGTGCGTAACAGTACGGCTAGGGCGACAATTATATTGCTGATTGGAATGACTAAATATAAATATACTTCAAGTTTTCGCAGTTTTGGGATATTATTATTAGGCCAGGTGTCAATTTCATTTCAAAACTAATTGAGGAATAACGATGGTACCTTGTTTTGACGAGACAGACAAAATGATTTCATGTGTAATGTGTGTAAAAACAAAACCGAATGGGCTTACAGCGTAAATATGAACCGAGAAATCTCCGGGACGGAATTTCTAAATGGCCGCTCGGGTACGGTGCTAACTATGACCATATGACCAATTGCGTGCGTTAGCAAATTGAAAACATAACCTTTTTATAGGATCTGGTAGCCAATGGTTTTTTACAGAGTACTTGGTTGGTTTGACTGGCGTTAAATAACGATACCTTCACCTCGGTCGGCGAATGATGATCTATATGAAACTTTATTTGACATTTGGGTGATTCTACAGGCGTTTCAACCGCCGTCAGTCCGCTGTCAAAAATATTTAAAGCATGAGCTACACCAAGCCGCAAAATTTCATACAATCATAGGTATACTGTAACTGTACTTCTGACCATAATTAATCTAATTTAAGGCATATTAAGGTCCATTGCTTTGATATTTACGACAGCGGTTGAAACGCTTGTAGAATCAATCACCCTTGTAAAAAATTCACCTTGTAATGGCGTCGATGTCACATCGACATCTTTGTAAGCCTGATAAATTTTAAGAACACATTGTTTCGTATAAAAACTTCGCATTTAAGCAATAGTACTTTTTATAAATTTATATAATTTTTTTAAGTGTCCCAGAGATCATCTTTCACCGACCAGGGTAAAGTTTTTTTATTTCACTCGCGGTCGTGTGATAAAAACGGCTCGACACCATGTTTCAATCTAGTATGGACTTTATCCTCAGGAACATGGGCAACGATTAAAAATATCTCATAACATAAAAACACAATATCAAGGAAATCATTTTCCAAATGCACCTTTGTATGTTGTGCAACCTTGAAAGGAAAATATCATTACAATACTATCACTTCCAAGTGAAATGATAACATAATATCACGGGCCTCGACGATAGCCGATCGATAGCATCGATAGTATCGGCTAAATCTGTGGCCCTGTTTATAAATATCCGTCGGTGAGTTAATCCATTATCGCGGATTATTGTTCGGAGCGATAAGCCATTATGTTGCTGATAGCGGACGTATGAAATTCCATGGTTTTCAACTATTTGATTTTCTTTGATTGTACAGTATAATTGACGCGTTTAGGACTCCGTTTCCCGCACTTAGTCCGTGTATAGTGGAGCCATTTTGCGTGGAGATTTTGCCAGGTAAGGATCTAGCCAGCCTATGCCTATGTCCAGAAGCGTATGATTCGCCTAGTGTCTCCACAGGTTTCTCGAAGTGTCCTCGTTGCTTTGAGGATTTCAGCCCGTTGTTTAGCTGCGCCAATAAATAAATAAATAAATAAATAAATAAATATTAAGGGACAATCATACACAAATCGACCTAGTCCCAAACTAAGCAAAGCTTGTACTATGGGTACTAGACGACGATATACATAATATATAAATACATATATAGATAACATCCATGACCCAAGAACAAATATTTTTTTGCACAAATATTTGCCCCGGCCGGGATTCGAACCCTCGATTCGACTCAGTAGGCAGGTGTCTACAAACCGAGCCAAACGCGTCGTCAAAACAATGTCGCCAATGCATTGAGTAGCTGCTTCTTCGGCTGATACACCTTCAAGGGGCTATTGGTAGATATATGAATGACAAAAATATGCTAAGAGTATACTAATATTTTGTAAATAAGTATAAAGAAAGATAAATAATAACTTAACAAGTGGATGAAATAAAGATAAAAAGTAAAACAACATCAGTGCATCAGTATATTTTTCGTTTTAATAAGCTGTAATAAAAATAATAATAATGTTTTCAGTTTATTTAAGTCACAACATCCAGAATAAACAAACGTATGAAACTAAAACTAATACTATAAGTAGTTTCTTATATAGATAAATAGACTTGCGCTCTTGCTCGTGATATCTATTTAACAGTAAAAACAAAGTTAATAACCGCCAAATATTCAAAAGATCCGAAGGCACTGGCGTATAACGTTACACATAGATTAATTTCAGATGATGACTTCGACATTTTTGAGCTGACCAAAAAACTGAGCAATTGCGTCCAGGTGTAGAAAGTGGCGCGTGCGCTGTGCGGGCAAAAAATGACAGGTTACAGTAGTCAAATAATCCGTGCAATTGCACACGTAGTGTCAGGTGAAATACAGTGGTTCAATTTAGGTACGGCGGCGGACAATGGTCTCCGGTCGGAACCTCATTACTGCATCACGCGCGACCCGCGTTTTTGTCGGATCTGCCTTAAAGACGGATATGTTGGCCGACTGGTCGGGTCTTGGTGATGTAAGTAGAGCGGTTTTTTCGTAAATCTCACTTTGTAATATAAAATCCGATGTTTATATATGTACCTTAAATATGTATTTTTAATTTAATCGCTACAGAAGGCGATTTATAAGGAATACTATAGTAGTTTTTATGCTAGAAATAATTATAGGCTCGTTTATTTATTTAATCGTATGTCATTTTTGCCAAAGTCGCGCAGGTTTATTATTAAAAAAATATTTTAGGTTTTTCACCCATAAGGCGGCGTTTTCATCCAGGATCCATTAAATTTCCGTTTTATAGGCTCGTTGTTTCCCGTTGTTGAGTACTAGTTACTTCTTGTACACTGTTTACATAATGTATTTATCAGTCTCAACTTGAGTTACATCTCTCATCTTTAAATTGCCAATGGGGTCGGTCGTGTCTCCGATTTGAAGAAAGCTTCTAGGTACTTCTATTCGCCCTGGCCCGGTCCCTAACTCAGCATGGTGCCGACGTGACCAACCTAATCCCACAACTTGGCCGGCGTTCGAGGTCTATCAGCTACTGATTTGGTTTTGAGAGAGCGTTGTGATGATCTGAATAAGTTTCATTGTGTTGGGTGTATGTATATAGCCAAATCAAAGATACCATATTATGATATTTTTAGTGCTAGCTGGCAAATTCTGAGTTTGAACTAATGGTTTTGTGTCAAAGACCAAATCTAAGCATTTCAGGTTAATGGTTGCGTTTATTACGTGATAAATAAATGACAAAGCATCTTTCACTCACACTCGTTTGTCAGACCGTGAGCGATGCTTTGTCACTTATTTATCGCATGATAAAAGCAACCATCATAGACTCGCTGGTGAGAATGTCAAGTCTATTGAATATTTCATAGCCATGACTAGGTTTAAGGGACCCTAGTAAGTCAAACTCCATTTAGGGTGTGAACAACAACTAAAATGTAGATTCTTATATTCTGATAAATATAACAAGTAGGTTCAGTCAGCTTCAAAAGTAGCTAACAATTTTGCAACTGACATATGTCAAATTGCATACTATTTAAAATTGACGGTTACTTTTGATGATGACTGAACGACTAAGGGTAACTTAAGATCTATGAGAAGTAACATAATATATCGGATAGCCAATTGGACATGGCAGAGCAAAATAAATCCTCAATGAATGGATAAATATTTGGATGTACATTTATTTTTTGTCGGCAGTAGTGCTAGCTGATGGGCACGCGTCGGCGGGCGCCGGTAATGGGCCCCATCGCGGATAAAGCCACGACACCGTTACCTTTCTCAAATCACGTCCACTATTGTGATATCCAATCGTCCAGAAATGAGATTGCGGCTAACAAGTTATTTACATTGACGTTTTAATACAGCCACCCGAAAAAATCTAAAAGGTAATTATACATTATAATGTGGCCGCAACAGTCCGCCGGCGCTTTGTGACGCTTAACCTCCGAGATTAATTTCGCGGCACAATGAACGAGTTTATAGTCAATAACGCGTGATAGATATCGGTTGCGATATTGTTTGTTAATACTGAAGTTTCGAAAGCGAGTCGATTAGCAGCTTCTGGGTCCGACGCGATAGGATCTCCGATCGGTTTTTTGTCGGGAAAATGATTAATATGGGGGATTGGATCAGTGGAGGTTGGCGGGGTCTGTGACCGGCGACGGGCGAAAAGCCGCGGGGCTGCATTGCGCCGGAGCAGCCAAAAACTAACCATAAATTACGGGCTACTTGCAGCGCTGCGGCGACACGCGCGCTGTTTTTGCGGCGCTGATCCTGTTACAGCTTCCATTTCTCACGAATGTCCGATCATATGGGCAAGCCATTAAGAAATTGTTTGGAATATTTAATGATCTGCACATAAAATGTAAGTAGCATCTCATCGCGTATTCGGGTGTAATGCACTGCGCAGTTGAGCCGTCGTTAACATTATCACATTAAATTATATTAAGTATACTTACCCCATATTTTCGTAAAATTTGAGATAACAGACGGGATAAAGAGCAGGCTTGCGAGGAATTTTGGTAGCCCACGGCTCGGCAGGGCCGGACTGTGCCTAAAAATATTTAGTCATCCAATTAGATCAATAATCGATCAATAATGCGGCTGCTCTTCGCCACGGGTTGAACTTGTGTGACTAGTTAGCAAGATCATCAGTGAAATAATGAGTAAGATTAATTCACTTGTACCTACCTTAATATATCCTTATACATACGATACCTTTAACACGAGTGATAAATGGTTTTCTTAAGGTACTTGAAGATAATAAGACCAAGTTACATGTCAATCTGACTGTATCACTTTTTCAATGATTCTTCGAACATGTGAAATTAACTACATTGTTGCGACAATAAGAACCATGGGGTTCATTATGAAAGTAATTAAAGACAACATTTTAAAACAGTATTCTGATATGTTTATTGTGTCCTAATGGACTCCGGTCTAAGTACTTGAGGGGGCGAAAAGCTAGATAAGCGAAGTCCCGTGCCTAATTACAAAAAAACAACTCATTAAAATCAATTAGCAAAAAATAGCGATGCCATGTTTGACAAGAAATAATAGCTCCTTATCAACTCTATCCTCCTGACGACCAGCATTCATAATTTGTCAATTTAATTTTAGCCTTATGACAAATAGTTGACAGTTAACTATTCATTGTAGTTTATGTACTATTTGTAGGACGCTGGAAGTCAGGAGGCTATAATAACACAGAAATAATACTCGGACGCGTTTTAATACTTAAATATTCATCATATTCGATACATCAGACAAAGACGAGCCTTTCTCCAAAGGAAGGCGACGCACCGACTCTAGCGATTACCTGCTTTTTTGCCCCCCTCATTATGCAGATTCTGGCGAAAAAGGAATAAATTTAATAACACGCGTTCGTGCCCATGCGTTATCGAAGCACTTGCTGCTGATAATCTGCGGCGCGCAATTATACTCCGAGAGCGGCGCGGGCGCAGCGCACGACACGACGCGTTTCAAATTCAATTCCATTTTTAATTTTCGCAATTTCAACGTGTTTTGAAATACGCTACTTAAAATATTTGTTACTTAATCTATTGGAAATGAAAGGCTTACTGTAATTGGATTGCGTTCTTGTCAACAATGGATAGTGTGTCTAAATTGAAATTAGATTCCGGTACCAATTTGATTTGTGGGCAATACTATGGTGTGTTACAGTAAGCCAATATGATTTTGGCTGTTATACACGCATAGTAATATTAATAGCACTATTTATGATATAGTAGATTGTATCGTAACGTAATATCTAACCTACGATGCCTAATGAGATAGTGCATAATCATTTTCGTGGGGAAAACTTAAAAACTCGTCAAGCCCGGAAGTGACAATTAATTATATTACTAAATGACGACGTAATGCAGCTGCCTACTGAGCCGATGGACCTGGGTTTGAATCCCGGCAAGACCCAATTTTTGTGTGCTGAATTTCTTCTCTTTATTTAAGGAGTTTTTCGCAAGTGAGAATATGCCACTCCATAAAATAACAAAATAACTAAGTATTAGCAAAAGTGTTAACGGCTTAATAGATACAAAGACGATCAAATGCGGGTGTAACGTCTTCGCACTACACCTGGTTAGTTTACGCCCCGTCATGATGCACATACCTATGTATACCTTCTTCAGTAACGATGAATACATACATAATAGACAAGTGCACTTTCGAAATTGTTTGCGTGACCTCTATGCTAGCAGAGTTGTAAATAAATGTTTTTCTTTCTTTTCTTTCTTTTAAATTCTCTGCTTATCTGATAAAGCTTATATTTGATCTGTATTTATTAATATACATATGTGTGCATGTAGGTATATGTATTTATCTAAGTATGTATAATATTTATTAAAACTTTCTTAGCGCTCACAATCGATTTGCTTTATCCGAAGTTTGACGGTAGCGATAAAGTAGCCGTAATGCCAATCAGTAGAACATTCCACATAATCATGTCATAAGAAATTATAATTAAAGTTTGGAAAATACTGAACTGGGTACCGATATGAATAATTATATCTACAAGTTAGTCATTTAAAAATTAACAAGGTTTGGCCATAGTTGACTTACAGTTATTACAAAAATGTATACAAATATCTATAACTCCGTTTTATAATAACTGTATAGCACAGGACTATTGATATGCCTAACCCGAGAATTTTCTTAATGGTCCTCCATTTTTCAAAAAAAAATTCTCGACGACTTTCTCTCTCCATATAAATCAGCAAATGATCTCGGGAACCGTATCTCTACACAGCAATAGTTCGTCCTTAGACAACCCTAAAACGTTCGTAGAAACGTAGTTCCCTACAGATGTTTCCAGTAATCTCTGCGCGAACAGTTAAACCCTCTTATATGATTAAGACGTGCATGTCTGCCTGCGGTACCCTAATAAGGATAATCCTCACACCTGGGCCAATTAATAATGGACGCATGCGACGTAATGTTTTGCTAAGTAATCTTGAGATAGATGCGAAGATATTTGGTTGCGTAATTGAAGCTGTGATTAGGGGATCACGGTAGGTCTAGGTACAAGTGGGTTTGCAATTAATCATTCACAGGTGTAGCTGATGGTTTACATTATTTAGAAGTAGAATTAGTAGTATTAAGAATATAATGTTTAACATTTATCTATAAGTCTAGTAGAGTCAGATATGTTAATAAAAATGTCATTAAAGTAGTACTTCAAGGTTTTTGGATCTTTATACCGGGATTGTAATAGTTGGCAGGGCAGGTATTAAATATTTCAAATTACTGCAAGATACTAAGTCATACACCATTAACATTAAGATGTTATTCGATGTATTACAGGTAACGAAACGTTTATAAAGGATATATGTCAACTTATTCGTTCCTATAGGAATTTTAGCCTAACTACAAACCACCTCACGCACTCGATAATCACGCCAAAAACAGTAGCAAATGCCAATTCAATACTCGTCGCGTAAAAAGGGGTATAAAATAAAAATGTTTGCGACACCAGACACGCGGACACGTAGCAAACAAAACAGGCCTGCGCGGGGGCAGGGGTGCTCAACCGTTCAAGTGGCGGATCAAGTCGAAATCAGCCAAAAACTGGCCCCCGTGTCTTAGCCTTGAATGGCTTAGCCCTCTGGACACGAGCAAATAGCTGACGTGGCCCGCGGGCGGCCGCGCCCTGCATACACAATGCGGGAGCAATGGGCCAGAGGTGGCGTGGAGGCTAAGAACATTTTTAATGATGAAGGTTCGGTAAATGAAATGAGATTTGTGTCATCCATTTTGTGGGTTCAATTGATAATTAACTTTTTTTCGAATAACGAATCATGCTGTTGTGATTTTTAAAAAGGAATAAAACACTGGTAAAATGGGCAATAGGTAGGCATGACGAAAAATGCCATACTTTTTGCTTTTTAAATCGCCTTATAATAATTTAAATTGAAAAAACATAAACTGTATCAAAAATACAACTTTATAATTTTAAATATGCCTGAAAAAAATATAGTTTGGTCTTGGACTAGTATTGCGCAAGCATTAGCAAACCTCTTTATCACAAAATCTTTCAAATCCTTTGAATGTGTGAATGACAAAGGCAATAAAATTAGCACTTGTTGAGATGTTGAGAAGGACAAAGATCATTGTACATATTTTAGATATTAAATAAATAAATAATAAATAAATAAATATTAAGGGACAATCATACACAAATCACCTAGTCCCAAACTAAGCAAAGCTTGTACTATGGGTACTAGACGACGATATACATAATATATAAATACATATATATATAGATAACATCCATGACCCAAGAACAAATATTTTGCACAAATATTTGCCCCGGCCGGGATTCGAACCCGGGACCGCCGACTCAGTAGGCAGGTGTCTACAAACCGAGCCAAACGCGTCGTCAAATATTAACTTCGTACAGTCATTTAGATTTCATGCTATTTATCATTTTAAAGGTTAACCTTTTTGAATCAAATGTTTAAATGTATGCATATATACCTATATTTACAATTTATTTATAATGGTGACACAGTGAAAGAGAAAGTTTTTGTTTTTAAGTAACAATAAAATGCATAAAAAAAAACAAAAGCCAAAATGATAATTCACGACTAAAGTAATTTTTTTTTACATAACATTTTACAAAGACGTCGTCATTGGTCTCTTTTATCAGGTAACGCATTTCAATTTTTCTTTGAATTTTGATCTTTCTATCACTGGTTTTATTTTACAAGGACTCCTTTCTATAAATTATGATAAATCAAATTATAAAAATATATTGAAAAGTTTTACCTGTCGTCTCCACGGCTCCCGTAGCCTACTCAGTAATGGAGTATTTCGTATTTGCTTCACTTTTTATTTTTTGCGAGTTCGATTACGCGAACGCGACCCATCATTCCAGGCGAAATTCGGGAGCGTCTACCAGCCTCCAGATATTAATTATCGATTGACGATAAAGTATCCGTAAATATTGCGTGATTATAAAGCTTTTTCATTATGCTGAGACATGATATCGTTACTCGGTGGTTAGGATCAAGTAATTTTAGAAATTTGCCGCAATTATAAGACTGAATTGAATTTGCGTGGCGGATTTTTTTGACATTCTTTGCGCGTATAAGTGAGCCACGTTAGACGCTTATATAGCTTATCCATTACATTTACTTAGGTATATTTGTTTCGTGAGTTGGAAACTAAATAATTCTAAATAAAGAAACCTAAAACTACTGTTATAACTTATTCTGTAATACTGTCCAATTTATCCAATTCGACAATGATTGTCGATTTTTTGTTTGTGTACATGGATACGACACTTTTTTAAAACACCTTTTGTATATTCATACCGCTTTCCTAGTTGCGTGTAAGCAAGTGCGTAGTAAATGTATGTAGAAAACATTTTACACCAGCACCTCCCTCTAGCATAACTGTCACAGCTTCACAAGCAACGACTATTTCTCGCGCGCGATAATTGCCTGTCTCCTTCTGTGCAGTAATGTTAGAGTGTGACGGATAGCTCTATGTCGCGAGGCACGAGTCGCGAGGCATATAGTCATGCTAGACGGGCAGTATACAATATACATAGATACAGGGAACGCCACGCATCTACCTGTAGCACAATTTTTTTGCACCCAAATAGGATATATGTCAAATTGCCTACCAACAAAAACTACAATAATTACTAAACTACAAAACAAAGCGCATGGAAGATAACAACCGCCGCGACATCGGCACAATAGGGTTAATTGGTAAAAACCTCGCCCGTCAGCTGTCGCCGGCGCAGCCTACTCGACACCCCACTTTTTAATCCACGCGACTACTGGTGCTTTGAACACGGAAACTAGTCGCGGTAGTTCACACTTTTTTCGCCTCTGGGCGATTATATTGAACGTTCTGAATCTGAACGGCTGATTCCTCTGTCAGCGATGACGAATTCCAAATAAACTGTGTTGACAACTTCGGTTGTTTTTAATCAATTGTTTTTTTTATTCTTTGCTTTTATGCAATGGCCAATGTTACATCCCTGTTTCTGGCTGGCTGATCAGGCATTATAACGCTGAAATAATCATGCGTTTGTTTACTTCGCTTATGTATAATAGTACGGATTTTTAGTTCCTATACAGAGGATTTCTTACACATAGAAACAAAAAATCTTTGCTAGTTTATTCTTTTACGAAACAGCAAAATCTATAAGGTTTTAATTTAGAGATAATGTGTATTCGCTGATAAGTTTATTTATGAAACTTTAAATTTGTAAGTATAATCTTGCGGCAAACGTTTCGCTACGCACATAACTAATCAGATAAATTATAAATAGCAAAAAGTAGTTTGCAAATTAGCGCCGAAGACACACGAGATATTTTAGATACAAATTGTAGTATACACAGTCTGTATTTAATTTTATTGACAAGTAAGTATTTCAACTGGTATTACAGTAAAGAACAAAACTAAACTCTTGTACCTAAACACCAACGTTTTATCAGATCGACATGCGCACACGCTGCATTTTTTGCGATCCACATTTTTCCCATGTTCGTAGTTTTCGCGGCTGCGGCCGAGTGCGTATTGTGCTTAAAACAAAGGGTTCCGCAGCACCACTCCAGCTTAATTTTCGAGTGCGAGTTAGTGTTTGAATTGGTTTTAATCGTGGGATAAACAATGGGGTGAGTGCATTGGTGCGCGTCGACACGCCCCTTGCATGTGTGAGTTTCTTTTTTAACAGTGCCCTGTTGAGTTCTTAGCCCTAAATTGCTATCGAATTCATTGTCAACGGTCAAGTTCGAAGCTTTCGTTAGTCCGATTTCAATTGGGCGTTGACAAAAAGTGAGGTCACGATTTTGAGGGAAACGTGATGATATCATTTAAATCCTGCCGTACTTACGGTAAAATATGCTGCAATATACATTAAATATTAAATTTATTTAAAATTACACGATTTTGACACATTATTAGAACAAAACATAATTTAATAAACACTTTTCTGAACACGCCCTTGTCCTGTTTTATTATAATATTATACGTTACTATTTTATCCATAGAAATAAAGTCTCATCCGCAATTCTATACTAAATATCTTTATAGCATTTGTAAGTGATGGAGCTAGGAGTTCTAGATTTAAATGAAAATACGCAATAAATCGTAACGAAAATGTAGACTTATAAGGCGTTCCCGTGAAAAATAACTGTTGTTTTATCAGTTTTCCGATTTTTATTCACCTGAAGCTGTAGCCATCGTTTGTAGTGTAATAATAGTTGTTGAAAAAACAATAGTAACGGTTTGATAATATCATAATGTTGCTGGGACCTCCCTCTGGCGCCGTGGTTGTTGCAACCAGAACCATTGAACCTACTACGCTTTGCATACTCAGAAACTAACAATTACAGTTACCACTGCTTTGCATAATTAGATAATCATTTGAATATCGAAAAAAATACATTAATAATAACTTGCATGTGAATGTATGAGAACAAGTTGTCCCTAGGGTGGGGGCGAGTGATGCGAAACGCGTGAGCAATCGTTGCGATCGGCGCCCGCGCAATGACGGAAGCACGCGTATATGCACACACACACACACAAACATCTCTCACAAACATACACACACCCGTAAGTAATCCCTAGTAAAGACATGCTGACGATAAATATTAATACGGCATTAAAGATTCATTTAGTATGCAACTGCGTTTTTAAATTTTTTCCAACATTCCTGTAATGGAACAGCAATAATGCATATCAAATTACCACGTACGTAAACTAGCTTACACCGGCTTTTTATTGCGAGTAGATAGCTCTGTTTTATAAATTCAACGCTTCCGATATTCATCTTTACGAAAAAGTTCATGCAATTGAAACAAAGAGGGTACGAAATTAAATTCGTGTGCGTACGCGCAAGTCTGTCACGCACACTAATAGAGACAATTTTTCGAACGTTAAATATCCTTTCGTGAAGGAAGCGGGATCAAACTTTAAATACTTAACGATGTTCGAATGCACGCCACACTAAGGCGCATCACAAGTAATTCGCTAAAAAAACGTAAAACTGGCCAGCAAAAAATAAGGTTCGTATCAGTTTCTGCATTCAGAACGTCACTGTTTCATGCGAAAGCGTTTATACAGCGTCACGATGCGTGAGCACCGGCAGCGATAAGCTCACAAAAATTATCTGCGTATAAACAAAAAATAAAATAATTAGTGTGCGTTAGAAATCATACGCACGCACTGGAGTTAAGTAATTAATGCATCGCCCCCGTATCAACCGACGATCGCATTGGAACTCTCATCGAACACAACAATCAAAGCTCTACTGTGAAAACAGTAGCCGCGCGATTATTATAATTTGCGGGTAGTTGGGAAACTCGTCACAGTCGCGCGACTTGTTTATCGATTTATCGGCGGATGCGTCCACGATTACCATCGCTCGAGGTAACCGTTACACAGTGCAAGTTTTTCGCGAGAAAAAAAGCACAATTATAATAATGATCGCCCTAGTATGGGATACGAGCGCTTGTTTATGCAAATCATTTAACTAATTAAGAAGGAAAAATATTTTCAATGTTGTATGCATGTTGGGAAAAAAGTACGTGGTCGGTGATTCTTGATGGGGGCGCTGTCACTAGCGTACACACTGGACTGATCTATCGATTGTTAGGAATAGTGCAGTTTTTGTGATGATCTATAGAAAGTATTGCATTACTTTCACCGATTCATATCGTTTGTAAAAACGACAACCCGCGTGAGACGCCGATCGGTGATCAGAAACACGCCGTACATATCGTTTGCTAAATCTACAGTGCAGTTTTAAAATAAAATTCATTCCGTTACGCACTTTAAGTTCGTTGTTTGTCGACGAGGGCATTTTAAAGCGGCTTAAAGAAGAATAGAGGGCCGGGAAGTGAAGTAAAGGGTTCCTTTCTTACCCGGGTTATCGTCGGCTTAATCTTAGAGAGCAAATTAGGATTAATTGAACTTTTTCCCTTTAATTCTGAGGGTCTTTGTACTCGTATGTAATTCGTTCAACATGTCATTCCGGGATCTATATAGAGTTGCAGTACTGCCAAGAAACGATTTTCAAAGTCGAACCGTGAGATTATACATGCAAATAAGTGATTTATTAACAATCGTAAACACAATAATCATCACGTTACCTCCCTTTGCTGATTAAATAACAAAAGATCCATTTAAAGTGCAACATTAGATAAGATAATAATGGCTATTAATATCTACTTAGCTAGCTACTGGTTTAAGTGATTAACATTCAAAGATGGCTCAAGGAATGTAATGCTGGGTAATTAGTAAATGTCCGAGTAGTTTGAATCAAGATTGAACTCGTTATATGCATTCATTTACGCTAACTGGGATAGCCATATGAAGATGTAAGCGGAGAATACAAATAAGATCATCTTGGATTTGTATAAACCTATCATCGTATATTTTATCACTTCTAGCTTTATTCATTCAAGAAAATGTCCAATGTTTATCCAAAGTCGCGTTTCACCGACCTCTTTTTAGCTGCCCTAGGCTGCATAAGAGTAGTTTTCAAAAACATGTACATAGTTAAAGGCTTAATAAAGCCACCGCCATCGCGTCCTTCGTGTAATGAAAGTTAGTGATACAAAAGATATGACACAATTATAAAAAAATACATTAATTATTTACCCTCGCTGGCATGTGAACCCAGGACTACTGGGTCAGTTAGGCTAACCCTACTACTGAGCCAACCGCAAAACGTCGTCGAAAGCTATAACCGTCGTGATAATTTTTTCTGCAATAATTATAAAGTAAGTCTTACTTAAGTCATAAAAATTCACAAGCTTTATGTGTATGCGAATTGATTAGATATCGACTCATAAATCAATAAGTGATGTTTGATTGACAGCTTTGTTGCATCAGCTCTACATCATTCCGTTTCGCAGAGAGTGCGTTCAGAATTAAGGGGTGAGGGGTGGTTTAGGTATCTATAACCCAGTGGCGGTTACAACCTCTCAGGTGTGACGCGGCGGAAGCCCACTATCATTAACCTACCCACATATATGCGTGCTCAAATGCACGCACCCTCACACACACAACTGTGTACACATTGCAAATGTGTGCTGTGCGTTAGGGGACGGATTATGCCAATGGTTCCCTTTTTATTGCATTCCTTTAAACGGTTGCGTAATGAATTATAATTGACTGGCTCCCTTCGGTCATCGGTGAAAAAATTGTGACAATGTACCTACTTGTGTCACCTGTATCACAAGGTACAATAACACTTATCTTAACCTTTAAACACAAGAACTTGAGCAATGTATTAGCCATATCACGGGTTTTTGCGACGAGCCCTTATTGACGATCGGCAATACATTCTCCCTGAGAACGTCCATTTTAAAGTTTATCCATTAAACATTAGTCCATTTTAAATTCTTAATTCGTTAGGTTTTTAAACTCTCATATTATTATGCTAAGATTAATTTTGTTATGTGAAAAATGTTTATTTCTGTTTTTACATTATGTGACGTGATCCAATTTTGTCAATGTCAGTTAGATATAGCAGTACGACGGTTTCAAGTATTCATCGTCTTGGCATCCAGTGATCGCTAAATTTAAAAATATGTCAAAAATTACCAAATAAACTGCCGCATATTCTTAAGACCTTGTTGATTTGATAGCTGAACCTCAGATGCATGCCTAGTGAACCTAAATGTCGGGAAATTACCGACGCAAGGTAATTCAATTTTTTTATTTTTATTATTGTCCCGTGTTTGTAGTATAATGTACAAAAATCGTGTAAGATGGTAATGTATTTTTTTGTTAAATAATAATCAATACATTTAGAATAAAAAGTGTTGTAATCCCACTCTGTTAAGTGAGACGACGCTACGGCTGGACAAAAAACGCTAAATATTAAAATTACCTCCCGTTCCATTTCAATGTATGGTCGCCTGCGTTACTGTACGCAACGCCGCGTTTTTGCCTTGTCATTTTATATCCATTTTAACGCCTTACGCAATGAAAATACTAGTTAGGTGTACGCCTTTTGTTTATCTTTTATTAGTCTTTTTGATTATAGATTTTTATTACTTGGTTATTTTAAGAACATACAAAAAAGGGATTTCGTGGCAAAATATACTTTGATTAGTTTTAATAGTTCCGCTCCCTCTAAAAAAGTATCGAATTCATAACATAACACATATGCTTCAATGAAATTCACATATTATTGGATTCCTTAAATATTGGTTTTCTTGTAATACTTAAAACTAGCAATACATATATATCAAGTATATTCTTAAATAGAGACGATACAGTATGACAGTCGATAGGTCCAGACGATTACTCCAATAAAACAACGAATTTCTTACCAAACTTAATAAGAGCTTGGTGTGATCAGAGTTAAAAAAAATATATTTTTCGGTTCTATTTTGAATACCATTTAAATTATCTTGGTAAGGCACACGCGCTTTACATAGATTACCGTAAGCAACATGGCATGCTGACAACTAACAAGGGTATAAAAGCTTGCAAAAACCAGTACCACATCATTACGTCAACAAGGTGTTCCTACCGGTAATTAGCTATTGATATCGCCAGCAATATCTATGTAATTACACTTTTTAACTCACTCTAATTTTCACTTACGCATGATAGATACTTATTACGTCACTGGTTTTTGTTCGCTCTGATCATTGAGTTGTGTAACTTTTAAAACTACTCGTGTTCGTTTGTATAAGTTATCTAAATTGAGTTATTTGTGGCTGATGAAATTCTATATGTCTCTGATGTTTTATCTTGAAATCTCAAATATTAGCATTGTCTAGTTACGTTTTAATCGATTGCACCTATGCTGCGGTGAAATTTACGAACATGATGCTAATTTGACATAGTTTTTGACATAATTATAGTATTAGATGACAGTTCAAATCAGAAATTTTATTTGAAATATCAATAATAGGTTAGTGCATACGAAGTTTCTATGATACTTGTGACGTCACTCAAAACAGTACTACACAACCCGTCTTCTTTATTGTATTTTTTTTTATTAAATATTTTTTATTAATTTAAGTGTTCAAAATGTAGTATATTTTATTCCTTACTTAGCTGTGCCCCGCGGTGTTACCCGCTCATCCCACGGGAACACTAAATTTATTCGGGATGAAAAGTATCCTATGTCCTTTCCCGGGTCTCAAACTATCTCCATACCAAATTTCATCTAAGTCGGTTCAGCGGTTTAAGCGTGAAGAGGTAACAGACAGACAGACACACTTTCGCATTTATAATATTAGTATGGATATTTCTGAATATGTGTTTACTGGTTTGAGATAGGTAATATATTTTCACTATTGTCAAGTACCGTTTTCAACAACTGGGGTTTATCAAGGCATTATGTCGCGAATACATCGATTTTCGAAATTCGAACAATATTGAATTGAGTGACATTAACTGTCTTTGTATAATTCAAAATAACGGGTTATATCACTGTATGACCCGCCATTGCACTTATCAATTATCAAAATAGAGTTGAAATATAGTGGCCCTATATACATAAATATATATTGCCAAATGGAAACCCTGTGGTTATAAAAAATGCTTAATTTTAGTTGTATACTTCCATCATCAGTAATTCTATTCCTCCTCCTTTGATAAAAGGTAGCTTGTCTGTTGATGACTTCATTGCTTAATGTATTGAAAGCTCTAATTATAACTGGAAACTAAAACGTCACTTTATTCAGAAACAACATGTATAGTGTCGTATAGTCTCGTAATTACGGTTTTTTCATTGAAGAGCGTAATACTGGAAATGAAAATAGATACATAATATTTATCGCCCGGCGAGGAGTCGGGTATTCTAAGTTTATATAGACAAAGACCTATATATACAAACGAAAACAGAAGTAGTAAAGACCTATGGACAGACGTCCATGTAGACGCATAACAATTTCTTCGTCGTTTTTTATTTTTATTTACATTCCAAATTCAAAATGTGTATAGCGACACACAATCATATAAGTATAACTGCTCATACACGCTAATCTATCTGTATTCTTCGCCGTGACCAAAGCCCGGGGTTAAGAGTCAATTGCCGATGTGGGCTACACCACTAAACCGTAGATTAATGAGTCGCTGAGATTCTAAATATAGCACTTATGCTATCTGTTAATCATGCTAGTGACGTCACGAAAGCTAGACCGTTAATGGCCGTAGTAGGTCAGGGTTATAGTTGAATTGAAATTGGGAAAGTACCATAATAAAAAAAGGGGAATGTATCGAAAGTTTTTTTTTCACTAAGGAGAGCGCTTTTCAATAAGCAAATAATATCCTTTTTTGCATACATTTATTTCTTGATAATTTTATTAAGTATAATAGAGACAACTTTTTTTTGTACTAGATTGAATGTATGAAGTTAAATTACTTAAACTTATAGCTTACTAGCTTTTGCCCGCGAGTTCCGCGTGGAACTTGGAAGTTATAGATATCCACCTAATCTCCTTAATTAATAAAAGGGATTATTAAAAGCGCCTAAGCAAATGTAAGAGCAATTGAGCTTTTGGTCTAATCATTACAATTTCTACAGGGTAAGCAATGTCATCATGAATTACTTACTCACTTTTTAATCTTTTTAGGGATAATTTCCAGGATGAAAACTATCCTATGTCCTTCCTCGGATCTTAAAATATCTCCATGCCAAATTTCATCAAAATCGATTCAGCGGTTTAAGCGTGAAGAGGTAACAGACAGACAGACAGACACACTTTCGCATTTATAATACTAGCTGTGCCCCGCGGTGTTACCCGCTCATCCCACGGGAACACTAAATTTATTCGGGATGAAAAGTATCCTATGTCCTTTCCCGGGTCTCAAACTATCTCCATACCAAATTTCATCTAAATCGGTTCAGCGGTTTAAGCGTGAAGAGGTAACAGACAGACAGACACACTTTCGCATTTATAAGTAATATTAGTATGGATAGTATGGATTAGTATGGATTTTGTTTTTGGCCTGCATACGTATACATAAGTATGTATGTAGAAATATGTAAGTCCTAAAAGAGATCAGATCCTTGTTACCCCGGTAATATAAGGCTTAATTCATAAGTAATTTCATTTATGCTTAACGTTAAGAACATCCAAGAGTATTGAAGTCTTTTTATGAATACGTAATTCCAATTATATGCGTCTTATTACCATATTACGCACCATTAAGCCCTTTACTAGTCGTTTTGTCAACAAAAACATACTTATTAATTAAACGGCTGCTAAGATAGATGAGTGATAAACGTTAATTATATAAATTGGATATTTTTCAGTCTTTATTATTCTATTACATTACTTAGTAATGAAATAATGAAATAATGAACTTTATTCTGCAAGTAGGCCACAATGGCACTTTTACACGTCTGAGTCTACCGGCATTTCACAAGAGGAGACCACTGTTGAGAAGAAACGCCGAAAGAAACTCAACAGTCAGTCATTTTTTTCATAAAGGATTAGTACTTAACTATTACAGTAATATGAACTTAACTATACGTAGCTCTCGAAGAAAACATATTAAAAGTGTATTCTAAGATATAACTGTCACTAAATGTAAGAATAAAACATAGAAACTACAAGAAAGTATGTAGGTACTACTGATATATAAAAAGAGGTATATTTTTGAGGTGACTCATTGTCTGATTTAATTTAATTAAAAAGTGGTAGCGTTTTAGTTGGGGCAAGAAAAATTAAATAGTGTCGAGTCTTTGTGTTGTTATTATACTTATTATAACTACCCAGCTGTCAAAGAAGCTGGGTGTGAACTGCAGTGTACATTGTAGGAATTTGTACCTTACGAGCATATAGGAAACACATAGGTACTCATATTCACGTTATCCTCTTCTATTGATGCGTTAAAGTATGAAATATTTACAAGAAGAATAAATATTCATTGCCATGGTGATATCTTCTGGGTCACTCTTTGAAACAACGATTTTTGGCAGTTATATTTACCATTAACTTATAATTGCCACAGTTTTAAGCCCATTCTTATTGTAGACTATTTCCTGACAAATAGATAGGCATCATATGGCATGAACCTTAGATGCAATTCGCTCGTTAATTTCACGCATATCTAATACTATAACAATAAAAAAGATGTAACCGTCATTTATTTAATGCACATACACATATTACATTGAATACAAATTAATATGTTATCGCGTACTAATGAGTCAGAGTATGTTTCCAGTAGATGAATTAGATATAAAATGTTGGGCATAAATAAAAACTTGCTAAGTGTGAGTCGGTAGTGCGTTTGGATTGGATTAATTCGGTAAAAGTAAAATAAATTAATAATTTAATACGTACATATACTAGTGGCTCTGAGGGCTGTATGCCTTGTGAAATTGCCGAAATTTGTAATGATTTACGTTTGCAACTCCCATGTCGTCGCACTTTTGAGAAAAATATGAAAACGAAATTGTAAATAAAAATCTATACCTATCCTTATCGAACTCAAAAATTTTCATGAGAATCGGTTGCGAAATGTGATCTCTATTTACTTGACGAAGACTCCACGGTATTGCGGACCGTTTCCAGCGCTCCTAAGGAATGATGAACTTTAATGCTAATTTTTTACTTTTAAATCACTTTTAAGACACTAAACTAAAATATACTCTACATCTACGAGTATATTCCCATGTAGACTTGATCCCAATAAGAATAGGTTCGATTGACATAAAACAAATATTCTCATCATGCCATTGGTGGATATTTTACTCAGTTGTCAACCGGCGACTGAGTAGGTAAGGTAACCACCTGAGCTGCATACTCATATTTAACTCCAGTGGAAAACCAGCCTAACTTTGCACCAATTCGTAACTCAACTGAAAAAGCAAGTTACTGTGGTAGGGCAAATGGACAATAGGTTACGCTTGTTTACCGTATAGCTCCAGTGCAAAACCAGCCTAACTTTGCACCAATTCGTAACTCAACTGAAAAAGGAAGGTATTGTGGTAGGACAAACGGACGATAGGTTACGTTTGTTTACCGCATAGCTCCAGTGCAAAACCAGCCTAACTATGCACCAATTTGTAACTAAACTCAAAAAGCAAGGTATTGCGGTAGGCTAAACGGACAATAGGTTACGCTTGTTTACCGCATATTAGCTCCAGGGCAAAACCAGCCTAACTTTGCACCAATTCGTAACTCAATTAAAAAAACAAGGTATTGTGGTAGGACAAACGGACAATAGGTTGCGCTTGTTTACCGCATTATCTATTTGCGGGTATAGATATTGCCCGTGGTCCAGCTATCGCCGGATGCGATAGCGGTAATAGCTGATACCGGTATCGAGCGGGATGGGAACCCATGGGGTACGGTGTGTGAAATACATGAGGGTTTGTTTTCCAAATGAGTATGCGTATGTATTCGTATCTATTGCCATTTATTTTAAGTTCAGTTGCACCGCACAATTTGTCTGTTTAGCCTAAAGGTTGACTGGTAGCGAAGGCCCTATGGTATTAAGTCCACCTTTTGAACAAACAATATGGATCAAATAAACAAAAGTTCTCATTTTTTTTTTTTCATTTTGTATCACACTTACAGATTACTAGTAGTAGACACAACAACAGTCGAAAAGTAAGTGTAGTTTTCGGAGAAAAGTGATATAATTTTGTATAAATAATGACACAAAGGTAAATTAAGAAAGAAAAATTGAATGCGATCTACTACAATCGAAGCGGGGTTTGAACCCGCGACCTCTGCGTTTCCGGCGCATTGCTCTTCCAACTGAGCTATCCGATCGCTACGTCAATCACACCAAATCTTTCATCCCTTAATCCTTTACGCTGCTGGAGCGCCCTCTGCGTCATATATGTTTTTTGAAATGCTTATGCGCATTAGCCATACCCTAGGATGTGCGTTTTTACACGCACGATCCCCAATCCCCATTGCTTTTACAGCAAGTGTGAAGACTGCGAGAGAATATAAATTTTATTTCTATTTAAATAAATATTTTTAGCAAAATTGATTATCTATTACGCAATTTAAACTGAGAATCAACTGAAAAAATATGTATTGATATTTTTAATTTGAAATACATACGAATAAGTATTGATTTATTCATGCATTCAAAATAGGTTAAGCCCCAAAAATGTTGTACGAAGTCTTCGATTGGCTTACGAAAAACTACTTACTTTATTATTTGAAAAGTCAATGGAAGTTTGCACAATTTAAGGCAAAATATGTTTCTTCTTTACACCAATGACTTTACCATACATACATTTACATATGCATGTGTTATATGAATAAGTACAATGATCTGACAAGACACACAAAACGGTAAGTGTATACCAGGACTTATAACCAGTTAATTGTTTTTTTTTAATAGCCCCTTAAATACAGTTTGCTGTTTCTGCTTTGTGTTCCGTATTCTATTGATCCAGATCTATGAAAAAAAAAACGAAATGATCGACGGTAATAACGAATAACCGAAATCTCTAACCGATTAGTTAGTATGAATAAAGATTAACGATTATTTACGTTACGATATTTGAATCTGGGTTCTTATGAATTCGACTCACTAGACCGCCACGACAATTCTTCTCCTTTATTGGTAATTATTAAAAATAACGACTGCACCTACTCTTTTATGATAACAATTATCGTTAATTAGTAATATCAATTTACAAGTGGTTTTGACCACTTTATTTATTTGCATAAAAAGTAGTTTACATGCAGATTCATGCACTTAATTAGTAATGTCATTTAATCTTCTTGGTATTTAAAATTAGTGAGCCTAATTGCTACCTTTAATATGCTTTAGTATTACCGCCTTAATTCAAATTAGTTGCCAGATAATTTAAAGTGCATTGTTTACGTGTTTTAAATGAATAAATTATAACATTAACACTTTTTGTGGGTATGTTTGTGAAAAATAATAGTTTAAGAGGCACTTCGATTGTTTTTATTTTTAAATCCATATGTACATTGTGCACAATAAGAACCTACGGCTCCGAAATAGCACATGTGCAATTTTTTACAGTATAGACAGACAATTGCATCGATGTTGTGCAATCACCTTCTGGCTGTATGGAGTACGTAAACATTTTATAAAAGAAAATTGGGAGTCTGTGAGTTTGAGGTATTCATAATATGATGACCTGGGTAATTTTGTAGCCGTAGAAAACAACTATTAGATAGGTAAAGAATACTTAACCAGTTTTCTTCCTACGATCTGCTTTATTTACTTTTAAATTACTTACAGTTTGACGATGTATTAACATTAACCGAAACAATTCCCAATGTTTGACTGTTCGTAATGTAATGCAACTCGAATAGAAACGCGACGGAACCCTAAACATACTATACATCTCTTAAATGGATAAAATAAAATATTACAATGTCTTAATAATCTGTCTGACATATGACAATTGTGTAATTAATATACCTACGTCTGATAAAAAATAGTAACAAATAATTTCGGATGCACAATTTATTTAATCAATAAGTAACAAGTCAAAGGCTAAACGAAATTATAAAATTATCAGTAAACTCGAACGAATGTTTTTAAGCAACCGGACGTCCATATAAATTATTTAACTATCAATTATTGTCAGAAAGACAGAACCGCTTCGGATTCCTCCAAAGATCCACAAAGGAGTCGGAACTTTAAACAGGGATTTCTCTTAAGGCAATTAAGAGAATCTTTCCTGTAACTGAGGTAGCGCTTTACCTGCCATTTATGACTCTAAACAATAAATCTGGTTCCCAGCTCGGGTTCACATTGTTTATCATTATTGATCCCATTACGTCAGTTAAACCGGCGTAAACAATATTGTTACGAATAGGATCATCACCTTAACGGGACGAAGGACACTGTTGAATAGATTCTGTACCTGTTTCCAAAACATGGAATGGGATTATGCTTAGAAGGACGAAGTCATTTTTTGCTGGATTTCTTTTGGTCAACTCGTAATAAAGGAGGAGTAATTTGGCTTGTAAATCTTAATTTATATTTTTAGTGGACTGCACTTTAAAAATCAGATCTAGGTGTCCAAAATAAACTTAAATCGATATTATTAGAAAATTTTATTATACGATAGGGAAATATTTTAATGATAATAATTTTGAATAAGCATTTTTGACATCGACATAATTAATAAGTACTAATAAACAGTAAAAATTTGAAATTAGAATTTTAGAAATGTTAATAATCGTTTTAGTATTATTGTGATATGAACCAGGTACCAAATATGACTAGTATGTTTGTAGTTTCATGAAATATATAAACTAACTTAGTATGTCCGTGTTAACGAATGTCAAATTTTGGCATATTGTTGTTTATTTAGATTAAGTTATAAGCTATACCCTAACATGGTCCATGATGTACCTTATATGTATCACCTGTAATACCATGATTGCTTTATTAATAAAAAACCAAATAGTTCAACAAACTGAGAGCTAACCGCTCTCTCGAGACTTCTAGAAAACATTCGTTCGTCGGAAACCTTCAGGAATTGAACGTTTGATAAGACCCGGACTTGTAAACTAAATAATCGTTAATCATAGTTAATTAAGAACCATAATCGAAACGGTATTGGTTGACCCTAGTGGCTCCTCTCTCGTACGCTAGACGTTTTATCGTCCCAATGGCAATCAGCTTCAGCTATAGGCTGGAGCATCTCTGGCCACAGAACAGAGATTAGAGTTCGTTCACACAGGATTTTATTCCCTGCATATCGATGCGTGTACGCATATCGGTGCAGCTCTTACTCATTTGTTGTTATAATTGTAAAAGGGATAGCGGATGAGATAAGTGGGTCGATGACATTTGGCTCCGCTGTACGATTATTACGATTATGCTCTTCGAGCGGTTGAACTTTATTATGAGCTTTGATATGCTAGATGCATCTGTGTAACCGATGCCCTGATTGGATGAAAGTTGTGTGCTTGTTTGCCGTTAGGTATTTTGATGGGCTTCGACTCTTGACTGTGATTAAATGATTTATGTTTCAGACTTAATAGCTGCCGTTGAGATAAATTGTATCCTTGATAGATAGATAAATGCATATTCAGCTGCACAAGACAGTGAACTTCTACACGCTTTAGTGCTATGTAGATGTACAGTTCCTTCAATAATTATTAATTTCATTCCGTAGCACTGTTAGATAAGGTACTGACAATGTGTTGATGTTTATGAATATACCTGCTTGCACCTATTCTGCCACAAGTTAACACTCGAAACATCAAGTACAGTCGGGGAATGAGAAGATGCCTCAATTTTGAACCATAACACCATAACGACATGGAGTCCTAAATTTACCTTTTTATTCTTCGACTATACATAAAAGTAATCAAAATACTTAATTCATTTTATGTAGAATATCCACACTATTATTATAATTTAGGTGTGAGAGTAATTTAAGAGTTAAGGATGAGTGTCAGATGATCATCGATCAAATAAATAAAAATAAATAATATAAAATATAAATATCGGACAACCTCACACAAATCGAACTGGTCCTAAAGTAAGATTTAGAAGGCTTGTGTTATGGGTACTAGATGACGATACACATACTTTTATTGATAAATACATAGAAACGTCCACCGGCCATAAGAAAATGAAATTTTCGGGGTGATTCAGGCATCAGGAGTCATGAGGAGTGTCAGGGGTGATGAAGGTAATATTTTCGCGATTTTGTGGTTGGCCTCAAAGTAAAAGTTGTTCAGTGTTACCTTCGCCATCACCCCTATCGTTCCTGCTCATGGCTCCTGAATTATCCTGTATAAATATTTTAGTAAGAACAAATTGTTAATTTCTTCGATTTTTTTAACCCCCTACAAAAAGAGGGGTATTATAAGTTTAAGATGTGAATCTACGTGTCTCTGTCTGTGGCATCTTAGCTCCCAAACGGGTGGTCTGATTTGAATGCGATTCTTTTTTTTTATCGAAAGCTTTATAGTTTAGCGAGACGGTTTTTAGCTATGTTTGATGAATATTACCACAACCGTTTCCAAGATATTCAACTTTGATTGAAACAAGTGACAGGATCTCAGGCAATATTGAAGGTAATAATGCCTAACTTCGTGGTTTTATTTAGGTCTACTACCTATAATTTGTATGCCATTCATTAAATGAGGGTCTCATGATGACAAGGTACCCATCAAGGATCGGGTTCTTTTTTAATTTCGTATTTAGTTAGCGTAGGTACACGAAACGCGACTCATTGGAAGGCAGACACACACCCATATCAACACCGAATACAATCTGTATGCAGTTTACTTAGAACCCGAACTGACGAATAATAAGTGCATTGTGAGACCATATACGTACCGAGAGATTAGTGAGGGGAATACTTATCGACAGTGTGGTCACATCGCGCATTTTATTGCCAATATTCATTCAATAATTAATTTTAATGTGTAGGTAAAGTTTTTCTTGTTCTCAATAAATATTTATTTATTTCATTTTAACTTTATTGCACATTACAAATATATACAAATGGCGGACTTAATGCCATGACCATGAGGCTTTCTCTACCTGTCAATCATAATGCCAAAGAGACATTATTGGTGCAGGATTGGACAACAGAACGTGTAAGATCATGTTACAAATGTCTAAAACATTGGGCAATTGCGAGTCCGACTCGCGCATGAAGGGTTCCGTACCATAATCTATAACAAGTTTGTTGTATGGGAGCCCTCCTTAAATATTTATTTTATTTTATTTTTAGTGTTTGTTGTTATAGCGGCAATATAAATACATCATCTGTGAAAATTTCAACTGTCTAGCTATCACCGTTCTTGAGATACAGTCCGGTGACAGACGGACGGACGGACGGACGGACAGCGAAGTCTCAGTAATAGGGTCCCGTTCCCGTTTTTACCCTTTGGGTACGGAACCCTAAAGATACATTAATTACATAAATAAATATGTATATACTACAATATATAACACAAAAATATATACATAGGGTGCCTGCAACTATCTGATTACGAAGAAATAACTATAAGTAAGTAAGTGTGTTGAGTCTGCAGAGATCCGCACCTAGCAATCATATCAGTCAAACCAACAATGAATGAAAATCGAAAATAACAAGTGGTGACCAGTAGTGGTCCTTCTATGTAATCTGACCTGGCCAAATGGCCACACAACTTAGACGACGCGGTTGGCGCAGTCTGTAGTGCACCTGCCTTCTGAGCCGATGGACCTGGGCACGAATCCCGGCAACTGTGATGAACTAGAATATTTGTTCCTGGGTCATGGTTGTTTTCTATATATATGTATTTATATTTTATGTATACCGTTGTCTAGTACCCAGTAACTGACATTTATTATTTAAGGTAGATATTTATATAGTTCAAACTTACAGTAAACATATTTCGGACAGTTTTCATTACTAACGTCGAAGTCGAATTTAGTCTCACTTGTCTATTCGGAATAAATCGTTGTTATATATATTAGCTTATTAAAAACTCATCTCTCCTCCCCAATGATACCAATAACAGAGCATAGATGCTCCTTATCGAAGGTCCTGATCGAGGTCAACGACATCCGAGCATATCGACGCACCGACGACAGCGCGCGCCACGCACTTCCGACGCGACGGATTTGCCGGAATCGGCGCGGGCGCATCAAACACTGCGAAATTCGGACGGCACCGCGCGTGAATCCATTTGAATATTTTTTCGGTGCCGGCATGAGAACGGAACGGACCCACACCAATCACGTAATGCCAGTGACGAAAAGTAAACACCCTGACTTACGACTACAAAACTCAAATATTTTTACGACGCATAATCTCATCGTGTAATAGCACGACATAAAACTTTTTTTAGTGATACCACGGTAAATTCAGATGCTGCCTGTCGAAATTAAACCTCAAATTAATAATTATATTCGTTTCACGAGCACAAAGAGCTACAATTTAATTACGGAAAAATGTCGCCGCTTAATTATGTATTTTTTCGCTCGGATTCACTGTATCCGAGTTTCGGCGAGACTGGCCCACACGGGCTTTCTTGCTACTTACATCTCACGTTTTTGAGTAGCCGTAATATTTAAATTGCCGACATAGCTCCCGCGGGCATACCTTGCATGGGAATGCACGCCGGCGGTCGTCAAAACCAGCTTTTACCGAATAAGACACGTTGTCCAAATGCATCGAGCTAAGTACGTGCTCCCTGTCTAACGCGCAAGCGTTCTGCTTGTATAGAGTGAGAGAGATTTGGATGGAAAGTAAAGGTGGAGGTTCGTTACGTCAGCAAAATGCATCCCGCCTAAAATTTTTGCATGGATGCGTCGCGCATGCGTAAACTTAACCGGTGGCGGCGCGGGCGGCGGCAGCGCGCACGTACTGCGCGTTACCTGCGATGTATATCAATTGAGGAGGAAGTTTTGTTAACAATATCTAATGTGCTCCGCGATTGTCTGCGGCCCGATTAATAGCTTTTTTCATGCGGCTTTTCCAAAGTTACTTGTAAGGTTACAAGACCATTGTTTACATATTCATAAATGCCATATCTACGTACTTCAACTTCGTAATAGGAAAACCATTCGCTAGGTTCGTGTTGGTAGTAGATATCTGTTGAGGAGTGGTTTAACTAGGTTATTATTCCATTTAAATCGTGCGCTACTTGAGTATTAATTAGCGATAATCAGCGTTTAATAATCGCGTTGATCGCTGAAAGGTTTTATTGTTGAAGTGGAAATATCTCGAGTAGTTTATATCATTTTAACGATCTGATTCTAAGAAGTGCCTATCGATACCGAATCTTAGTCTAGTTACTTAAATTAATAACATTTTAATATGCGCAATTTATACTTGATTAATTACGTCATTTGCCTAACAGGTTACTTAAGAATGTGTAAAGTAACATCATTGTATTCATTGTCCATATGAGAAGTACCTAACTTTCCAAAGGCGCTTCGTTCCATACCTACTGGCAATTTTTTAATCAACCTTGTGAATGAAAAAAAAACATCTCGAAACTAAGTTCACGAAAATAATGAAAATTAATAAAAATTCAAATAATTTTACTCTTTTTTTTTTACTAATGAACATGTTTCAATGGCAATGTATTCGGCAGTTATAAAGTACGTGCCCTCGGACATTTCGCTATCATGTTAAAAAAATTGGAACAAAAACGTCGGAACGCTCATTTTGGCATGCGTCAACAGATAACGCACGTTCAGATTATCCACAAATCAGATACGGATACGATACCGAGCTAATAGGGAACTTGCATGAAGTTGGAATTTAATTTTTTAGTGTTCCCAGTTCATTAACGCTAAATTAACTCATAAAATAAATATTATCACAATTAATGCGAGTCTACTTAAAAAAAATATTTCCAAAATATCACCAATTTCTTTTTACGTTAACTAATGATGCTATGAAATTATTCACACAAAACGTAAACATACATCCCAGGCGAAAAGTATGGAAACAAGCTTATATTACTATACAAAGCTGTGATTTCCTTACGAAATGAATTACAAAATTATAATAAACATTTTTAAAGTCAATAACATAAGTTCTGCTTATAATAATTGCCAATTCAACATTTTGTAGAAAGGCAATAAAAAAAGGCGACATGCAACTTTTTCCCAGATGTATATCATTATTTATTTTTCACAATATTATGATGTTTTAATAGTGGACGTTTAATATTTGAATCTTTTGGGGTGGCTTTATGGTTACTAACATTTACACAATTAATAATTATTAGAAAGTATAAATATTAAAAGAAAAACTTTGTTTCCATACTTTTGGCCTGGGTGCAAATGTATGACAGCTAGGTACTTAAAAGCAGTAGCTTATTTAAGAACTACATTATAAAATGCATGTTTTCCATACACTTAGTCTCGTGCGATTGCAATTGTGACACATTTGTCCGACTTTTTCCATGGAGCGTTTTCAACGTTCAGTAGACATGTCTCATTTTGACTTCCTTTTCTGAAGTTTTTAGTGTCCTAATCACATTGGTCAGTTTAGGACATATGACTTGAATGAAATTTTTAAATCTTATTTAATTGAAACGATGTATTTTTCTTGCAAGTTCCCAATTCATGCGCTATCGGGATTATACCGATTACGCAGATTTAATATTCAACTTTATCTGTGTCGGACTCTTTTGTGGTGCTTATACAAAAGATTATCGGGATTTTTCAATGTCATTATCGATTAATCGGTATTATGATAATCTATAGCTAATACCTACGTGATTTTTATCTGAATTAGTAACACAGCTGTTTTGAGTCACAGCTTACACCTTAAGAAAGGGAAAATGTATACCTATCCTATTTTTAAATCTATTTGAAAGTTTTGTGAAGCTATCCTCAGAGTAGGTATTACCTAATTGATGTTGTTGTTGTTACTACGCACACTTCAAGATCGAAAATCTAGTACATTTCACATTAATTAATTTGTCTCTGGTCAAACGACTGGATCAAATAGTTCAACTTCCAAACAAAGAGCAATATTTGCCTAGCTGCGGTTACTTAAAGTTACGCAGTAACGGTTCCCAGCACACAACACCAAACTGAACCGTACCACGCAGTGATAAGAATTCTTAATTGCTCTAGAAAAAACGTGCGAGCGATCGCTCTGATTGCTCACACGTTAGCGAAAGCCGACTAAATTGAGTTAGCACTCGAAAACCTACCATTTGTTTCAAATTTGTTGGCTCGACAATGTGCCCGTGTTTATCCCGTCCAAAATAGTGCAAATGTACACTAATTACTAGTCTGTGGCGGGCCCGTGTTAATGGGTTGCTCATACCGCTCTAAATTCGACTAAACCGAATTCACTTGTCATGGACAATTGGTTGGAGTACCTTATCCGGGCTTTTTCCGCGTACAGATAGATATACATATATGTATTGTAGAGATGTCAGAATTCAATGATTTCTCGGTTTAGAAAAAATCGATTAGCTGGACGATTCTATTGATAGGGTAGAAAATACTAGTGTATACTTACTTATAGTATATTGGAAAGACGTACATACGGTTCTACTTGTACTAATGAAACGTCACGGTGACTGCGATTCTTTAATTATTTTGACACGCCACTATGCTTTTTTTAAAGCTAGCTGCATTTAATCTTGTCCGGGTTACGTATAGACAGGAAAGTTCTGGTTCTAACTAGATTCATAAAATTGTGAATAAATATGTGAATCAACATGACCTAACG
Organism: Apotomis betuletana; assembly: GCA_932273695.1. Lineage (NCBI taxonomy): Eukaryota > Metazoa > Arthropoda > Insecta > Lepidoptera > Tortricidae > Apotomis > Apotomis betuletana. The sequence continues at coordinate 21,502,074 of OW026301.1, read as the reverse complement.
CACCAAAACGATTGCACTAGGTTATGGGTAGACATTCGGGTTTAGGTTGGTTGGTATAGGTACTATTATTTTCAATTGAATTTAATTTGTGTGTCGATCTTTGTATTGTTTATTTGAAAGGCTTTGCACCTTTCCTTTACAGCCTTTCAAATAAACACTACAAAGTTCGACGCACAAAGCATAAGAAAAAATCGAAAGGTTATCTAGCGTTAGGGTGGTGGAAGGGTTAACATGCTGGTCTCTTCCGCCAGGTTACGCATTTCAATATTCCTTTGTGCTTTGATCTTTGAATCAGTGGTTTAATATAAAAATTGTGGTGTGTGATTAAAAATAATGAGACATTACATGTTTACTACTGGTCATATAAAATAACTTATTATGTACATTAAATAATGATATCAAAATGTACCACCACCAGACCACTTCCGGAGTAAATATTTATATAATAGTGTGAGAATTAGGTGAATGATTGCTTAATGTTGGTTCAATTGGTGTCTTATCAGTTTTATATGACATTGATTACAACATTGACGACGAGACAAAAGAAAAATCAATAGATAGACATTTTAGTCGATTGCGTATTAGGCGTAGATCGAAGATCGGTAGTTGAACCTGTTTTATTGAAAACTGGTAGATGCCTGCAACTTCTTCCACGCATTTTTCTTTACTGTAGTCGGGTAAAATAACCTATGACCGTCTTTGGCCGTCGATATGCGTCCAGCCGTTTCAGCGAGATGAAAGTACAAAGAACCAACAGATGGCGCCGTGCGCTCATACGAATCCTGCATCACGCTGTTAAGATTATTCCTTAAATAATGACCATTCTCAGTAGAAAACTGATTTTCAATACAATTTTAGAATTTTATTATTGTACTTAACATATACATATCTCTATAATTACGATTACGGAGCGACTTATCAACTGCAACATTTTTTCCGTCTGAAATTAAAATAAATGAAACTATTTATTCAGTAAGTACATAAGCCACGAGGATACTTTTACAAGTCTAGTTGTGAATCTAAACAATAGCATTCTTTGCTCTAAAATCTTACTCTACTCTATCTCTATTATTAGTACTCTAAATTTCTCTATTTTGTTGTCTATACCAAAATTAAAACATTCTAATGCCTTTAACGGAACTGTACTATTCATATCAAGTTGACGGCGCCTTGGATCGTAGCTAACCAAACTTTGGATAAGGATAGGGCACACTCGAGCCACGTAGGATTATGCTTTTTAATCCTGGCTCCCGGAGCGGTAGTCTGTGTAAACATGCCCTAAAGGCGCTTACATTCTCGTGTGTCACAAGGAGGGAAACGCCAGTCTAAAAACAATGCGGTCATTCCAACTGGATTCAAATATTTTGCATTGTCAGCCTTATTAGCCACTTAGGCTTACTTAAAGGTTAATATATTTTTAAAACTAGGTTTTTTTAAAATTAATGTAACTTCGCAGGTTTAGTTGTATTTGAGAATTGTGCAATTGAATTGGTATCCAATCGAGTTGACTTTACACCTCGATTTGAAAATAGTTGGTTGAAAACGTTGACTTATTATAGCGTTAGGGTGCTATTTCACCGCAAACTTTCGCCTGTAATGTAAGAAAATATATATGTCTTTTTTATTACATTTCAGGCTCGCGGTGAGTAAGCACCCTTAAACATCAAAGATAATAGTAGCAATACTAATTGATCAAAATTGGCTTAATATGCGCCGCGAGCCGCGCTAACAGCTACAGGATTCAGGCGAATTATGAAAATCAAAAGAGAAAATCTTCCGTCGAGTTTTATTCTGTACCAGTATCTATAAAATTATACAAAAAAACGATACTACCGACACAGCTATCAGACCTCGACTTTCTAATGCTATGCCAAAAAAAACATAGTTGAACATAATTAAGACCACCGTACACGCGCCCAAAAGTCCAATTGGATCCAATAATATCCGCTAATCAAGTAGATAAAGAGCTGTGATTTACGTCGCTTATTCAGGGGTCACGTCCGTGGCACTGGGCCACTGACGGCACATAGCCGAGATAAAACGACAGTGTGTAAAAACTGCGACGAACGAAATAAATCCCTATTTGTGTTATGGGACACACGGTCGTGTAGAACGTCCAATTTCTTATATTAGGGCGAATTCGCTTATGCGTGCTCTCAGTTTGTCAACGGAACCCTTTTGTAAGGCTGGGCTGTTTGTTTGTGTGGTACAGGGTTCTAATAGGCCGTTACATTACGACGCTATTTATTTAGTTACTAGCTGTGCCGCGCGGTGTTACCCGGTCATCCCACGGGAACACTACATTTTTCGGGATAAAAAGTAGCCTGTATGTTAAATCAGGGTGTCAGCTGCCTTTATACCAAAATTTATCAAAATTGGTCCAGCCGTTTGAGCGTGAAGACGTAACAAACAAATAAGCACACAAACACTCAAAAACTTTCGTTTTTAGGGTTCCGTACCCTAAGGGCAAAAACGGGACCCATTACTGAGTTATATTGTTAGTGTGTACTGATCGCCTAACTACTAACTTAAATATTATTTGTACCAATAATGCTGGATAGTTATTTTTTAGATTTAGTAGTACGTGCATGCGCTAGGTATACCAAGCTAAATATACAGCCAGTATATAGTAAAAGTAGATATTTATGAGTATCGAAGGACTGAATTTCCATACAATTTGTACTTATCATTTTTTCTCTTCCATTCAATTCTTAACGACTTTTGCACAATACATTTTGATCAAATTGTAGCTAATCCCAGCATTAAAATTAATAATCATATTCGTATGAACATGGCAATAACTTTCTTGCTGCGTATGACTAAAACCTAATAAACTTGTGATATACCGCTTGAATTGGTTTAAGTGTTTGTCCATTGCCATGCAGCTGATTAGATCCCGATGATTGCTTATCGTAAAGTTTATTGATATGAATGTAATCTTAGCCAGAATATCTCTAATGCATTATTAGAAAACGTAACAGGATTTTAACAGAAGCGTATGAAAATAAATTCATTCGTATTTATTAGAATAATAGAAGTATAAGCATTATGGTAGGCATTGCAATATAAAACTTGTGATTTAATTATACACAGCAAAGAAAAAGATTAATACTACATCGTTTTTATTTTTTAAATATTAATTGTAAAATGAGTTAAACAATATTACATAAGACAGGAAAATAAAACTTTAAAGTAAATTAAAAGCTAGACTTAAAAATTAACTATAAAACTACTAATTGTAAATTATGTCCTTTCCTTTTTAAAACAGGTTTTCCCTTATGGAGTTTAATTTTTATTATATAATTTATTCAGGTAATTTTCGAACATGATCAAGCCTTGATAGATACTCTGGGAAGCTGTGTGTCGCGAAGATAATTCTACTGGTTACTTTACTTGTCGCCTTATCTCAACTCTTGCGCGTGTAAACTTATCTATTTTTTTCGCATATAATACGTACTAGAAAAGTTATTAAAATCTATCGCGTCACTAGAATTTTATGGTTTGTATTAGTTTGCGATCACGAGATTGTAATTATCATAATATGTATTACTTTTCGGTAGTTATTTCGCCGGCGGGTAAATCATTGCGTCAATATTTCTCGATAATCATTAATGTTAAATATTTTGAAGTTTATCGTGATTACTCAGAGATTAAACACTGCGGACAGACATGATTTATTTTTTCTACAAATTTCTCTAAGAAGTAATTTAGTTTGTTCTGCACAATCTCAGTGAGATTGGTAAGTGGAGATATGGCTCTTAAGAATATTCCAGGCAATTTACAATACATGCATATTATATATGAGGCAGGGAGAAAGATAACGTTCCATATTTTTTTTTTTTTTTTTTATGTCATAGGGGGCAAACGAGCAAACGTATCGCCTGATGGAAAGCGATTACCGTCGCCCATAAACACCTGGAACACCAGAGGAGTCACATGTGCTTGCCTACCCGGAGGACGAAGATGGAATGCCTCTATGCTAGTAATTTCACCGGCTATCTTACCCCCACACCGGAACACAACAATTTCCTCCACGTTTCCATTATGTTTTTAAAGAAAAAATAACAATTAATCTCGTACATCAGCCGAAAGACCACTGCTGGACAAAAGTCTTCCCTCAACCGGTAAATAACATTTTATTTCTTAACATCTGATTTCGATTCTTACATCCAATACTATGTGTTCCAAACTAAGTACGTCATTAATTCATTATCATGCTGATTTACCATTACTTACAACATAATCAAACTACTTATCAAGTTTTATCCGCAATGCGATTTAAACATCTTGCATACCTTCTACGTGTCTGCCGCTCGCCACGTCACTCTTATCTGAGTGCTGTCAGATTGAGCAAAGCAAACACTCGAATTTGTGCAAGCACTCTGTTAATCTCTTAAGCGCTTAATTTACCGAGTTCCACGTATCTAAATCAGAACGTGACGCGAGAAAAGATTACCATTGTACACAGTACCTGAAAACCTGAGAATCTGAGAAATCCTGAGAAGCCAAGAATGCCAGCGATATCTCTGATGACAAATGTACTTAAAACCCGATTGCAAATCGAGATTTTTTGTTATGTAAGAAACTATCAAGTACACTTAACCAAGCGATCATAATGCGAACCAACGTCATTATAGACATCCCATTTAGGATAACCGTGCGTTGACATCATTCACTTATTTTTGTTAGCACTTGTAACACCACGATTATAACACAAGTCTTGGGTTTTTTATTCTCCTTACTTGCCGTTTACTAGTGCTTGGTGTTTTTATGAATGTAACGTTACGAAAACCACTAAACACTTAATTTACCAAATGCAACTTTTCGCGTAACGTAACGTTTGATATAATGCATTTTAACCTAATGTAACGTTTCGCATAATGTAACGTTTGATACGTTTTTATTTTAGTTTTCACTTTCAAATCTATCAACTTGTAAATTGTCAAATTGGGGTAAGGGTTAACAATTTTGATCAATTTTCATCGTCACGTTCCAGATAGATGGAAAAACCTGAGCGTCTTTCGTTGACAGCTCAAGAATTAAAAGATAAGCCCACATGACGCGCAAATACAAGACGTTCTAGCTATCTCGAACAAATAACTGGGTATAAATTAATCAGGGCTCACGCGATAGACAACAAACCTAATTCCTCGGCAAATGTTACTATCGCATAGTTTCGAGTCTTGTTTGTATGTCACCATTACGAGTGCTGCTGTTTTCGATACAGATTACGGGACGGAAACGTTTAATGAAATCCATCTTACATGTACATTACTCACTTACTCCGCTAGCGAAGTGACCTGAAGTGGATCTTGGCTTCCGATACGAAATGACGCCAACGCGCCCTGTTTTGACCGAAGAGACCTCCCAGTTTTATGCTTGTAGAGCGGGTAGGTCATTCACAACTTCATCCCTCCATCGGTACCTCGGTCGGCGGACCGGTCGACAACGGGCTGTCCAATATACGTCCTTTTTACCGCCCTATTTTACATGAAAACCAAATGCTTATATAGATGCGAAAAATTGTCTTTTCAACCAGAGGTTTTTATTTCTTGCTCTAAATTGGCATCGCAACTCCATCTACCGTAAAAATTCTGACTTTATACTACACACTTTTTCTAGAGAGCCGCTGGAGACGCGGGTTTAAAGCCCGTTCGAAGCATTACATTTCCAAATTTTCGCTTCAATATAAACACAAATACATCTCGATCGTTTGTGATTCGCCTGTAAGGACACCTTTCCAGTGTTTGACACCCTCTTTGTTCATCATCTTTATTATTATGAATTATAAGGGTCAAGGTACCTATTGATATACGTAGTATCAAGCTCTAAGATAATTTATACCTGACTAAAAGTTCAAGCTTGTCGTTCACTTGTAACGACAATTACTTAAAACTCTGAAGCAAAGTAGCACCTCCGCGACACGAAAATTCTTTTTCCAATTTGTATACTGTAGATTTTGGTCTATCAGACAATAAAGCTTGCTTATTTTAATACCAGTGTTGAATACAATACAAACAAAAATATCAATAACTAATGACCCATTTCACATGAATTTAAACAAACAGAAGATTAGGAACTGCTTCGATATTATTTGCCCAGACCGGCCATTCTGGTTTAAAAACAAACAATACTTAATTAGTTGTTAAACACGTTTATGCTTTAAGTGAACTATATGCTAATGAGTAACTTGCACTTAATGAGTCGCCAGGAATTAAAATTATAAACCGCAATGATTTATATTGATTCACAATTGGTTCCTTTGGTATAGCTTACTACGTACATGCCTAGATTTAGTTTTAAAAATCACCACTATTTGAATGTAAACAACCACTTCAATTGATGATCTAGTGCTTGAAGGCCCCTCCTACCGTATCTAGAATATCTTAACAGGACCTCACCCCCACGATCCTTAAACAAACAAGCACAAAACGTTTCATTCAAACAAATTACAAGTTCGGCGAACAGATCCATTGTAATTGTACCATCTCGCCGTGATTGCAGCAAGAGTTAACACATAATACATTACAGTTTGTGTCACAACACAATCAGGCAGCGAGGACGAATCAGGCGCCGAGCTGCGTAATCTGGGTTAACTGGGGTTAAACGGCATCACAAATTCCAATACGATATTAGACGTATCTGTGGCGCAAATCGACGGCGGCGTGTGCGGCGCTATATTGATATTTAGCTGTTGAATTTCCATGTGTCGTGCTTGCTGTGTCCAACGATGTGGTGGAGTACCTACGTCCGCCGGTATACTGGCTTTTTGCTGAGGGTGCACCAGCTGCAGTCTCACCACTATGTGCACTTCAGCTCGTTTGTAGTGCTCGTGCCGGGATACCATCGCAAGCACAGACTTCTGCGCGTATAGTTCGGCAGTTCCGGAGCAATCTGCCGTATTCTGCACCAGATCCGACGATGCAACGTAGCCACGCCTTTGTGTCGCCTAAATCTAACTAGTTTTAAGTCTTTGTTTATAATATATATTCTTTGTATTTCATAGTGCCTTGGTCTTGACTGTAATGCTGTATAACTTATTGAATAATATTCCTTGTCTATATTCCTTGGGGGCAGATGGTATCCACGAGCCTCGGAATAGTCCAGTCCGACTGTCCTCACTTCAGATATCATAGAACGCCTGCAGGGGTATTACCTACCGTTCAGATGGGAATGCACTCCCGTCATAGAACCTGCCCATCGCGTGACAAACATTATCTTAGAAATTCGAAAGGATTTTTCGGCTTTATAGATGGATCATACATCCTTTTTTGAGATTTTACCACCTGTTTTTGATATTAAAATATAACGCTTTTTTAATTGCTAGTTTGGTTGTTACGTCACAACACTTGTCTGAACGAAGGCATATCATCACCAGTACACATCACATTAGAGTTAGTTTTTTGCTCCTCACTTAACAAGTTCACTTTACAGGCCCATTTGCAACTAAACTGTAATTTTTTCAGCCGCAATTTAAACGCAAAGCTGTGCCCATAAACAAGTCGGCATCGCATTAACCTTATTAAAGGACTTTCACAGATTCGCCATTACGTGGTGGACGTTCAGCGTGACCAATGAACATAATCAGTCCGAACGTATCGACTGACGCAATGTACCAAGTGTCCAATTTGAATCTCGACTCGCCTTAAGTGGTTCGACTTTTCTTAGATTAGAGCATCATATATTACATGCTGCGTCTTGCTTGTATAAAAGAATGGCAAATTAAATGTTAGGAGGACATATCACTACCTGTCATTCCTTACGGCCTGTTTACGTTAACTTTGCACCTAGTAACCATGGCGTCATTGGCGTCGCATAAAAATGGGGGTCAAACTTTACGTAACCGGGTTGAAGACATTTTGGTTCTCAATGTCGGACCTTATAGATTTTTGCGCTTATTATTATAGAATTTGTGTACTTGGTGTACAATAATAAAAAGCGCAGAAATCGGAACAGTCCGACACAGAAAATTTCCTTCCCATTAAATTGCCAAATGCCATGTACCTAGGGGCCCTGGCCCTCTTAGTCCGAGCCTGAGGATTGGTTAGGTTTTCAAGGAGGAAATACTCGAGAACGATACCTCGATTTGTATGGAAAAATGAGCAGTGATAATATCCTCTTCACACCGCAAGGTAGGAAGCTGGCTGCAAACATTTTTACAAAATTTGTGAATGACAGACAGTAGCATCGATGATTGTAGCACAAGAAACTTTAAAACCCTTGCCTACCACCACGCGTTAGCCCTCTGTTGACGGTGCATAAAAATATAAAACACATAAGTACCTAAGGTTTCCTTATTCCTCATTTGTTCAAGTGTCTCTAGAAATGATAGATTAGTATCATTCTTAAATCAGGGATACTTAGTTACTGGCTTCAATTGAAATTCAAATATCTTTCTAATTTTTTTATATGAATACCTGTGTTCAATCCTTGAAACGATCAAAATTAAATAGAAACAGATCAAAGTATTCTTTCTTCCTGTCACTCATTTGTATTGCATCGTGTTTTACGTCACCTGTTTAGATGCATCAAATATCTTCAGGTTTAGTTAATCTATATACAAATCTAAAGTTCTCCAACTTGGTAACCGTAATCTTACCTTACAAACAACTGACGGGAATTCAAAAATTGTCACATCAGTGACGTAGCACTGTACGTAGTAAACTGTTAAAATTGTCTATTTTCAGATCGTTTATCAATTGAGTGATAATCAAAGTGGAATGACCAAAAACGTTTTTGATACTTATATTTTCCTAGGTTACACGCGGGCTGAGTTACAAGAGCTTGTATTGTAAGAAGAACACAAAATTAATAAATTCAGTCCTTAATATAATAATATTTTTATAAGAAGCAACGTTTATTTTCCTGTTAAAGCCATGGATGAAATGACAACTATGTGAATACTTCTTCATATGGAAGTCGCCTGATTCCAGAGTTCGTGAAGTTTACCACTTTGGAACAACTAAGCAACTGAAATAATACCCTTGAAATTGAAATTGAAATTTCTTTTCAAGGATACAGTGGATTCGATAACTAAAATAGATAAGTGGAAGAGAAAAGGTGAAATTAAGTAAAAATCAAGCTGGACATTGATATGGCAAATTATATTGACAAGAACAGGACAGTGACAAAGAAGGAAAGTAAAACAAAAGCAACACTAAAAACGCAGTAATAGGCAATATAAAAATACTTATAAATAAAACGTTATACAAACTCAACAAAGGAACTTGAGTGGGATAGATCGATTTGAACTTCGAACATAGAAGATTTGGAAAATAGGCTCTGGCTCGAGCTTGCGCCAAAGCATGTTGTCCCGGTTGGGTGTCGAATGCTTAGGGGTAATATCCTAATGCCATACCAAACCTGCCAATCATCAGAATCAGAATAAAGATCCTTGAAACAAGTGATTTTACGTTTATAAAACAAGTTCATTTTGCGTATTGTAAATCCTCTAGGATGGTTAATAGGAAGATAATCGGATCCCTCCTCCGTTTAGCCGGCTTATCCCAATTAAGTTCAACCGGTATTGTTTTGCCGGTATAACGCACAGGTATTGTATCATATTTGCGTGTATTCATCAGTTTTTTTTTTCTGTACACAAGGTGATAACTGATAAGGATTGTTCTCGTCCCATTCTATAATAATGTCCAAAGTTGTTGCAGAAAGTCATTTAGTAGAACGATCGTTCAAAAAGTTGAATAAGAAATCTTAACAATTTATAAGATTGATACTATTTCGTATTTTATGCAACAGTTCCATAAGAGAGCTCAAAAATTAGCATTTTTTGACTTAGTATAGGTACAATACTTTTCCACGGCTCTTATAAGATGCAATTAAGACTAAACAACAACAAAAATATTCTCATATTTCCCGCTCCTGTCTATGGTCGTCTTTGTCGGCGATCTCCATACTTCGTACTAGTACGATGTATGGAGTTCCGCTATATGATGGCACCGCTATCCTAGGAAACCCGAGCTTCAAAGGTGTACATTTGGTGTAGCAACTGTTAATTTTGATGCTTGACTACTTTTTCCTACTATCCATTTAAATTGTGGATCTGTGTGATTAAATACATATTTATATTTAATATACTTTTTTTTTCTTGTAAATTAAATTCCGATACCGTTATGTTTTGGAAATAAGACCATGTACAATATACATTGCATATTTTGTGCACGTCTCTTCGTCTTGCACTCAACGCGCATACAAAACCATTGCACAAACACATGCAAGTGTACCGACCAATTGCAGAATTATTCCTGAACTTCTAGCCATAGCCACACTTTTTCCTAGGAAATACGTGGAACAACTGATAACAGAGGATTGCGGTATTTAGGTAATTGTAGTATTTCTAGGCACCCACTAGAATTTCTAGAATTGTACCCTGCGACCAAATAGTAACGGGATATGTAATCTGAATGCATCGCATAATTTTCACATTTGAAATGGTAATAATACGGTTCTTCTCACATACAAAACAATGGGCTTGATAGATAATATTGAATGAAACAAATTGAAATCCTCGTTCCACAACATTATTCGTAGTAATACGCAGCCTGAACTTTTTATCGTTTCGTTTTTCAATTAATTATTTATAATCAGTTTAAATTGAAAAGACTGCCTTGTTCAAGTAGAGTTAGGCCGGCCATATTGGCCGCATGCATCATCAAAGGTGGGCAAACTAGCTACTTAGTGCTTGGTGAAGTTGGTGGATACTAAACAAAGGTCACAGGCGAAGATCGCGCGACGACCTAGACGCGTTCAACAATTCTTGGCCAGAAACAGCCAGGTACCTAGTCCACCCAGACGAGTGGAAATCCATGGGAGAGGAATTTGCTCAGCAGTAGGATACTACACCAGCCTATAGGTTATAGGTTATCGCGGGCTAGTTTTCCGCAACTCGACGTCTTACAATGCGCCTATTTTGCGTAAAGGGTTGCTGGCACTACTCTTGCCAACCCAACTCTACCAGAAAGCCTAGCAGTCCCTTGATGTTGCCGACGACTTCTGGGAGTGACCTCGTAGACCCGAGGTGTTGTGCCCGGTATTTGGCCACACCAGGACATTCGAGAATGACGTGGGCGGCAGTCTCTTCGGCCTCCATGCAAGCTCTGCAAAGAGGACTGTCAGTAACACCTAGAGTAAATAAGTGCTTGTTTAGCAGGGCATGTCCAGTTATCGCTCCAGTTATGAGCCGGAGCTGCGGCCTCTTCAGCTGCCTTAGCTTGCGTGACAACCCGGGGTAGATTGTCGGAAGGGCTTCTTTGCTCTGCTTGCAGGTACCTAGGTTAGACCAGTATAGTTGCTGTTCTACCTTCGTGTTCATACGCACTGTGTTGCGCAGCCAGGCGAATGGTAGAGGTATGATTGGTTCGGGTCCCTCTGCTACCATCTCCGAACCTCCTCTCGCCAGTTCGTCAGCTGCGTCGTTCCCGCACGAGTTGCTGTGTCCTTTGATCCACTGTAGGGTTATGCTATTATTATTAGGTACATACCTCTGACAATGCTCGGTGACATTCGTATATGAGTCCTGAGGTTACTGTGTAGCTCTGCAGGGCTTGTAACACTGATCTGCTATCGGAGAGTATGCGGATGGGGTAGTCCTTTACCTTCCTCGAGATGATTGCATGGGCTGCCATTATGATACCCATACATTCCGCCTGGAAGACTGTGTTATGGGTTCCTAGTGGTGTAGAGATGTGTATGTTTAGGTCCTCTGAGAATACCCCAGATCCAGTGCCTGACCTAGTTTTGGGCCCGTCTGTGAAGATTCTTAACTCCCTTGGGTTAAGACCTTCGCCAGGTTCCTCGTACAGTTGTATCTTATATTTTTTGTCGAAGATGAATTGCTTGGGTATCCTGTCGGTGGCCGCTTCTATAAGCGGTTCCTTACCTATTACCTCATAGAGGATTTCGGTGTGCGGTACCCTAGCTGATCTCCAGAGGTTTAGTTTCTTGAGACGTATCGCCGTAGCTGCCGCTTCTTGTTTGACGAAGAGATGCAGCGGCGGCAGCCCCAGTATAGCTTCCAGGGCTGCAGTGGGTGTAGTTCTCATGCATCCCGTAGCTGCCATGCAAACTAACCTCTGAAGTAAATACCTGCTTATTGTGATGTGAGTGAATTCAACGGCAGTTAAACCTTAGTATGGTTTTGCTCGTTGCATTATTATTAAATGTATTGTTTTTTCTGTGTAATAAATAAATGAAAAATAAATGAAAAAAAAAAAAAGTCGTTGTAGTTTAGCTTCTACGGTGGTTAGCTTGGTTCGTGGCCACCATACTACTGCACCGTAGCTTAATATTGGTCTGATAACTGCCTGGTATAGCCATAGTGTGATCTTAGGATTGAGACCCCAAGTTCTACCTACCATTCTACGGCACTGCCAGAACGCGACTGTAGCTTTGTCAATTTTATTATTTAGATGGTTGCTCCAATTCAACTTACTATCAAGTATTACCCCTAGATACTTTACCTCGGTCGACAATTGCAGCTCTGTATTGAACAGTCTGGGTAGTCGGTAGGTGCCCAGATTACGTTTGTTGGTGAACATTACCAGTTCTGTCTTTTTTGGATTGACCGTCAGTTCGTTGTTGTTGCACCAGCGTTCCACGATGGCCAGTGCAGAGCGGGTAACGTCACATACCGTACCTGTGTGATTGCCGCTCGTCAGTATCACTATGTCATCAGCATAACCTATTGTGTAATAGTGATTGTCATTTAGTGTGGCGATGAGGTCGTTCACCACCATGTTCCAAAGGAGTGGTGAGAGTACGCCTCCTTGGGGGCACCCCTTTGCCACCAGTGCCTGTTGTGTCTCACCAGTTCCGAGTCTGATGACCCTCTTTCTCAACATGTTGTTTATCCATTATACCATAACATCATTGACTCCGTGTCTTACCAATGCTGCTGTTATGCTGGTGAAATTGGTCTTGTCGAAGGCTCCTTCGATATCTATGAAGGTGCCTAGGCACATAGACTTGTTTATAATGGCCTCTTCTATTTTGACAACTACGGCATGAAGAGCTGATTCTGTAGATTTGCCTTGGCTGTAGGCATGTTGGTAAGGGTGTAGGGGTACACTAGTTAATGCCTTCTCCCTCAACTCCCTGTCACATAACCTCTCAAGTGTTTTAAGCAAAAAAGAAGTAAGCTGATTGGTCTGAATGATTTCGGATCTGAGTAGTCACTTTTACCAGGTTTGGGTATGAAGATGACTTTGACTTCTCTCCATCGTTTCGGTACGTACCTGTGAGCCAGACACGCACCAGCCTAACAACAAAAAAACAAACTGTTAACCAACTATCGACCGTATCGACGTCTCATAGTAGACATTTGACAAAAGCAGCTATCACTTTCGGGCAGGTCTGTGCGTGTGAGAATTACGAATGTTTATAGGTAGTTTGTTTTATTATATTATCGATAAATCGAGTGATATACAGAAGTGTCATAGGCAGATCGTGAGTAACTAATAAGGTACCTACGAGTATACCAAACCGTTGTAGAATGGTTAGACTGTTAGGTACTTGATCATGATCAGCTGACTCGAAGAAGGGCCCGAAAGAAGCTAGTTGTAAATGGCTTTTTCTTCATCCCAATGCTATAAATAAATTTATTTTATTTTGCTTCAGAATCTAACTTCGGAACTCCGACGCAGCAAGACACCACCGCGGCGCTCGCCTGAGGAGCGCGCGCGCCCGCCGTCTGCGCCGGCGCACCACGAGCGGCACGCGCCGCTCTCTCCCAAGAAGGAGGCCTTCAATAACCTGCTCAACAAGGGAATCTCCGGTAAGTTTTTTGATAGGTTCCATATTGCCTTACAGCCTGAGCGAGCACAGTCTCGTAAGATGGCCTCAGCCGAGCGGGTATCAAACGGAGTTCGCATAAACGCATCTCGCAGTGAGAGTATGAGCATTGGCGCTTGTGCTTGTGTGCGTGTGTGACAATTTCATAATGTCACCGGCATTTTTATGCGCTACTTACCTATGTATAAGAAAGGTCAACGTAGACCGAGCTTCGCTCAACGTCAGCCGTTCGGTGGACGGTTTTACATTTACACGTCTTTCATCTAAAGTCAAATAATATTAATCAAAATCATAGCTAATAAAATTGCAATGATAAAATTAGTTTAAAGTTAGCGGAATTCCATGTCAAGTTAGTTTAGCTTTGGGACTAAATTATAGAGATGTACAATCACACTTCTGATGCTTCACAACATCTGACGTTACATGCTCAATGCAACTACTGCACGTACATACTACCTCACACTAAATAGTCACTTTTAACAAGCATATCGTAGTGACTTACGTCCTCTTGGCCGCACGCCCGTAGCGGTATTAGCGTGTACATACCATATTCTAAAAGAACCTTTCTTATAAGAGTATCACGGTGACTTACGTCTTTTAGTCTAACAGTATTAGTATAATGTCCGTTATACACTCAGCTTATTCGTCGTCACGCGCCGGCCGCGGGCCCTTTGTCTGTTGCATCGAGCTCATCTCCAGCTTAATCTGATGCCATAATTGATTCACTGATATCTTTTAATACAACTGCAACGTTCGTCTCAAAAATGATTAAGTATGTCAATATTTTCAAGGCACATACGACTTTTTCTGCTACGTTGACGACGTTAGAGACGCTCATTCCAAAAAGGAGTAAGTGCATTGCTACTCGCGGCGTATACGTTCTTATCGATACGTGTGTAAGACTCAGATATACAAGAGCAAGAGAGATGCTTAGCACTGTCCTTTGGGTTGGTTCGGTTGTAAAGGTTTAATGACCTTACGGTATTTATTAGTTAGATAATGCAATTTTAAAATTACTCATATTCAAAATATTCACATAATTTTTTAACACAAAAATATCATAGGTGAACCTATTTAGTGAGCCTATTCGTGACAGATTTTAATCCATCGATCCATCGTTGAATCAGATATATCCATGCCCAAAGACCGCGAATCGAGAATAAATTATCAAACATTTGTCATACATAATTTGCGATCAAAATCTGACCTAACCAAGCTTGCAATTTAATAATTTGATACGTGTTATAATTAATAGTTATCAGTTGACTTTTATTCATTGCAAAATCGAAATCTAACTGTCACACCGTCCCTCGATTAGCAATATCCTAATTCTTTATTCTCTACGCAATTTTCTATTCATTATTCTCTCTTTATGAATCATAATCTCTAAATCTCCGTCATCGTCCGTCCTTGTCTAAGCCGTGTAAATCCTCTTCTATCTCTTTCCCGCTCTTTTACCCCTTAAATCTAATCCGGGACATCCCGTCTGCCCGTAAGGCGAGCTCAATGCATAAGCCGCGTACACACACACACTCACATTATACACACACAGTAGGTGTATAGAACCACTAATCAGAAAGTGCATTACTACGGCTCACTTAATCGGACGAAAGCCGAAATCATACAATATGATGTGAGCACCAAAGGAACGCATAACGCATTTTAACTGATTGGTTACAACGCGTTTTACTTAGGAATAGTAAATAATAGTAATTAATATTAATGTAAGTTGTTAATCTATGATACTCTTCATTCCTTGTTTGTTTATGACACCCTTGGATTACAGATTAGATCACGGATCATTGGCAGTCTTAATGTAAATTGCATTCCCATATCCGTTTTTTAAAGCCAGCCTAATTGAAATATTGCATCCAAACATTTGAATTTTTCCAAAAATAATTTAAGTAATGTAGGTAATATTACATTTCATAATATCTTCAACTAAATAACCAACAATTTAATAGTATTAGATACATAAAATCAAACAGTAAGCACAGATAAGCCAGTAAAAAATATAACTCGTAATAAAAGTTCAATCTCAGGATAACTCAATGTAAATAAAACTAATAAAAAATCAAATCCGAACCTCAAAGGCGGTGGCGAGTTAATACCTAATGCGTCTAATCGGGCGTTATTAATCATTATTAATTCCGAGGCGAGCCGAGCCGAGCATCGACGAGCGATTAGCGATTGCACAATGCCCGCCGGATTACGCCCGACGTCCGCGATATAAATCTTTTTGTCAATTCGTACCTGTGTAGCGTCAGAAGCGGACTGTGACGCGACAAACGACATAACTCATAGGATATACAAATTAATATTAGAGAACAATTTGTACACAAATCGACATAGATTAAACGAATTAATGTTTTATTAATCGATAATATCCGTATTATAATTGTACGATAGAAAACATTTATAACCCGGGAAGAAATATTTGAAAAAAGAAAAACAAGAAAGAAAAGTAATAAAAATAAAATCATCAAATATACATGAAACAACCAAGTGACAGTTCTTGCATTTTAGAATTAAAAGATATAATAATAAGTACCTAATAGCAAAACATGGCCGTGACATAATATAATGCCATAGTTTGTATGTATTTGCACCAAAAAATATTTCCTACATACTAACACATAAATCATTTTATATTTCACTAACATATACCATAATAGTTACGCTAATAAATAATATAACAGTTTGTTAAAAATATACGACCTCTAGAAATTAACCCTCTAAACATCACTTTAATAAATAAGCTCAGTTATAATAATTTAATATGCATTAATCCATAATAAAGCAAAGGTTTATTATGGTTTATCTCGAACAAAAATATCGATGAATACATTTGCGACATTAATTTATCTGCCAACGCTACTGGATATGAATGAGCCGGTTTTATATAGATAAGCCGATTAATGTTTTTTATTATGTCGTATTATAGTTATTATTTATTTTGTCCGTAAGACGAGACAGCACACCTTTATTGCTAAAATCAACGGGAGTTTCTAATATTTGAATGTAAATTGACACATAATCTGATGGATCTATGTGCTTATTTGTGACATCTTCCAATTAAAAAACAATATCCTAGCTTGGATTATGGTTGTTTAAAATTTACTGGATAGCATATTTCTAAGCCGATATTAAAATCACGAAACGAGTTAAGATTGTAATCTTTGATCAAACTATTTTAAATTCTTATTTGAATACGATTTTGCGTTTAATTCTGGCATTTTAAAATCTTATGTCGTTTCTAATATTGATTTAACATTGAAGTTTGTATTCAAATCCAACTTATACTGTAGTTATTTTAAAATTGAAATGGTTGTACTTTGTATAGGAATCCCACATTAAGTATATCTACGCATTTAAATTGCACTCTAGAGTACGTAGTTTCTATATAATATACTACTCTGAGACTCTAGTCTAGTGTAAGCATGCTTTTGGTCTTTTGGCGTAAAAAAGCGTCTCGAACGGGCTTGTGACTTTCGAGTATTTTTTTGGACATGAAACTCTGTAAACAGTTCATTACTAATGATGAACAATTTTCATTCTCAACATTATGATATACATTGTCAACTGTAAAGAATCTTTTTGTAAATGCTATATTTTCATGTGGCCATAAGACCTCTACCACCACTGTCTGAAATAAATTCAAATTAATGGCCCACTAAAAAAATATCATTAAATCTAATTATGTTTCGGACAACTCGTCAATACGAAATGATTGTACTAATTTATTAAGGGTTAGTACACACATGCGCCCTGTTTAAGCACTTCATCACGTCGTGTCCCGACGCAGTGTGTTGGAACACGGCTGTGTGCTGCAGCTTTATCTCCGGGCGACACGAGGCTGATCCGGCGGATGATCCGGATGAGCGCGATCCCGCGGGTCGTGTGTGCGCGGCTTTATATTGAGGCTAGTGCTGGACTTTTTGGTGTTTTTCAAAGTCAGTGTTAGTAAAAATCTTTCGCTACAAAAATGTACTGTACACATGAATAATATTATTATAGTAAAACAATGTGTGGTTTTAACGCTAAATAGCGATCTCTTGCAGAAAACTTTACTGGCGGAGATACCAAGAAAAAAAAAACAGGATTAGTCAATGGTTTAAATAAATAATAAAACGGAAGTCATAAATACCCATAAATGTATGATTTTGCA
Organism: Apotomis betuletana; assembly: GCA_932273695.1. Lineage (NCBI taxonomy): Eukaryota > Metazoa > Arthropoda > Insecta > Lepidoptera > Tortricidae > Apotomis > Apotomis betuletana. The sequence goes on along the minus strand of OW026301.1, from coordinate 21,484,103 downwards.
TATTAAATTGTTATAAATTTTAGAAATCATGATAGCGGACGTGTGAGCACAGCTTTATATCTAAATATGTAAATGAAAAGCCCTGTCCGTTTTTTAATTGACTAGAGAATAAAGAAGTAGATAAACCAAAGTAAGCTCCCGTAGTAAGTAAAACTTGTGTTATGGGTACTAGATGACGATAAACATACTTGTAAAAATAAAACACTTGAATTCATAGAACATCCTTGACTCAGGAGCAAATATTCGAGTTCATCACACAAATATTTGCCCCTGCCGGGAATCGAACCCAGGACCACCAGCTTACTATAAAAATATGTAATGTAAATGTATAGGTACAACTATGAACATAATCGCACGCTTATAACATAGGTACATGTCGTCCTGCGGCCACGGTCTCCGTAGGACGAGGTCCTAATCCGCCCGCTCCATAATCCGGATCAGAATCATCCCGATATAGCTCCGCGAGGATAGTAGCCAGCGAAATTTTGAGCAGAAACAATTGAGGATTAACTTAACATTTGTGCGCTGTATATGTATACTTATAACTACTACGGGTATCATCATGGAATTAATGAAATAAAATACGTAACATTTGTGCGCTGTATACGTATATACTACGGGTGTCATCATGGAATGACCTTTTTGAAAATTATAATCAATAAATAAAATACGTACCTATTTAAAATCAGGTTAATAATCTCAATAATTTTTAAATATTTTATAATAGGTGCCCGAAACTTCATCCGCGTATTTTATTTCTTCACCATAACCATAGTTGAATGTCCAGCTATCCGTGTAGGTACCAACATTGTTTAAAATCCGTCCAGAGGTTTCGGCATAATAAGAAGGCAAAGACAAACCACAAAATGGCGCTGTACGTCTGGCGGCACGCCGATCAATATAATAGGCTAGTAGACCCATTTTTGAAATAAATATATTTCCCAAGACCGCCAGTTCAGTAGGTATAAAAATATTTATAGCTCAGTAGAATGTACAACTATGAACATAATCGCACGCTTATAAAATAGGTACATGTCGTCTTGCGGCCACGGTCTCCGCAGGACGTGGTCCTAATCCGCCCGCTCCATAATCCGGATCAGAATCATCCCGATATAGCTCCGCGAGGATAGTAGCCAGCGAAATTTCAGAAACAATTGAGGATTAACTTAACATTTGTGCGCTGTATATGCATATACTACGGGTATCATTATGGAATGACCTTTGTGAAAATTATAATCAATAAATAAAATACGTACCTATTTAAAATCAGGTTAATAATCTCAATAATTTTTAAATATATTATAATAGGTGCCCGAAACTTCATCCGCGTATTTTATTTCTTCACCATAACCATAGTTGAATGTCCAGCTATCCGTGTAGGTACCAACATTGTTTAAAATCCGTCCAGAGGTTCCAGCATAATGAGAGGATAAAAACAAACCCCAAGATGGCGCTGTACGTCTGGCGGCACGCCGATCAATATAATAGGCTAGTAGACCCATTTTTGAAATAAATATATTTCCCAAGACCGCCAGTTCAGTATAACAATATTTACAGCTCAGTAGAATGTATAGGTACAACTATGAACATAATCGCACGTTTATAACATAGGTACATGTCGTCTTGCGGCCACGGTCTCCGCAGGACGAGGTCCTAATCCGCCCGCTCCATAATCCGGATCAGAATCATCCCGATATAGCTCCGCGAGGATAGTAGCCAGCGAAATTTTGAGCAGAAACAATTGAGGATTAACTTAACATTTGTGCGCTGTATATGTATATAACTACTACGGGTATCATCATGGAATGAATGAAATAAAATACGTACCTATTTAAAATCAGGTTAATAATCTCAATATTTTTTAAATATATTATAATAGGTGCCCGAAACTTCGACCGCGTATTTTTTATTTCTTCACCATAACCATAGTTGAATGTCCAGCTATCCCTGTAGGTACCAACATTGTTTAAAATCCGTCCAGAGGTTTCGGCATAATGAGAGGGCAAAGACGAACCACAAAATGGCGCTGTACGTCTGGCGGCACGCCGATCAATATAATAGGCTAGTAGACCCATTTTTGAAATAAATATATTTCCCAAGACCGCCAGTTCAGTATAAAAATATTTACAGCTCAGTAGAATGTATAGGTACAACTATGAACATAATCGCACGCTTATAACATAGAAACATGTCGTCTTGCGGCCACGGTCTCCGCAGGACGAGGTCCTAATCCGCCCGCTCCATAATCCGGATCAGAATCATCCCGATATAGCTCCGCGAGGATAGTAGCCAGCGAAATTTTGGGCAGAAACAATTGAGGATTAACATCTGTGCGCTGTATTTGTATATACTACGGGTATCGTCTGGAATGACCTTGGTTAAAATTATAATCAATTAATGAAGTACGTATTTAAGCGAAGCGGAAAATCAGGTTAATAATCTCAATATTTTATAATCATAGATATTATACTAGAAGGTGCCTGAAACTTCGTCCGCGTATTTTTTTTTCATCACCATAGTCACGTAAAAAGTGTCCTAGAACCATATTTGGATGACCAGCTATCCTTGTACCATAATTAAAAATCCGTCCAGATATTTCGGCATAGTGAAAGGACAATGACAAACCAACAGATGGCGCTGTGTGCACCTGACGCCACGCTGCTGCATCGCGCTGTTATGATTTTTCCAGAAATAATGACACTTCTACATAGAAATGGGGAGCACGGGGAGTGCTCCGAGGAATTACTGGAGATAGTTGGCGGTCCAGTCCACTTCATTGTGGAATTAATTGTCGCTTGCGGTATTTCCGAACCGATACTACCTTCAAACCTTCAAGAATTGTGCATTTTGCATTTAAAACACTCACTAACCATCTTAGACAACATATCAATAATTCAAAACTACCGGACCGTTTGTAAGGTTACCCCTAGCACTTTAGTCTCTATTCACCGAACTGCTATAACACAAAAAAAAAAATACAAAACTGATGTTCAACACAATTTTAGAGTTTTATAATAGTATATATAGATGTAAGAATAGGTACGAAAGTAGTTAGGCGCTTCGTGTAAAAAGGCACTTACCACTTATTCGTTTGAACTGCATAAGCCTCAAGCGATAGAGCTCAAGCTAGCAGAGATCGGTCAAGTGCGAATTAGAGTAAAACAAATTGAAAATATTAAAATGTCATTGATCAATATAATATTAACTTTGTATGTGGTAAGCACATTTTAGCTATATCACATATACATATACCTATCTATTTTTTTTTCAGGATTAGAGTTGAGGTGGCACGTATTTTGCGTAGTCCATAAGATCGATACAATATTGAAAACTGGATCGGTAAAAAATGTTACACACTTTACAAAATTTTATGAGAATCGGTTGAGAAGTGCGACCTTTAGGCGGGTATAGCCGGAAAGCGTCTGGACCAAATATGGATTCTTAAGACCTTTAAATTCCTTCAACCACAAATCTTAGAACATTTCCTTCATATGAAAACGTAGTTCGGCAACAAAGCGCACACACGAGCTAAGTAGAGGCTGATCCGGATGGGGGCGGATTAGGCTGCCCAGAGGCGGATCCGAGATTACCTATCGACATACTTTAATAACTGTTTTTAAAAACTGAATCGGCGAAAAAAGTACTCTCACACTGTTCACAAAATTTCATGAGCATCGGTTGAGAAATGCTACCTTTAGGCGAGAACAATCGGAAAACTTCTTGACATCCAGACATACGAAAGAGTTCTGAGCCAAGCTGAAGTGGAGAAGCTTCGCTCGCTCGCTTCAATGAAAAAAATCTTTAGGACCTTTAAATTCCTTCAACCACAAATCTTAGAACATTTTCTTCATATGAAAACGTAGTTCGGCAACAAAGAGCACACAGGAGCTAAGTAGAGGCTGATCCGGATGGGAGCGGATTAGGCTGCCCAGAGGCGGATCCGAGATTACCTACCGAAATACGGATTTACTGGAATAACTTGCTGAGGGTTTGCCTAGAAATAATAGGAGTCCAGATATATTGCGTTATGTACCTACTTATATGTTACTATTACGTTTTCTGCGTTCTAAACAAAGTTACAGCCTGACTGTAACTAGAGAAATAAAAACACTCGTAGTTTGAAAAAGTAAAGAGGAGGCCATCAGCAAACCGCGTAACACAAATATTTGCCCTTGCCGGGATTCGAACCCAGGATCGTCGGCTCATTAAACAATCCCACTACGCCGATCGTGTCGTCAAATATGAACCTCGTAACAATTATTCGTAACTCGTAACAAATAACTATTGGTATCTGATATTCACATATAAAAAATGAGTATATTGGCATTGAATGATCATTCATTCGTGAACGATTCATATATGCTTACGTTACGTATGATCAGTACACAAACGTTCGTTTGTTCAACCTCGAACTCCCAACTCCCAGAGGTAAAGGTATAACGACACCGCCGCGATCCTCTGTAAGCCTAATCTTGACAAATGGTCCAGATCATCCGCGGCGCACCGGTGTTGTGTGACCCGAACGGATTGATTTTTGGGGTTCCGCTGGCGTTCGCTGCGGACCTTTACGACGAAGTTCCTTCAATATGTAAGCAAAGACGTGTAATTTATTTCAAATGGACACATACTCATTATAATATAAAATGTGATAACTAACATGTTTTAGAGCCGAGTACCTATTACTTGAAATTTTTTGATGTAATCCGTGGATCTTTGTTGGCTCTTAATAGCGTGACTTGCTAAAACTGCTTGAGAATTAGTTTTATTATTTGTTAATATATTTAGTGTAACATAAGGATTTCTAACATTGTATTTCCCCTTCCAGAATCTCTCGATTCTACCTACACTGCGTCAATTGCTCGAATTTTAAGCATATAAAATAACATATCCTATTGTCACAATCTAATTGTTTATTGCAGTATAAAACCCATATTGCCAGAAATGGTTTCGGAATTAACATAACAGGTCCCAACTTCAATATCCAACTCACACTTGGCACCTTTTTTATCGATTGATCAGAGGATCAGCTGATTGCATCTCTCTGTTGCTGCCGGCGGATTAACCCACACACGCTCACAGATACAAGCATACGCACACACACACTATACCTTCATACACACACACACACTCTTGCGCATGTAGTGGTGGGTTCGATAAGTAACAAAATTAATGTCAAGCACAAAAGAATGATCATAAGGATTTGCATTATGATACGCACACATATTCACTAAGCTGACTGCATGTGTGTGCGGATTTACTAAATATTTGTATTTAGAACTGGAGATTTAAATGTTAGGTAATAAGCATGAAATATTGTTTTAATTTCCATTATGAATTTAAATTCGCTTATCAGTTGATGTGCTATTTCTATTTAAAATAGAATATAATTTTATTTATTGCACACCTCAACAGTAAATGAATAGAACAAACACAGATTATACGTAAAAGCAACAGCGTACAATATTAGTAATAAATATAAATTACACATATTTTAAGCTATACATTATATTTTATAGATATTTACTTAAAGATTTCAATACCTATACATATATGTACTTACTGCTTATCACCCAACCACCGATTAAGATATATTTAAATAACTAGAAATGTATTCGAAGACAAGAAAAAGGCAAAGCAAAGTAACAATAAAAACTTAAAGTAAATAACAACACAGAAGAAATACGTATGTATAAACCCTTACTCTAAATACCTATAATACAATTATATAAAAAAGGGGTCATAAAAAGAATACCCCATCTAACAGGTCCGCCTGCGGCATGGTCCCCAGTATGCTGGCGGCGTTACCTCTTTGTATAGAAAGATAGATTCTCTGACAGAAGTTAAGCGCCAGCTCTGGGGTCTCCCGACGCGTCGATCAGCCGTTTCAACTTGAAACGGCGAGATCGACGCGTCGGGAGACCCCAGAGCTTTCAACAAGGCCCTCATAAACATTGTCATGTCCGCTGACCATGGGCCTTATGTCTCTACTGCAAGCGCCGCAAATTCGTTGTATGTATGTATTTATTATCTCACCTTCCTAATTCATATAAGCCTTAAAGTTCCGGAATGAGTGAATTTAAATAAGAAGAAAATAATAACGATTGATAAATAATTTAGTGCTCATATTAAAAGAATAAATTCATCCAACTTCCCTCATTCTGCACAGATGCTCATAAATACAAAAATAAAGTAGCTTTTTTAACGAAATCCTTATTAAAGGCATATCGCGAAGTATTTCCCCATCAAAGAAATATAAACTCAATACTTGAGGAAGAGAGTTTTACGTCGACTGTTGGATAGTTTGTTTGTGTGTGTTAAGCCGAGTGCATGCTTCAAATTGGGCTGAACTTGAGAAGATAATCTCACGGTGATTGATGAGATCCCCCTCCCCCTGCCCTGCCTCACCCCCTCCCCATCAGCACTTGGTCCAACAGATTTAAGATTATGCTAGATTGGTTTACGGATGCTTACACGTCAAAGGACGAATCGCAAATGTAGTGAAACTTGTTTCATTATTTATTTTGCACTATCATAAACCAAATTTTACCTGGAAGAGATTTGCTGTTTAGAGATAAAATCGCTTAATATTTATTAGTGGTACTGTTTTTAACCCCCGACAGAAAAGAGGGGTGTTATAACTTTATAAGTTTATCACCCCTCTTTTATACTACTACTTTACACCCTTTGGCCGAAGTATGGGTTGCCGTAGCGAAGTGCCCCTTTACACTATCATTATTCGCCGGACCTCGGCCAACTTCGCTAGTAGTGTGGAGCCGCAATATCATGTGTATCTGTATGTCTGTCTGTGACATCATGGCTCCCATACGGATGGTCCGATTTGAATGCAATGTTTTAATCGAAAGCCTTATCTATGGAAATGGTTCTTACCTACGATTGGTTGGATCGAGGGTCTTGAAAATTTTGAATTTGGTTATATTTTATAGATCTAAGTGTCTTAATGTTGTTTTGTTTAGTATGTGTACCTACTATAGTTCATTAGAACGTAAAAATAATCGGAAACTGATTGCTTTTAGAGAAATTAGTTATTTTTAAAATTGTTTTTTTTTTATATTGTCTGGGTTCGTAAACTGCGAGCGTACTTCATACGTCATTTCAATCGACTTTGCATTTTACGATCCCTAATTATTGTAGTGCTTACAAGTGATTCTGTGAACGGCGTAAAAATCGGCCCGTACCCACTTATTTGGACAGACTAGACTAATAATTGTTCGGTAATCTGTGCTCAGGTTATATATAGTATGCGACTGTACTCGTGTACCCTCCAGTCTTAGGATTCAGGGATGAGCCGGCTTACCGCCATAGATGTCCGCGCGCGGGATTAGAACGTACCTAGATATATCTGCAGTGGGACAGTGTTGCTTTTGTGGAGCGCTTAAATAATAATTGTATGTGACGAGCGCTTAAGTAATAATTACCTAATATATTATTTAATGTCCTTAATGTTATGATGATCTTTTGGAGTTGTTTGACTTGAGACAATCATAATATCAATTCATGTAAATTAACTTACGGTTATTTATAATGTTGTTTGTTACTATGAAATAAATCTAAATCTACTTGATGATAATTTTACTCAAATCACATCTCTAAAAAATATGCTCGATTGGCCTCACCTTTCATTGATTTCTATATCAATTTGTATCCAAATCAGTTTGATATACCTAAGTACCTACATACAAAGTTATGTCATACATATATGTCATAAAGTTCTACAAAAACATTCTCATTATAAATATTTGCAGCATTTTACTTATTTAAAAACTCACAAACATTTTACTTGCATCTTAAATTTCGTAACTCACTCAAAATTACCAATCAAAAATTTTGCTACGCTAGAAACAAGTTTAAAGACCCTTCCTAAAAATCCAATAAAATAAATCAGGAACAAAGCTACCGGTATAAGCGTAGCTAATAAAATCGTTCGATAAAGCCTTTGTTTCAAGCGGTAAAAACCATAGAAGTGAACCAAAGGGTCTCTAATCGTCAGGGACCCGTCTGGCGGGCTTAAGGACCCCTTAACAAAATCTTAATCTCACAAAGGGTTAGGAATATTATCTTACTACACTGGCAAGAAACCCCCTAGCTTCCTTTATGAAATATGGCCGCTGTCTCGATATTTATACATATCGTTGTTTTGGATGGTAGCACCATTTAATAACTTTTAAAAGGTGAGGGTGTAACAATAAAATTGTCTGGTTTGTTTATGGCTATGGAAGCTTTATCTATCTCTTAGAATAACAACATTACCTAGGTACTTTTGCAGATTTTTGTGTGTGTGGCGGTAAATTTTATCATAAAGGAATTATCTTAACTAATACGTTAGTGTCACCTCTTGCGTGGGCAAAACGAGCCAAATCTAATCGATTAATAAAATGTAGCCTTAAAATTATAGTAAAATTTGTGATTAAAGAAATTTTAATGTACTTAATTCAATGAGTTTATGCGTAGTGCGATTATTTCTATCGCTTAAAGTCAAATGCAGTATTAAATGCGATAACATTTTCTATTTCGGAAAATCATATTATGCACTTTAACAGTCCGCAGCTGCCGCATCCCCATCCGTGTCATCTTAATCCGTTGACGTGTTGCAGAAACATAAATTTAGCTTCGATCGCGTCCGCCGTTAATCGCGGCTCAAGTGTGGACGCGCCTTAATGTATGCGTGCATCCTAGGGCTTCCACTTATTCTCCGCGTTTGGAAATCAGACCGGTGAAACTTTCAGAAATATTTTCAAGGAATTTGTATGAAATGTAATTTGACGGCTAAGTAGTTGCCGATTTCTTTTTCTTTGAGATTTCCGTTTCTCGTATGTTACTTAAAGACCAAAATATATATTGATATAATAATTTGTTGGTTATTGAAGTGAATCCATATTTAGAATGACAGTAAAACATTTATTTAGATGTGACGACTTGCATTATTAAGTGGACACTCCAAATTAAGTCACTATAAAAATTATAGTCATATGCATTTGTTATAACGTCCGACGAACCCCCACACACTAACGGTGCACCGCAGTGCAGTAACAAAAAATATAGTAATTACATTCACCTGTCGCGACGAATTCCAAACAAATATTCTAATTAGTTCCAAATACAATCGTTCCAAAAGGGGATCGAAAACTGTTTGCGTTTTTCCGTTACACTCGCATGGCATGATCAGACCTGCATCTAAGTAGATGAATGTAGAAGCCAAAAATCACAATTTAATTAGGTTTGACTTATTTAGAGTACCACTCTCATTGGTTCCAAACGTCAACCAAACTTTTAAAGAAGGCCAAATTGTGCCGCATTAAGCTGCAGAAATATTAAGGATATGATCACCTCACCTCACGCAAATCGATCTTGTCCCAATAGTAGGCTTATGTTATGGGTAGTAGAGGACGATATACCTACATACTTATAAATAAAAATACTCAGAAACAAATCCATGACCAACAAATATTCGAAATCATCACAAAAAAATTAGCCCTTGTCTGGATTCGAACCCAGGGCCGTCGGCTCAGAAGGCAAAGTCAAACTCAGTGTTTTTATTTGTGAAACGTAGTTAATGGCTGCATCTGAGATGTTATTACATTTGGCCTCCAACCTAACCTAACCTACACACAAACTCATATTATAATGATTTAGTTCCAAATCACTCCATAAGGGGATCAAAAACTCTTTGCGTTTTTCCATTTTACACTAACAAGTTGCCAACCCTAGCACCACCACATACACGTCGGACGCTACCGTTGTATCTCCTGAGATCTGATAAGATTCAAATAAGGGATTAGAGCGGGACGCGACGAGGATTTGCGCGTAACACCCACGGGTGCGAAAGAGACACGCGAGGGATTATCTCGACGGACCGCACCAAGTGGCCGTGTAAACGTATAGATGTGGACGTAGTTTGTTTTGTCCAAAAAGCGGGGATTAGTTTGAAATCCACGTATTAATCGATATAATTTATTCAGTGACTCAACGAGTTCATAAGCGATTGGACTGATGTTTTATGCTTACCTTCAGTTATCTCTGATACATGATATGAAATATAACTGCAATAAATTTATCATTTAGAAATTCTTATCTGTGAACAATACACGGATTCTTTAAACTTTGCTTAAGGATAAAACCTAATACTAGGATCTATTCTATCTACCTACTAATAGTAATAATTTATAGGTAACTCATATTACCTACTCGAAGCATATCCAAAGCAATGGAATACTTTTTTATGATTACGTTCTATGGCTTATCGAATTATTGTTTTTTGTGTAACAATTTGTATGTTTATTTTTGTTAATGAATTGCAAAATTGAATTAATTAAAATATACTAAAATTGTAACTATTTCTTAGCCTTAGCCATGCGCTAATAATAACAGCTTGATATTAAAGTTAAATTTACGTAATCATATACAAAAATGCAAATATATTTTCCCACATAATTATACTCATAGGTAACAATAAAACATTTTAACTTTATTTTTTCGCTTCGTTCACAAAAAGGTTACATGCGGAGTTAAGTAGGATATATGTATTTTTAGGGGCCGGGATTACGGTAAGGCGGGATAGACTAAATCCCGGTATCCGGGATTGCCACATGGCGGCCTTTTTCGGGATTTTCTCGCGCTCATCCCTGTTCGTTTTACAATCGTTCTTGTATTTACGCGTGAAATACATTTGCCCACGTTTAATGTAGAATAAAACCTCGAATCACATACATTTATTAATAAAAATGTGTATCTATGTTGTAAACATCGTTGACGTCGTTATACGAAATCTATAAAACTGTAGTTTTAAAATACCAATTTTTTTACAGCAAAATATGAAGGTGTTGCATGACAATTCTCTAATTTTAAATCATGCTTTATGCGGTTCGATATATAACTTTTTAAACAGTATAAACATCCAGCGTGACACATTAAAAAAAAAACGAAATGGATTTACACATGTTCCAATTTTAAAAACCATTCTTTATGCAGTTTTAAATTTAATGCAATCTAACCAGCCAGCTTGTCTCGTCACATAGGTACATTAAAAAGTATCGAGCTCAATCACAACTTTTTTCTTTTTTCGTTCCAAAGTAATCCGTCGGCTTATCTTCAGCTTGCAGTGGAAGCTACCAGATCGCTACTACATTGTGAAGTAGACCTTTGTATATCGTAGTAAGGTTTATTGTGAGGGTTTGGATTAGGCATGGGTTGAATGTTGGCAGTCAATGAACCTCAGGGTGAAACCGCGACCTACGATAGGGGTTGGGACGTTGACGGTAAGATGAATGCTTTATTTTCTTTTACTTACTTTAAACGTTTGTTATGAGTGGATTCATAAACTTATGATTTAATGAATTGATTCATGATTTAAATAATCAAGGTCACCAATTACCTACTTTTTTAAATATTGGAAGCATTGATACACAGGAATGCGCATAATCGAGAGGCGTTTCTTTTGTTTGTTTTGTTTTTCGGTGTAACCGTGTAATTCATAAATCCACGTTATACTCGTATATTGGAGTCGGTAACATTATCGACGCTAAGAAAAGTAAACTCCTATAAAATATGACTCATCATCCGTGGATTAATAGTATCGTATTAATTATTTTGTTAATCCACAAACATGTTTGCGTGCTCACGGTTCCGTGCGTTTAATTTAAGCGATTATTTTAATCTTTTTAAGCGCATTTCTTTTGTTGAAGCCCTACTCGTGATACTGTAATCCATCATAACAATAGCCGACATACTTTTGTACAGTTCACGGGTTTCGATTTCTCATAAAAGTTATTCATTGCACATGTTCGTATTGTGTATGACAATACAATATGATCTTTGATTGTCTTTAGTATGTTTAATGTATAAATAGCTTGATTTTCAGCGGACGTCTGGTAAGAAATAGCCGGAAAGGGTTCACTTATTTATAACCGTCTTCAAAAAAAGAGGAGGTTCTCAATTCGACTGTATGTTTTCTTTTCGATGGCAACCCTCAAATATTATAACTTGTAGTTTCATGTATTTTATAAAGTTAATCTGGTATTTGCGTATGGTAGTCATCATCTCATTATGCTTTTTATTAAGTTAGATATTTGTAGAATAATAATAATCATCGCTTTTAAAAAATTTTAAAACGTGTTATAATCGATTAATATGAATAGTAAGTAATGAGAAAGATCGTTTGTTTTTTTTGTATCTCATGAGAAATTTGTCTATTTCTTTTACATATTAATTTTGGTACACGCTGGTTGTTTAGAGATACTCTCAGGTTAGAAATGTAGGTATATTTAACTACGTATACATTTCTAACTGCGTAGAGAATGGTTATAAACGCATGAAACTACCCTTATCGCAATTTTCATCAAACAAAAACCTTCACTCGTATTTCATTAATCCATTTTCAATGCATATTTTGAATAAGAATTCATATCGGGATTTTATTTTTGGAACTCTTTGTAGAATTATCCAATTATTCGTGTATCAAGCCGCGGTGTCTGGTTCGTTATGTTGAATATAAATATTTCACTCCCGGATAAAGGGTCCCGGTAATCCGGGCACAAAAAGAGATAAGCGGGCGCGATTAACTGTGTTTTTGTTAAGGGATTTTTGTGATAAACATTTTTGTTCTGATTTTACGTAACCTCAGTAATTGTATGTAACGTAATTTCTTAATAATAATAATCGTTTATTTCAGACAACTAAGAGGTCCATAAGTGTTAGTTACAAACTTATTAAACTATGTTAATTTCCTTAACTATAATTTATGTATTTATTTATTTATTAAGAAATTTATTGCACATAACAAAATTCAGTACAAATGGCGGACTTAATGTCAAAGGGCATTCTCTACCAGTCAACCATAGGGCCAAACAGAAATATTAGGGTTGGTCCTTCACAACAAACACTGCAGTTACTTGTCATATGACACACATCCTTTTAAATGCTCAATCCAGTGCTTTTGTATTGGACATTCACACATAAGATCAGCTATTACTGGATGAAAATTTTCTTATAAGATGCCTACTTATGATATTCAAATCAGAATATTATCTGTCTCTTTAATTACGCTGTTATTTACACTACCTACAACATTTCACAGAGCCCCTTTTTTGGTCATCTTTTTATATAAAAAAAAAATATGACCTAGAAATACATATGAATAGCTATATTCAACCACAGTGTAGTAAGTGATGTAGTTGTATAGTACTTAGTCTAGAAATAATCTCAATGAGCTTTACTGTTATTAAATAGTATGAAGTTCCTCAATGTTGTAGTGTAAATAACAGCGTATTTACTCTTTTATACAATCTATTTACAGCACATAAAAATGTCAATACATAGATCAAACAACGACAACACCTTCACCAAATATGTTGTTTTGTGTACGCCTTGATGTATGCCCTCATACGACTTATCCAATAAGGTTAATGCTCCGAACCCTCGAGTGTGATGCATTAGATAAATTATCCGTATCAATGATATTAATACACCCATTGAGAACGTTACTGGATTTAGTAAAGACAATAACAAATGTGATCAAAGAATGTGCTTCTAAAAGTAATAGAAGTAAACAAAAGGTAAAGGTTGTAGTATGAAAGAGCGTAGATATCCCGACATAAAATTATCTATAACAAGTACTAGAGCTTACTGTGGAACTAGATCGATTTGTGTGAGGTTGTCCGATATTTATTTATTTATAATGATAAAAACCCCGACCCTATCAAACATAGCTAAGAACCATCACGACACACAAGGCTTTCTATAAAAAAAAACCGTATTCAGAGCATCCATTTGGGAGCTAGACAGGCAGATACACACACACCGGCACAAAGATACGCAGACACACAGATATGCAGATACACGCGTCAAATTTATAACACTCCTCTTTTTTGACGGGGGTTAAAAAGGACGACATCAGCCTTGTGTGAAAATCTAACGCTGAAAAATTTCTTGATCGCTTAAAACGTTACCTGTACAATTATTATTTTTGACTGAAAAACTTAAGTTTATAAAATGTTACGGTCTTACTTAATCACAAGTAAATTACCCCATTATATTTATAAAACTAACAGCATGGAAATCACAAATCTTCTGACACCCAAAACGCCACAAAATATAGTACAGAACTTGAACTATACTAATTTGACAGCCAACTATTGAAATCCAGTTCAAATGTATTCATTCAAATTAATGTATACTTACTCAACTATTGCAACATCAAATACACTACGGACTTGTATCGTCACAAGTAACCCTTCAATATGAATACAAAACTATACGCCTTTTATATTAAGGATATCCCAATCGATCACCGTTTATGACGTCACAGAACCGTAATGCAAACACGAAAGTACCGAACATTAGTGTAGTATGATTGTGTGTCGATGTCGCATGAAAGGCCGGCAAAGCCGCCCGCCACTCGTTCCGCTCGTGCGCTCGCTTAAGCCAGATTTCAATAGAGTATAATCTCGTCCTAATGAATCTCCAATCCGGATTACCAAGGGCCCCTATAATGGTTGAATGACGTCCACTGCAAACGAGCGCGGCTTAGTTTAGAAAAACTTTGATTAGTCGAGAGTGTTTTGCGGTCAAATTTGACTGTAGTTGCGGTTTAGGATATGTAGTTATGGTTACTAAAAATATGCTGTAAGTTTATTCCAATAAGCTGATCTTGGTTGTTTTGTTTTCAATGACAATGCTATCTAACGTTTAGCAACTCCATTTCGTCCCCAATTAAGTCTTAATGCGGACGTCTGATTCCATCCAATAAATTGTTAGGAGCGCGCCACACTAGGCTAATCCCATTGGCGGGCATTAGAACGGCTTTGCGTGGACAGATCGCACGCCGAAATTACCTAGCAATTGGTAGCCGAGCCGAATTGCCTGCGGGCTCAGCCTAAATCGGCTGCAGACACTTTTATTGCCCCGGCGAAATCCCGCTGACCCGAGCTCGAGCCGATCCCGGCCGCTTTATCCCGGGCCCGTTTAATCCCGGATTTGGCGTCACTTAATCCCAACCCGTGTAGGATATCGCGTCGACACAGGCGCTGCCGTACCGCACTCGTGTCTACTCTTATATTGATTTCGGATTTTATCGTGCAACGCATCTTCAATGGACTCGCAAAAACGGACGCAGGTAACTCCCGTTACCGGGGATTATCTGGGCACTTCAGACTCGCACCTATAGTAAAATAATAAACTGATTGAATAATTCAATTGTGACAAAAGTAATCCATAACTATCACCGTGACACAGGCCTACTCGACGTGAAATGCATCGCTTTCGGATATTTGAGCTCAATGATATAAAATTGTATGGAAAAAATGAGCAGATTAATTTGTATTTTCATCGCATGCGTTATGCGAAAAATTGAGCGGTCGGGAAGCAAATGAAAATGATTGCCTCGTATTAATATTTTCGTGGATTGTCATTTATAAAATGCACCGCGAAAGTTCAATTGATAACCATCGTACGCCAACTTACGAGTGATTTTATCAAATTGAAATGAAATAGCCCTCACTTTGCGGGCTGTGAATATTTTTAGCAACATATTAGCACCTATAAATTTTAAATGCTCCGTACAATTAGAAATACTCAGTACCGATGTTAAATGGTAGTAAATTAATGTGCTCTCATCGGATTTGACAAAATACATTTATATTTGCGTTTAGAAGGAAGCCGAAATTATAATTGATGGCAAAGCGAATAGTCGCTTATTTCCTATTTTAATGAGGATTACAGTTCGGGTGCGTTTAAAGCATTTCGCGCGGTTAAAATTAATTACTAGATCGAGTCTGTCTGCGACTCGTTTGAAAGCCTAACATGCATAGAGAATTAGAAGAGTGGGGCGGGGTGATTAGTGGCAGCGGTATGGCATTCACTGTTAATATCTGCTTATGGCTTATTCAACGCAGTAAATCGAATAGTCTCGACATTTACAATGCCTCTTCGCCACATGAACGTTTATCTATCCTAAAAATTGACACAAAATGACCAAAGTGTGAAGATAAACAGAACCATTATATTTTATGCCAAATGAGGGTTCTATCGTCAATTCAAATGAGTATCCGAAATCACTAATGACCACACACAGCCACAACTAAACATTAGGACAATTTAGGCGATAATGCCACTAAGCCCGCGTTCACACCGGCGGAATTACTGGCGCTGTTAATTAGTCGTGTGGCCGCGGCCTAACGTGGGCTTCTAACTTTTCAAATGCATTCATTAACTGCACGTGGATTTGATTGAGAATTTCCACCATTCCCGCCGCTAATATAGGTTTAGGTGATTAATTATTTAGCTAAAGCTTTAATTATAATCTCGGTTTTGTTAATGTTATTGCAAACTAATTGCGAATTCATTCATTTTGTGCATTTCGAATCGAAATGTGATTTGCTTTTGAAATGTGTCGATTGGTTAAAATAAAGCTAACTACTTTTTATATTATAAAACAATACTTGAATATTGCCAGATTGCTTTCGAAGTTTCCTTAAATGTATGGCCCCTTATACAACACACAGAGACAACATACAGCAGTGTTTTAAACATACAGAGATGCAACTAGGATCCATTATTATTTGTAACCTTGATTTTTTATGCCCATTGAACCTTTTTTTTTACGAATAAAATGTAGGCCTAGTAATGCAATTATAGAAATTTTCACAAAAAATCTGTGTGTTGAATAAAACTTTTCTTGCAGTTTCTTTCAGTATCCGGTTTATTTACAATATATAGGTAAAATCTGGGTCAATGTTTTTACCCACTGCAGGTCATCTATATCAGTTAAGCACAAGAGTAACTGGTGTATAGAGGGTATATGCGGTATTATCCCAGTCGCCGACTGGGTTAGGGGAAACCCCACCGGCGAGCAACAAGCGTCTTGCGGCGGAGGATCGGGGATTACGGCAGCTTTAGCCAGGAGCCAGGATTCTATAACTACTGTTTCCATATTTCCCTGTGGAAATTGTGGAAAAACTTGTTAGCAAGATTCACATCTATAACCAACCAGTTGAAATATAGTTCATAAACGTGGACTTGTAGCATTAAAAATAATAAAAAAAAAAAACAACTCTTTTTTTTGAAGTCGGTTAAAAATAATGGTTCGCAATTGGGATAAGTATAGGTACCAAGTTACAAAAATTTTACGGACTATGTTTATTCTGAAACCCCTTCTAGGAATGGAACCTTATACCACAATAAACAATTAAATTGTGTGTTATTTTTTTAGGTATCCTAATTAACTCAGACAAAATAAGACACCATTATCCCATCCAATGTTAAATTAGGTCAATTTCATTTTATGACTAAATTCAGTGACACAGAGGGCGCTTTGGTGAAATATAATGCTTAATTTCACGCGACCTGCGTAACGTGGCGGCAGCTCAGGGGTCAGATCACTGCTCTGGATAAGCTGAGTTCATAGGTTCGATCAGTACCTGTAATGTAGTAGATCACGTTAAATTTTGTGTTTATATTTAACCTCTGTATTATATTAATTCAGAAAAAAAACCTCGTAAGGAACTTTAGGTATGAGGAAATCAAATGTATCAGAGTAAGTGCCGTGTTTTTGCTACGGCGCCGTAGAGGACCTACGCGCGTAGCGTCGATGAAGACATTGTATATGTATATTTTATCGAGTGTTTTTTTTTTCCTTTAATAAGTTGGCATAGATAATAGTTTCTTCGGTTTCCGCGACTGTCACACATTTAAATAAAACAATTTAAACGGATTATATCGCATCTCATATCATCTTTACACATTATGCCCATCTGGCATGTATGAACACCTTTATTTTAAATTAATATATACAAAATGGGTAGTTTGCACAAATGTAACTTTGACAGAGAAAAATTGTGTTTTTCTCAGTCAACCTTTGACAACGGTATCTGTAAAGGTACTGAAACGTCAGGGAGGCTCAAATAATTAATATACGCGATATAATCCGTAATCCTCCCAGTAACGGTTGGGAGCTCTACCCTCGAAATTGTTGACAAATATGTTTACCTGGGACAAGTGATCCAGTTGGGTAGGTCCAATTTTGAGAGGGAGGTCAATCGACGAATCCAACTCGGCTGGGCAGCGTTCGGGAAACTACAAAATATCTTCTCGTCCAAAATACCTCAATGCCTAAAGACGAAAGTCTTCAATCAATGTGTGTTACCAGTGATGACATATGGAACAGAAACGTGGCCTCTTACTGTGGGCCTTATAAGGAAGCTCAAAGTTGCACAGCGCGCTATGGAGAGGGCTATGCTCGGTGTTTCTTTGCGAGATCAATCAGAAATGAGGAGATCCGTGAACGAACAAAAGTCGCTGATATAGCCCGACGGATTTGCAAGCTGAAGTGGCAGTGGGCGGGGCACATAGCACGTAGAACTGACGGCCGATGGGGCAGTAAGGTTCTCGAATGGAGGCCACGCACCGGCAAGCGCAGCGTAGGACGTCCACCCACAAGGTGGACAGACGACCTGGTAAAGGTTGCAGGAAGCCGCTGGATGCAGGTCGCTTCCAACCGGCCGATCTGGAAGTCACTGGGGGAGGCCTATGTTCAGCAGTGGACGTCCTGTGGCTGAAATGATGATGATGATGATATAATCCGTTTAAATTGTTTTATTTAAAAGTTGGTATAGAGTTTGCGATTAATACAAATTTGAATGATCAAATGTAAAGTAATGTCAAATTTAGCAGAAAACATCATGTTTTGTTGGAGAGACTAGGCTCTTGTGGGTGGAGTAATTTCCAGCTCATTCTACATTCCGCTTTTTCTTTTACTTCCTTTTATGATGAAGCTTTTATTTTTCTTTCATTTGCTCCAATACATGTTCGTCTTGGTCTTCCCCCTTTACTTTTTCCCTTCTACTGGAGAACGTCCATAAGTTTACAATTATACATGTTTGTTATTTATTTGCTGTGACCTTTTTGTCTTGAGTCTACCTCAAAAACAAAAATTAATAAAGATAACCTTCTTGCGTTAATAATTCAGAGATATACACATTTGAATGCCACGATTGCTACCGGCTTTTGTATTCCAATCGGCTGTATCCTCTTAAGTCTTAAGACAGTCCGGCGTCCGTTAACCGACGCAGGATTTACTTAACCATTCGCATAGATGCAGATTAATTATTTATGGACGGCCCCCGGGTAGATTCGGCCCAGACGTTCTCCGATTTCTCTCTCATGCAAACTACTCGTCTTAACGCTAAATTAGCGTTCAAACTAAAATATTTACAGCTAGCCTCTGTATCCAAAGCCTTAAGGTCGTCTTTTGGTGTGTCTGAATAATTTAAAGGTCCTTTGTCTTGGTTGGCCGGTAAATATGGGGGATTGCGATGACCACCTTGTCATGGACGAGCTTTACTCTAAATCTACGCTGCATCTTTGGTGCTTAATCGCTTAAGCTCGGCTAGACCCGACCCAATAATGAGTATCTATAGATTGTTAGTTCCATGTTTACTTTGGACTTTGCGTGTCTGAGGTATCTTCGTTTTATTAAATAAACACAAAGGGTGCCCGGCCTGATGTAGGTATGTAAAGTTTTTTGACTAAAAACGTTTCGCATAATTTAACATTTTATATAACGCATTTTTTTCACTTTGATTTACTTTTCAAAATTAACGTGTTGCTTATGATTTAGGCTGAAGTAGGCTACGTTAGGTACGAAACTTTCATAGTTATTGAAAACGTGTTATATTTGCCATTACATTAGGTTAGCTATTACAATAGATAATCTTATTAAAACTTTCGTGAGACATATTTAATGATGTATGTATGTATGTATGTAAACGCTTTATTGTACACAACAACTGGTTATAAATACATTGATAACAAATGAAATATGTACAAAGGCGAACTTATCCCTATTAGGGATCTCTTCCAGTTAACCTTTGAGCAATTGAAGGAATGGGTATTCGAAGAAAAAAGGCAAACTACACTGCGTACAACCAAGATATCTATATTATACTTAATAAAACTATAATAAGTACATAAACTAAGTTTGTAGTAATACACATATATTTATACTATTTATAAGATATATATTATATATATATACCTACATATAATACATATAAATGCGTAAATAAACATAGTATTCAATGAATTCACACGTCATCGGACAGCCACAATTGTATTGAGAATCAGTTTTCCATGAAGTGACGTCATTAGATCAGGAAAAAAAATTAACAACGCGATGCTGGATTTTTATGGGCGTCCTTGTCCGCTCATCTCGCCAATACGGTTGTACGGATTTCAAGCAATTTCGGCACAGATATAGCTGGACATCCAAAGGAATATACGAACATTTTGCCTGACTATGGCAAGGAAAAAAGGAAGGTTACGTGGATGAAGTAGGTACATTGTAGCATCTATGGACAACGCGGTTGGCGCAGATTGTAGTGCACCTGGTTATTGAGCCGGCGGTCTTGGGTTCGAATCCCGGCCAGGGCAAATATTTGTGTGATCAACTCTAATATTTGTTCCTGAGTTTCTGGGGTATGTCTATCGTCGTCTAGTACCCATATAACAAGCTTTACTTGGTTTGGTATTTGGTCGATTTGTGTAAGTGTTCCTTAATATTTATTTATTTATCTAATAAAAAACCAACGGGAGTGCCGTCATAGCTCTGATGTCCTTTAAAAGACATGAAATATAAGCATATTGTTTTACAAAGTTGCTTCACTTGTACAGTCTTCTACATTTCTTTATCCTTTAAAGTGAGTCGCACGTTAGTCTTCCCCACGTATCGAGTTATGCGTACATGTTGTTATAATCCTTAAGGCGTAGCAAAGCACGTAACGTGTAGGAACCTTCTTAACCTAACAGGATTATCGGCGGAGGCAGTTTCAGGGCCGGATCACACATTACCGGCTCGGCTAAGGCACAGATTTTATTACACAAATGAGATTAATGTTTAAACGCACTCCGGCTTGTTATGTTGAGCAGGCTTCGCTAATACCTAACGTGAAGATATGAATGTGGACGTTTGCTATGTACTTTTAATAGAGTTCGCTTATTGGTTTAGATAGTAATCTGCAGTTGGAACTGGTTACACACGTTTTTAAGTTTCGGTTAAAATCCAATTTACATCGTCTTTTATTATGGAAGAAATGAATAATAATTTCGGCAAGTACTTCATAATAAATAACTAAAACTACGATGTGAGCATCTTCTAATTCAAAACAAAAGATTAGGTTCATTTCAAAAAATGGTCCCAATTAAATTTTTATCGAGTCCGATCTTTTAATTCTTAATACCAAATTTTGTAATTGAAACAAATATATCGGAATAAAATATGTAATACTATCCATATCAAAGTAATGAATTCATTTAGGTAACTTACAAACTCGCGGGAGCTCGAACGCATCCGGCTGTCGGGTCTTGGGGCGTGTCAATTAAACCGAAAACAAGCATCTCTTCAAAAAGGCCATTTGTAAAGGAACAATCAGCGCCGCGGGCGAACTGACAAACGATGTCACGATAGCGACGTAAACCGCGCTTTTGAACTTCTTTGACACGTTGATAAGCGCCATGCGTATAGGGTTACCATCTGTCTGGGGTTTCGCGGATTTGTCCTGGTTTAATTAAATCAGTCGCCAGCCCGACTTAGCTAGTCTTATGGCTCGTGCGCGCGGTATTGAAAGGTAAAGAAACAGGCATTATTTGCCGCGCAATAAGGCGTCGTACGACACTTTTGTTTTTGATAGAGGTTCTGGAATTATGAACGCAGACGCGTCTCTAAATGGTACAGACTAGAACCATAGCAGCAGCTGAAAAAAAAACTAGTAAGCTAGTAACGCGTTATGATAACTTTTCTTTAAATGTCGAGCAATATAATACACTTTCTCTATAGAGGGCGTCTTGATATCGTCCGGGCAGAGTTTAATTTGTAGTCAGAGTTTTCGAGTTTTTACGTTTCATTTAATTTAAAATTACATAAAAATCTATAAAACGTACAAATTTACGTGTATAAAAATCTTTTATTGTACGAAACACTCTAAAAATGAGACATCTTTGATATGTTCGGGGTTTACGCTTAAAATCGAGGGGCGACACTCTGATCCTAGTTGTCATTTAAGATATGGTGACCCTACATACATAGCCATTCTTTACTGGAGTTTGAGTCGAACCAGCATACGAATAAGGTGCTCACTGCTCAAGTTTTTGTCTTGGGGTTGTTTTCATTGATTGTTTAGCAAGTTTTGTAACACGTAAGTAGGTGAATATGTTAGATCGGGATACAATGCGGGGATGGGAATGTCGCGATAATGGTGACGTTTCCTTGGCGCCATTTTAATTACACGGCTCGGCGTAGATTTTAATTAGCTGTTACACGGAGTTAGGATATAATGGCGCAGTTATTAAACTTAGTTGTTATGTGACGAGTGCCAAGATTTTAGGGGATAACGAAGTATTAATTGGTTGGGGACTTTTTTGTTTGTTTGTGCGAATTTGTATGTGATGTAGATATTTGCTTTAAGAAATGTCACTGTTTAAATAAAACAATTTAAACGGATTATATCGCTCAATGGCACTGTTTTTTTAGTTTAATTATTTTGTTTAAACTAAGAATACAAAGATCAAAGCCTAAAGAAAAATTGAAAAAGGAGCTACCTGGTGGAAGGGACCGGAATTATTTTGGTTTATCTAACGCTTCTGTAAAGTACCTGCAATTGTTTCCGACCAGTTTAATATTACATACAACTTTATCACTATTTAGTAAATACGATACGTCATCATTAAACTATACTTTAGCGTATCATTGTATTTACACAGATTTGAAACCCTATTGATATTTTTATTTCCTCATAAAACCTTCATTTGTGTACTAACTTTAAAACGGGGTGATAATGTTTTTCTCAAATGAATTCGGTTTAAATACGGCAGCCAGTAAAAATAATTCAAACGACCCAAGACGCCAACAATGTTCCATTATACACGCCGTTCACTATGTTGTTCATTATATAACATTTGACGGGCGGGGTTTATTAATTAAAACCGCTGGCACGCCCTTTGACAGCTGTAACGTCTTAACAATTATTGTAAGCGTTATCTCGTCTCATTGTTGGCGATAAACTGGGATGACTGTACTCGTTAGCTACGCAACTTGTGCGATTGTTGCGTCGCTCAAT
This sequence comes from Apotomis betuletana, assembly GCA_932273695.1. Classification (NCBI taxonomy): domain Eukaryota; kingdom Metazoa; phylum Arthropoda; class Insecta; order Lepidoptera; family Tortricidae; genus Apotomis; species Apotomis betuletana. Next base: position 21,460,983 of record OW026301.1, on the reverse strand, counting down.
GGTTTAACAGATAAAATATTCGTGGGTATAGTATAATAAATGCTCTAATGTATTTTTAAACCAATTAAAATATTGTATGTTCCCTGATTTGGTACATAGATGGAGATGGCAGGACGGAATTCGAAAAATGTATACTTTTGGAAAATTATATAAAAAAACTAAACATACTGATTACATTATTTAAACATAGTACTTAACTGTAACATTTAATTAAGTATGGGTATCTATGTGAACGATTCGCAAGTGCTTTTAATGACGACATTTTATTATTTAAAATACACTTTAAATGGTAAGTAGTCAATAACAGCTATTCTTCTACTTATGTATAAAATATCATGTTCTGCAACTTCTTTAAAAAAAAAAAACGCGGGTCAAGTGCGAGTCGAAATCGCACACCGAGGGTTCCGTACGATTACTGTATTTTGTTTTACATGTGACGGGTAACAAAGTGAACCCATATGGTTCCATTTTTTTTTCTTTTGAACGCAACCCTAAAAACAGATCCGTAAAATTTAAACGTTTTTTTGACGATTTTGGAATTGAGATATTAAAGATAGAATAATCAGATTAACTGAATTATAGTTTTAGGGGAATTGACACTCTCTCAATCTGAAAGTTATAAATAAAGTACATTTTAAAGGCTTAAACTTTCCCGTTTAAGTTTAGATTTAAAGTGAAGAATAAGGGAAGACGGCAGGTTTTACGCCTAAGCCTTCGCAGCTAAGACCTAGAGTCAGGTTACCTTCCGCGCTGGTCAGGTGATACCTACGTGGCTTAACCTATTTGTATAGGGCTCTGTTGTTAGGTTACGCGCTGTGAGATTAGTTGCCTGGCTCGTTTTCTATTTTCAGTTTACTGGATTCACTGAAATGAAAAAATATGTGATTGGCTAACGGAAAAAACTGGCCAAGTCACATTTGCAAAATTTTACAGTACAATTGAAGTTGTAAAATCCTTTTATGGATGTATGGTTTTAGTACCTAAAAATACTTATAACAAAAAATCAGGACCAGCGAATTTAACCGGTTTAAGGTATGGTAAGGTATATATATATATGACTAGGTATATGATAAGTTGAGAAATGTGGCGACCGTAGAATGAAACACATCAATTTGTAAATAAGTTTATGTAAACAAAAAAAATAGGTGACTAGCTTTTATAGCTGAGTGTACTTTTCTTTGCACATCCTATAATTGCTCGCTGAGACGATTCTAATGACCCCAAATTCGGTAGGATTGCTTTATCTATTAAAGAGTTTCTAATGCCACCTTCCGGCTCCATCCTCAGACCATAATATTGTATTGTCATCAAAGTGAACAGGTAGCATGCAAAATTCAGCTCAGTCGCTTGAAGATAACTGCATCAAAATTGAGTTGCAAGATCCCACCCAGACAAACATACATAGTAACATATAGTTATATAGATACAAAAACATAATACATTGCAAGTTAAATAAAAGTTGGTAAAATGGATAAAGCCAATTTTTGCAAGATGTAGTAAATAGATATTAAGCACTAATAACAATAAGTGCCGTAACATAAATAATCGGTAAAGCAAACAACGCAATATATTCTTCGGTTTCTACGATTATTACTCATTTAAATATAACAAGTAAAATTGATCAAGTCATCGTACCACTGATTTCCCAGCATTTTACATCATGCGTTCACGAGGTAGACAAACACTACGAAGTCACTAGAAGTTTTCTATTCTCCTGTTTGTCTTTTGTGGAAATTTGTGGCTCCAAGAAGCTCGGCGTGCTCAACAGGTCGAAACAGTACTTCACTCCGGCCCATCGCCGACAGCTTTATAAGGCGCAGGTTCGCCCACATATGGAGTACTGTTCTCATCTGTGGGCTGGGGCGCCCAAGTACCAGCTTCTGCCTCTAGATCGTATTCAACGAAGAGCGACTCGTATCGTCGACTGCCAGCGAACTTCAGATCGGCTTGACTCCTTGGCGCTACGTAGAGATGTAGCCTCTCTCTGCATCTTTTATCGCTTGTATAATGGGGAGTGCTCCGAGGAGATGTTCGGATTGATTCCTGCCGCTTCTTTCCGCCATCGTTCTACGCGACAATCCTTTCATCCTCACCACTTAGATAGTTGGCAGTCCACAACTGTGCGCTTTTCTAGAAACTTCCTGCCTCACACGACTGCATTGTGGAATGAATTGTCGCTTGTGGTATTTCCGGACCGATACGACCTTCAAACCTTCAAGAAAAGAGCGTATTCCCACCTGAAAGGCCGGCAACGCACTTGTGACTCCTCTGGTGTTGCAGGTGTCTATGGGCGACGGTAATCGCTTTCCATCAGGCGATTCGTTTGCTCGTTTGCCCCCTATGACATAAATATATATATATATATATATATATATATATATATATATATATATACCTATTACAAGTTTCTAGCCCAGTGGTAGCGACACCTCTTCTATTAAAATTAGGATATTTTTCTGATATTCTCTTCATGACAGCTCAAATCAGCTACTCTTTATGAAATGTCAACAACGATGTGTTCGTATGAAGCTCAAAATTACGCTATATAATCTGCTACCATCCCATATAATGAATATGCCGTACCTCGAGTTAAACGTAAACTCAAACTTTTTTTCAATGTAATCCCTTTTATTCGATAAATGAATTTTGTGATAAGTTAAAAAAAGAAGAAATCATGTTTGTGAAATAGGATTAGCTAATTTGTATAGACTTCAGGAAATTACCATATATCGTCTGTGGATTTATTTTTAACATTGTATAGTATAGTATCTCATTTAGTTTAGTTGACAATGCATGTTTTTCTGTAACTTGACTTGCTAAATGTAACGTTTTTTGTTGCTTGGCCAAATAAATGAATTGAATTGAATTGCTCCTATGATGATACAGGCATGGGACGTCATAAAAAGCAGTAGTCAAAACACGTCTTCTTTTTAGTTATTGAACAATTAAGGATAGTAAATTATCCAAAAGTTAGTGATAATTTATTTGGTACCGCGAATTTATTTATGTGTATTTAGTGGTTTCAATGCCACAATTTATATTCACTTTAGACAAATACCGTATTATATTACATGAGCTTTCGAATGAACTGGCTACCATGAACAAATATCTAAAATTGTAACTTGCCTTCTGACATAAAATTGTGTGCCGCCTTGCGGTTTATTGCAATGTACCCTAACTTGACATACGACCGTTATAACTAACTCACAACTCACAATACTACAATTTCAATGTCAAACATATGTAATATTGCAGCAAATTTCGTATTACCATGATACTTGCATAAACGTAAACGTTAACTCAATATATCTCAATTAAGCTAGGAAGACTGTCTTGTCGGTGTTTCCATTGTTTGGACGGCATTAGTCCGGTGGCCAGGTGAAAGTTTGGAGGTAAGGGGATTAGCAACGAGCCGTAGGTTAGCCGCGGCCTGTCCTGCCCACTGGCTAACTTGATTTCTATTCTGAATTAGGTTTTGTTTACGTACTGAGGGAAGTTAGTTACATGAGGATCTGTTTAAACTAGTGGGTCCGTGAAATATGACTTTTTAAGTATACTTACAGTCAGTACATAGTATAAAACAAAGTCGCTTCCTGCTGTCTGTCCCTATGTCTGCTTATTAGATCTTTAAAAAGGACGCAACGGATTTTGATGTGCTCCTCCTTTTTACACTCCATAAATGGGACCTTTTTTCTATCACATATATTCAAAATAAGTAGATATCATTTTAGTCTAAGACTCAACTAAGTCTAACAAGGCTTGGTAGATTTATTGAGCACACCACGGTCGAGCACTATGGCCCGATACGCTGATTAAAATCGCCGCTTCTTTTTAAACCGAAGATCTATTATTATTATTATTATTTATTTATTTATTACATGTCACTTACAGTTAATACCAGGCATGACACATATTGTCTATATTAAAATTAAAATTAAATTATATTCCATCTGTCCAATTTGATCATTAAGGGACCTTGGCCCAAGATTACGTTGGATTGTATTTGTATCTAATTTATCCCCATTACCTCTCGTGACACAATGTCGAATAGGTTTAATGTCGCAGGTGGTATTTGCTAGGTTTCAGCATCCGTCACGCACCGATCTAACTAGATCATCGCTCACGAATAGGTATTTAGCAAACACGCAAATCCAGCCGTGCCAAGCCGCTTACATGGAATAGCTGCGTGGTTCTAATGATCATTATGTACGTTGTAAAGAACCACGTCCATTATTTTTCAGTAGGGTTCGATATACTGGGTGTGGCTTGTATTTATCAGCAGCAAAAAGTTAAAACAAAATATTCATTAAACTACACGACATTTGTCCAACAACTTTTAAACATAGCTTGTATTTTATAATAACTTGTTAAAATTGTTTATTAAAAGAATAATGTTTTGTGAAAAATTTGATGATTAATACCTATGTGACAGCCAGTATCAGTGAAAATTCACCCGTCTAACGTTTGTTTTTGATGTTGTTCAAACAAATGTTGTTCAGGAGGACGAGTAATATCTAAGTTTTAATTTATTGCTCCTGTTACAGGCCACAACCGGTATGTACCCATTACTGGCTAAGTTAATTTATATTACTGGCTAAGTTATATCCACTGAAACACTGGTGAAATTAAGTCTGAGATGTCGTCACTCATATTATAACGTTACGAATGACCTCTGATGAAAAAACCACCACTATTTGTGTCCATTTGCGACATGTGCTTTATTTGGAACTACATATGTACTAACACAAGTTTTCCCTGCTCGCCTTACGTCAAATTACATTATTGTTTAATCTTGATACAAGAGATAGCATCTGCTAAAGCGCTCATAATTAGGTAGCAACTTGACTAGTAATAACTTGAGATGTAATAGCCGAATAACGATGGTAAAAGAAGCTCATTAGGAGCATATTAAGGTGTGCTAGAGCCGTAGACCGATCGACGCGAGACGAACTCTCTTTTAAGCGCGGATTACGTTCTGGCTTTTAATACATTTGACTTTGTTTTTCAAACAGTTACAAACGGCATTAAGATTATACTTGTAATTTGGGGTGTATATATACTGGGTGCGGCATGTAAAAACGTGAACAACATTTAGTCCGCAGCTGTACAAAACAGATAATTTTATTTTCAGATTGTCATTATTTTAAACAAGTCAAATGATATTTTCTATGTATCCACCACTAAAATTACTATAACTATCACGCTACTAAATATATTTTGCAATAGATTGTTTCTTGTGATCTTATTACAATAACACAACTTATTTAAAAGAACCGCAAAAAATATGTTAAATTTAAAGACATTTTGTAAAGCCTACACCCGGTATAAACACGACAAAATAATATATGTAAAAAAAAAATGAAAAAGTGTGTAAAAAATTAAGAAACTGGTTAAAAAATTCTAATAGTTATAGCGCCCGTGTTGGCCCGGAAAGCCGCTTGAATTGAAACGCGGATTCGAACCGCGCTTGAACTATTAAATGTTTCACTTCAATGTAAATGCATCGGCTTTTTGTTATTTAATTTACTGTTTACTTTTCTTTTATTATGGTTTTTATCTTCGAAATCATTATTCATCAAATCCACCATCACTACATAGTATAAAATAAAGTCGCTTCCTGCTGTCTGTCCCTATGTATGCTTAGATCTTTAAAACTACGAAACGGATTTTGATGCGGTTAATTCATAAATAGAGTGATTCATGAGGAAGGTTTATATATGTATAACACATGCATAATTTATCAGCATTGCACCCGTGCGAAGCCGGGGTGGGACGCTAGTATAACATAAAATAAACGAAAACCTTAAAAGTTAATCATCCCCGTCATCTTTTATTTACAAGATAAGGCGGAGTCACAACCTGATTTAACATTTTCTTTATGTAAAGGGAGTTTCCATCGAAAGCTCCCCAATTAAGCTCATTCTATTCTGGAGAAGTTAGCTACGGATGAGACTTTTAGCAGAATACTTATGCTAACTCCAAGTTAAGTACACACGTCTCACAGTTCATTGTTAATTCCCTCAGATTGGGTAAACTTGCTGGAAGTGGCTAACTTATGTAAATACAGATTTAACTTACTTTGGCTGATATTAGTCTGAGTAAAAAATTACAGTAATAAATATGGATGTATTTTATGTAACTGCCGTTACCATTAAATAAGTAGCACTATAATTATTCTAATATACCACTGCAACTACAAACCGCTTAAGTACCTACGTCCGTCACAAAAGTGTTAGTCGTGAAATTAAAATCAGTTGATTTTTTTTTTCATAAGTAGGTAGTATATGGTGCAAATGCTTGGCACGGGTGCGTTAACTAATTATATTTTCAGTAGCATTAAGATAATATCAGTTCATACACATAAGTATTTATTTTTAATATTCGTACCTACATGACATTATTATAACAAAACGGGACGTAATTTAGTCGCGTCGTATATCGTGTGAGCTTAAATCAATGTACTTAGTACATGATTATGTCACCTAAAGCAGTTTTCTCACTAGCCACGCGCTACGTCGCGATTAAAATCTACACTGTTGCGTGCCGTGTGGTGCAGCACGTCTAGCGTAACTTTGACACGTGACTCATGTCGCGCGAGATAGCATCATCCGTCACTATCTCATAGTACTTTACAGATAGAGACGGGTAGTATATCCCGCGCGAGAAAGAGTCGCGTGTCAAAGTTATGCTACCTACCGGGCGTGTTTTTATACAATCGGAGATACTTGTATACTGCAATTGCATAGTGTAATTACCGTCTAATTTAAAGTATGTTTAGATGGTTTCATATGTGAATTACCAACGCTTTAATACGCCCGCAATTGGGATTACATGTGAAAGTTAAATAAATAGTAAATCCATACTAATATTATAAATGCGAAAGTGTGTCTGTCTGTCTGTCTGTCTGTTACCTCTTCACGCTAATATTATAAATGCGAAAGTGTGTCTGTCTGTCTGTCTGTCTGTTACCTCTTCACGCTTAAACCGCTGAACCGACTTAGATGAAATTTAGTATGGAGATAGTTTGAGTCCCGGGAAAGGACATAGGATACTTTTCATCCCGAAAATATTTAGTGTTCCCATGGGATGAGCGGGTAACACCGCGGGGCACAGCTAGTATTGAATAACCTCACAAATTGATCACTATTCTAGTGCCAGAGTAAGCTCTAGTATACTTATTTTATGGGAACTAGACGACGATATACATACTTATAGATAAATACATGAAAAACATCCATGACCCAGGAACAAATATTCGAGTTTATCACACAAATACCCTTACCGGGATTCGAACCCAGAACCGTCGGCTCAATAGGCAGCTGCACTACCACTGCGCCAACCGACGTCGACAATTACTCCCTACACAATAATGTATGTGTACGTCAAAATCGTGGTTTGATTATATAATTCTCGTCACTTCTAGTAGCTCTTATCCTTGCCATCGTTTTAGGGAGGAAGCACGCGAAAGCCCCGGCGAAAGGCGGTGATTTGATTCCGTACATATCTGTTTAAGCCCCGACATCTAGCCGACGGCCTGAGTATGAACGTCGCTGTAACGTTGATGGATTTAGACGTACACGGGAACTTAGTTGATGTGAGGAAAGTGTGGAGTTTCAGGCTGGCGATACATCCGTCATATGAAATGGCTCACTCACTACGCACCGGGTGTCTTACGGTGCACCATGGTCACTGTTTCGTCTTCCGATTTTGTTTGGGGAATTAGGCATCAATGGCGTGGCGTCCAATAATACTCGTCCATATGCCCATCGGCTTGGTCACTTTAGGAAGAATAAGCACTCACTATTGATTGCTATTTAAGAAAAATAATACGATATCGAACCCGACATGGTCCCGAGTTTTTGTTTATCAAAAATATCTGCACACGCCTCTACGCCGTTAATAATAAAAGGCGTAATCAAATACATATATGCTCATAAAAAGAACTCGACTGTACTTTACGCTTAGAAATTATGAAATGACAACGTACCTACAACGTCGTATACGTAAGGACGCACTCACCTAAATGCCTTTAAAGCTTAATTTTCCACCGGATTGTCGATAAGATTCTCGCGGTTGTAGAGATTTCCGCACTGCATGCTACTTAACAGAACATGTGACGCAAGTTATAAGAGAGCAGCGTACAGCATAACTGTTCACAGTATGTGTGTCCGCGCTGCGCGCTGCCCTGCCGAGCTCGCCGTCTATTTCATATGACCCCTACACGTCTAGCATAACTGTGACAGGCGACTCTTTGCACGACCAAGTACTACCTGTCACTCTTCTTTTAATACCGTACGAGCAAGCATCATATGCTAGCCCGCTGGACACGTTTAAAATATTCGCCTTACTTACTATTTTTTCTTACTACCTCTTTGACTAACGATGTCAACTTACTAACTTGACGTCGTATGATTATTTAGGGCCTTATCACACTTGCGATTTGCGAGCGAGTTTTGTATACAAATAAGCGTCGCGGCGAACTCGCTGCGTGATCGTCTTCATACGAAATTCGCTCGGAAATCGCAAGTGTGATAAGGCCCTTAGTTATACTATGATTCAATGCTCTTTATTCAATATTTTTCAAATATCGGTCTAAAACGAAAAAACTAGGATTTTCGTCTTAGACCGATGATTTTAAAATGTTGCCAACTTTATATGTCTAAAATAATTAATTAGGTACTGTTTTTATCACAAATTATGAACTCATCAACGATATGTAAAAAAAGTAAATTACCTACCTTGTTTCGCGGCAAATTATTATCTGTTGCTCTATAGCTTTCGCTTGCAAATTGGACACCCACAAAAGTGCTCTCAAGGGTAATTTTCGTACACAACCGCTCCCCACATATCTGGTGCATGTCACTAAGTAGCTAAGTATGAAGATTTCGTAACTCTTGCTTTTGCATTAAGGGCTGAATATACGGTTACCTCTTTGTGACTATGGTTCAACCAAACTGGAATAACTAATTTGAAGAGCAACTGATGCGACATCATTTATGGGAACGGAATGATTCTTTCACATGTTCCGCAATGTCCTGAAAACTATATGTAATAGAATAATTTGCAAAAATATGCGAAAATTTCAAGGCCCTACCGGTTGAAATAAATACAGACCTGTGACGAACGGACGGAGAGCGAAGACTTAATAGGCAGCCGTTAGCACCATTTGGGGTCGGAAATTTTAAATATAAAGAAAATATGAGTTTCAATTTAATACTTGGTAATGTTAAATGTTGTCAGTTCTAAGTATGTAGTTGTAATAATCCTGGTTTTTCATATCAAATGTTATAAATTCACCTTAAATCTTAATGTCATAAAATCTTATTATATCATCATGACCTAGATGAAACAGTTATTGGCATTACATATGTATATACGAACGGATTGAATAAATGATGAAGCATCATGACTAGCTCTATTGAAACGGACACCTATAATTGATTTGCAAGGCTCTAGTGACACGAACGAACTCCGATGACGATTTTCAATATCTCTCGTGCGCGGACATAAAAGCGAATTAATTTAATGCGATTCCAATGTTAATGGAATCAAAGCGCTACCTCAAATGATATTTCATTTGTTACCTGCGAAAACGGCCAAGTTAATTACTTATATTATAAACTTACTTAATACCGTGAGCTCAGGCCACCAGTTTCATATCCGAGGGATTTAACTGACCAAAGGACAGTCCCGAGCGCCGGGCGGTCGGCGACTAAACCTCAACTAATCCAAGCTCCATATTAAACCATAGGTGCTAACCTGGACCACCCTCCGCACAACACCCGGCACAGCCACCCCACCCGCTAAAGAACTTGATAGCGAAAACTATTGAAAGTTACTTTGCACGATTACCGCACCGAAATTTCGCTTATTTTAAACGTAAGCCGACACAACTTTAGGCCGTCGCACTGTAGGTGTTATTAAGAGATTATTGTGTTATGAAATTTATAATTTCCCTTTAGGAGACGCGTTTTGTTGAGCCCGATTCCAGGATGGTATTATGTAAATTCAATAACTGTGCGGGCTTTGGAAACGGCCTTTGTTTTCAATTGATAATATCCCCATGTGTCGGCGTAAACTATCTATATTACACAATTAAATAGGTACACGTGTTTTACGTAACATGCTAAAGGTTTTAGTCATAATTTATTCTGCTAACAGCTAAAATGTCCGTTATGATTTGTTTATCATCTGCAACTAAAAAAAGAATATTGAAGACGTCTGAAAGAACAGAACGCTGAAAGCCTTCAATAAGGCTTCTTGGAGCACTTAAACGGCGCAGTAAAAAAGCGCATCGAGGCGGCAAAAACTATTTAATAACGTGCTAAAGAGGAATCCACGGTACAAAGACGGTAAAAGCATCGGTCCGCACAAAGCGATCACTCTGCTGGGCCGCCCGAGACATGCAAAGGATTAATTATTATTTTAACATTTCTCGTGTTTCGTTTGCCTCCTTTTTTGCGTCCGCGCAACTTAAAGGCAAGAAAGTTGCTAAATAATTAAGTCGCCTTCTTAACGACAGCGTTTCGACGTCTACCTAAGTAGCCGATTTTTCTGTATGAGGGAGGAAGTTTTTCCTTAATGTTTTGTGCCCAGCAGACTGTTTTATGCCGAGCGACGTTAAGACGTGCACGGCGGTGATCGGATTCTGTCCAACTTGGAATGAATCGAGAGTTTACTTGGTATTTTTAACATGTCTGTCTGAAAACACGACGACTTTTCATGACCCTCTACAGACACGTGGGTAGTCCATAAAGTATCTCGAAAGGAGGTAGCTATTATCGAGCTCAAGTTAACACATAGGTAACTTATGTTAGATTTATGAACTCGTATACATAAGCTCCTTCCTACTACTGTCTGTACCTATTTATTTTGAGAACTATGTCGTGGGATGTTTGTTAGTATAAGCTAGATTATTATCATTATCACATCTCCACATGACAGGATAGCCGTGTATGCTATTAAACATTACATTTATTTGGTTGAAGTATATTGATATACTAAGTAACCAATTATATTTTTTGATAGGATATGTCTCCATGTACCTACATATATAGGCCCGCGTATATTGCAGACTATTTACCAGATCGACATGTTCTACCGCAGGCCTGACAAGGAGAAGTTAGCGACACTGTAAAGCGTCACCTAGACGACGACGTCTTTTTCTGTTGTCCCTCTATGTATGGAACAGAGATATATACCGGGTGATCAATCCAAATGGGTCAGTAGGGAGAAAACGAAAACTATAAGACATAGGGAAATCTGTTCTTAGGAACCATGGCTTCGATTTTAGATTTATTAAAAACTGCATTTTTTATTTTTTCGTATATCTCATGCATAACCTGGAATTAAACCCGGTCGAACCTGAGTAGATTTTTTTTGTTATTTAAGATGTCAATCGATCCTATTTTTTATTGAGAACAAATGTCTGTATGGGACTACATACATTTAGAGTGCTCTAAGAATCAGAAATTGCTGTTAAAGAGTGACATTCCTTTAAGGTTCGAACATTTTTTTTTTATCCAAAAGCAAATATGAAATTGTTTCCAATATTCTCATAATTCAACAAAACAATTATTGTATGACAACTATGAAACTAATCGGAAATTATCATGGTCAAAATGGAAAAAGTTATTTTTCCATACACAGGACGCATATTTGTATGGAGCGTTTTCAGCTTCAACAGCAATTTCTGACTCTTAGAGCACTTTAAATGTATGTACTCTTATACAGACATTTGTTGTCAATAAAGAATAGGATTGATTGATATCTTCATTATTTTATGTTCTCCTCTCCAATTTTAACCGGGTTCGATTCCTGGTTATGCATGAGATATACGAAAAAAAAATTAATGCAGTTTTTAATAAATCTAAAATCGAAGCCATGGTTCCTAAGAACAGATTTCCCTATCTCTTATAGTTTTCGTTTTCTCCGTACTGACCTATTTGGATTGATCACCCTGTATAGTACCATCAGTACTCATGCAGCTCACATGTCGCAACAAAACTAACCAATCTTTTTTGCTTCAGGTAAAACTCTACCGGTCCATTGCGTGGTGGAGGCAGTTTCGTCGCTGGAGGAGGGCGCGTGGCGGCGAAGGTCTGTGGTGGAGACAGACAGCTACGTCATCATCCCAGCGGCCACCGCATTCCACGAGCTGGTACCAGCAGCCATGATGCGGCTGGGCTATCCACATGAACTCGCTGCCTCGGCCAAAGGTAATTTCATCTAGCATATCTTCTACTGAGAAGAGACGTTGAAGGTGTGTGGAGACGGATACGGTCACCGCCTTCCACGAATTGGTACCAGCTGCTATGAGGCGGCTGGGCTACGCGTATGTACTCACTGCCGAAGGTAATTTGATAAAGAGCGCGATAATTTTATAAGATCATTCCAAATTCATTTAGCTTATCCTCTACTGTGAAGAGTTCATGGCGACGAAGGTATACATGGACAGCTACATCATCGTCCCAGTCGCCACCGCCTTCCATATGAGTTGGTGCTGGCGGTTAGACTATCCACTAGAGGTTGTAGCCATATTGCGGATAGAGCATACCTATACGCGACCACTGCTTCGGCCAAAGATAACTTTATTCAGTTCTTCTTGTAGGTGCATTGCGACAAAGATGCGAGAAATGATACTCAGATATATCTTATAATTTAGAATTTACATAATAAAGTTAGGTTGACAGTTAATTGCAAGCTCCTTTGCATTAATTAGAATTATTAGAATTTGGCGTCACATAAAAGTTTATTGGGAACTATTCTCCAGGTTCAGTGGTGATCAACAATTGGAAACCACTGCCGTTCGAGCGCATCTCCGACGGACCCCTGGCCACGGTCGGCGAGGTCCTGGGCGAGCTCACGACAGTGGCCACACTTCGTATACAGCTGCTCAGGGCTCGACAAACACCACTTCAAGATATCAAAGACAAGCTGCTAAGACTTCTTCTGGTGCAGAGCAGACCGCTATTGATGTCCTCTGGATGCCCTTTGGATGAGGTGAGAGATGACTTTTATTTTGATTTGTGTTACAAAAAAGCATGAATATATTAGATTATCGGTTTGTTTAAAATGACCAGAGCCTGTACCTTTCGCACTGGTACATGGATCAGTAGTTTTAAACTACGTTGTTATTGTAACTAATGCGCACAAATAACATATAAAAATATGACGTTAGAATAAATGCACAAAAAAAAAATTCGTTGCTTTATTAATGACATAAAATCACACTAGTATAATATAAAGGCGGAAGTTTTTGAGTGTGTTTATGTGTATGTTTGTTACTTAATCTTAACGACCAGACAGCTTGAACAATTTTGATAAATTTTGGTATGAAGGTAGCTGACACCCAGGATTCATAGGCTACTTTGTATCCCGAAAAAATGTAGAGTTCTCGTGGGCTGAATAGATAACACCGCGCGGCGCTGCTATTACTTAATACATAAATAAATACTCAATAATAATGAGGATCTGACGTGATGAGCTGTATAAAACGCATTTCTAATCCTGTAAACTAAGATCGATCGATCTACATGACCACACATTTCGGAAGATAAGTAAGAAAACAGACAAATTATCAAATATACATATCAAACGTCCTCAACGTTTTATTAACTAACCCTCTAAATTCAACTCGAATTCATACAAATCCCGCTTTGTATTCGCCAAAAACACCTGTCAAACCAAATTACGTCAACCGATCCGCATTAAAATCATCCCGATCTCCGTTGACAAAGCGAGCACGCCCGACTGGGCTAAACCAACACTCACAATGCTCCACGGTAATGTTCCTTAAAGCCTGATTGTTGCCGCGACCCCGGCAGTACCTTTACCCCCTTATTAGCGGCAGAAGCATTGTTTCCACGTTTTAAAGCCGTAGCCACAAAACTATATCGCAATATGTAATGCTTGTTATTAAAATTCTGAGAACTGTTTTGAATGTGTGTAACCAAAACACTTTTTCGGACACAGTACGGTATGGCTTTATCTCTGTTCAAAAAACGACTAAGATCTGTACTTTCTTGTCTGTACTTTCATGTCGCACGAGGGATATAGGTATAAACCAACAAGCATACTTTCGTTGTTCTAGCACAATTTTATTTGTAAGCATCTTTGTTCGTCTCGCCGTTTCCTCAATGTCCACTTATGTCCTCAATGTCTGACATATGTCATGAACAGAATAATTGCATGACATATTTACAGGTTATCTTCATGAGTACCTACTAGAAAGATCATGAATTTCATAACAAGCCGATTATCGTCTTTTCAAGTTCGCTGTCAAATTTAAAAGGCAAGCTCACAAGAACGATGGAGACAGATTATCAAACTCCCGGTTAAGTAGACGAGCGTACAATTTGGTAGGTCGTTATAATTTGCGAGGTTACGCTTAAGTCCTCTAATAAGGATGATCACTCGAGGGAGGAATTAAGGAAGCATTTGTTTTGATGTTCGCGGGCATTCCGCGGGTGTACAAAAGGAGAACACTGTTTATGTGAATTTTGATGTCACGATAATGAGGTACTGCTAATTTTGAAGGTTTATCTTGGGTAATTTCACGAAGTATTTTATCGCCACTAATATGGAGTAAGAAGTATGAGTGTTATTTAGGGTGTGCTCCCGGTACTCATTTTCTATACAAATCCAGTACCGGAACCGGCGCCATACAAAATCAGAACCGGGAGAATGCCCTAGTGTAATTGTTTATTAATTTTACGACAACCGACCTAATGAGTACCCAAAAGGCAATTAGATATGGGAAGCAAGTGATGGCTAAAACAATTAAAATCTCTTAACACATTTATCCGTTTTGGAACTACACACCATGCGACAGGTACACATAAACTTCGACACATCTTAAACTACTAACGCCTTTTTTCTTCGGAATTGTCCATCCGCACTCGCAGGGATTGTGAAAAAATAAGTAAAACATTGTTTATTGCAATTTAGTAATAACTAGTCATCTTCTCTACTTCATAAATTGTTATTATTCCATTAAAGCTTATAATATATCTTACATAATTTTATCGACTACGTACTCGTATTAGTTTCAAGTCTGGAGTATTACCGTAAATATATTACCACTTGTCTGTGCAAGTAAATTTACAGCCTAAATCACCTCAAAAGATACACACCTCCAGCAATTTGTCGTACGATGAGCACCTACCACACGCGGATCTCCATACATAATAAATTTAATTGAATCTCGTCCTCATCCGCGCCTCTCACAGCTTTATTATATTTTCTAAATATCCATGTTGCGAACGGGTTAGGGGGTGGGAGGGGCCCTCGTCTTACCAACTTGAGCCAGCGAAAGAGGGTTAAAAGGAGTTTTAGATGTACGAACGCTTTTGATCTTATTAATACCATAAAATAATGCTTTATAATCTTATTAAACGCGAGGTTAGCTCGACGCGCCCTCCTCCAGGCTTAAACACTCGCGATTTCAATATAGCGATTCCAGTGACACAGTCAAGTGGCCCGTTTTGGTTTGACTTGATGGAAGATGTTATTTTAAAGTATTTGAACGGCGCTCTGCCATAAGCTACGACTGTAGTGCTGGTTAAACAAAAAACAGTCTGAAATAAGTTAACTAAATTCGCTCCAAGTTGGTGCAAATGAGGCAAAGGAATCCCTAACTGGGCTAGATAATCAAACACTTGGAGCGCCGAAGTTACTCAGTAGCTAAACGCGAGATGAACTCGGCTCTACGATATTATGGTAATTTATAGCATGGCAATTTGTGCCACTTCGATTCCAACTTCCAGCAAACTTTTGGACGCTTAAGGAATATTTTACCCAAAGGGTTTTTAAACAGACGGGTCTGTAAGGGATCAATTTTAGCCAATAAATCTTCTAAGGCTTATTTTTAACAAATTTTGAGAACGTATCTTAAATCTTAATGCTGGCTTAATTTTCCTGAGTGATACCGGCTCAAAGCAAATTAATCGAGCGTGCATAAGTAGCGTATGTACATACAACGAAAATAATATGCGATAAGAGTAAGCCTATTGTGTTGTAAGTTGTCCTATGATAGAACAACAAGAAATGTTCGCAATCACCCGAATTACGTACTTGTCGGATTACTCGTGACAGAGTTATCGCGCGCGCTTGTTTTCGTAAATCTTCTCGCTGAAGACCATATCTGGAAGCAAATATGGCCTTACTATTTAAAAATATAAAACAAAGATGCAGATTAACGTATCACTCGCGCGGCGTTAATGCCTCGCTTGACATGATTTATAATCAGGACGTGATATCTTCGTTAATTTAACATTTGATTTGGCAACGCGCGAGTCGCCCGTGGCTGACAAGTGGCTTGACGACGTAATCACAAGCATTGTTCTGTGTAATCTTGCGATACTAGCAGATCTCACTTGCATAACTGTCAAGCTGAGTAAACTTCGCGACGGTATAATCTGACAAGTTCTTTATGATTGACTACTTGTGCGATTAAAACCTGTCTAAATAACCCGTGTTATCTTTAAAATAAATAGTTGTGAAATACTACCTATATGTTAATGTGTTGTGGAATGGAATTATTTTCAGGGTGTACTGAAACTCGTGTTCTTCGCTAATACTTGCTAAATATTACATCACTGCGATAGTTGTCACATCGGATCTGAATTTCTATTGGCTTCGCAAGGTATTATTCCTACAGTGTCTTCAGTTTTTACTGATATTTATTTCTCATATAAGTAGTTAGTAGGCTTATCGATAAAATAAAACTGGTGTTAATTAACTACTTGTCTTGTTAAGTTCTATGTGAACGAGTACTTTAGAGATATTTTGTTGGCATTTAGCGGCATTCTCGGCGTGTTGTCTGATCGAGTTACAGTCGAAATGTTTTAGTAGAAGCACTTAGTCCGCGGCGTGTCGGTAGCTCGTTGTCGGTGCAGTGGGTGGATACTAATTGCCAAGACGCCCTTTGCTCATTGTTTTAGAGCAGGCCATGATTGAAGTTTCGGCGGCGGCCGCGGAGTGATGCCTCTAACCACAGCGCAAACACGCGCCTGCGCAGGCCACTTGTGCATGACACACACATTAACAGCCGACCTAATATTTTCATAATCTAATGGCGATGTTCTATGAAACAATACTTTATGTTTACTTGTCCAATTATCTGTATCTACTGCTGTTTAGACTGACCTCTTTAGAATCCTCTTAAATTGTTTGTCGAACAGTGCTTCTGTTTACCGTTCTCGGAACGAACTGATTGAATGAGAGTTTAACTTCTGTTTTGTTTGTTGCAGGTGACGCTAGCTCAAATCTGTCGCGGCCAAGATAAGGCGCCAGGTCCTCATAATTTTCATGAGCCATCAGAAGAGATGCGCCGAAAGTTTGAATCATGGTGGAGTGCCCAGGTGTCCCCACGGCCGCCCCCATTCAGTCCTCGGCGATATCCTTCACCGGGCCCTAAAAACCGATCGCCTACACTCGCAATACCGGATCACCTACATCCAGCCCTGCAAACCGTTCAGAGTCAATATCCAACACAGAAAACTCGAATGAGAACAAGTTTTGATCCAGAATTGGAGCTGCCTAAGCTACAGCGTTGGTTTTCTGAAAACCAACATCCCACGCGGCAGCAAATACAGCAGTATGTACGGGAACTCAATAATTTGGAATCAAGACGAGGCAGGAAACCTCTTGATGTAAATAACGTCGTATACTGGTTCAAAAATGCTCGTGCAGCTCAAAAACGCGCTGAACTACGCAATATTGGAGGCATAACTTGTCACCTAAATGGTTTTAGTAGTAGAAGCCACAGCCCTACAAATGGTTCCATGATGGCGGGAAGCGATGCTTACGGACATGATCACAACTCTATGAAGAGTCCGCTACAATTATCTGGAAGTCCTGGCCGATACCCTATGTCAGTAATGTCTGAAGATAATTTATCAAATGCTGGATCTGATTTGGATGATGAAAGTGGTGATGTGAATCCTGACGACAGGCCAGAAAGCCCAGAAGCGCCGCTTTCTCTTATCACAACAAAAAAGAACAATGGTACCGAAGAGCGAGATAAAGAATCACCAAAACCTCCAGATATAATTAAGGTGCACGACATTAAACAGGAGCCACGAGATTTAAGTAAACCCGACCAACATGAGAACTCACCACATCGTTCACCAGCGAAGAACAGCGATAGTTCTCACAATAACAACAACAACGACGAGGAGAACGGAGTTGTGGACGACCATGACAACGCTTCGGACGACGACGTCGTACAGGAGCGTCATTACCGGCCGTCTTCTCCACACATCGATCGCTTACCATTCCCCATGGTACCGAATCATCCAATGTTTGGCCATGGAATTATGTACATGAGTCAGTACATGACGGGGTTTCCCGGTGTTGGCGGAGTACCTGGTGAAGGTGCTAGCGGACTGAACCTCGCACTCGCCGGTGCTTCTGATGAGCGGCGAAAACGCAACCGTACATTCATTGACCCTGTATCCGAGGTTCCAGTCCTTGAGCAGTGGTTCTCGATGAACACGCACCCTTCGCACAATCTCATTTTGAAATACACAGAAGAATTGAACAGAATGCCTTACAGGCAGAAGTTTCCTCGGCTGGAATCGAAGAACGTGCAATTTTGGTTCAAAAACCGACGTGCAAAGTGCAAGAGATTGAAGATGTCTCTCTACGAACCATCATCGCCATCGCATTACACGCATCCGGGGCATCCTCATGCCCTAGCTGAACGTAAAATGGTGTGAATATTCGGGATTTGGCAATGAATCAACAAAGTATATTAGTGTTGTGATACCAACTTAAATCTCAAGATCATATAATGACGTTGACGTTAAAGATAGAGGTGACTTTGTTGATTAATGATAGCGTCAAATAATGAATCAGAAAGACTGAGTTCAAATGAATTGTCTATGGTGTAGAGTGCCATGTTAGTATTAAATGGTGGTGACGTCACGTGAGCCGTGCTGACGGTTAATGTACTCTTTAATATGCTACAAGAGTAGTCTAGATATAGGCACGTATAGAATTAAATTATTCATTTAAACAATTTATTGTAATTATAAGAGCAATTTTCTCGTAGTGCGTGTACATAGCTAGTATATACGAAATGAATGAAGAGATATCTAGAGCGGTAATTAGTGAACGAATCTCAAAGTTAGTAAGGTACTTAATCGTAGTACCTATATCAACTGTCAACCTAAAGGTGTGTACAGTTTTTTAATTAGTTTATATCTCAGTTCTATTTATTTTATAATTATTTTAAGTAAAATATCGAATGTAGTTAATCAACAATGAATACTCTCATCGTAACTCCGTTTAAACCAAACTTTAGGTGTATTGTAGGCGAAATTTTAAGAATGGTATTCAATGTTATTCTTATCGTGTAAATTTATTGTAAAGTAAATGGATGTGTCATTTAGATTAGAATAGGTATAGGTTTATTATAGTAATATTGCACATAGTAGTTTTAATGAAACTAAAGTTTCGCTCATATCGACATTGGTTGGTCGAACAGATTTGATGTTCCTAGACTTAGTATGGTCGTAACAACTTCTTTAACTTCTTTATCAGCAAATTTAGAAGGCAATTCGTATTAATCATCGCTGTATTTTTCTCGGTTTTCTACGAGGACTAACAAATAAATTTACTAGAAAGACATTCATTCGGGATTTTTACTCGTATTGTTATTTCGAAGCTAAAACTATTAAAAATCGCTCATGTTTACAAATTGATAATTAATCCATGCTTCCTCAATCCAAAGATTGGTTTAGTATGCTCGTATTAACAATATATAAGAAAATAATCAAATAAGTATATCACAAATAATAATAAGTAGACGTTATCAAGATCAAATTACATAGCGCAAAACTAATAGGGCATACTATACTCGAATAAAGCATGCTATAATTTAATATCTTACGGATTTATGAGAGTCGAATGATGAAGAAATATTTTCCTTTAAAATCCACTAGCAATGGCATATTCCAAATTTGATAAAAAGTTTTGCGCTACACGATAAGAAATATACTCCTGTGTGCGATTGACAAAGTAACATTTTTGAGAAAAGGTTAAAGGGCATTAAAGGAAAACCTTTTGATTGAAGAAATTGTAGCCGTTATAAAAATAATTATTATAAAGCGTTAAATGTTTAGAATACATACATTTTTAACCATTGATACAAAGATTAAAGCACAAAGGAAAATTTAAATGCGTAACCTGGCGGAAGACACCGGGGATCGAACCCGGTACCTCTGGATTACTCGTCCAACGTGTTAACCTCTACACCACCCTAACGTCAGATTACCTTTGCATTGTTTATTTGAAAGACTTTACATCTCAGCGTTTCCTTAGCGCTTAGCTTTTTCTCTGTGCTTCGATCTTTGTATTGATGTAAAAATAATGAGACATGCTTAACATGTTTCATAAATGTACTATGGGCTGCATAAATTTTGCAGCTGTACATACATTTTGTTAATAATATTCAGTTTGGTATCATAGAAGTTCAAGTATTTTTTTATTAGACATTACGAGTAATAACGTATCTAAGTCGGTATCTATTCAGTAAAAAACTGTTACTTTGTCCACGAACACTGCGAGTAGTTCAATATTCTACAGTATTTTGCAACCTGCAGTAAGATTTGTTCCAAATACCTAATTCATAGTACTTTAATAATAAGTATTGAAGCGCCAAATAGACTACAATAAACAATATTACAGTATTTACGCATTTATTGATGGAGGCTGTATTAAGAAATGTTTTTGACCTTTACGATTATTGTTTTATAGTTTTTAGACAAGCTATGTACTGCATTTATTGTATTATTTTTCAAAACTGATTACTTTTGGAGCATAAGAAATATTTCCGATCATTTAGGTTAAATTTTGTATCTTTCCGTCGATTTTACCTTAAAAAAGTGCTCTTCTTTTATTCGGGACTTATAATGTTTAGTAATAGTATTTTTTACTTTTCAGTCTCTTGAAACTATACGAAGTATAGAGTAGAAACAAAATACAAATCCTCTTTATTGCACACCTTAGATATACAGGGAAACAACACATAAGGGATACAAATTGCGTTCTCTTGCAGACAAGCTTTAGGTAGAAGAATATTTAAGACAAACGTTTGAATTGAATAGTGGTGCAAAATAGTTACGACAAGAAGAGCTTGGGTCCTTTTCGAATATTATAATAAATGCAGTATATTTGTACAATCACGAGAAAATAATTGAGTATATTTTGTATTGAAATTCCATACAATGCAATGTGTACTTGTTTCATTGCTCGTGCGTGTAACTACAATGCTACAGACGAACTGTTTTGTTATATCCATGTTATATGCTTGTTTAGTGAAGCTGTGATGAACTCCCAAATATTGTAAATATTTTATTAATGTTTCTAAGGTTGATATTGTAACTACGTCATTAGGCTCTTGCGGACTAAGTAGCATTTATTGTTTAGTTAACGAAGATATTGACTAAATGTTTATTCCACTCAATTTAAATATACGGAAAATCAATTGATTATAATTATTACAATATAATGGCAGTCTTTTATTTAAAAAAAAACCTAAAACTGGGATTTCCATGAATGAATGGAATTTCTTAACACGTGCTCTTGAAAAAAGTGAACAATTAAAAAAAAATATGTCTCAAGCGGGATTCGTCTCCAATGGCTTTCCGGACCGACCGGCTCTTCGGCCGCTAAGCTACCGATATGCATGAGGTATTGTATTTTTGAACCAGTTAACAGTTGCTTCATTTCTTATATGCCATAGTTTAATGCCATGAGTTAACATGACCGTACTCGCTAGCGACAGCGTAAACGATTTGTATGGAGAATAGTACAGCGGCCCAAGCGGATACTTTGTAGAACTACAACTCCATACAAAACGGTTACGCAGTCGCCATGACTCGGTTATACTGCCTGTCTAGCACTACGCTCCGCAACTCGTCTCGTGTTTACATAGCCTCGCCGGTCACTCTCTCACAGTCATAGGCGTATCTAGGGGGTGGCCGGGTGGGCCGTGCCCACCCCAGTATGGTCTAGTGCCCACCCCAGGATTTTGGGTTACCGATAGAAATTCATGGCTTCATCTCTTAGGATATGGCCAGGCCCCTCCCTAGGCCCACCCCAGGCCCCCCCTGAAAAATAATCTTAGATACGCCAATGCTCACAGTACAGCGAAGAAAGAGATACGTAATATTTCACGCGCGAGAAAGAGTCGTGGGTCACAGTTGTGCTGGTCAGCAGGGAAAAGTGCGCCAGCGGGACAAGCGCCTACCATATCGAAATATCTCTGGCTCGCTTATACTGAAAAAAATAGAAAGTGAACCACTGCTAAGCATGAATGAAGTAACTTCCTAAAATTATTTTTGATGTCGAAAGTTAAGGCTTCGAGACGTCCTGATAACTACGGCAGTATAATATATCGGATGACCAGCAATTACCTTAGTTTAGAATTATCATCATATCAGCAGTGGTTCGTACCACTGCTGATATGATGATAATGATGAAACGAACAACGACCATGTATGTAGGGAAGACCGAGGGGTGTTGAAGCAGAGGTGAGGTGACAACGTCAATATCTCGGATCTACATCCGTTAGCATTAGCACATTGTGGATCCCTCGGGAAGTGGGGCGCGCGTTGTTACCCGCTCGCTATCGAATTTAGATACCGAGAAATAGACGTTGTTTTAACTCACCTCTGTTTCAAAACCCCGTGGTCTCCCCTACAAAACACTAAAGAAGATTCTCTTCTGTGAATTTCTTTAAAACCACCCGAGGGCTGTATTTATTAGATAGGTAACTTTATTGAGGAAAAACGACTTCATTACAATTAAAATCCAATATAACATCAAAACAATACATAATATTATTAGAGATGTGTACCTAAACAAGGTCTCTACTTAGCAATGCTCTAATTGTTTGTGTAAGTATATGCAGCCAAATTTGTCGCGGATCGTAACGACGCCAATATCGGCTCAACGAAAGGTACTTAATTAAAAAATATTTATATGAAATGTCCCGTTATCACAAAAAAAAAATTGCTCAGCTAGTTTTTCGGTGTTCCATAAGGCTCCTTAGCCGCTCAAAAATGCTGATTGGTTTAGACATTTTTCTCAGAACAGGGCCTTATTTTGGTAGCTGGGTGGTTCTACTCACAAGGGAATTTTCCGCGGCTCACCTTATTTTGTATAGTTTTTGTAGGCAAATTATATTGATTTACGATCGAAAGTAGTATGACACTGAATATTAGCTGAGCCCTAAATATATATCTCTCAAAAATTGTACTTTAAAGTGCCAAATTCTCAGTCTCCAGGCATGTCTCTCGGGCGAAATGAAAGCTTAATGGCTGCATCATAACTGCATTTTGAGTATGTACGTAATATTTTCGCTAAAATAGAAATCTATAATATATGTAGTTTCAATGTGTTTGTCTAATTTTACCTTAAATGCGAAACTTATTAAAAAGAAGTGCATTATATTTTGACCCTCGTTTTTTACCTCAGTCTCCTGCTACATCAAAACACGTTAAAATCAGTTTGAGTTACCACGTCTAGCGCGTTGCTGTTCGGTCTGAGTGAAAGATCGAAGTGAAGTTAATATAAATGATCGCGTTTGTCTAGGTTCGCGGTTGGCTTAGTCACTACGGCGAGTTGTGTAAGTGAAGTTGTGCTACGGCCAGTCAGCTTAACAGTATCCTGGCCCGTATTTATTTAAAATCCATTGTTTTCTATACACTTTTTTTGCATTCATAGGTCGTAAATTCGTTGCATTAGAGTACAGAACTGCATGATTTCTATATTAAATGTGGCATTGACGTAGTTATTGGCTAAAAACTTACAATAATCTCAGTATCCTGTCCTCAGTCTCCTGAGCCCACATATTGTTTAACTGGTCATAAATTTGGTATATTTTATTTTTTGACTGGCCCGTTTGAGATCATTATAAAAGAACGACCTCCGCTAGGCGTTAAGCTACTTTTCTGACCTTAGATGATAAAAAAATGGTGTGCCGCAAATCACTTCATTTTCGTCCCTCCTGAGTAGAACCACCCAGCTATATATTTGTAACCTACAGTTTGAATTTTGCATTGATAATTTTTGTTTCAAAAACTACTCGAATTTGCTAAAATTATCGCAGAAAACCGTTATTTTTTAAACTTATTTTCGACTGCACGCAATGAAAGCATGAAATAGCTATGTTACTTTCTAAAACTCACGGAATAGTATTATTCAATATATTTGTCGTAATATGAAAAAAATTAACTTTAAAAGGAAAAAGGCCTCTGAACGCTGAAAATCACCGCACTCAGTATGAAGTCCAAATTCCACTGTCTTCGAAGACTCAATTGCCTATATCGGCCCTCCAAAATAGGCGACGGTCATTCACCGAACTAGACTGAAGATCGAAGACACGACAAAGATGTCTGCAGATCTCCCGATTACAAGACTTAGGTGACAGGTGATTCGGGTCCACTGCATCCGCTCCCGTCAGCGTCTCCAGATACAATTGAGTATTGACACGCGGTCGAGCTGCCTGCAAAGTTTAGTTAATATATTTTATCAATTAGGAAGTGGCCGGCGCGCCTGTAGGTTTGAGAATTCGGCTGACGACGGTTCGCCTGTTATATAATAGGGGTGTAGACTGGTGTTGAATTATACAACATACTGTAGTTATATGTGTAAAAACACTAATATAATATTTTTTTTACTCAAAGGTAAGCAAATTTTATGTTTTTTAAAATAAATTTAGATTTTTTTCAGTCCTCATAAAGTCATAATTTAACAACATAATAATTGTATGACAACCACGAACTTAAATGCACTTTTTCACGGTGAAAATGGCAAATTCCTTATCGTCACCAAATATATTTGTACCTAGCCCAAAAACGACGTCATATTATGTAAGGAGCGTTTTTAGCGCTCCGTTAGAATATTGAACTTTGACGGTCATTTCTGACTTTTAGAGCAGTCTATGTGTAGTTGATCCCAAATATCACAAAAACTTATCGGAATATCAGGAAATATCAGAGGGGTCCTTTTTCGCTCAAAGACTGAGCGTCGCAATTCAATGAGGAAACGCGGCAAACCTGCTGGGGACGATGCCTCAAACGACCTCAGTACTGGGATTCCTTTTAATTAAGTTTTATTATGTATAGTTTTATTTTTTTTACTTTGATCCCAACACCTACACGCCTATTGTACCTAGTAACTCGTGCGATGATTGGTTAATTTTTCCGGAGGTACTACTACACGGGTACTTACAGAAGTCCTGGGTTACGATTACGATAGACTGTGCACGCGCCTCGAGCCGTGCTAACTCGCGCTATTTTTTTGCCTTTGTTCAGACCACTCGGCGCGCATTTGTATCCAGTCGTAGCGGCGCACTCGCGTCTATCGGTGACGTTAAGGTTTTTTCATGCTTTATCATTTTCAAAGTGCTGTTGTATAAAAGATTTTTTATTACCATTTTTGAGTAAAAAAAAACTTTAGAGCTCAAGTAGAATGCTAAAACATATTTAAAATAAGTTATTCATAAATATCTTATCTAAAAGCAACATATTACAAAGGTTCCAAGTCGATCAGACAACTTTTTTTTTCTCCATACATCTAAGTACTCGCCACCCTACCGTACAGAAGTTATACAACTAACTTAGTTGCCTGTTTGTAAGATGGGGTTATTGGGGTTAGTAGGATAGCATGTGCATTTTTCGATATTTTTATAGCATTATTCTCTTGTCCCGCGTGTGGCGCGCTTATCCGGACCGACCTCAAACAAAGGTGAAACAGTTGTTCCAAAGCAGGAACTGAGAACACCCGATACTTATTCCTTGTTATAGTTGAGATAAAAACAAGCAAAGTGCAACTTAGTGATACGACTTCGGATGCCGTCAAGAAAGGATTAAACCAATTAGAGAGATTCAGTTGCTTCTAGTAACAATTCTTTGACCGCTTACACCCGTCTGAGATTCTTATACCCTTGAGTGTTTTCGATTTTAGGAGCTGT
This sequence comes from Apotomis betuletana, assembly GCA_932273695.1. NCBI lineage: Eukaryota > Metazoa > Arthropoda > Insecta > Lepidoptera > Tortricidae > Apotomis > Apotomis betuletana. The sequence continues at coordinate 21,434,996 of OW026301.1, read as the reverse complement.
GCCAATTTACTTTTAAAGTATACTGATAGGTTATATAGTTATATTTGTCGTTGTCACCCGTGTATTAATTATATTATGTATACCGTCGCCTAGTACCCATAGAACAAGCATTGCTTAGTTTGGGACTAGGTCGATTCTGTGAGCTGTTAACTTTGTGAGTATGTTTCTAAGTACTTTCTCAAATTGTTACTCCCATAGTCTCCGACAAATTGAGAAAAAAATAGACCAATAAATTTTATTATGCCTAATTAACCGCCACCAACCTGTTCACAAAATTTCACGGGAATCAGCTAAGAACTGCGACATGTAGGCGAGAACAGCCATAAATCCGGAATCCGAACTCATGAAAGAATTTTGGGCCAAGCTGAACGGAGACGCTTAGCTCACTTTGCTCGCTCGGTTGAAAAGGTATATTTGTCCGTTTGTATTATTACATTTTATGCCTTCAGGTACTCGTATACGAACATTTGAATTACCTCAGACACATAAAAAAATATATAATTATGTTATCTTTAAGGACTATCATTAATAAAATATACATTTAAACCATTAAAATATATTTGAACTATTGACATATTTTACGCATGAATAAAAAGTCACGTGCCTAAACATGTAACCCAGATATCAGTCTGATGATATTGCTACGAAAAAAAGTACAGGCGGCTTGTAACGTAGTTCTGTCGTTTTAGACTTTTCGCACTTGCCTTCATGTGTATTTTTACAAGCTTTTATTTAACTTGCATTGTATGTATGTATGTAAGTATGTTTGTTCGGGTGGAATCTTGTAACTCAATTTTTAAGCAATCGTCAACCGATTGAGCTAAAATTTTGCATACTTACTTTTGATGACAATACAATAATATGGTACTGTGGCGACTGCCGGGGGATAGCCTCAGAGGAGGAAATAATAGAGCAGCGAGAGGTACTTTTAATTATGTTTATTGCCCGGAGGCTAAAGAAAGACTAACTATACATTTTATTTTTATGACTAATGTCATTCGCTGATTCAAATACATAAAAATGACTTTATTTTTATGTCGGTGGCCAATAGCACCGAGAGTGAAGCACAACCTTCACATTTCCCGCCGTCTCGGGGTGGACGAGGGACATTCGTCTTACTATAAAGACACTAGACAAAACTACTCCTGCCTACCACATAAGAAGTCCCTACCTATGCAGGGATACCTATACATTCATACCCAGATGGTCTCTTGCTAAGAGATAACCAGGGTCAGGACATGAGCAGACACTAGCCTATGGCATGTTACGTAATCTGACATGTTGTCTGACACTGGCTTCGCCTTGACAAAAACCCCGCTAAAAAGGCAAGGCACCAACTTGACTAGCCCCCATATGACATTTGACTAAATAGCATAGACCATTCGATACAATATTAAAATGATAGGCTTCAACAATTTAATCGCCTGGTGTAAAACCGGCTTAAATAAATTACCCGATTAAATCGTCTCGAATGTTCCCACCTTAACTGCCTGGAGTATGACACATGACACACGTCGCATGCCCCAAACAGTTGTACCGCGGTATATCACTGCCCTTATATTAGATGCTTGAAAACATTGTCTATGACACTCGCTTCAAACATCCATACAGGACTATCAAATAGTGATACCCATCTACCACTAGCTTTATATTAGAATCCTGGCGCATATATATTAAATATGCCCCAGAAATCTGTACCATCAAACCAATACCTTTTATCCTAAACAAATATCTGGAATAAATATTTCTACTTTATTCCAAATATTTTTACCAATCCCAAATAAAAATAAATTATAACCTCATAATTGACTTTACGACCATAGACCATAGCAGTACACGTCATATTGACATGTCAAATGCTATGTCACTGTCGAAAAATTAATTATTATTAAAACACGAAACGAAAGTTATTTTTATTAAAAATCCTACCTATCACCTAGCTAATAAAATTATTTATTTATTACAGCAATAAAATAAAATCTTCTGTCTGCATCGGCCCGATGCAGGTTGCATGAAGTCCTTGGCACCACGGGCCAAGACCTCATGATCCTGCCTGATAATTAAAAGTACCTCTCGCTGCTCTATTATTTCCTCCTCTGAGGCTATACCCCGCACCTCCACCAAGTGTGGCGACTGCCGGGGGATAGCCTCAGAGGAGGAAATAATAGAGCAGCGAGAGGTACTTTTAATTATGTTTATTGCCCGGAGGCTAAAGAAAGACTAACTATACATTTTATTTTTATGACTAATGTCATTCGCTGATTCAAATACATAAAAATGACTTTATTTTTATGTCGGTGGCCAATAGCACCGAGAGTGAAGCACAACCTTCACAGTACCATGGGACTGATCTGATGATGGAGCCGGAAGGTGACCATAGGAACTCTACAATAGAAAAAGCAATCCTACCGAGTTTGGGCTCTTCAGAATCGTCTCAGTGAGCATTTGATGGATATCCAAAGAAAAGTACAGTCGGCAATAAAAGCTTGTCACTAAAATGAAATTTTTGACCGAAACTTATTTTCTTTCAACTCGCTTTTAATCGCGCTGGATATTTTGCCCAAGGCTTTTTGTCATAAGTTCAGTAAATAGTAAACAAATAACCCAAATATGTATATTCTATCCAACTAAATATAAAAGATCTCCTCATTCGATCACTTAATTATGCACAATCAAGGACCATATGAAACAATATTTTTTTTTAGATTGATAGATAGATCTTTACTGCTTTCATATAGTGTACGGATGTTTTAATATTGTTATTTTACCTCATTTTTTAACTCAAGGCCTCCATTAACGACGTAGTGTAAAAATAATGTTGTCATGTTAATATCAGTTAGGGCATTAAGTTTTAATCTAAACAAAGTGCCGGCAGGGAAAGCCGCGCATTTATGTTAGTTAACCGTGGATTATGGCGTACGTAATAAAGCAATTTATTATGGACTGAGACGGCGGTGGCCATCTCCGTGGTTTGATAAAGAGGTTATTACCTACCTACCGTCTAACGTGTAATGGTCTTTCGGGTTTTGTTGATATCATCAGGGCTAGCAAATCTTGCCGCGACTCCTCTGTCTTGCTCGCACGGTATTGAAAGGAAGATGACAGCTAGTATATGTCGCGTGACAAAGTGTGTCATAGTTATGCTAGACGTACAGGGACGTATAGTGGTATAGTAAGGTCAGTCGGGACTAGTGCACCAGCGGAGCATGTATCCAGCATGGTTCTTTGCCTTTTCGCCGAACTATTTTTCGTCGAAAGTTTCATTTCGCACAAGTACCTATCATTCCGCAGAAAGTATTTTTCACTGAAACTATAAACTATTTAGGATTTTTATAAAACAAACCTAACCTAACCTAAGTTGATATTTACTTACAACAATTATGAAAAATTTACGACTACAGAGGAATAATACTGCGAAGTGAAAATTCGGCGAAATGCAAAATTCGACGAAAAATAGTTCGGCGAAAAGGCAGTATACCGTCCAGCATATCTGAAAGTAGGTAGGTACATACCTATGTTATACTACTAACGTCGTCTTACAACCACGTAAATAAAGTTAGTACGCAAAAGTGGTAAGCTAGTTGGAGTCTTTGAGGGTCATCATGAGACCCTCATTTGAATAGTGACATAGAAATGCTACTAAAACTAAACAGTTATTATAAAATTTAGAATCTTACCTTTAATATTGACTGAGACTTGTTCTAATGAAACTTAAATATCTTGGAAACTATTGCTCTTATTTCCACTAAACATAGCTAAGAACCATCTCGACAAACATACCTTTTGATTACAAACCGCCTTCAAATTGGTCCATAACTTTCGGAGCTACGATACGATGCCACAGACAGACATTACAGATATACCTACAGGTTAAACTACACCTCTTATTGCGTCGAGAGTTCAAAAGAAGAATATACCTACTTATCCATTTTATTTAGTTTAAAGGGTTATTTTGTGAACGATTAATGGTTAGGTATTTTTCATTGCGTATCCACTATTCATATAATATGTCAAGAAATAAAGCATTACTTAACTTAAACAAAAACTGCTCTCTCGCTTGTTCAAGCCTGTCCATGTTTGTTTACAGCGGGGATAAAAACGTCATGTCAATTAATAAAATCTGCCGTAAGTCGTGGCTTAGCTGGCTTCTTGTTATATCATAACTAAGGCCCGAGGATGGCAGATAGGCTCTGGAGAGGATCCACGCTGGCACGAATGCCCGAATCTTGATGTAAACAAATAAAAAAAAAACTCCCGGCAACCACCAAGGAAAATGCTCATCGCATGTTTTGAGGCTCATTAATACTTTGACATCATGATCATTGTCTCAGCCGTATTTGCTATTGCTGGACCAAGGTCGCCTCCAAGTATCTTCACGGTGAACGGCACTGCTAGATGAGGATTCTAATGCAGTCAGTAGTCTGTTCAATATTAACTGACGCGTTTCCACTTCAACCTAAACAATAAGGGTAATAAACTAAACACTCATAGAGCCCATTCATTTTTAAAGGAGCCGTTTCAGCCTTATCTATGAAAAGTATTATAAATCCAACTATGTTAAAAATATGTCGCGAATGAGTTGCCTAAAAAATCCTGGTCTCTATGATCCTGGATCTGTAAATTATCTTCATACCAGATTCTAAATGTATTTAACGGTTTAGGCGCGAAGAGATAACAGGTAGACATAATACTTTCGCAAAATATTAAGTAGAAAAGTAGCTCTAATATAAAAAAAAATGGCATATTTGCCGACCACGGGCCACATGGCCTCAATATCAACGTAGTCAAGAGATCGTTCTAATGGCTATATTTCAATGTTAATTAAAATTAAAAGAGTCTTTTTATTTCTTAACTACTGATACCAAAGCTCGCAAACCTTAATACATTATTCGCAACATTGTAGCGAATGTTCGTCGTTCGTGCCGGCCGCAACCCCCGGCTCTAGACAACGATATTACGGTGAATTAAGTTGCTCGAGTAAATCTTTCCCGCTAGGCAATGGGGCTTAAGAGTTTTATTGTAGGACTGCTGCAGTCTTAGCTCTGGACGTGTACTGAGGCGTCCGGTACTAGTACTATGTACAACGCGGAATGAAGCACTATATACAGTCTAAGACTAACACTAAATATAGTCTCGTGATGACATACGGCACTGAAACGTGGTCGCTCACTCACAATGCCTCATAAGAAGGCTCAAAGTTACTCTTAGGGCAATGGGGCGAGCTATGCTTGGATTTTTCTCGGATAAGATACGCAAGAGAACCAAGGTTAGATATAGATAGCCACCAAACTTAAGTGGCTCGTAGAACGGATGGTCATTGGAGCAGAAAGGTTCTTGAGTGGCGACCGCAGACCAGAAGACACAGCGTGGGAGGGCCCGACAAGGAGGACCGATGACCTGGTTAGGGTCGCGGCCTTTGTCCAGCAGTGGTCTATCGGCTGATATGATGATATAGTCTAAGATTATAACCTCAAAATTTACCTTTAATGCCAAAACTAAGCTGTTTTTGTAAGTTAATGAATTTCATCTAATAAATTGGCACCGTGATATTCAAACGACCAAGGCCAAGTGCCCTTTGGTTACTTAATTTGTGAGACAATAACGGTTTTCGATATCAAACGTACTTTGAGGTTAGAATATATAGTCCCTTGGATACTGAAGGCAGTCAGGGTGACGTTTAAGAGACTGCTACGAAGTGTATGCTGAATACTAAATGTATAACAAGGTCATTTCAAATTTCACGTCTGTTTTTTTTTATTAGGTGCGGATTCAAACTGCCTTCCAATGAAAAGCTCCTGCGAAATGTCAACTTAGCGCACGCAGACGAGAATTTGGGTGGTTTCTTAACAACTACCCCATCTCAGGCCATAACTCAGGGTTGATCCTTCATTGACTTAAGAAGATGAACCTTCCGGATATGTTGGTTTCATTTTCGCTGCGGCTCGGCTCTATGTAATAAGTAATGTACGTCCACATTTGATATTCTCTCATTTGATCAAAGGTTACCTGGAAGAAATGGCCTGGATCAGTGCACACTTTTACACATGTCATGTTGTTCAGTTTTTTAAATTGTTTATTTTACAACAAACTCTTTAAATACAGATAAACTTGATGCGACAGAATTAGGGAATAAAAAACCGGTGATGAGACTTCCTAGAAATAACCGGCTATAACCATTTTGCTATTAAATTAACCGATATTGCGTTCCTGGACTGAATCTTGAGGTCAAAGGCTTAATTGCATAAAATAAGAAGCATTATGCATTTTTTTTTTACACAAATGACGTAAGTTAGGTGTAGTGTTGGATAGCTTATTTTTATTTATTTAGAAGAGTTCGATTCCATAGCTTTTGTTTCATAAGATACGAGAATAATTAAGAATCATTATTTGTATTGTAGGTACACACCGATAAGCGTACAAAAAAGATGCTGTATACTACCAGCATATCCATACTAATATTATAAATGCGAAAGTGTGTCTGTCTATCTGTCTGTCTGTCTGTCTGTTACCTCTTCACGCTTAAACCGCTGAACCAACTTAGATGAAATTTGGTATGGAGATAGTTTGAGACCCGGGAAAGGACATAGGATACTTTTCATCCCGAATAAATTTAGTGTTCCCGCGGGATGAGCGGGTAACACCGCGGGGCACAGCTAGTAATTAAATAAGGTTTAAATAAAATAAACGATAAATATAATATAGCCAATAAGGCTCAAGAGAGTTTTATCCAAGTCATATCAAGAAAAATATAGGGTTATAATAACCTAATTATTGTAATAATCGGTTAACACTCACGTGCAATTGCCAGGAACGGCCCGACATCTTTCGAACTCGTATGTAGCTCTTCATCAGAAACTGACCCGTCCAGCGGCGCGGTAACTTCGTCACTGATTTTATATATTTTTTTCTATGTCTCACGAAAGTTATAATAAGGTTAATAACTTATCTAATATTATATAAAATAATACTTTCGTAAATAGATCGCAAAAGTGTACAAATAGCAATTAAAATCCGCATCAACAGTGCTCGTAGAGTGTACGCGCCGTCGTTTTTTCGGCGGCGGTCGGTGTAATCTCAAATCTCCCGCCGCCAATTTATTTTCATTAGCGATCATCCTCGGTTAATTTTATTCCCTACTTACCCCGGGAATCGGGAGACTCCGGGTTGCTTGTGTGGAGACGGATTGTTTAAAAATAATTAACATTACTCTTATTACAAGTACATATATTATTACAAGTACTTGAATATTTTGATTTTGGTTACAGTGTGCCTAATTTCATTATTTAAACCCTTTCACAGTAATTGATTTATTTCTTCGTCTTATTTCATTATTTATATTTTATACTTTTTATTTGTAAATTTTATAAGTTTTGGTTTTACTCGTATACCTACTTAAAGTTAATGCTTTTAAAACAAAGGTAACTATGAATAAGGTAAGTAAAGGTGATATTAGTGACCGAGCGAGTGAAGTTTGGCCAAAAACTATTTCGAATGCCCGAATTAAGGATGTCAGGCTATCCAGTTGTCCACGTGATTTCCGGCTGTTCTCACCTATAGGTGGCTTCTACACATTTACACGGTGATACACATTTTTGAGCAGGTTTTTTTAGATTGAGATTTTCGTTTTTTTCATAATGGCGAAGATAATGGCGTTTCAAACGCACAAAAATATATTTCAGTTAGGTATTTCGACACAGACTTTCGAGGACTACAACTCACAGAGAGAAGAAAAAGTACCCAGTACCTAACTTGACTTTTGTCTAAGTGAGGGAATAAAATAAAAGGTCTGTCTCCACACTCGCCGGCGGCTCGCGGTCTATCCTGAGCCATAGTATCTTAATTCATTTCCACGGGATAATATTATTTTTTTACTCCCTCTCGATGTAGAACGGCTTCTTATTTTTTATTCATTGCGTCAGCCGTCAATTGTTAGGGGTCTAAAATTAACCGTTTCGAGTGAGCAGCTTTCAGTGTCATCGAATTTGTATTTAGAATGTAAGGGTGCTTAGTGCAGTGTTGTACAAAGATTTTGTGTTCAAGGTACACCTAGGTAACCGGAAAATTTCGGAGATACATTATAACTGATAAATGTGATTTGCAGCTGTGTAGGACTGTATGTATGTCTCTTCTGTCCATCTTTTTAACTTTATGAGTTATCCTATTTTTCTGAGGCACACCAACGAATGGCCACGGTACCAGTGTGCCGCGGAATATGCTTAGCGGAATCCTGGCTTAAAGAGTAGGTAACTAACTCAATAGAGCACTTGCTGGTATAGGATTTCCAGACATCGGCTTTGACATGTGGCAGTCGGATTTTATAATCCGCCGTATAACATTACGGCGATTATCAAAAACAGGGCCGTTTTGAAATGCGGTGGTTCAACGATTAGCCAGATTGCGATACGTTCTTCAATAAGGCGGCCCACGTTTAGCCGCATCGTACGAAGCGCCGGAACCGCACTACTAGCAGCAAAGTAGGTTAGGTTAGATTAGAACTGCAACCACAACAGCGAAGCAAATCTATTCTAAGCTATTATTACTAATTACATATTTATTAGTGGGTACTCGTCGTAAATTTTCATCACATGTGCAGCTTGTGGTTGAGCCTGAAGAGAAGTTTGTTTCGACATTGCCGAAATGTGTAATTTTTTAAAGAAATCTAAAGGTCCAAATCTCCGCCATTTTAGATTTGACTTACTCACAAAATTTCATCACAATCGGTTGAGAAATATTTAGAAGAGAGCAGCCAGAAAGCAATCTGGACGTCCAAACATTCTAGCTTCTACGTAACATACGTAAGACTTTTGGACCAAGCTAAAACGAAAACACTTCGCTCGCTCGGACAACAAACTATTGTATTGTCACATCTTATATTGACTTTCTCCTAGTTTTGTTTGTTTGGTCTAGTTTTGGTTTGGTTGTGGTGGTTAACACATTTTAAATAATGCATGATACTATCGGTATCAATTCAGCGTTTCGGTAACTTTTACGTCGTTTTAAAAGCTAATCTAAAAAAACAAACAGTTTTTCCGTACCAAAAACTGCAAGAAACACTATTTCTAAAATGCAAATGATATACAAATCAAATCATAATTCTACATACATTTTCGTACCGCGTCTAAGCCGCAGTCATAGTGCATCGTAGTCATTCGTTTCTAATCTTTGCGCGAATTAATTTGTCGCGCGACAAAATTAACGCATGGCTAGCCCCGCCCGCCCTGACATCTCGCTAAATCGCTCGTGCAGCCCGCTGTCGCCTACTTCTATAGAACTGATAATACTGCCGTCAGGGCAAAAGCATTTTTTAATGAGAGTAGTGATCTCACTCACGGCTGAGGCTATTTGGAACTCAAGAGCTTATTTAGTTCTAAGCAAAATAATGCTTTTAAGTCAGATTTTTTGCCATTGGAACATTAGGAATGTACATGTTTTCAGATATAAGATATTTGTTGCAACTATTGCAATTGGGATACATAGGAATTAACAAACAGCTCCTTGGGTTCCTAATAGTATCAGCTTACAGTACCTACTTTCATAAATAACCAAGTAGGTATATTGTAGGAACTTCCAACTATGTACATTACTTGATTTTGTTGCGTTTTGTCGATCGTTTGTCGTTACTAAATTGAAAAGATACGAACCCGATACTGAAAACTAACCATTTAATTTAGAATATTGTTGAATTATGAAGCATTTAAATGTCAAACCATTGATACAAAGATTAAAGCACGAAGAAAAATTTAAATACGTAACCTGGAGGAAGAGACCGGGAATCGAACCCGGTACCTCTAGTTTTTTCTTTGATCTTAGTATCAATCGTTTAATAAAAATGTGGTGTGAACATTAAAAAAAAAACAATGAGACGTTACATGTTTCATCAATTCGTTTAAATGTCAGTCAAACAAAATATGTAAAAGATAAAGCGTGTCTATGTTACTGGTGATATGTTATGGGTGACGTCACGCCTTTCTAAAAACTTTAACGGAGTATATATCTTCATAACTTTTTTTTTTCTTTGAAAAAATAATAATGACCAAATTTGGTACCCACGGTGGTAATATCTCCTATATATTAGTAAGCTGATGCCACCGTTCGTGTGGCGCTGCCGGCCTCAGGTGAAAAGATCCCACGCTTACCTACCGTCTGCCTCGTTAGCTCAACTGCCACTATATCTACTAAAATATAATAAATACTAGGAGGTGCTCGCAACTTCGTCCGCGTATTCTTTTCTTTGCCGTAAACAGATAAAAAGTATCCTATAACCATCTTTGGATGTCCAGCTATATCAAACTTAGCTATTTGTCCAGCCATTTCGACGTTATGCGAGGACAAAGGAAATTACGAAAATAGATGGCGCCAGGTTGGCACAGCGCCGCGCGCCCATACAAAACAAATGACGATCCTGCGTCACGCTATTTTTTTTTTCCTGAAATCATGATCCCTCTCCATAGAAATATGATTTACAACATAGATCTATAATTGTATATAATACAGACTAGAACTAGGTGCCCTTTGTGCGCGTAAAACTTTTTTTTAAAGTATCCTAAAACAATATAAATTGTAATAAAACCATACCAGCAAAACGACAAAGCAATTAAAGATGCTTTAATTCGAGCAAATTAATTGGTAACGGTCTATAAAAACAATTCCGTCTTAGAGGGACGGATATTTAGCTGAGGGTGGCTAATCAACGTTTAAGAGAATCGTCGTAACTCGGAGTCTCCACATCTAATTACCCTCCAACCTCCGAGTCATAGAAGAATTCATGCATTCAATTCATTCACGTCAAAAACGAGGTTCTCAGTTCGACGAAATGTCTTTTTTATGTTTCATGTATGTTATGATTACACTGAAGCGATATTTTTTTGTTAAAATGGTTGTTGGCTCTTTAGCGATAAGACCGCCTGTTGTTTACCTCTAATTGTAATTTTTTGCATTGTATTTCTCCTGTATGTTTTATGAGGTGTGCAATAAAGAGTACCTACTTGTATTGTATTGTATTGATCCCTTTGTCATGAGGTTAGGATTTCATGATGAGATCCTAGTGAATACGAGAGAACTCTTACGATTCCGGCAATTACTACATATTTTTTGTTAACTTCAATTAACAAGTTAAATTGTTCTCGAAAAGCACCATTTAGCTTCGTATACCATTTTTTTTTGTTTTTTTTTTGCCTTCAGGTTGAGTAGTCATTTCCAGTTTAGTCAAAATTTTTATTTATATATTAACTAGGAACTCGTGTAACTTCAAGTACCCTTTTAACAATATTCTGTTCTTTGATTCTCCAAAGAGCTCATGAGCGACGCTCTCATTAACTAGCGTTATCAATCGCCGTAGCCGAAATCGGCCGGATGTAATGTAATGATGAATTTTCAGATAAGACAAGACTTATACATAATTCAGATCTCTGAAAATATAACCCGACATTACCTGATTCAAATATTGCATTACCAATTGAAGAAACCTCAGACCCTAAATAAACATAAGTTTATTATACCTATTTCATTGTTGACTTAAATCCAAAATGATTGTCCATAAACATTTCAATCAAAAGATAGAACAAACATCGAGAACAATAGGGATCTCAAATCTCTGAACCACAGAAAAACGTCACCCCAACGCCACGAAGTGTCAGCCCTGACACGATTATCGCTCACTCGGGATTGTTGGCAACCCTCGATTTAATTTCTTATTCCATTAAATACACTTCTAATTTTATTCTTTTAATTTTTACGGCTTTCTTGACTCTCTTTTGTTTAAGATGGTAGAGACGTTTCCGTTGCGCTCGGCATTTGTTTTTGTTTCCCAGTACTTAGCCCGGTGCAAGGAGGAAGACGATTTAATCTTTTAAAATTGAATTCAGAATTGCTTTGTTACGTGGAGCACTTGTTTGCGATCTTACGTTAGAAGAGTATTTAAGCATTATAACGAGGATGTCTAATAAGGTCCTTCGCTGAACTTAGTCCATATCACATATTCATACAATGTTTACTAATTACATCGAAATATCGTTTTTTTTTTAAATCGTTATCTTCATACAAATCTATTTAGTCCCAAAGTAAGTTCCGATAGGCTTGTGTTATGGGCACCAAACGACTATATTGATAAATATATACTTAAATACATAGAAAAATATGAGCTCATCGCACAAATATTTGCCCCTGCCAGGACTCAAATCCAGGACCGTAGGCTCGTTAGACAGCACCAATGCGCCAACCGCGTCGTCGATAGAGTAAAAACATGTACCTGATTTCTTTACAGTAAAACTGAACTATAGAAAATTTATGATGATTGCTAAAATCTACCCTAGCATGCAATAACAGAAGTAAAACGGAGATGAGAGAAAATAAAACATATTCCACCATTAGAGAGCTAACGCTCGGTTTATGCGACAGATAACGCAAATGTATTCCGATTCACTCTTTAAATGTATTCAGATTCAATCTTTATACGAAGACGTAAACAGGATCGGATCGTAAACAATAAAGTGATAGCGTTGTGGCTTTTTGTAATCTGGTAGACGATTACGAAAGTGTCTGAATTATATAATAAATAATAAAATTAATATACCTTAAGCATCGGCCAACCTCACACAAAGCTCAAGAATCGTGGGGTTATGGGTACTAGACGATGATATACATACTTATATAGATAAATATGTACTGAAATACATAGTACATCCATGACTCAGCCACTAATATTCGAGTTTATCACACAAATATTTGCCCTTGCCGGGATTCGAATCTAGGACCGCTGGCTCACTAGGCAGCCGTTCAACCTTTGCGCCAACCGCGTAATCAATGTCAAATCCATCAGTTAGCATATTTTACTTAATTTTTTTTTTTCATCTGTCGAGAAAAGTAATCCTTAAGAGTATCAATTTTAATTTATCGATCATTGAAAATAAATCAATGGTTTAATAAATAGATAAGCATACGAATTTTGTCAATTACTTAATAGTTCAAATATATGTCAATAAATAAATATTATTACATGGCAGAAGAAAATACCACAATAGTAAACGCACTTTATATCTTAGTTTATTTCGTATTATAGATTCGCCTTCTGATAAAATACATAGCACAAACTCTCGCCAGAAAGTACATAAGTTTGACTTGAAGCGATTTCTCGTTAAATTTTAACAAAGTTGTCTCTCCTTTGTCAAGTAGGTACGACGTTGTAAAATACTATATCTAAGAGAAAATTCAATAAAAAGCTAAAAGCCAATCTTATCTCCGCGAGAGGAAATTAAGAAACAGCGGCGGGCATCTGACACGGTCGCTCTGCAGATCTGTGCGTAGTGATGGGCACAACATCTATCGACAAACCTCACTTAGCATTTATCGATATTTTAGGCATTGAAAAGTAATTAAAGTGTAATTAAGAACAGCATTTGACGTGATTGCTTTACAGGTCTGTATGTAGCACCGTGCATTATTATCCATCTATATAACAAAACAGATAGTTTTATAAAAAAAATACTTTCGAACAATTTTCATTTAATTTAAACAAGTATAATATCGCAGTGCAGCACGAGCCTGCTGACATATGACCAAATGCAAAGTTCCATAGTTATAACTATGCATTTGGCCATATGTCATAGTTCCATTATAGGGTTTATAAGTTTCCGATTAAAATAATTACATTTTAACACCATCAATCTCAAATATACTCTTCGGTATGTAAAACTTTGAATTGATACTCTACTTGTTACTGGGATTGACAGGAATATTGTTAACGTTGAAATTCTAAATTAATTTAAAACATTAATAAGTACCAAAGTCTTGAGTTTTCGGGCGCATCGCTATACAAAACATTTTTTTAAATAGAGTGTGGTATCAGACATTTTAACGCCAAACTCGACATCCAAATATGGTAGGCCTCGTCCCATCACTAAGCATTTTTAAAAGATAGAGTGTTGAATGAGACAGCGACACGCCGGCTTCGACGTACAACCGCTGAAATAATTCCGCAGTGACGCCGGGAGGCGGAAACGCTGCCTTATCTCGCGAAAAATACCCACTTGTTCCATTTTTAAACAACTCACTTCTTTATTTGTGCACCCCCTCGGGGGTTCAGTTACCACATGAATAGACCCGCCGCCTAATGGGACTTTCAGTTACTAAGTCATCATTTTTAGGGTTCCGTACCCAAAGGGTAAAAACGGGACCCTATTACTGAGACTTCGCCGTCCGTCCGTCCGTCCGTCCGTCCGTCCGTCCGTCGGTCCGTCCGTCCGTCTGTCACCAGGCTGTATCTCAACAACGGTGATAGCTAGACAGTTGAAATTTTCACAGATGATGTATTTCTATTGCCGCTATAACAACAAATACTAAAAATAAAATAAAATAAATATTAAAGGGGGGCTCCCATACAACAAACATGTTATAGATTATATATATGTATAGGTACGGAACCCTTCATGCGCGAGTCGGGCTCGCACTTGCCCAATTTTTTCTACAATACGAAGATAAGTAAGGAGGTCGGCGTTGGATAATAAACGGGGGAAATACGCGTGTCTGCTCCGAGGAAATTTAAGGATCTTGATGACGAGTAAATATGGTAACTTTGTGTATTTCAGTTGGTGAACTTGCAATGAAAGCGCTTACTTGTAGCGTTATTTGACGGTTAAATCAAAACAGTTATTTTTATTTTTCTTAGTGTCTGGAAATATCTAAAAAATGCCTATTTAATACTACCTATGGGCTATTTTTGCACTACAAAACGTGATAGTGGTTAAGATTTAACTCGAGCAATTTTTTAACAGACAGTGTCAGTGATTGCATGGAATCTAACCACAATATTAATATTTTATTTACGTATACTAATACCATGACCAATGTTGTTTTGCATCACCTACTCAATTAAATTTTTTGTTGATCTACTCCGCTACCTAAAGGTTGTCTGGAAGAGATCGCTATTTAGCGATAAGACCGCCTGTTGTTAACCTCTGTCTATTTATTTTTTACTGTATATCTCTCATGTTTTGTATCCCTGTGTATTTGAGGTGTGCAATAAATGGATTCGTTGTTGTTGTTGTACTTTTATTACTTTTTGTGGGACTTTTGCACATATAGTATAGCTCATGTCTCCTTTTATGCCTCCTCCTTCTCTTTCTTGCTGTGGTCATTATCTTTGACCAGTCTCTCTCGGATGACGCACCGCCATTCATATAATTTTATACAGTATGTTATTATGAATACGGTGGTGGCTCAGGGAAACACTTTACTTGTTAATTTAGAATATATTTTAGACCGAAATACAATAATTAATAGGGTTGTTTGGTGGCGTCTCGTAGAGGAACCATCTAATATTTTATTATTATTATTTGTTTCTCATTTTTTTGAGTCACTCATATGTCCCGATATTTTGGAAGGCTTGCGTGGGGATATGGATCAAACACGTAGAGGCCCCTTGGAGAAATTTGCTGTGGCTATTATTATTAATCCGTATATGGCGGCTCGAAGCTTGTGCCAGTATCAGTTTGTTTGGTTTATAACCAATGCATGACTTCCGTGTTAAAGACTTATCAAAAAAATAAAAATTAAATTATTAAAACATGAGATGAAATGAACATGAACAAAGATGGCCGATGAATCATCTAATATTTTTATTATGTCGTTCACTTGACAAAGACGGAATCTTTATTTAAACCAAATACTTCTTTATTACCGCCCTACATCCCTACAAAAACTTCTTATCTCTTAAAACAATATTGACCTTTTAAACAGGAATAAAACATGGTTAAATTTTTTAAGGGGTAATACTCTAATTTCAATAGATAAAACAGATCATAACATTCATAACTCACCTGTATTCTTCTGGGTACAGTTTATCCGTTATCTGCACAATGCGTTCCGTAACAATATCATTACGGGGGCTATTCAACATTTTTATTATTGCGCTACTATTGTCTTATGGCGCGACGGTGGCAGATAACGCGGGTACACACGGTCGGGAAGTTTGGCAGACATAAATATTGGGGACTCATTCGATTGACATTGCTTGACATTAACATAAAGTCGTTTAAGCGATGTATCAGCCTCACGGGCATATCAACCGGTGGCTGCAGATCTATTTGAATTGAATTTTCGTAATAGTATTATTACGGGAGTCTATTCAACATTTTTATTATTGCGCTACTATTGTCGTATGACGCGACGGTGGCAGATAACGCGGGTACACATGGTCGGGAAGTTTGGCAGACAAAAATATTGGGGCCTCATTCAATTGACATTAGCATATAGCCGTTTAGGCGATGTAACAGCCTCACGGGCATATTAGCCGGTGGTCGAAGAGTTATGCTATTTAAAATAAATTTTCGTAATAGTGTCCTTAAGGGGGCTGCTCAACATTTTTATTATTGCACTATTATTGTCTTATGGTGCGGTGGTATCTTGAAATACGTGAAATTCGAGAGACGGAAAGAGATAGGACTGGGGCACAATTCAAAGTTTACATAATTATAGCAGTTTATGCGATTTCGTGTCGAGGCTTTGCGATATCCCAAATTTAGCAATATCACGGTACCTTTCAGCCTTCTGTATCTTCCTGCCTTCCGCTAGACGCGTTTTATGCCCGGCCTCTTCAACAACATCCTGGTTTTATGTACTCTACATTAGCTAACTCCAAAATTAAGATTCCGTATTGTTTTATGCATCACTCGTTATGTTTAAATCGTTTGTGCAAAACATTTATACGTATATAGGATTAAATAAATATTTGTACATTTTGTACTTAATTTTTTTTTTTCAGATATTTTCTATTTTGCTTAAATCTGGAAATTTTGCACGCAGTTCTAATTGCCCGTGTGACAAACCCGTAACTCGCAGCCGAGATACGTTGCAGATTTATGTCGGTAATGTTTGTTGTTTCACCTCGCGAATAATGCGGTCCCGAGATTTATGAATAAGCCCCACTGTTTAGGCGCATGATTGGTGGTGATAAAGGACGAGGTGACAAATTGGCGCGGTCGGTAGGATTTCTTAATCTTACCTTTGCTTATAATTGTATGCGTTGTAAGTTATACAGGCAATAGTGTACCGATTTTTTAAAGAGTAAAAGCGGGACCCTATAACTAAGCCTCCACTGTTCGTCCGTCTGTATATATGTCTGTCACCAGGTTGATATTTTCACGGATGATGTATTTCTGTTGCCAATATAACAAAAAATACAAAAAAAAGTTAAAAATTAATTAGTTGTATGGAGCCCTCGGTGCGCGAGTCCAACTCGTGCTTGACCGGTTTGTTTTTTGTGACTAAGCGCCACTATTTAGGCGCATGATTGGTGGTGATAGACGAGGTGACTAATTGGCGCGGTCGGATTTCTTAATCTTACCTTTGGTTGCCATATTGCTATATAGTTTCGATTTTATTCATATTTTATATATGTATATAAAAATTGAGTCAGTCAAAACACAATTAATGAAATTTTAGTAGCATCTATAATGTAACACATACAGGGTTCTCGCAAGGAATCCAAATGCTTTTAACATCGGATTCCTGAGGTCGTATGGAGTAAAAAATGTTATATGAACCTATGTCGAAATATGATTTTTAACTTTTTTTATATTTTCATACATAATAAATAAATTACCTTTACTTCACCAGTAAAACAATGCTTTAGAACGAGCTGGCAACGTTTGTTATTGTTATCTCTTTTCATTAAAAGGGGAGTCAATGTCATAAAGAAGTTTTCTTGTTGAACAATGTTTTTTTCAAAACAGGCTTTACTTAAATATGCGATCTAAACTCCTTACTCATGAATCTTATGATTTATCTAATGGCTGCTCTATACTCTCTTTTAATAACTTTGCTATTAAGGTCCATGGATTATGATTATAATACAGACTGGCCACTAAGAAATAACCTTTACTCGTTTCTATTATAACTACTTTTGACAATGACTCCAGTCATATGACAAGTCATTGTTGTGATTGATTTTAACGGTGTTACGTATGTAATCTCATTATTACAAATAATAATTACATTGGCCATCGAATAAATTGCGGTGTCTAGCTCACGCAGTCAACCTTTATAACAACTGAAGAAAAATATGTTTTTGAATACTCCATGGTGCAAAATATCACAAGGGTGGTGTAAAACTGAAAAAGATTTTGCGGATTCTAGTTCAGCAGCCGTGGATTCCAATGAACTGCACGTAGCTGATACAGTGAGAAGCATACAGCAATTGTTAAGAATAATCATACTGCTTTTAGTGTAATAAATAAATAATTTGATTAATGATTGTGTTTGTTTATTTAGGGAATTAGTAACATGATGTTTATTGTAAACTTTAATCAAATAAATTAGGTAATAACAAAGTATTAAATACATATTACATATGACCAGTAAAAAAACAATACGTTTATTATCACGAACTATTCAGTTTTCAAGGTTTTAACTAGATAACGCAGTTCTCACAACTTAAGCCATCATTTTTCCACCATCAAAAGGGATATCAAAACCGGCTTCATACTGTGCAAATCTGTTGTACGAAGACTATCGTTCTAGGCGTATTTATGCTAAGACTCTACATAATTAATTTCTTAACTGAATTTTTGAAGGAAATTTGTAATGATTGACACATAAACAATGATCGTGACAGAAACGGTTTTCAATAGTCAACGTTTGTCAGATAATGTGACGGTCTCGCAACATCGCAATGATAAAGATGATTTACACGGAGATGTTTTAAAACAAAAAATGCTAATATCTCGAAAACTAAGCCGGTTTCGGCTTAATTTATACGACATTTTATTTTCTACACATACTCAGGAATGCGCTGGTGAAATCATTTGGATTCCTCGCGAGCACCGTATATATATATATATATACAACATACATATGTTACATTATCAGTAACAGTTCAACGCTGCAGTTCGACGCTACTAAAATTTCATTAATCTTGTTTTGACTGCCTCAATTCAT
Source organism: Apotomis betuletana (assembly GCA_932273695.1). Taxonomy (NCBI): domain Eukaryota; kingdom Metazoa; phylum Arthropoda; class Insecta; order Lepidoptera; family Tortricidae; genus Apotomis; species Apotomis betuletana. The sequence goes on along the minus strand of OW026301.1, from coordinate 21,416,066 downwards.
AGTATAAAATGAAAAGTATGTAACTAAACCTTAACCAACTTAAATTATGATCTAATTAAACCTTTCTTAAACTATTGGGACCTAAACTATATGTACATAAATCCCCTATGTCGCTACCATTGGGTAGGGTGCCCATTTATAGTTTTAAGATTTTCCCCTATAATTTGTAGTATAAGACGGTATTTATATTTTTTCACGACTTCAAGGGACTATAGATGATGGTTTTAATTTCAACTCGATACCTCCACGCCCACGCGTCCCAAAGGGTCTTGTCTTGTCTTGTCTTGACAAACAGACGGAAACGCAGGAAAACATTATGATCCTATAAGGGTTTCGTTTTTTTCTTTTAAGGTACGGAACCGTAAAAACGATCAGCTTATAACAAACTGGCGGTATTGTAGTCAACTACGGTCAATACATACAGTTTTATCATCCCGTCTACCATACATTATCTAGATATCCGTTTTTAAAGTTACTCATTAATTTTAAAACAAATGCGATCTACCTCAACCTGTCTACAGCAATCCCACCCGCACAACACCGCACTCGATAACTACTACGCCTTATGCAAATACAGCCCGAGGGTGCTCGCGGAAGATACCATTAATCATTATCTAAATTAATTTCGAACGTTTTACAAAATCTCCTCTTAGTTTCTTAAAGTCACAATAAAGAGGATCTTTGCGGCGGGCCCATAACTCATCTGTACTGTAAGATTACTGATCTTTAATCCCCCTCCCGCCTTCAGTTAGATTTACGAGCGAGGGAATTATACGCCGGGGACATAGTCAATGAAAAAAGTTTGCATGTGGGGTACTAGTTTGGATTAAGGACAGGTTTTCTTTCAATTTTCTTTTGATTTATTACGTGTTTTGGGATTTAAAAATAATGGCTACGGCTGAAGTTTGCGGGCGCTGGGAGAAAAAGAGCGAGGAACATTTTTATTTTTTTCATTGTGTCAGCACATTTGGAAATAAATTATCTATTTTGATCTTCGTCAAAGCATACTGATGATAACTAATAACTGTATTTTATTGACTGTTAATATAGTATGTGACGCAAATGGTCGTGGGGTGTGGTAATCGGCCGACGCATGTGTGTTGCTATGACCGGCTACGAACGCGCGTTAATTTTGAATAAGCAAAGGTGGAAGGTAGAGCCTATTAGCACTCAGTTGTGCGTCGGTGTATATGTTTCTACAGTCTGACCAAAAAGAGTACAGTCTGACCTTTTTGGTCAGACTGTAGTAATCGCGCAGTATGCCAAATGCTGAACTTTAGAGATGCGTTTTTAAATTATTATATCATCAAAATGCACTTAAATTACCGTAGTTGGCTACTTTGCTTTTGTATTAAGAAACTTGCCATACAATTCTCCGGGAGAAAACATATCAATCTCCGACCGATTTATTTATTTATTTATTTAAACTATTACACATATTATCAAATTAGCACAAATGGCGGACTTAACGCCACAAGGCATTTTCGACCATCAACCAGGGCTAAACAGAAAAATTTAGTTGGTGCAGAGTCTATTTATAGGTATGCGAAAAACCGCGAGCGAAGGCATGTTCCGTGGGGGCGAAAGGAAAATAAATTTACTAACAGTTGATCTACCTAAGTGATATGATTTATGGATAACCTTTGTTCGATTAGATTAATATTAATGGAGTATTTAACATTTAACAACCGTCAACATAAATTACCCATATTATGCTAAAACTTTATAAAGCAGCGTAGCAGCCGATCTTGCGGCGTTATTCCATAATAAATCACTTTTTCGCCGTGAGATAACCCCATAAATTTATTAATCTTTAATATCTAAGTTTGAAAAATACGCAAATACGTACAGTTTGCGAGTTAGCTGAAGGAATATTTATAGCTGCAACTTTATTTAATATCAGTGGAGCCTTATTCTGCAGCGGAACTTTTAAGCTGAACGCTGTTATTGTTTCTTAGCGCTAAAAAGAACTAACAACAAAACGTGGTATACATAATATATGACAAAAAGGCCCCGTTTATTTCATTTAACATCAATAAGTCAGTTAATCATTTTGAATATTATACACCTATGATATTTTTCAATTTGACTCTGATGTCTATTGAGGACCAAAAGTGGCAAACCATGTTTTTGGCCGATCGTATTACGTCTATTAATTGTTGCATCTGAATTGGTAGTAGGACTTTATCATTAAATCTGATTTCCGTTGTTTTTGAGGTATTTTAATAATAATACCTATACTATACTTACCTTGTTACACAGTTGTAGAGCCATCTTTACAGAATATTAAGAAATATTAAATCGAGTTAAAAAAATATGTCACAGTTTTTCGTGTATCAAATTTAGAGACCCAAAGGCTCACACAAAACGCTTTATCTGCACCGTAACTTCCAAAATATCTCGCTGAACTTTCCAACAAAGGTGTAATTGAAAGATCGGAAATTCCCAAGCAAGCACATATTTCAAACCGCTCCTTGCCGGATAATATAAGAAGATAGAGGACAGAGTCGGATATAAAATATGGGGTCCTTTCATGAATCTTATTAAGATATCCTCCGAAAATAGAAAAGGATGCCGCTAAGAGACATCCTCATACGTTTGAGCGGGACAAATGGCTATTGCTCGGTTTATATATTAAAATAATACAGACCCGGTTAAAGAGGTGCGACGCGAGGATATTTATAGTCGCTATGAATATGATTTTCTTTAAGAACTGGATATAGTTCCCTTAAGAGGTATTAGTGTCAAATGGCTATTATTGTGTCGCGATTTCGCGAATTACGGTTAGATACGATAGTGATAATATACTTTATTTCAGCTCTTACTTAAACTAAAAACACAACGTTATTCAGTTCAGTACGTTGTTTACTTTGTACTTACGTAGCTGATTTAACAACCTAGTTTTTAGTGTATTTCAATTCGCATTATGGCCGCGACCATAAGCCTGTCGTCGCGGTCGGGGTAACCCCCGTCCGTGGTGGCTAACTAGGCTGTATTGTGATGTATATGTATTTTTGTATTTCTAATTGTAATTTTAATTTGAATTGCTATGGAATTTCATAATTCTACCATACATTATTTTCACTTAATTTGATTTCATTTCAAATAAACCAAAGTCATGTCACCACTTTTCAGCAACATAAAAGAGCAAATTCTACGGATGAATAAATATCGATGACCATGCCCGAATGAAGACCTAGAGAAACAACACGAGGATGAGGCGGCCTACATGAACGATGAAAGAACTCTTCATCAAACAATACCTATCCATGGAAAAGTTTGGAGGAGACCTTCGTTCGAGTGGGCAACAGAAAAAGATAAAAGTGATGATTATGATGAGTTTTCTAAGTTTATTAACGGGCACCATTTTTGTCGCTTGCATCGTCGTCTATAGTTCCCATAGAACTAGCATAGCTTAGTTTGGAACTAGATTATATCGATTTGTACAAGATTGTCCTTAATTGACCGAGCGAGCGAAGCGTCGCCATTTCAGCTTGGTTTAAAATTCTTTCTTGTTTTTGGATTATTCGGATGACCGAATTCGAGAAACATGTCCGTTTGTCTCCATTTCCCGATGTTGTTATGAGTTTTTGTGAGCCGGTTTGTTAATTATATAGATTTGATTTGTTGATTCAATGTTTTTTTTAATAAAGGCGTAGACATGGGGATACAAAACGTAAAACAACACAAATTTCAATTATTTCAAATCCATTAGTATTTATTTATTACACACTACTACTAAGCACCGTATAAGACATGATAATTTTATAAAAAAACATCATCTAAGGAAAGGTTGAGGGGAAGCGAGGAAGACAAAAGCCAAGAATAAGTTACATTAAACAAATTAAAGAGAAGATAGACGTCATGTCGTATAGGGAAGTCAAAGAAGTGGCTATGGATAGAGTAGGAGAAAACTACATATTCATCAGGTACACCGACAAGAGTTTGACTCTTAAATCTATGATGACTAAGCATAGTCTAAGTAGGGTAGACCGAGGCGATTCGGATCAATTTTTAGTTAATGTGAAATAAAACCAGCTTGTTACAGTGTATCATGTATATTAATATTATTCTGGATACAGTGGTTATCGAACTATAACTTTTGATCCAATTCGCCCTGTGATCCGAATCGCCTCGGTCTACCCTATTATTCTCTGCACCTGATTGTACATCTAAAGTCCTCTTATAGTGAGACTGTACCCGAAACTCATAATTCACGCAAGTTTCTTTCAGAAGTGCAGCGCGCGGTATCTCACATGCAAAACAACTTCGGATACATCGGTTACCGAAAACCGATAATAAACTTGAACGGCGCCACGGGCGTTTCGCTTATAAAACGGAATTTAAATTACTTAAACTTATCGAATATTAAATCTGATGTTTTGCCACAAATTAACGTTGAATCTGTCAATGACAGAGGACCCTGTAATCAGGTTTATTTTGGATTGGTTTGTTAGTGATCGTTTTGAATTTAACTAACTGTAATTATTTTATTGTTTTTAAGGATCATTTGGAGTTATGGGTTGACAGGAATGAAAATGAACGGATGAAAAAAATTCGTACTCGCGCGGTAAACTTAAATTCTATAGCATTTTTAAGCTTGACCACGACTCAATGTTGTTTGAGTCACACGAAAATCATTGCTTAGTTTAACTAGTAAGAAATGTGTAATTTCTTGTCTCTTGCAAAATGGATGTCTTTTTTCTGTGGATGTTCAATGTATATTTATTCTTAATTTTATATTTAATCTAATGAATAAGCATTTAAGATGAATAAAGTAGGTTTATTAGGGGTAAAATCACTGCACCTGTCAACGAAAAAGCTAATTGGTAATACTAAAACCACACCAATATTTTTGTAGTTTTACTGTAGGTGGTAATTTCATAATCATAAACTAGTGTATTTTCATTAAAAATAAAAAGATTAGGGTGTCTGAAAATTATATGAAATCGTTTTTGAATCTGATGAACAGTAGTTTAAATTAAATACATTATTCAAAATTCAAATATGTAAATGTCGCCAGGACTGCGTAAATTTCACTGATCAACATATTCATCATACGCAAAAAACCGCACACGTAAGAACGCTCTTATCATTCAATTCCTCGATTCAAGGGGCGATATGCAAAAATTTGCCGTCTCGTTTATCCTCACATAAATAACATTAGCTGTGGGAGATAGCGTGTTTGTAATTACGTATAAATAATAATTCGCGCCGTAGATTACGGTTACGGATGATTCACGGTTACGGCCCTGATTGAGGGGGAGGCTTTTTGATTTTTTCCGTGATTAGAGGGATAATGGGCGTGTGTGGAAGTTACTGGGAGTGAGATTTCGTGATGCGGTGGGAAATCTCAACATAAAGGTCCGTATAAGGGTGTTAAAAAAATACTTTTTCCCCGAATAATTTTTCGTCGTATTTTTCACTTCATCGAATCTTCGGTTCTCGGACTGAAACGTCCGTAATATCGTTCGTGGGGTAATATATCTTTTTTGAGATGAAAAAAAAAGAACATACGCAATCGCCATTTAAGGTAATAACTTGAATTAAATAAACCACTGATATTTTTTTTTTCAATTAAATAGTAATTATTAAGTCATGAATTTATTGTACAGTTAAAGTTATATTATATACTTTATTTATTATCCAATAAAATGTAGTTTAATTAAATAGTTATGATTCAGCGTAGACATGTCCAATGACTTCCATATCCAAACTCTCTCGATTGACGATTAAAAAAGATGGCACCTTACATAGGTGCCATCAGGTGGTACACAGTGTATACTGTCATGCATGATGTCTGATTCTAACTTAATTGGTACCTATAATAAATGTATTGTTCATTTAGTATTTTAGGTGATAAATATAAATTTCGTATCGTATTTCATTTAAATTTGGTGCCTTACTTAGTTCCTCATATTACTTACCTAGTGATAAAACAGTCGGGTAGTCTAAATAAGCCTGGAATATATAAATTTTATGAATAACATATGCTAACATAAACCTATAACTATGTTGCATATATAAAGTAAAATCTCTTCCGCAAATCAACTCCAACGCTTATCAAACTCAATTTTAAAGTTTTCACGCATGGTTCCTTAATACACTTCCTATCCCCAAAGTAAATGTGCAAACAATATAAATATTCATTAAAATTATGGCACGCTTGCATAAACCGCTTCACAGAAGGCAATGAAGAAGCATACGTATACAATTTTCCTTGAATATACCTCCTTCTTTCAATGCTTTACGGGTGAGATTTGGATGCGTCTTATAGGATATCTTACGTCTTTTCTAAACATTAGGTATTCTTTAGCGTAACGTAAGCTCAAAGGTGGCATATGAGATGAAATTTCTATTTCTTATCCTTCGCAATGAGCATAATCAAAGAGATACGGAGAAATATTATAGCCATTATTCAAGACGGGGTTTGTGCTTACAGATTTATTTCCTTAGAGTTGAGTATTTGTTGTCGGCTTGATGAGAGCTCAACGTAATGATAATGATGGTTGAACGAAATTGTGATTTTTTACCGACTGTAGAGTAGCGGCAAAGCTATCATATCTGTGTATATTGTATGAAAGGTGCCACATTTTTACAATCTCAAAAGGTTTTAGAACAAAATACTTATTTAATACAACGTCATCGACATTGAACATGTTTTAAAAAATACGCTCTTTTCTTTTGTTAATTGACCGTCAGAACTATTTGGAAGTTCCAAATACCTATAATAGTAATTAGAACTAGACTAAACTGAAAAAAAATACATATTTTTATAGTCGCAATTTATTATACCTACTATTAGCAATCTTCATTTGGACCCTATCAATCTTCAAAGTAAAAATTTGAATATGATAGATTTTTTTTATAGAAAAACTATGAATGAGAAATGTTCGGGTCTTACTTGAAGTGGTAGTTTTGCGATGATATAAGTCGCTGTCAACTTTTCTCCTTGATCCGTCATAGTAATATACATATTGACATCTTTTTTGGTATGACGTTAATGTACAAATTCAGTTAGTGCCTTCCTTTATTCTCTAAATCTCCAAGAAACTGGCATCTGCTTCAAAACACAATACTGCTTAAATCCATCGCTAATAGGCGCATAAATCAGATCTTAATGCGGGCAATAATTAAAAATCTCATAGGTGCCGCTCGCTCCTGCAACACTTAATCGTTACCCCATTTGATACATTGCCAAATAGCCTACCTCATCCCGCGTTGCAACCTTTCCAAACCAAACTGAACCAAATTCCCTTTCCGCCCTTCCAAGAACAGTCTCCGCGTCTCACGCCGACAAGGTTCCAAGACGTCAGCGTAGATAGGAGTATTAGGAAGCGTTTACACGGGCGGCACGTACAGTAATAAATAATATAGTAATCAGTGCGATTCCTTACATCCCGGCCTTATTATGAGAACCTACATTCAACATTCGCTAATGCCGCGGCTTACTAGCACATGTGGGACGAAAGATTCGGAGAATTTATTGTACTTCGGCTTATGAATCATAAATAAGGGCTAATTAGAATTGTCTTGAGAATAGGTGAGCGGGGAGAATGGGATGGCTTATCGTTCGAGTTTTCTTGTAAGTTAAAGGATACACAGAATGCTGAATATTGGTATCTCGTAAGCAATAGGAAGTAAGTACATAGTGTATAATGTTTTTCCATCGTTTTTTGTCGGAAAAGTTTGTTTTAGTACGCTTTCCCTATAAACTTCGGTGAACAATTTGAGATGGAAATATAAATCCGAGCTTCGCCGACAATAGAAAAACTTTATGCACAATAATATAATCTCTACAGGAATATTTTAAAATTATAGATCGTTATTTTATTTTATATGCCTACCTATTTAGTAATCCAAGTAGAGGTCATTTTGTCATTTTATATTTAGTTAGACGTAATTTAGTTTTACAATTTAATAATAGTATTTTTATAATTTGTTCCATTGTTTAGTCTTAAATAAATATTCAATTGCATATATATTTCACCCCCATGAGATATATTTTTTAGAGTTCCCAAAGAGTACTAAAATCTATTAATATTACTAAGCCTCTATCTGTCTGCCTGTCTTTTTTAAACCTAATTTAGTACACCCCTTGCCCTTTTAAGCAGTTTTTTGGATGACAACAGTTTTAACCTCATATCTTTAATGATTTGACAATGAGTGGCTAATCATTATGTCGGTCGCAGAACTGTTGTAATGCCTGTAGTTATGTTTCTAAAACTTCGAATAATACAAATGCAGGTGAATCTACAGCTGACTACCTAAGAGTATTTTAGCCACACAATATAAAACACATAGATATTATATCTATGTATAAACACGATTCACATATTTCCCGTTTGGCATATGTTCCTTTGTCACTTGCATTTGTTTAATTATTTATTTAACCCAAAGTTAGCTCATATCGGCCGCGGGCCGCCGGCACGCACGCCGATAATTCCAAAGTGTGAAGTTATAACAACTTGGAGAAATAAATCTTTGCTGCGCACTCGCGGTTTTTGGGCTCTGACTAGGGTTGCCTCGGCGTCCAAATAATAAATATGAAAATTTCTTATAAAATTGAAATTTACTCGTTTTTCTCTCATTCACCAACGCCCTATAGTCACCGACATCGCAAAAGGTAGCCTTAGTGCTGGAATACCACAAGCAGATAGTAGGACGATATTAAAACACGGCAGAACCGACCAGAAGCAAAATCATCATGATCAAAATAGAAATGACCGGTACGACTGGTTACGAACATGTGCCTATTTTGTCTGAGCCACGGTGGAAAGCAGAGTAAGACATCCTGATGCACTCTGGTGCGTAGTGAGCTGGTTTTGGTAGAGCATACAACTTGCTTAGTTACTTAAAATAAAACACGTCGCTCTTATTTTAAGTCAGTTAAATATTGCTTATATTAATATAGTTAACCAATCGCTGATGATAAAGCATCCCTCGGTGCCTATTATAAGTGGTAAGGTAAAGAATAGAAAGTAATGTTGCCGCAATAAATTAATTGACGCTCAAGTTCTGTAAGCGCGCGCGGATCCACCAAGTTTCGACTATTAATTTGGATCTTCACCTACATTTTTTATTACACCGCTCCGATTGGTTACAGACGCACGCCTATATTGCCGAAAAATCCTCCTTGGTGCGTGCTAGTGAATAGGCTATTTATCACTACTAGTGGCGCAGAGTGCAGAGTGCCTTGTCACAGCAGATTAATTTATTCAATTACCTAAAACACATAACGTCCTAATTTTACGTTACTTAAATATTACTCAGATTAATAACCAGTCGCTGATGATAAAGCATCCCTCGGCGCCTATTATAAGTGGTAAGGTAAAGAATTGAAAGTAAAGTTGCCGCAATAAAGTAATTGAGGCTCAAGTTCTGTAAGCGCGCGCGGATCCACCAAGTTTCGACTATTAATTTGGATCTTCACCCTACGCTTTTATTATACGTCTCCGATTGGCTACAAAGTACAAACGCGCGCCTATATTGCCCGAAAAAAGGTGGACACGGGCTCCCTGGTGCGTGCTGGTGAATAGGCTATTTAGCACGACTAGTGGCGCAGAGTGACTTGTCACAGCTGACAAATTTATTCAATTACCTAAAATACATAACGTTCTAATTTTACGTTACATAAATATTGCTAAGATTAATAACCAATCGCTGATGATAAAGCATCCCTCGGCGCCTATTATAAGTGGTAAGGTAAAGAATTGAAAGTAAAGTTGTCGCAATAAAGTAATTGAGGCTCAAGTTCTGTAAGCGCGCGCGGATCCACCAAGTTTCGACTATTAATTTGGATCTTCACCCTACGCTTTTATTATACGTCTCCGATTGGCTACAAACGCGCGCCTATATTGCCCGAAAAAAGGTGGACACGGGCTCCCTGGTGCGTGCTGGTGAATAGGCTATTTAGCACGACTAGTGGCGCAGAGTGACTTGTCACAGCCGACAAATTTATTCAATTACCTAAAATACATAACGTTCTAATTTTACGTTACATAAATATTGCTAAGATTAATAACCCATCGCTGATGATAAAGCATCCCTCGGCGCCTATTATAAGTGGTAAGGTAAAGAATTGAAAGTAAAGTTGCCGCAAAAAATTAATTGACGCTCAAGTTCTGTAAGCGCGCGCGGAGCCACCAAGTTTCGACTATTAATTTGGATATTCACCCAATTTTTTTAACACCGCTCCGATTGGTTACAGACGCACGCCTATATTGCCGAAAAATCCTCCTTGGTGCGTGCTAGTGAATAGGTTATTTATCACTACTAGCGGCGCAGAGTGCAGAGTGCCTTGTCACAGCAGATTAATTTATTCAATTACCTAAAACACATAACGTCCTAATTTTACGTTACTTAAATATTGCTCAGATTAATAACCAATCGCTGATGATAAAGCATCCCTCGGCGCCTATTATAAGTGGTAAGGTAAAGAATAGAAAGTAAAGTTGCCGCAATAAATTAATTGGCGCTCAAGTTCTGTAAGCGCGCGCGGATCCACCAAGTTTCGACTATTAATTTGGGTCTTAACGTACACAGAGATGTGAGAGTGTGTGTTGGTACACAAGTCGTTTAAGGGCTAAGGAATATTAGGCGGGCGTACTTGAGATGTTTTTGTTGGTGTTTTTCAAATTCCCTTTCGATACCGCGCCATTTATGGAAATACTAGCTTCGCCCCGTGGTGTTACTCGCAGTTTATCAGATGAAAAGTTGCCTATGTGTTAGTCCAGGATGTCAGCTACGTTCCTACCAAAATTAATGAAAATTCGTCCAGCCGTTCGAGCGTGAAGAAGTTACAAACACACTCACAAACTTTCGCTTTTATAATACTAGTGTGATTGAATTAATTCAGTTTTTCGATTTCTTTCAAAATGGCGGAGATTGAAAGCATAAAAAAATAAAATTTCAGCAGTATCAGAACAAATCGCGAAGTGTAGAGCTGACAGAGCCAACTTAAAAGTACTTTAATTTGGGCCTCAGACGACTATAACAATATGTTTCCTCTCTTCAAATATCACGCTTTAAACCCGTTCTAGACCTTCCGATCCTATCCGATAATCAGGATCGGAGTGGAAAGTCTGGAACGGGATTTAAGATTTCCCATTTGTTTAAAATTACAGTTACTATAAGCATAAAGTGTAATTTTCGTATATTTTTAATATAAATAACAAATATTAACCCTTGCACAGACGAGTCCCAGTATGATTACCATAAATAAACTAACATGACATCTAAATATCGGGCAACCCCCGCGGGCCCAAACTACGCCATTTACATCTGATTGATTCGACATTAATGACACCTATACAAAGTTTTCGCGTCTAAATGACTACTTTACGAAATTTTACGCGTTAAATTACATTACTGAGAACCAATAAATTCAGATACGATTATTTTGGGCTCATACAACTCGCAAGTTTGTTTAACGAGTTAGTAAATCCCCTAATTGATATGTTTTGATTTTATCTAATATCTATTGAAATTTAATGGTTCTGCATCAAATAATTCATCTTTACTTGAGAAATAAATTAATAAGCTTGATACAGTTGATAGCAAAAAAAGAAAAAAAGCGCTTACTATAATTAAAACTCGTATTAATACTTTCGTGAGACATATTTTAATTATTGTATTAGGCAGTTTAGTGACGAAGTTACCGCGCCGCACCGCGTAGGGCAGCAGTCCCTGGTGAAGGGCTCTATACGAGTTCGAAACATGTCGGGTCGTTCCTGGTTACACGTGAGTGTAAACCGGTTAATACAATACATAACTACTACGTATAATTAACTCTGCACCGCTTACAATTTTTCTGCTTTGCCCTAAGGTTGACTGGTAGAGAATGCCCCATGGCATTAAGTTCGCCGTTTGTACGTTAAGTTTTTCTTTTGTGCAATAAAGTTTAAATAGGTAAATATAATTAAAAAGTGCAAGTTTAAGAAATCTCCTTTATTTTAAAAGCAAATACTTAAAAGCCAAAATGTGTTTTTAAGTGATTAAACTAAACTACTACTTAATAGAGATTACTCGGTACTTGAAACATCGAATCAAATAATAGCCGCCGATCAAAAAAAACACATGTCCAAAATCGGCTGAACGCTGAAAAACAAGTGCAAGATTGTAAACAGTTTTTAAAAAACATGGTGGGTGAACAAGGATATTAAAACAAGTGACTAATCAAGACTGGAATACGAAATATACCCGCCTCAAATACAAATAAGACCTTTGAAGAACAGAACCCTCTAGAACCCGAACGAAGCAAGATGAACTAAAAGTTTCTAAATCACGTGATGGGGGAGTAGACACGAATAAACAAACGACTATAATCAATCATAATTGAAGTTTCAAATATGAAAACAAATGAAATCGAACAACAGAACGTTCCAGAAACCGAACGAACGAAAGAAAAGTGCAAGATTAGGAAAAGTTTGTACCACGTGGCGGGTGGGCGGATCGACTCGCGGCTCATCCCCCACCTGTTGCTGATCCGGATATAACTGGATGGAGCGCGGGATTGTCGCGGATTCGGTCGATCCGACACGCCTAGCCCGCCCCCGCGGCTTAGGAATCTTGAGACGACCGCATATACTACTATATTACTATGTTACTATATTTACATACTATTATAAAATTCTAGGTTTGTATCGAAAACCATTTTTCTATGGGGTCATGATTTCCGGAAAAATCTTAATAGCGTGATGCGGGATCGTCATTTCGTCGGGGATAGTGCAATACCGCGTAAGTAACAAGTGTAGATACGAATCAATATTCAAACAAATGCTAAGTATTTTATTGAAATGAGAGCTTTATCGACAGCTGTTAGTTCGTTTAGTTTCTATGGGCGTACGGCGCCGTGCCAACCAAGCGCCATCTTTTTCATAATTTCCTTTGTCCTCGTATCACGCCGAAACGGCGGCTGGACAAATTTTGGCCAATTTTGATACACATGATAGCGGACAAAGTTGCGGGCGCATCCTAGTATTACTATACAACTATTGAAAACCAATTTTGTATGGGAAGGACGGATTTCAACCACATATCGCGGTACAGTGGTATTAGCTGGACATCCGCAGGCTATAGGATACTTTTTCCCCGACCATGGTAAAGAAAAAGCGCGGCCAAAGTTGTGGGCATCTTCTAATCGGTTAAGCTGTTACATTTAAACTTTATTGCACTACGGATATACATTATAAAGGACAACAATGAATCCAATGTAAAAAAAAATTGTTTGAGATAAAATTGACTGTGTTTACATTACCAATGCACCCGCCCAAAAAACACAATTTTATTTGTTTTTGTAAAACCGAAGCTGCCAGATAAATATTGAAATTTCTTATGCTCGATATATATGACCAAGTTAATTATATGTAGCTTCAGACCAGCATGTATCAAATTATTCCCTCGCCATATAAGTTCCTATAATGCCTATAAAGGGTGTATGTATTGAATCGAAGTTCCGGTCAGAGTGGTGACCCGAAGTTGGTCGGAGATCGCCGATTGCACAGTACGTGCGGACACAAGATGCTCTGGGAGGCACTTTGCTGTCCGATACTTGGAAATTAGCTCGAGGGCCAAGTGGCACGGGGGTAAACGAGGGTTAAATTTCGGCCTTCGTTTACTTAAACAGAATCCTTGGTTACGCAACTTTGAGGGCTATTGTCCGAAAAATAACATTGATCACTTGGCGTATTCCAAAAGTTGTCGATCACATACTTTCAGATTTTGATTAATTGTATTATTACTTAATTCGATTTTTTTCATCACATATGGAAGTCTTCTTTGTTGCTTGGCATACGTCGTCTAGGTTTGAGCCTTATATAAGAGTATATTCGGAACCCAATTTTAATACAATAACATTTTGAATCAGGTAGGTAGTCTGTGATTAGCCTAGAGTCTAGGCCCTAGACTCTTGCACTACTATTCCCAAACGCCGTAGCTGCCTTAAAAAAATCAATTCCTATCTCCATATCCAGCGACAGATTGCTTGACAGGGTGGATCCTAGATAAAATTATTGATCAACAATATCACCATCCAACAAAATTATTAGATTCTGATTAAAATCTTGCGCCAGATCGACGCCTTCCTAGCATTAATGGACATAGAGGCGAGGATAAACCTGTTCATACTTAGAATGAATAGTAACTCAGGATTATAACTCTAAATAACCTGAACCCTCTCGAAAGATTAAACTTTAGTTAAACCAAATCTTAAAATTGAAAACTCTACTTAAACTACAGTAAGCAGTGCAGTGTCACCGGACCGGCTCCTTGGTCATCGTGCGGCAACCGTCTTTGGAGGCATTACCGAGAAATGCACTAATGCCCCTATACCGTGGAAAACTGTTAAGGGGCTGGTTAGAGGCTTTCAGATACTGATATAATTAGTACATTGTGCCAACCACTTTACAGCTACCCGTCTATATTGGCATTTAAGACGTTTATGGAGTGTGTTTGTGTTTGGGTCGCACTGATTGGAAAGTAAGGCATGCGTAATATCAACGAGTAGGTACCTAGTTACTTAATTTTATTCTCAAACGATTTTTTTTTTCATTTTTATTTTGCGTGTTTGGGTCAAACTGATTTTAAATTAAGGTTTGCGTAATATCAACGAGTACTTACTTAATTTTATCCTCGAACGGTTTTTTTCCTTTCCAAGTCAACAGCAAATTCAAGATTCTTGGCGATTCTTGGAAGGGAACTATGTTTTCTACGTTATAATGACGTTAAAAAAATTACGTAAATTCTTTATATTCACTAATTCTATAATATTATGATTTCATAATCGACTAAGATAAGAACCTATAAAATACTTACAAAGAAATACATTCCAGTATCATTTTCAGTATTCAAAACAGACTTGTCGAGGACTGGGTGAACTGGAGAAGTAATGTTCAGAAAGCCCACCACATCCTGGGATATTGGTTAGCTAGAGAGAAATTAAAAATAATGAAATATTTACATGTTTCCCAAATGTGTAAAAAATATTTTATATGTATCTTTTATTTTTCCAGAAACTTCCGTTCTGTAACAAATTGCCCGTAATCCCGCACTAGGCGCTAAAAACTATTAGCATGTAGGATT
The DNA here is from genome assembly GCA_932273695.1 of Apotomis betuletana. Lineage (NCBI taxonomy): Eukaryota > Metazoa > Arthropoda > Insecta > Lepidoptera > Tortricidae > Apotomis > Apotomis betuletana. Next base: position 21,400,985 of record OW026301.1, on the reverse strand, counting down.
CCATAATTGATTGAATTTTTCATAGAAAATAATCATGTGAAACTTGATTGAGTCCTATCACAGAATTATTTTATGTTCTACCGTTTGCATTTCATCTAACAAATAAAATTTTCATAAAAAAGTTTTTGAGACACGCTTTTATTGCTGACTGTACTTTCTCACCGAAACGATAATGGCTCATAAAGGCCATTCAAAAGAGCCCAAACACGATGGATTATCTTGTGCTGGTTAGGAGTTCCTACGGCCATCTTCCGTCTCCACCATCAGCTCTAAAATACCAAATTATTGTATAGTCACGTTGACTACAGATACATGTAAAGTTTTGTTTAGCTATACGACATTTAGGAGGAGGTTAAAATTTTCTTCCAACTTCCTATATTTGATAACATAATTTACAAACAAACTAACATACTTAGTTACAAGTTGAAGCTAATATTAGCGTAATAAAATATCATCATTCTACTCTGTGTACATATTTAACACGAAAGTATCGATCAACGCGCACTAAATAAGACGACAGGGCCTCTATTCTCAAACCGAAGCATCAATATCTCTTAATTGCCAAATATCGTCTAGAAGGGATCCGTCTCCACTAAACCGTTAAAAGGACTACTAAGTGCAGGATCGGGGGTCGATTCCCCGTTTTGTAATTCGATTCAGTGCCAATTAGGAATTTAGTTGTCGTGGGCCGACTTGCGATGTCTTATAGATGAACTGTTTAAACCTATATCGTATAAGTGCTTTCAAAGATGTATTTAATAAGAAGGGTTGATTCTATCAGTAACAGTGGCGTAGCGAGGGTATGGCAGCTAGGGTACGCGCCCTGGGCGCCATTCAGCGGGGGGCGCAAAAAAAAAAATACTAAATACCTATTGAAAAAAGAATTGCAAAAATGGAAATATAAAAGTTTTTTTATTTAGTATACATTTCTGCGAGAACTGAATGTGGATGTTATTTATAGTCAGGACCAGCCTTAGCCATACAGGCACCTTGGGTGAGTCTTTCAGTGTGTGACAATCTAGGCGCCCTAAGACTTGGTGAAAGAAATGCCCGTTAGGAGTCAGCAGCCCCTTCTTTCTCCTTTCTTCGCCGCCCTCCTATTATCGTCCCACATAATACTTAACTTTCCAAATATTTGAAAACCGTAATGTTTACACTTGAAATTTTATCTTAATTACTTCATAAACAGAACTTTATCAACTTTGTGGTAAAAAAAATCTCAAAAATCTGAATTAGGTAATGTTAATCGGGCTTAAACCTCTATCAAACCATTGAAATTCATCCGCGATTCCCGCGCTTTATGTTTCGGCGCATTCTTCTGGGGGAATATCATAAGATGAGCGCCGTGCCGAAAAAAGAAGTCTGTTTAATTTCCTTTGAATCGCTTAGATCACCCAACTCCACGGTATAAAACGTAGACGTACGAAATCGCAAACGAAAAAGCTATAAGCATTGCTTTTTAGGGTTTCGTACCTCCGAATGAAAACGGAACCCTTATGGGATCGCTCGATTGTCTTGTCTGTATGTCGATTGTCTGTAAGTTGTTACGGTCACGTTGATTTTAGAAAACTCATGCGCACGCGCCGCCGGCCCCCGCAACCGCTAGTATGTCGCTGCATTTTATATCTAATATCTTCTAAAATATTCATTTAAATCACATGCGGTAAAGCCATAGGGAGGCCATATTGATCTATATTAAATGCATAATTTATTTTAAAGTAGGTACTTAATTGGATAAGGAATAATGCTGTGTTACTTAAAATCGCTTCGTAAATAAGCCTCGTAAAAAGTAAAGGATAAAAAAAAAAAAAAATTTACAATAAAAAGAACCGACTTCAGTAAAACTAAAAAACCAAAAATATCCTATTCAAGTACAGATTACATGTGACTCACCCTTCGAAGTCGATCCCAAACCACTCCGTTCTTATATTTATAGTTATATTATAGTTTACGCGAGGTTTGGCACCGACTTCGAAGGGTGAGTCACATGTAATCTGTACTTGAATAGGATATTTTTGGTTTTTTAGTTTTACTGAAGTCGGTTCTTTTTTTTGTTAAAATTTTTTTTTTTTTTTGCTTTTAGTGGTTCTAGTGGCCATCTGTGGTGTTCATCATCAGTTTCCTTACACCAAATCCTATTTACTGAATGTAAATTCTTGACTTTATCAATAAATTACCGAAAGCGCCGTACATGTCCCTATAACATTTGAAGAGTTCCCTCGATTTCTCCAAGATTCCATCATCAGATCCCGACTTAGTGCCAACGGGACCAACTCGGAGTTATACCCTTTCGATTAAAAAAAAAATATTGAAATCGGTTCACGGTTCTCGGAGATATCGAGTAACATACACAAAAAAAAAAAAAAAAAAATTAGTTCGAATAGAGAACCTCTTCCTTTTTTTAAAGTCGGTTAAAAATGGTTGCAAAATAACCATCGCGGACTTTTTTGTAATACTGTAGTACATTATTTTGAACTATCTAGTAGGGTTCAGCCAGCGTTTGTAATGTAAGCGCAAAAAATGTGTATATTTACGACATCACATGAGAAACCTCTAAAATTATCAGTGTTTCTCTACTATATTATGCATAGGAAATGTATGTAAAAATGTACTGTATTATATATAAATAAATAGGGACAGACAGCAGAAAGCGACTTTGTTTAATACTATGTAGTGATAATTTATTTACGTATTTTTACATCATAGAGTTAGACCTACTCGTCTGATGATAAATGAGGCAGTTGATTCTTTATTATGGCTGAGGTAACACAGATAAAAATTATAAGCGACTCAAAATAAAACGATTTACAAATTTCGCACTCGCTACGTGGTGTTTTCATCTGGTTGTATTATGTATGACACCCGCCCCACACACCCGAATTTTTTTCGCGCTCGCTACGCTCGCGATTTCAATATGGCCAGGTTAAATCCGATGATCAACAAGTCACTTACAAAAATGTTAACGCTTTACAAACTTATATTTTTCAAAAAAGCGTCAAAACATAGTCTCAGTAGGTAATTAATGCTCCCACCATTTGTACCTCGTACATACCTGTACTTACTTATTAGGAACTACCTTCATCTATCCTGATACACACTTTGGATGCACTGAGTGGTGGGTTTATCTGACGTTCGAAGAATGTCAGTACCTCTTTGACTCGCTCTCCCTTTTCGCACGAGGTAGGTACCTACATTATGCCTAGTACGGTCGCGTCAAATACCCACTCACCACTGTGGCGCGCGCGCATTCCCGTTAGTGGGTTTGTAGATCCCATTGAAAGTACGTCTTACTGTGGTAGTGAGATCTAACCAGGTTTGATATAGTTCAAGTCATGTCTAAAGATAAAAAAAAAAAAAAAAACTGTGTAGGTTTTGTTTTTAGGTAAAATAATTTACCAAGGGGCGCAATTTCAACGTGTGCCCTGGGCGCCATTTTACCTCGCTACGCCCCTGATCAGTAATTTAGAAGGCGACGTTGAAGTCTTGTTAACAGTATTGTTTTTAATTGTGATGTTTCTAATGATACATTCTTATTACTTAAAAATACCAAGTGAAATTAGTTTTAAAAACTTTACAAACTAGTGCTCTTCATAGGGAGTAGTAGGTATCATTCATTACATTTATCGCGAGATAAATTCAATGATAAAAAATCCATCACTTCACATTTATATGAGTGCAAGAGTGACGGATGCTTTATATCATTTATTTATCGCATGATCAACCAGTATATAGGACAACCCCTGAAAAATGTAGCCTAGCCACTCCTAGCAAAATATATATTAGGTACCATTCCTTTCTTACGTTTTGTCGTCCGAAATAGCTTCCATCGGCCACGCGGAAGACGATAACAGTACCAAATCGTATCCTGAAATGGCGGCAGCTGCACTTCGGAAATGAGTTCCTGAGAGATGCGCCTACATATAGTCGCAATATGGCCTTGCCACATAAAAGGACTTTTCTTGAAAGATAAATCACGGCACATTAGTCCTTCTGTACAGGGACCATAATGGAGCCGATGCCAGATCTACTGCAATAATTTTCCGATAGAGACTACAATACACATAACAAACTCAACCTACATCTGGTACTTACATGCGTGTTTTTAAATACAGGTATCTAAGGAATGTGTGAGTTTCGTTGGTCAGAGAACTAATGTCTCTGCTAAGAATTCTCTAACGCTCTTTCTTCATGTTTTTTAGAACATAAACTTTCGTAAGAGATCTTTGATATTTTTTTAAATAACGGTTCCACACTCATCCTTCACACAGTCGGTACATGGTTAAGTCCCAAGAACGGCCCTACATCTTTCAAACTCGTATGGATCCTCCTCTGGGACAGTGATTTGGGAGAGTAAGATTCAGTGGACTGGCCACCGCGAAGCTGAATCATTCCTTATTCATGACCGTGAGTGAGACCATCATTATCAAAATGATTAAGATACAGAACCCTAAAAATATATCAACACAAGCAAAATAACGCTCCACAAACTACCAAGTCGTTGCGTAATCAGCAGCGTTGCAAGCCATTTGACACTGGTACAGTCGCCGAATAAATATGGATCTTTTAAAGCGGGCGGCGCTCCTAATTGCCTGGCAGATGGAGCCGCGCCAATTACAGACGTTATTTAGCTGACTGTACCGATAAAATGGCCGGCTCCTGCGGGGAAATTTGCAGCCAGATAAGGGATACAATGGTCAGGGAATTTGTCAAAAATAAATGGACCTAGGTTTGTAATGTACCCGAAATAAAATGAAAGGAAGACAAGGAGTTCTGATAAGGTTCGTCAAGTATAAGAAAAACGCGGATAAGATTTATCTTTGCAATCTCTTAATAAGCCATATCGTATCTACTTATAACATTGATAGCGAGACAGTTTTCAAACCAGGGAAATTCCACGTAAGTGTAATTTAGAGTGATCATTTCATTGTATGTTCTATTATTTCTGGTGAAAACATAGTATTAATTTATCGCTAGATAAGTGTTATTTTTTAGTTACGCCAGATAAATATTGATACTTAAAATATTGAAAATTGCGTATCAAATAAAAAAAAAACAATTTAAATGGTCACTTCTTAACCGAGTCCAAAAAAGGAGGTTCTCAGTTTGACCTGTAAGTATGTACATATTATGTGTTTGTTCTATATTACGCTTCGCTTGCGTGTCCAACTAACGCTTTTTTATAGAAAAGTAAAGTTTACGGAAACGAGCATACCCTCGTATTTATTCCCTCGTATCGTATAGGATCAAAAAAAAATTAGGTTGAATTTATATCTACGTATATTTTAAAGTAAATATTACGTTGGCTCTGACAATCGATTAGCGTCACTGCATTCACAGTATTGTCAATGTGACGGGGTGCAGCTCAGTGGAAGTGCAAACAAAAGATAGGACTTGAATTATGATTTTATTTAGAGATCATCTACGATACAAGGCTTTAGCACGAATGCCCGGCTCCCTTTGGTATGTGACAGAGACGGCCATAATTCTAAATATTTAAATATATTTTTAATACAAAATCTAGTTGCCAGTTCTGCTGTCAACAACCAAAGAGATCCTTACATATCGTTATTAGGGAAAGCTAAAAATATGAAAGTGTACTTTGTTCTAAAGTTCATATTTTTTAAGATAGAATTTAGTAGGTACCTCCAGTGGATTTAGTAAGCTACGATCAGGACCCATTAGCCTGACGATTGTGCGGTCTTGATAGTGCTCGTTCGGCGACACTCACGACCACCAAGTTCAAACAATCGTCTTCCCATATAAATGTACGATAGTTAAAAACAAAGCTTGGTTAGGCTCTAATGAATAGTATAAGAACTCCAGGAAATATCCTTCTACCTCTGGTGTATCGACGACGGGTTATCCTTCCTAAATTGCTTTATTACTATTTGATTCCATCAAGTTTATCTCTAGAACTTTTATAAGACAAATCCAACCTAATCTACGGGTTCTACGTTCTATGTATGTAAATGAAACGGTAAAAAATATACGAATAAGTTTTTGGGTCCGTAAACCGTGAATTGTTGGGATTTCACTTAATAAGACACAATTGTCAAATTAAAAGTCAGAAATATAGGCGTGTGAAAAGTTAGTACACCATCTCACCTTCACCTTTCTGCCTCTTGTGTTTGGCTTTACTATAGGTATTGTATACGTTTAATATAAGCTTCTTATTTCGATAAAAGCATAATTTTGACTCTATAGTAAATTAATATGAAATTATCATTTAAATACCTACTAGTTTACAAACGATGTTTCTGACCTACTTATTACTTTTGCTTGATATTTTGTCTTTCACCAAACCTGTGATTTTACACTACGAGTAGGTAACAAACGAAATTAATCTGGGACCTTATTCGAGAATGCCGTTCGAGAGTTCGCCAAACGTCAAATCTCTATTAGATAACAGTGATGTTGCCTTTAAACTGTCATTAAAATGCGATGAGCTTCAAGCGACATATCTCATTTAAATTTTGGAAATACGAAGGCGATAATGATTGTCAAAAATGCTATTCATGGATATTAATTTCGTAAAACGTAACTGACTAATTTCACGCATTACCCGGTCAAGTTAAGTATGCGCCTGTTATCTATTAAGCCGTCACATACAAAGGAGAGGCAAATTAAGCGCGACCGGATTGGCAAATATTCGGCGATATTCTAGGGATATCCCACTTGTCAAGTAGGAACACGTCAAAAGTAACGGATGGCGATGTAATAAAGAGATCTCCATCATCTCTCTAAAATTGGTCGAATTACCTCCCTGGCTTATGGTTAGCTACAACCTACTCACCCTCACCACTCCGTTACATCTATTTTATGTAGAGGGTTAATATTTAGGTCAAGTTCATGCTGGGGCTTAAACTGCCACATCTATCAAATAGAATATTAGAACAAGAAATATACAAAATCTTGGAACAATTCGATAATAAAGAATTTGAATATTGAGTATACAATTTAAATATCGATAATAATTAAAAAAAAAGTCTGATTTGTACTTCACTTTTAGAATGGGAGAGTCTATTTTACAAAAAGCCTAGATAAATTTGATTGGTATTTACAGGCACGCTTGTCTAATATCTTGTTATAATTATGACAGGTTGTACATCAGGACAGTCCCTAGCACAACTGTGGTTACGCGACTCTTTCTCGCAAGACAAATATTAACTACCTCTTTTAATTGAGTATTGTGTGAGAGACGAGTTTATATCGCGTCAAGTTATGGTGGCCCAGCAGGATTAAAAGTGTGGTTTAACGCAGACGATAATTTGGATGGTCGCCCGAATTAAGAAAAAAATTATAATGTGCGCGGTAGTTCATATCTCGCCAGATAGTAACTGCGACAGAGGTTATTGTACATCAGAACAGTATGACAGTTTGTGTTGTGTGTTGGATAGTCGCTCTTGCCCTGCGTATCGAGCAGGCATTGGTAATGTGCGCGGTACTAAGTTCATATCGCGGGTTAGTAACTACGGCAGAGGTTGTTGTACATCAGAACAGTATGACCAAGGTCTGTGTTGTGTGCTGGATGGGCGCTCTTGTTGTGTGTGTGCCTGTGTAACGAGTAGGCAGTGGTAATGTGCGCGGTAGTTCATATCCTGCGTGATAGTAACTACTGCGGAGGGGGTTGTACATAAGAACAGTATTACCTAAGCCCCTGTTGTGTGTTGGATGGTCGCTCGTGCCCTGTGTGTGCCTGTGTAACGAGTAGGCAGTGGTAATGTGCGCGGTAGTTCATATCCTGCGTGATAGTAACTACTGCGGAGGAGGTTGTACATCAGAGCAGTATGACCAAGGCCCATGTTGTGTGTTGGATGGTCGCTCGTGCCCTGTGTGTGCCTGTGTATCAAGTAGGCAGTGGTAATGTGCGCGGTAGTTCATATCGCGCGTGATAGTAACTACGACAGAGGTTGTTGTACATCAGGACAGTATGATCAAGGTCTGTGTCGTGTGCTGGATGATCGCTCTTGCCCTGTGTATCAAGCAGGCGTTGGTAATGTGCGCGGCAGTTCATATCGCGGAATAATAACTACGGCAGAGGGTGTTGTACATCAGAGCAGTATGACCCAGGTCTGTGTTGTGTGCTGGATGGTCGCTCTTGTCCTGTGCGTGCCTGTGTAACGAGTAGGCAGTGGGCATGTGCGCGATAGTGCATATCGCGCGTATTAGTAACTACGACAGAGGTTGTTGTACATCAGAACAGTACGATCAAGTTCTGTGTTGTGTGCTGGATGGTCGCTCTTGCCCTGTGTATCGAGCAGGCACTGGTAATGTGCGCGGTAGTTTATGTCGCGCGCGATAGTAACCACGACAGAGGTTATTCGTTCGCTAATGTACCCACAGCTGCATCTCGTTTGCATTCTGTAATACAGGCTTCTAGAGCATTCTGTTACACTAAAAGATAAGGCTTTAATATAAATGCAGTATAATAAATATTGTGGGTCTTGTAGTATTTTTCGTTTTATTAGATAACAAACATATTTCACTTTTTAGGGTTCCGTAGTCAACTAGGAACCCTTATAGTTTCGCCATGTCCGTCTGTCCGTCTGTCCGTCCGTCCGCGGCTTAGCTCCGTGACCATTAGTACTAGAAAGCTGAAATTTGGTATGAGTATGTGTATGTATGACGCCGACAAAACGGTAAAATAAAAACAAAAAAAAAACTTTTTTTCGGGTACCTCTCGAACACCTAAAGTGGGGGTGAAATTTTTTTTCGTTTCAACAATAATGTGTGGGGTATCGTTGAATAGGTCTTTTAAAAATAATAGGGGTCTCTTAACATAATTATTAGATAAAGTCAGCAGTTTTGTAAATATTCGCTCCGAAAATAAAAGAAATTGTGTCCCCCCCCCTCTAACTTTTAAACCACGGGCCAAAAAATTATGGAAAAATTCATGAAAATGAGGCCTTATAAGTACTTTCAATGAAAACTATATTGAATTGATAGAAATTAAGTAAAACAAGAGGTTTTGCAAATAAAGAAATTACTTTTATTTCACACAAGTTCCCGTCACCATAGTAGATAATAGACAACAGAGTTAGCACGACAGTGCTGCCACCACAAACTTTAAGTAGATTATATTGTTCTACCAACACCCCCCCTCAATATAATCCCTATATCCTTTACATTTTACTTATACAAGAGATCATGACAACATAATTACATTAATTACTATTCAGAAGTTAAGCCACAGCTATTTATGAACTTACATAACAAATTTTTATTCAATGCCTTAGTAAACATGTCAGCTGTCTGATCTTCTGTTTTAATATATTTTAATATTAATGTACCTTTTTTAATTAACTCCTTAATATAATGAACCCTTATATCTATGTGCTTTAATCGCTTCACACAGTCAGTACTTGCTGCCATTATGGCACTTTGGCTATCACTGAGCATTAAAACTGGACACACATTTTCAATATTAAAATCCTGTAATAAATTTATAAGCCAACAAGCTTCACTTGCCGCCATACTTATGGCTACATATTCTGACTGCGTAGAAGACAGACTGACACTAGCCTGCTTCTTTGAGCACCAATTAATTAAACAATTAGCAAACTTGAAACAATAGCCAGTTGTTGATTTTCTATCTTTTAAATCCCCTCCCCAATTTGCATCGCAATATCCTATCAACATATCATTGTTACAGTTATAAACTAAGCAATAGTTTATTGTATATTTAATATATCTAAGTACTCTTTTTAGGGCTATTAACAAAGTATTATTTGCATGATTCTGATATCTGCTTAAAATTGAAACCGCGATACAAATATCTGGCCTTGTTCCTAGTGCTGCATATGACAAACTACCTATAATTTTCCTGCATTTCCTTTCAATATTTTTATCATTTGATTTATTTTCTTCTAAAATTTTTGCATTAAAATTTAGATCCATAGGTGTACACATTCCCTTACAATTATGCATATCAAATCTTTGTAAAACATTTTCAAGATATTCTTTTTGACTCAATTTTGTGACACCTTTTTTTAAATTTTGTTTTACATGAATACCTAGAAAGTTTGACACTAATCCCAAGTCTTTCATCTTAAATTCTCTGTTTAGCATTGACTTAAGGTCACATATTTCGCTGTTATCATTTCCAAACATTAAAACATCATCAACGTATAACAAAACATAGGTTTTAGAATTACCTACACATTTTGTATACAAACAGGTATCACTTTGAGATCTCACAAAGCCATGTTTCATAATAACAGAATTAAACTTATCATTCCAGTATTTGGGCGATTTCTTTAGACCATACAAAGATTTATTCAATTTAACAATATTTTTATTGCCACTATAAGCACCTTCTGGTAATTCTAAGTATACAATTTCATCAATGTTTCCATATAAAAATGCCCCCGTGACATCCATCTGGTAAATGGGTAATTTTAATTTTGTAGCTACTGACACAAATAATCTGAAAGTTATATTTGCTACTGGTGCATAAATTTCACATGAATCAACCAAACCATTTTGTTCAAAGCCTCTGGCTACCAACCTAGCTTTATATTGGTCACAATTTTTTATTTTAAATACCCACTTGCTACTCACAGTCTTCTCACCAATAGGGTGCTCACAAAACTCCCACGTATTATTCTCTTTCAAGGTTTGCAACTCTCTTTCTATAGCTTTCTGCCACTTGCTGGCATCCTTTCCGCCCATAGCTTCTTTGTATGTTTTTGGTTCAATTACTTCAGAAGAAACATGATGACAATTATAGAATGAAGTCTGTTTTCTTACACGAGCTGCTCTCTGACGAGGTGGTATGTTTTCATCATCTTCTTCACAGGATCCTTCATCGCTGGTGCATGGTATGTATGTACTACTATCACTCTCTAAAGTTTCTGCCGATACATTCGGACTAACCAGAATCTGTCCAGGTGGCTGTTCCGTTCCAATTTGTTCCACTTGTTTGACACTCTCACTTGGGAGTGCTTCTCCTTCCGTTGGATTCTCTTTCCTGGATAATTGTTCCTCACTAGTACTTTCGGGTGTATCTGTATCATAATCTAGCTGTACTATCTTTTCTTTTATTTCTTGACCTCGCTCCAGAAACACAACATCTCTCTTCACCTCGACACTGTTGTTCTTTTGGAAAAACACTCTATATCCCTTAACATCTTCTCCATAACCAACCATTATTCCTTTTTCTCCTTTTGAGTCCCATTTTCTTCTCTTTTCTTTTGGGATATGGACATAGACAGGACTACCAAAAATTCTCAAATTATTTATATCATAATGTTTGTTGGTCCAAGTTTCATAAGGGGTTTTTCCAACCTCACTGCTGCTACTGGTTCTGTTTAAAACATATGCTGCAGTTATTATGGCTTCTGCCCACAGTTTCTTTGGTAAATCTGCCGCACACAACATTGTTCTAGCTGCTTCAGTTAATGTCCTAATTTCACGTTCCGCTTTGCCATTCTGTTCAGCTGTATATGGCACTGTAGTTTGGTGTATGATACCGCGTCGAGAAAATAGGTCTTGCACATCCTTATTGACAAATTCTAATCCATTGTCTGATCTGAAATACAGCACTTTATTGTTGGTGGTATTCTCAGCTTTGTTTATGAAGTTCTCAACGCATTTCTTCACTTCATCCTTCCCTTTAACGCAGTACACGGATCTGAAGTTCGAGTAGTCATCTTTCAGAATAACAAAGTATCGGGAACCTCCCACAGACGGCACCTCGAACGGGCCGCACGTATCAGCGTGTATAAGTTCACAGGTTCTATTTGTCTTCGTTTCACTGGCACTAAAAGGCAAACGATGTATTTTGCCCTTCAAACAGCTCTCACACTTTAAATTCGTATCGTCTGGCCCCGATATATTATTGTTTTTAAGAATTGTCTTAACATGTTGCATGTTTTGGTGAACTAGTTTTTCATGCCAATCTTTTAAACTCGATTGCACTTTAGCCACGTTTGCTGTACCGTGTTTGTAACGCACGTCTAATAAATACATGTCTTCATTACGGTAAGCTACCGCACACACTTTTTCTTGTTTAATAAATTTGCACATTTTCTTGTCCGTAACCATAATATAACCTCTATCCGTAATGCAATTGACAGATAACAAGTTTGTTTTTAATTCCGGCACAAATAAAACGTTGTCTATGGTGGTGTCTATCCATTTATCGCCATCATACACTTGCAGCGCCATCTGTCCGAAACCATGCACAGTGCACAAGTTACCGTTACCTACAGTAACCGATTTTTTTGATATTGATGAAGTATATGTCGTAAATAAATCACGATCACGGCACATGTGGTTACTTGTGCCAGTGTCCACTATCCACTGCGATTTTTGAAAATGTCCACTTTTATCGATGGTTACAAACGCGTTACTTTCTTTGTCCTTATTTTTTCTGAACCAACATTCACTTTTTAAATGTCCCATTTTTTTGCAGTAAAAACACTTTTTACCCCATTTGTTCTCACTTTCCGAATTATTGTTTCGTTTATTCCGGCACTCACTTTGAAAATGTCCCCTATTATTGCACTTATAACACTTAACGTCTTTCTTATCTATTTTCTTTGCAACAAAAGCCGATGATGTTGATTGCGAATACTCGCCATTTTTATCTTTTAACCGCTCCTCTTCTATTAACAATCTAGCGACGAGATTATCGTAGGTTTGTTTATCATCTGGCGCTGATTCCCACGCGGATACAAAATGCTTGTAGCAGTCAGGAAGTGACATCAGTACTTTTGTTATGACGAATTTTTCAGAAATTTTTTCTCCCATCTGTTCTAGCTGATTTTTCATTTCTTCAATTTTGGATAAGAATGTAGACATCTCTGTTCCCTCTTCGAACTTATATTGAAAAAATCGCTGTTGCACGATGTGAATGCTTGTTTCGGATTTTTGTTCGTAAACACTAGCCAGTTTCTTCCACATTTGCGCGGATGTAGTACAAGTTATAATATGCATCATTGTAGATTCTGACATTCTTGTAACAAGCCATGTTTGTGCTCTTGCGTCCAGCTTTTCCCATTTTGGTATTTCAGTTGCAGCTTCTGGCTTTACCTTGGTCCCCTGTACCACTTCTAGAAGCTCATGACTTCGTAACAAAATCATGGATTGGAATTTCCACACATTCCAATTTGATGCACCTTCCAGTTTAATGTTTCCGGACTTTTCTTCCATGGTGTGTTATTTTGTTTAATTGCCTGCTCGTCCCGTCCTTGCGTCGCAAGTATTATTTCTTCCCGCCGACTTAACCTCAAACCGTGCGCATTGTGCCGCGCCGGTGCCGGCCGTAATTTTTCGACGAAACAGTGTCCGACCCAAATGTTTTACTTTCTTTTTTTCAGGATTATGTGCCTGGACCCATAACCTGATAGAAATTAAGTAAAACAAGAGGTTTTGCAAATAAAGAAATTACTTTTATTTCACACAAGTTCCCGTCACCATAGTAGATAATAGACAACAGAGTTAGCACGACAGTGCTGCCACCACAAACTTTAAGTAGATTATATTGTTCTACCAACATGAATAAAATCGGACGAGCCGTTTTTGAGTTATCGCATAATTTCATAATTTTCATTAAAATGACGTAAGTGCCGCGCGGTGTCCTTGTACTTCGAACGTTACACATATTAGTTAACTGCCATATTGCATTAAAAGAATCCGCTCAATCTGGCGCGTATAATCGATGACTTCCAGAAGGTAATAAGTATTTAGAGTTACTTTGGCGTTTACGACCTTTTTTATAGAGCATGAAATCTTTCCCGTACCTAATTTAAGCCCATCTTTTGTGAAGGATGGGCAACTACGGAACCCTACACTGAGCGTGGCCCGACATGCTCTTGGCCGGTTTTTAAATTAGCACAGTTTGCTCTGTCTATTTAGCAAAGTAGGAAGTATAATAAGGCAATACACGACAGTATGAAGAATTACAAGAAAAAACTATTTCTTCGTATCGTCTCGGTTAGCATTTGTGCTCAACATTATTGGCGGCATTGTAACTTAGGTACGGAAGCTGAGACATATCTCAGATTCACAAAGAGAAAAAGAAAGTCGGGAGCCCGAACCGGGCGGCGACAACGCTCACACTATTTTCATTTCGTGTACTGCCACATTTAATTTCACTGAAATTCTAACATAGCTTTGCAAAAATGTCAACTATATTCCGCCTCAGCCGGTCGTTTCATTCGGATGCCTCGCTTCTTCATTTTCTGGAATGTTCCACAGTTTTGAGACGGGCTTTTGAGAAACTATAACTTTATGAAAACTTACCGGAGCTCCAAAGTAAGACGTGGCTTCTAGCGAAAATTTACCAAAGTGTATTTAATTTTAGTTATGACTTCTTTCTTAGCTTCGCGGACGAGTCGGAGGCATAATTATACTTACCCCGTTTTGTTTATCTTTCCGCCATGTTGTTTCGCGTCGCAGATTGCGTTTGTCTTTGTTTAGGTATGCCAGATATATACTTACAATAATTGGCATTACGTCTGATCCTTACAATAACAAAGGTTTGAAAGGTGAGCGAAACTTATCAATTGAAGTATTTGTCTATATCTGCCAATTCGGTACGATTTCTAAAATACGCGCACAAATAGGGACCTACGCGCTTTTATCATCATAGGTAATAGCCGAAAGATGTCCACTGCTGGACATTAAGTTCTTAAAAAGCTTTTGATTTTGGCAAAGGCAACCGAAAACTTAAAGTGACAGATCATTTATGTACTACATCGGAAGCCTGCTATCCTCCCAAAATATCGCGGAAGATCGTACAGTAAAATATAAACACTCCTTCAATGGGGACTGGATGGAATTTAAAAAAATCTTGATTTGTTTATAGACAAAACCACGTCCTGAAAGAAAAATCTGTAAGTAGCATAAAAAAATTAAAAAAGATCATAATGTTATCACTGCGGTTAGGTTACCGTATGATACCCGTACAAAGCGGAAAAAACAATTTCATCCCCATTCCCCATTGGGTCACGAAGGAAAACATAAAAAATTCAATGCTACTGGTTCATCGCAAACACTCAAACGGATCATTTATCGACATCGCAAGACTAGCCTTATAAGCCATCGAGCGATCGTAAGGCGGTAGTACACTGTAAAAGGCTGAGCCCCGCAGTCTGAAAGGCCGCTCCAATAGCACTCATTGGAGGAATAAGCCTGTTTCCCGACGACGGGGTTTAGATGCGCGACTCAATGCTGTTTTATTCTGCTGCCATCAATACTTAAAATGCTTGTGAACGGTTTAGTGATGTGGGTGACGTCGATAAAATATTCGCCACTGATATCGACATTATATGTTGCGTCACACTGGAAAGAACAAAAATGTTTGTATATTTCTAAAGATATATATTTTGGGATTGGGATTTCAGGAGTGGATCTACTATTGCAGAATTTGCAATTTAGCTATTTAATTAGGTAAGCTCTTCTTATACATAAACTAATTAAATTTAAGACAAATTTTCCAACACTCTAAGTTGCCGGGTGTTTATTAGTAAATAAATCTTGTAGGTCACTTACCAGCTAGTACCTAGCCGCTAGGCTTAGCTAATATTGTAGGTGCAATACACGGTGCTTCTAGTAATTATTTTTAAAATGTGACTTAATTGTCTATGTGCCACATTTCTTTCAAATATAGTCAAGGAAATTTAAAAACTTACCTATTTCGCTCTTATCACAGTAACAAGAAGGCTCATAAAGGTACGCGTTTCAGTTTCCTCGACGACAATATACATTCGACGGTTCACGCGTTATTGAGTAGCAAACATTCAAGCACCTTCACAGATTTTGACATTTATAAGACTAGTACAATTATCAAAACCATTTCGATGTTCATCGACAATGTTCCATCGCTACGATCCCATGCCTTATATAAAAGGATTTGACATTTGAGGCCGGGCGGGCGAAGTAGCGGATTCAGACCGAGACAAAGTCGCTTCCAAATACTTCTTTGATAATGGCAAATATTGAACAGATATTCAAATATAGAGAGTATTTTCTGTACGTCTGTAGGGTATTGCTAGTGATCTGTCTACGATTTGAATGAGTTGGGTTTGAATTATTGAGTGAGTTGAAATATTGAAGATCAATAAAGTTTACCATCGATAAATTTGTATCATCATCATCTAAAAACTTCTTCGCCTTCCATAATAACAGCGCCCTTGTAAATGATTATCTGACAAATTGCAATTTAAAAAACGTGACGTAAGTATAGTCGGATTAGAATACTTTATAATAACTTGCTTGATATTATAAGAACTTTGACCCTATTTGAGTTGGACCCTATTTACATAATAAAATAAGAGCGGTGACAGGTAGCCGTAATAGTTACCAAAAGTAATTGAGTGAACATCTAATATAATTCTTCCTTCAATTTGAATTTATGTATTCAATTTGTGAAATAAAAAATTAATTTATTGTACAATTCTCAATGTTAGCCTTCTCACAAGGTCTCAAGATACAGGCTCGGCCTAGTTTGGGACCCACTGGATATCTGATGATGTTTTTATATTTCTATCATGTCTTATGTTCTAAGTTTCCATAACAATATATTACATCACACAAATATTATAAAAGCGAAAGTTTGTGATTGTGTTTCTTAGTATTCTTCAAACGCTCAAACGGCTGGACTAGAGATGTGCCTTTTCTGAAAATTTCCGGAAACTTTCCACATTTTGTATGGGAAATTAGGAAAATTTCCGGAAATTTTCGGAAATGGCACATCTCTAGGCTGGACTAATTTAAATAAATATTGGTGTGGAGGGTACTGGATTATTACATAGGCTTCATTTTACCTGTTAAACCACGGGTAACACCGTGGGACGCAGAGTATTACATATTTCAGATCTATAAAAATCCTAATAACTTATCAGTTGACTCGTAAGTATCCGTCCACAAAAAACAGTCATAAAAACAACGTAAGAATAATCCATCGGTCAATTGATAGCTGTTTTGAACAAACGAAAAGTCACAACAAATTGGCATTTCCGAAGGGTCAAACGGCTTAAGTTATCAACAATTATGGGCGAGGGCAAATCCTAAGTGAGCACAAATAATACGGTTCTCCTTACGTATCATATTTTCTTGATCCGGGGGTATTAGGCTCCGGAAGGGTCAGCGGGGCCGTAATTCTTATGTTTCCGTGACGTATTGATATGAGTAAGAGGTTTTAGTGCAAGCATTTTTGATAAGATGCCAGTAACCAAGAGAACTATTTTGGTATGTTCATCTGTTTTTGTTCCCTTGGCTTATAGGTAAAAACTTAAGTAAATGACCTCTTATATTTTTCGAATAGGCATTCGTTTCGTTTGTGATACAAATTTTAAACATGTGTTGTCTATAGGAACAGATCACACCTACATACAGCAGAGCGGGTCTATGATGGTTGCTTTTATCACGTGATAAATAAGTGACAAAGCATCCGTCACGTTTTGACAAAATGTGTGGGTGACAGAATGCTAGGTCACTTATTTATAACGTGATAAACGCAACCATCATGCCTCAGGTCGTTTACTTAAGTTTATCACCTACATATACATACCTACAATTACAATTGATATTATCCACTCAATTGCTTCGAATTTTGAGTTGGACTCTATTTATATAATAAAATAAGAGCGGTGACAGGTAGCCGTAGTTACCAAAAGCAATCTAGTGGTTAGAAAAACACGAGGGAGATAGATTTCCGTAAAAATACGGAAGTACCTAAATTATGTTAGTTGTTTTAATATAATTATGATCTGATTTCACAAATTTACTATATACGGTATTTGATGACAGCTCAGCTACTCTTTATGAAATATGAAAAACGATTTGTTAGTATATAAACACTAACAAATCGTTTTCGATATTTCACTTTTTCGTCTCTATAATCTCTAATACTGACTTGTGACGTCATAAAAATCAGTAGTCAAAACTCGTCTTCTTTTTAGCTTTTGTCCAATTATTAATTATAGTAAATTGTCCAAAAGTTAGTGGTAGTTTATTTGGTTTCGTCTATTTTCGAATGTATCTTTAGTGGTTTCAATGGCATAATATTGTTTGACTATAGTTAAATACCGTATTATAGTAGTATCTTCTATATCGATACCCCAAAACTACCCGCAAATTACAGGATCCCATTGCGAAATATATATCAAAATGGACGTTAGAATCCCAAATCTTTAACAAAGTATCCGGCTCTAAGTCTAAGTAAGTGGCGTTCGGCGTCGGGGATTTGCCGGACCGCCTCTAATGGGTCTTATCCTTATTTATAGACCGCCGAAATAGGTGCGATACAAATTTTAAACTTTCCAGTTACCTACAAGTTTCAAAATATTTTGAACGTGTCGATTTTCTCAACAAAATAACAATCTGACTAACAGGGTTCTCTAATTTTGTATTTATGTATCCTATGTGTGTAGGTACATGCGTCAAAGAAGTCGTTTTGAACAAATTTTGTATAACCACTTCGTTACTTTATTTCGCTTACTCACTACCCTAGCTGTCTGGAAGAGATCGCTTTTTAGCGATAAGACCACCTGTTGTTACATACTGTATCGTTTTTGGTATTTCTGTCTTTTCTTTCTTTTTAGTTTGTAGTGCCAATAAAGAGTATTTATTTTTATGACTTATCTCCTTTAATTATCTTTCATCTTTATTCTTATTATTTTCTTTGTAAAGGAAGAATTTATTGTTTTCAAACACGTTAAGGTTGAATTTAAAAGCGTTTCCAACATAAATTGCTATACAGTGAGCTTTTGTATATTATAGGAACATCAACTAAATACCTTTATAAAATATTTCAAGTCTTTAAAATTTCTCTTCCTAGAATCCATTCACAGAAATGAGGCGAAATAGAAATAGAAATTCTGTAATTTCATTGTAGAGCTAAACAAGGCAGTGTTTTTGATAAATTACCTAATCATATCAATTGTTCAGTATTATTTATTTCATTATTTCACTCGATTATCGTGTTGTTAACTTATATAGGATGCGACCAGATAATTTCAAGACAATCATTGAGTATAAGTACACAATAGTTAATAATTATATAATATGTTGTATTAATGAAAATGAATATGTATTTATCTCTGGTTGGACGTGTAGCTTCGTGGCATTTAATCCGCATTTTATACGAAAAGATTTTCTTTTGTGCAATAAAAAATAATAAATAAATAGTTAATGGTATTTCAAATTGCCCATAACCTAATCTACTAAAAGGATACAAGTTAAGTTTCCGCACATTTTTAAAGTATAAAACCAAGGTACACTTAAGAAATACATCTTTACGTAACCCCTTCGATATTTTAATCGTCACAGCTTATCAAGTAGAATCCTCCCTTACAACTTTGATTTCAAGGGGTGAATAGCTACCGCAAATGAGTTCAGACAGCCGTCAACATCGAACGACGTTTTTGTAAGAGCGACACCTGGCGAGATTAATCCGAAGCACTTAGGATTTTGGAAGCGTGACGTTGAACCTGCTACTCTAAAGAAAATAGTAACCGCCTATCAGTTTCATATACACTTACGTCGTTTTTCCTTAGGAAGGTAGGACAGAAGATTGCTTTTAGTTGGAGATGTGAAGACAAATGACAATCTGCGATTGGATTGCGAAATCGATGTGTGGAACTGTGGAGTCGAAGAGTTGATGGAGAGACTGTGTTTTCGAAAGGTATATTTCAAATCAAGGAATTTTAGTATACAGGGGGGGTATTCGACCAATTTTAGAGAGATGATGGAGATCTCTCCATTTCATCGCTATCCGTCACTTTTGACGTGTGCCTACTTGACAATTGGCGAAATCCCTAGAATATCGCAACTTCGTCAATTCGGACGCGCTAAATTTTCGTTTCCTTTGTATGTGACGGCATAAATAACAGGCACATACTTTAAATTGACCGCGTAGTACGTGAAATTAGTCCGTTACGTTTCGTTCAAAACAGAAATTTATATACATGAATAACATTTTTGACAATCATTATCGCCTTCGTATTTCCAAAATTGAGATGAGATATGTCACTTTTAAGCTCATCGCATTTAAATGACAGTTCAATGGCGATATGACTGTTATCTAATAGAGATTTGACGTTTGGCGATCACTCAAATGTCAGTCTCGAATTAGGTCCCAGGTTGGCTTCAAATTGGTAATACAAAACAATTACTTAATTGTGACTCAATTGTTTTGAATGAAATAAAAATAAGATACTTTTGACTAATTTAGAAACATGAGACATTAGTACGGGGGTTTACATTACGGATCTGGTGTGCAAAACATTACTTTTGTATGATAAATTTTAAGTAACTCTGTATAGCTACGCGTTTTGCAAGCTGATAATTAGATTTTGTGGATGGAAGAACAGTTTGAGACAAATAATTCAACAATCGCAGTCAAAGCAGTCGAAGTTATATTTTTCTTTGACAGTCGCTTTAGTTAGTGTTGCGGCCTCTTTTAGCTTACTGGCTTGAACGTGTGACGTCTATGTATTTTTATTCAAGAATTATGATTTTGACACGAGAAGAAGACTAAGAAATTGTCATAAAGATTTGATTTGTTCTGTTACATATTTTATATTAATTCCAATGAATTTGTAAAATAATTTAATAAAAACATTAAATATACAAGCTTCGTTCTACTCATTTTAATACGGAGTTCAACATTTGGTGACCCCGACGTGATGATCGGCCCGGCGAGACGACGACCCGGTGTAAAGATTTGGAAGATCAGTACCAAACGGAGAGCTTAGATCAGATAAGTTGCATAATTAAGATTCCGAAATTCTATACTTAAAAATAGCACAGTATGGGTTTGCAGGGTCGATAGCTATTCGTCATGTCAATTATCTTTTTTGCTTAATTATCAAACATGTTTTAAGGCAATAATGCTAACATATAATTATATTATATAAATAATATTATTGATTATCAATACGTTGTATGTCCCGTATTCCATATAAGGCATAACCAAAAGTGTTTTAAAGCGTTTGCTAACACATGTACCTATGTTTATAAATAAACAATAAGTGTTTTAAGGCCCTAAGCTAACACGTTTATATAAACTACGAAAGTACGTACATACATATATACCCACACTACATATCATATAAATATACTCAGTTTCGGGCTGACTTTTTCAGAATGCGCATGCTTTCATATACGCATGGTTCGAGCGTAAGCTGGTGGTAACACGAATTGTAGTATGAGCAAGAAAATATAAAGCCGTTTGCCCGAAAATAGTGTTGCGTACCTAATCATATTGAGACGTGAGTATTGAGGATACGGGATGATAACTGTGAGTACAGCATTTTATAATTTTGTTTAAGCCTTGTACATTTTAAAAGGTTAGTGTTGTTGCTCGTACTTACAAGATGGCGGAGTTATCCGATCTCAGGCGCCAGAGAGCTACGATAAGATGTCGATTAACAAATTTTAAAAAATGTCTTATCCCGTTATTAGAAAAAAAGGAATTTACTAAGGTGTCAATGAATGAGTGCAGTTTAAGACTGTCAAAGATAGAAGAATCGTTCAATTTATTTGATGAGGTACAATCCAACATTGAGTCGTTGGATAACTCGCCAGCAGAATTAGGGCAGCGAGAGGACACGGAAAATGAATTCTATAGTCTGATGGCGCAGGCACAGGAGTTTATTGCCGCCTTTAAGGACACCACCCATCAAGGGGATGAGTTTCTCAGCCTAGGTACTCTAGGTAGTCGCCATCGCGGAGGCATAAAAAACATAAAACTACCGCAGCTTAGGATTCCTTCCTTTGATGGAAAGATGGATAATTGGTTGGAATTTAGAGATCTCTATCTGTCTTTAATACACGACAACGAGGATATTGACAATATTTGCAAATTTCACTACCTCAAATCATACCTTCAAGGCGACGCAAGCTTAGTGATTAGATCGGTGTCTGTGTCGGCTGAAACGTATCCCATCGCTTGGAATGTCCTCTGTGAACGATTTGATAACAGGCGTTTATTGGTAAATCAACATCTTAATAGTTTGTTCAGTATAGGGCCCTTGTCGAGAGAAAGTGACAAAGGCTTACGTCAATTAATTGACAACTTATCAAAAAATTTGCAAGCTCTTAAGTCTCTCGGTGAAGACACTGAGAGCTGGGATACATTAATAATTTATATGGCTTCGTCAAAACTAGATACATCCACGGCTAGGCGATGGGAGGAGTTTCGAAGTGACATCACTTCTCCGTCTATCCAGGACTTCTATAAATTTTTACGTAACAGAGCTGATGTTTTAGAAACTGTAGGTTCTTACAAGCTGGAAATAAATAAAACTAATAAACAGCAAGTTGTACAAAAAACGAAATCGTTTCTTGCTTCAACCTCAGAGCAATCCTCAGCATCAGTGACTAACGTTGTGTCACAACAATGTTTATTCTGTAAGCAGAATCATAGTCTGATGGTATGCCCTAGCTTTAAAGCATTATCTGTGGATGAACGTTATCTACAAGTGACTCAACGAAATCTATGCAAAAATTGTTTACGCTCTGGCCATAATACGTACCAGTGTCGCGGTTATAAATGTAGGATCTGTAAGGGAAAGCATAATATACTATTACATAAGCAAGTGCCCAACCAGCAACCTGGCGGCGAAGAAGCAGCTGCTGTTCCAAACAATATCATCCAGTATCCTCAGACATCAACAGCCCCTCCTTTACCTCCAATGACCATCGTTGAGCCTGAATCAAAGATTTTGTCTAACACAGCTGTCACTATGACAGCTACAGATAGTAAGCAGGTTTTGCTTTCCACTGCACTAGTAGAGGTATCAAATAACGGAAATAAATACATTTTACGCGCGTTATTGGATAGTGGTAGTCAGTCCTCGTTTATAACTGAAAGGGCTAAACAACGGATCGGTTGTAATTCGGTTGAGGTAAATCGCTCCGTTTCTGGAATTAATAATGCCGTATTGAAAATAAATGCGTATTGTAACCTTGAGTTAAATTCATTACACACCTCCTTTAGGGGTTCATTAAGGTGCTATGTAGTGCCTACGGTTACAGACAAGCTGCCTTCCATGAAGGTTCAACAATTAAATATACCAAATAACATAACCCTAGCAGATCCGAAATATTTCTATCCTGCAGAAGTTGATTTATTACTAGGATCGGATATTTTCTGGGACCTAATGAGGTCTAATCAAGTAAAGCTGGGCAAATCTTTGCCGGTTTTGACGGAAACTGAGCTAGGGTGGATAGTGGCTGGCCCTACGGGGGGGAGGCCTAAGGACTCCAAAGAGTCACAAAATATCCGCTGTAACTTTTCTCAGAATATTAAGGACCAACTCCGTAAGTTCTGGGAACTCGAAGAGCTGCCCAATGCAAAGGTTAAGGACTCCATGGAAGATAACTACTGTGAACAGTTATTCAATGAGACTACATACCGTAACAGTGATGGAAGATATGTTGTTAGGATTCCCTTTCGAGAATCACCAGATGCCCTAGGTGATTCATATCAAATGGCTGAAAAAAGATTAATGAGTGTTGAAAGGAAAATGTCTAAAAATCCCAAACTAAAAAATGGTTATTGTGATTTTATTAAAGAATATGAAGACCTTGGGCATTTGACTGAGGTCTCGGAAGCTGAAATAGGGAGTCAGTTTTTACCACATCACGCAGTTCTGAGGGAACAAAGTGAAACTACTAAACTTAGAGTTGTTTTTGACGCCTCCGCTAAGACAACATCTGGAAAGTCGCTGAACGATATACAGCATGTCGGACCTGTAGTACAGGACGATTTGATGTCTATATTATTGAGATTTAGGCAACATAAATATATAGTTACCGCGGATATAGAAAAAATGTATAGACAGATTTTAGTAGAGCCTAGCCAACGCAAATATCAGCAGATTCTTTGGAGAGACCAAGAGTTTAAAAACTTACGGATACTGCAATTGACAACATTTCATATTTTTAAGACTAATATTCTATTACTTTTCTGAATTCTGCTTAAAAATATGAAGTAATCTCTGTTTTTATTTATTTTCTGAGATGATTATTTACTTTATGATTAATTTATAAAAACATACTCATTTTAAAATGTGGCAACACAGAAACCAGAACTTAATGGAACGGTTACTTTAGTCGGTTTTCTTATTAAAAAAAAACTTAATCAAATTCGGTATGCATCTGTCACCTGTCAACGTCAAATAAAAAAAAAAAATATTTTTTCGCTCTTTGGTTTAGACAACAACCCTATTCAGCCCGTATTGTCTTAGATTGTAGTTATTTGATGCATTTTCTTATATTTCTTTAAATACAGAAGAATAAATTCAAAGATTTTATTTTAAGGTACACGACTTAAAGCCCTGTCGATCTCTAAATTAATTTCCACCTGTTATAAATATGAAATGTTGTCAATTGAAGACGATAACTTACGGTACGGCTTCGGCCCCTTTTTTGAGTACACGATGTTTGCTGCAATTAGCAAAGGATTGCGACAATCCAACTATCGCTCAAATAATTCAACATGATTTCTATATGGACGATCTTCTGACTGGTGCACAGACGAAAACTGAATTAGCTAATATATGTCAATCAGTCACAGATATATTGAATGGAGCTTGTTTACCTCTTCGTAAGCTTCACACGAATGCTCCCGCAGTCGTCAAGAACAGCCTAAGTAACATGATTCCTAAAGATCTAGATGTGACTGGTCAATCGAGTGTGTTAGGGCTAAAATGGCAACCAGCACCCGATTGTTTACAGTTTTCGGTGGAAATTGATACTCACTCGCCAGTAACAAAGCGTTCCATCTTATCAAACTCTGCAAAGATATTTGATCCGCTCGGTATATTAAGTGCTGTCACTATTACACCAAAGATTATTCTTCAACGATTGTGGCTAACAAAACTGGATTGGGACGATCCAATACCAACGGAGTTACATAAACAATGGCTTGATTTTGTGGACAAGCTGAAATATTTAACGAATATTAATATTGCCAGATATGTATTATGTAGTGAACCTACAAATATTACGTTACACTCCTTCTCAGATGCTTCTCAAGCTGCATACGCAGCATGTATTTACTTAGTGTCCACTGATAGTAAGGGCAACAGACACACGGCATTACTGTGTGCCAAGGCAAAGGTTGCACCATTAAAACCCGTTTCAATTCCACGATTGGAACTATTAGGTGCTCTATTATCGGTTCGCTTGACGGTTAAGGTTCTAAAATCGCTTCGCTGTAATATAGATAGTATTTTTCATTGGACAGATTCAGCCGTCGTTCTGAGTTGGCTCGAAGCAGAACCGCGAACCTTAAAAACATTTGTTTCGAACCGTGTAGGGGAAATTCAGGAATTGTCTCCTAGAGGTTTCTGGAGACATGTCCCAGGAGAAATTAACCCTGCAGATTTAGCGTCTAGAGGGGTTGATCCTACATATTTATGCAATGCTGAAATATGGTGGCAGGGTCCCTCATTTTTGAGCGAGAGTATGTCAAGTTGGCCACAACTGAATCAGTCTATTAGCGATACTAGTGGTGTTGCTGAAACGAAAACGTTCACTCAAGTTGATACATCTCCAATCACGGACACTTTCTGTGGTATTATAGATTTTGATAAGTACTCGAAGTTGACGACATTGCAGAGAACTTTTGCATATGTACAGAGGTTCATATTTAATTTACGTAATCCAACTTCAAGGCGTTGTGGGTTTCTGTCTACAGATGAATTAAGTTCATCCTTAAACTATTTAATTAAACAACCACAATTTGAGTCATTCAGTGATGATATCAGCATAATTCAAAGGGGTAGATCGTTACCTTTAAAATCAAGGATACTTAAACTTACACCTTTTATAGATGAGGATGGGCTGTTGCGTGTCGGTGGGCGTATCCAAAATTCATCTGTTAACTATACACAGAAGCATCCATTATTGCTAGATGCTAAACATACGTTTACTAAGCTTCTTTTTCGGCGTGAGCATTTCAAGACATTACACGGGCCTCCTCAACTAATATTAAATAATTTACGTAATCAATTCTGGCCTTTAAGTGGTAGAATACTAGCTAGGAGCACTGTTAACAAATGTAAAACTTGTTGGATCATGAAAGCTAAGGCGATTAATCCTATAATGGGAAATTTACCTGAACCTAGAGTGACACCTAGCCCGCCGTTTAGTGTTTGTGGAGTAGATTTTGGGGGTCCTTTTTTAATTACGGATCGAAAAGGGCGCGGTTGTAAGATAACGAAATGTTACTTGGCTCTTTTTGTTTGTTTCTCGACAAGGGCTTTACACTTAGAACTGGTCAGTGGACTTTCAACTGATGCTTTTATTTTATCTCTCCGGCGATTCATATCACGCCGTGGGTATCCATCTGAGATCTATTGCGACAATGGCACAAATTTTGTAGGTGCGAGCAACGAGCTAGCTAACTTCCTAAATTCAAGTAATGATCCTATAGCTTCGTTTGCGGCTAATGAGGGCATAAAATTCGTGTTTTCGCCAGCTTATTCTCCACATTTTGGAGGAATTTGGGAAGCTGGAGTTAAATCTGCAAAGTTTCATTTAGCTAGGGTACTAGGGAACACACATATGACTTTCGAAGAATTATCGACTCTGCTTACCCAAATTGAAGCTATTTTAAATTCTCGGCCTCTTACACCCTTAACTTCTGATCCTAATGATCTCGAAGTACTAACACCGGGTCATTTTTTAATCGGTCGACCATTGATCTCGATACCATCTCCCGAGTTACTGGATGTGAACACTAATCGCCTGAGCCGATATCAGCATATTGAACAAATGCGACAGCAATTTTGGGCACGCTGGCAAAAGGAGTTTCTGGCCGAATTGCAGCAGAGAACCAAATGGCAAATTAATAAGGAAGGACTTCGAATCAATGATATGGTTGTCATTAAAGAGCCAAATTTACCTCCGATGAAATGGCGCATGGGTCGCATACATAAACTATATCCTGGACGTGATGGGGTCTCCAGAGTAGCGGACGTCGCGACAACACGAGGCTTACTGCGGCGAGCTGTTCATGGACTCTGTGCTTTGCCTGAACCACGGGCCTTTTGACTCTCGAGGAGGATGTACTTCCTCGAGGGGGGGAGGATGTTGCGGCCTCTTTTAGCTTACTGGCTTGAACGTGTGACGTCTATGTATTTTTATTCAAGAATTATGATTTTGACACGAGAAGAAGACTAAGAAATTGTCATAAAGATTTGATTTGTTCTGTTACATATTTTATATTAATTCCAATGAATTTGTAAAATAATTTAATAAAAACATTAAATATACAAGCTTCGTTCTACTCATTTTAATACGGAGTTCAACATTTGACAATTTTTTAGTCTTCTTCTCGTGTCAAAATCATAATTCTTGAATAAAAATACATAGACGTCACACGTTCAAGCCAGTAAGCTAAAAGAGGCCGCAACATCCTCCCCCCCTCGAGGAAGTACATCCTCCTCGAGAGTCAAAAGGACTCTGTGCTTTGCCTGAACCACGGGCCTTTTGACTCTCGAGGAGGATGTACTTCCTCGAGGGGGGGAGGATGTTGCGGCCTCTTTTAGCTTACTGGCTTGAACGTGTGACGTCTATGTATTTTTATTCAAGAATTATGATTTTGACACGAGAAGAAGACTAAAAAATTGTCATAAAGACTTTTATTTTGTTCTGTTACATATTTTATATTAATTCCAATGAATTTGTGAAATGATTTAATAAAAACAGTAAATATACAAGCTTCGTTCTACTCATTTTAATACGGAGTTCAACAGTTAGTCATCAATAAAGTCTACGAGCAGACAAATGTTGATTTTGTAAAGCATTTCCTCCGTTTTCATTTGTAACATTTTAAAAGTAGGTTTACGCTATACGAATTTCGTACCTTCTACTCCAAAATTACAATAAAACCAGAAAATGTATGGTATATAGGTAGGTACGGGATAGAAATAATGACGTCAATCGATTATCGAAGCTCAAATTAGTCGATTAAGATTATCAGTTATAAAAATTAAAAATAGGGAAAAACACAAGTCATTATAAATTAAAATACCTAATAAATTATAACATTCCAAATGTGTTATAATTAGTTAATAAGTATGTAAAAATAATCATGATTAGGTTTGTTTTTGACCTTTTAATTACGAACCAACAAGTTAGTATTTCTTATCTCAAGCATGAAAAATATAGCTTCTAAATACAATCAATCATCTAGTTGTATTTTTATGGTGATTTAACACTTTACTAATCGCAAAAGTTTTAGAAGGAAATAGTAACGTGCCATTTTAAACTACACTAACAAAAAATATATTCTTATATTCGTTATCAATTATATTTGTTATATTTTCATTGGGATCTATTCCGATAGGTAATCCTATTAATCTTAAGAGGAAAAAGTTTAAATATGATCCAATTTTCGCCGCTACTTTATATATTAAGACATTTTGATTTCGTTCTTTGCTTATTAATATTATACGAGTATGAGTCACCTATTTTTATGTATGGGGATGTGGGCGCACTCACCAATTAAGCGCTCCAAGCCAACCTCTCCTGCCCGTGGTGCATCCTGCTGAACAACGAACGAGGCTCTGACGACCGATAAATGGCGGTATAACCATTCATAAATCGCGTAGCTATAAGTACGACAGGCTGGTGACGGGCAGCAGCGTCACAAGTGCGAATAGCTACGCACTGCGATCGCCAACCCGCATGCCCAGCGTGGCGATTATGGGCAAAACCAAACATGGCAAGTCACAATAAACCACGGCCCCCAGTTCCCGGCCACCCCGTTATTCCTGACCAAGGCGGCGGTCACGGTTACGGCGGGGTAGGGGGTGCTAAGAATCCCCGGGCTACGGTAGGCCGCCAACCTCAAAAACAGCAACTGACCCTGGCTACGTTTAACGGACGCACGCTACGACTCGACGAACATCTTGTGCAGCTGGAAGAAGAACTAAAACACATAAGATGGGGCGTTCTGGGCTTAAGTGAAGTCCGAAGAGAGGGAGAGGACACCTTAACTCTAGAATCGGGCCATCTTTTGTATTTTAGAGAGGGAGACCAACTTTCCCAGCGTGGTGTCGGGTTTCTGGTTCATCGAAACTTCGCTGACAACGTTGTAGAAGTGTCTAGTGTGTCGACAAGGGTTGCATACCTTATTATCAAACTGACCGACAGGTACAGCCTTAAGGTTGTGCAAGCGTATGCACCGACTTCGACGCACTCAGACGAATACGTGGAGACATTCTACGAAGATATCTCCAAGGCCCTACACAACACCTCTAGGGCCCACTACAACGTTGTCATGGGAGATTTTAACGCTAAAGTAGGAGTACAGACCAGCAGCGAATGCTCAATAGGACCACACGGTTATGGTGCTAGAAACCATAGGGGGCAAATGGCTGTCAACTTCCTCGAAAGAGAGGGGCTGTTTATGATGAACTCATTCTTCAAAAAACAGCCCCAAAGGAAGTGGACGTGGCAAAGTCCTGATGGTGTCACAAAAAATGAGATCGACTTCATCATGACGGACAAAAGGCGCATTTTCAAAGATGTCTCAGTGATCGCCAGGGTGAAAACCGGAAGTGATCACCGACTTGTCCGAGGCACTCTGAATATTGATTTCAAACGCGAAAGAGTCCGTCTGATGAAGTCCAGACTCCGACCAAATCAGCTCCAAACCGCTGTGGGATCCGAAACTTTCCAGATAAAACTGGAAAACCGATTTGCTGCCTTGGAAACTACAACTGACGTCGACCAGAAACTCGACCAAGTAGTGGGCATCCTGAGGGAAGAGGGCGAAAAGTTTTGCGAAATGAGGTGCACAGGCAAGAAGTCTAAACTTGCGAGGGAGACTCTGGAACTAATGAGTGAGCGCCGCGAAAACCCCCCGTCAACTTCAGCTGAACACCGGGCACTAAACAAAAAGATAACGAAACTGGTACGACGCGACCTCCGAGCTTCCAACACGCTCTTGATTGAAAAAGCAATTGAGCAGAACCGGGGGTCGAAAGTATTCGTCCAGTCACTCGGAAGAAGCCACCTGACGAAGTTGACCACACGCACGGGGACAGTGGTCACCTCAAGGCCGGAGATTCTCTCGCAAGTTAAGGATTTCTACAGCCAGCTTTACGCCTCACACGCACCCCGATCTGACCCACAGGATGATGATCCCAGAGCCACCCTCATACGCCACTTTACAGAAGACCTGCCTGAGATCAGCCTAGACGAGGTCGTATTAGCCCTAAAACAGCTTAAAAATGGAAAAGCCCCTGGAGAGGATGGTATCACGACAGAGCTTCTGAAGGCAGGGGGTACCCCCATACTAAGGGAGCTCCAGGAGTCGTTTAATACTGTCCTCTTCAATGGGAGAACTCCGCAAGCGTGGAACAGAAGCGTGGTTGTTCTGTTTTTCAAGAAAGGCGATACCACCCTGTTGAAAAACTATCGGCCCATATCGCTTCTGAGCCACGTATATAAGCTGTTTTCAAGGGTTATTACGAACCGCCTTGCCCGAAGACTCGACGAGTTCCAACCCCCGGAACAGGCCGGCTTTCGAAGTGGGTACGGCACCATAGACCACATTCACACAGTGCGGCAGATTATACAGAAGACCGAAGAGTATAATCGGCCTCTGTGTCTGGCCTTTGTGGACTATGAAAAGGCCTTTGACTCAAAATCGAAACTTGGTCTGTTCTGGAGTCCTTGCAACGATGTCAAGCCGACTGGCGATACATTGAGGTGATGAGATGTTTGTATTCAGCCGCCACAATGACTGTGCAAGTACAGAACCAGCAGACAGAACATATCCACCTGCGTCGAGGAGTGCGACAAGGTGACGTTATATCACCGAAACTGTTCACTAACGCACTGGAGGATATGTTCAAGACGCTGGACTGGAAAAATCGTGGCATTAATATAAATGGTCAACACATCTCTCATCTACGATTCGCGGACGACATCGTGATCATGGCCGAGACGTTGCAGGACCTGAAACACATGCTAGACAGCCTGGCAAATTCGTCTCAGCGTATCGGTCTTCGGATGAATTTGGATAAAACCAAAGTTATGTTCAATGAACATATCGATCCGGGACCGGTCGCCGTAAATGGAGTCTCCATCGAAGTTGTTTCCGAATACGTATACCTAGGGCAAATGCTCCAACTAGGTAGAGGCAACTTCGACAAGGAGGCTAAGAGGCGAATACAACTGGGCTGGGCAGCGTTCGGAAAACT
Source organism: Apotomis betuletana (assembly GCA_932273695.1). NCBI lineage: Eukaryota > Metazoa > Arthropoda > Insecta > Lepidoptera > Tortricidae > Apotomis > Apotomis betuletana. The sequence continues at coordinate 21,369,807 of OW026301.1, read as the reverse complement.
GCGTCGAGTCTTCACGTCGCCCATACCTCAAAGTCTAAAAACGAAAGTTTTTAATCAGTGCGTCTTACCTGTTATGACCTACGGAGCCGAGACGTGGCCACTTACCATACGACTAGTCCACCAATTCAAAGTCGCTCAGCGAGCCATGGAAAGAGCTATGCTTGGTGTGTCTCTTAGGGATCAGATCCGAAACGAAGTAATTCGACAGAGAACCAAAGTTACTGACATAGCACAGCGGATAAGCAAGCTGAAGTGGCAGTGGGCTGGTCATATCTGCCGTAGAGCCGATGACCACTGGGGCAAACGAGTCCTGGAGTGGAGGCCACGAATCGGTAAACGCAGTGTAGGGCGCCCTGTAACAAGGTGGAGCGACGACATTCGAAGGACAGCGGGTAGTAACTGGAGGACGAGAGCTGAAAATCGAGCTCAGTGGCGTGCCATGGGAGAGGCCTATGTCCAGCAGTGGACTGAAACAGGCTGATGATGATGAGTCACCTATTTTTAAGCAAGGTTCAAACTGGTACAAAGCATTTCTTCAGAATGGGCGACAACTTGATACCTAATCAGTGATAAGAAATGCCGATAACGATACGATGTTCGCGTGTAAAGGCTGATATAAAATGTTGATAACTGACAAATTATTGCAACATAATTATAACAGAGGTACCTAAATCTTAAGAAATTAAGTAACTTAAACAGCATAATTCTGCAACATAATGGCTAATAAATAAGCGTCCTGATTTTAATACAATCATTTGGAGTAACCACCAACGTTTCACCTTTATCATAATCCTGATAAGTTAATCAGATAGCAATGCTATAATTTTCATTAGACCACCCGTTCAATAACTGGACTATTTCGGAAACCAAAAACCAGTGACATATTATCTTTATCTGTGACTAAGCAAGGACGATCTATTATTTACAAGTTGGTGATATTAAAACAACTGAAGAAATATACTTTTAAAAGAAACATCCTGTATGTTGCTTTCTTAAAGATTAGTTGGAATACGCACCTACAAACCGGTGTGGTCACTGTTCGTGACATAGTCAAATTGTGCTCTCTGTTAGACAAATGTGCGAGTGCGTGCGAACCCTAAATAATTTGCTCGCCTAGCGTGGATTGGAACCGAGACCTAATAAAACTATCGACACATGACCACATGAGTGACAGATGTCACTGACGGTGTTTTAAGTGGAGTGAACTGAGGATAAATATTTTGACAATGTGATTGAAGAGACAACCCTAATGAGATCGGGTAAGTACCTAAACATAGTAAGTACATACTAACGATTTCTTGTATTCAAGTAGATAGTCCGGGTTACAACTGTCAACAAAACCATTCACCCGTGTGAGTAATAACTACTATTAATTGACTGAGCGAGCAAAGTGTCTCCGTTTCAGCTTGGTGAAAAATTTATTCGTATGTCCGAATTCCGGATGTCTATTTTTAATTGTTTTTTTATGGCATGTTTTCTGCAAATATACGCCTTAAATTAGTTGTTTGCCCTTCTTCATAATAGAAATGCATTAATTTCCAAGAAAGGATCGAGAATTGGAATAAACCGTTAACTGACCTGTTAACTGTTAAAAATTCATTCAATTTTACCTACTTACTCTAGATACTCATATATACTTCTATCAACACTACGTCTTCCCTTAAATGTTTAAACCCCAATTATGATGTTCTATACATTTTCATATGTAATCCCGTGGCACATATTATATGCCATACGATAAATAAATAATTCCAATATAATAATTCCAATAATTCCATTGATTGCCAGCTCATCATTTGAAATCCCTTCAACTTCTAGCCTTGAACTGTCAACTAATTCAAATATTCGGCACATCTTGAATCTTGTTAGCGTAGCTTCTGTTTTAGCATTGCTGCCCGCTTTTTATCCTTTGCTTCGTTAGTAATATTCACGTATTACTATTAGTTTGAGAACATTTTTGATGGAATACAATTTTGATGATTGCTCAAGTGAACTAGAAATTAGGATAGCTCTCCGTCTTAAAATGTTCTTAAGTTTCAGAAGGTAATCAAATGCCGTATCTTTCTCATCCTCCTTGCATCGTATCCATCAGAGTTTAGGATCAAACGCCGTATACTGCAAGTTTATGTCGTAAACACCTTCCATTTTCCAATTTAATAGATATCTATTAAAGTATGGAACTCCTTGCCGGCTCATGTGTTTCCTCCTTCTTATAACTTGGGACCCTTCAAACGAAGCGTCAAGAAGCATCTCTCGGGCCAGCATGGCAGTGTCAAATGACTTGGCACCGTTGGTTTCTCGTCAGTTGCCATTGCGACTTGGGCTCCCCTTTTTGCTTACCATCAGGCGAAGTGGAGCCACTATGTTGTGCCGTTATAAAAAAAAATCTATTGAATTTTCAGACGTATTTGTGGCGGCGCTGTTATGGCTGCTGCCGGCAGCTCGGGCAGGGGCCCTAAGAGATGTGGAGTTTGACCCGTGCCGGACCTACACTCTCAACAGCTTGCTGTACTTGGATTGCTCCGATAGAGAGCTCACGGAATTGCCAGAGGACTTAGACTATAATGTATGTATTACCTTTGTTTTTGAGAACACGGTTTGATTCTTAATATTCATTCGAACAAAGGTACAAAATTGTGTTTGTTAACCTAACTCTTTTTGCCTAAATATCAGAAAAATATTATAAGAAATGGTTAGGTACCTACTTCTCCGCCATGTTCTCTATGGGAAAGGTGAAACGAGGAGCATTGTTGTAAGAATCAGGGATTCATTGCATAATAAGCAGATAGAAATACAGCATATTTGTTTTTACATTGGTTAACTTATTTCTAGATGAAATAAATAGCCTTCGCATACTCTTGACATACTCGTAATGTGGTTTTATCAGTGATACACTAGATAAGCTACAACTAAGGACTAAAACTAAGATCGCGCGACATCATATTTTAAGCATAACTTTTCTTTGTTACAGGCTCAAATTTTACTACTTTCCAATAATAATTTTGAAACTTTCCCAAGACAATTGGAAAGGTTTTCTCAGGCGGTGAAACTAGACATGTCAGCAAATAGACTAAATCGATCTCCACCGAACTATTTAGCAAGCTTGGAAAATTTACAGACCCTAAACTTATCAGACAATAACTACGATATCTGGATAAGCGAACTACAGAACAGCAAAATACAATATTTAGACTTATCCAAGAATAAGATCAGCAATATTCATGACAACGCATTTGAAGGAATGACTAGATTGCGAAACCTCGATTTATCTGAAAACAGAATCAACGATTTACAACCAACAGTATTTTCAGGAGCCACAAATTTGCTCAGCCTCACTTTATCGAGAAATTCATTTACAAACGTTCCCTCATTCCAATCTACCTCATTAAGAAGCCTTCATTTAAGTAACTGTCAAATAGATAATCTAAACGTCAATACTCTTACCGGAATGACATCATTATTAGAAATTGACCTGTCTATCAACCAAATTGAGAGCGTGCCGGACAATTTCCAGTCTCACACTTTGCAGGAATTAGATTTGAGCTATAATGAAATTTCCACGCTTACTGACCGCACCTTCTCGTCATTACCCAACCTAGCGGTACTGAACCTGAGAGGGAACGGCTTCAAAGACGTGTGGTCGTCCGCATACTTCGCTTCGAACCCGTATTTGAGGGAAGTTCATGTAAAAGGAAACCGCTGGAGCTGCGAAGGATTTGGAGTTAATTTGCTCTTAACTTTTGAGTACTTCACAAGAGAACCCGCAAAAGTAGCTGATCCGGCTTCATTAATCTGTTACTCACCAGCAAACGTAACACAAATGACGTGGCAGAGAGCTTACATTGAAACATGGCATCGGGACGATGCTACCAACGATTCATATGTGCTCTTAGCTATCTTGGTTGGAGTCATCATTGGTGTGTTGGTTACATCAGTCATATGTCGATGGTTGTCTTCTATAAATAAAATAGACCCACCGAGACCAGCAGTGACAGAAACTGTGGCTCTAAATAACGGTACGACACCTCAACCCCGCATAGAGTCCCTTATAATGAGGGTTCCTCTGCGCGACGAAGATCTCCCTCCGACCTACGATGAAGCCCTCTTGATGCCGCGCTTGAACGCATCTTTCCATTCACTACCTGACTTCGTGGACGCTGAGGAAGAACCACATAGATACCGCAGATCTAGGTCAATCGGAGACCTAACGGAGACCAGGCCAAGAATGAGTGATAGGCGCTCTGTGCGGCCACAAACGACGAGACATACAGTGGAAATTCGTATAAACTGATAATAGTTTATAGGAATTATGTTAAATTATTAAATATGATATCAGATGTTTTGATTATGTAGATTATAAGTGTACATAAAATAAAGTATTAGATTAAGAGCTATGACATTATTCTAATTTAAAAGTTAAGTACTGTTGGCGACATCTAGTAACAGTTTCAGAACAAGATATCGTCAATTAGTGAGCTACGTCACGCTAACTGAGATCGTGTGCTACCAGAGAGTGAGGTGTTTTGGTTTACATGTCTACAACTAGATGGCGTTAAAATTAAAACCAATAAAATGCAATTACATTATTTAGAAATTTGACAATTGAAAGTTATCAAAACTTTACATGGATATCGCTATTGATATATATCATTACTCATTAGTGGTAATTTTGTAATTTAAATAAAACACGCTAGTTATTAAACACTGTTAGTGCAGTTGTTCCAGTAAACGTATTAATATTAATAATATATATATTTTAAGTTAAATAATGAATTTCTCGAATAAAAACCTAATACTTAAATTTTCTTGGAAACCGGCCATCCTTCCAATTACGTTCAGATTAGGCCCACTTGCGATTCCTTATCTCTTTATCAATGATAACACGTCATGCATATAGCTCATACAATGCAATCACCTGCCCAACGACACACGTGCTATGAGTATAGACATCATATTAAAGCAGCCAAAAATATACTAGAGTTAAAAAATAATTTCTGCAGTGACCCTTATCTCTGAGTTCATATAGGTACATACATTTATCTGTATCGCTCTACCCTTAGTGAAGTGCTAAATGACCAATCTATTAAAGGGCGTGTAACAGTGCAAAAACCTAAGGTGTTAAGATAATCCTTCGTATTGATTTTTCGAGGGAAGATGCATTACATGAACGACTGAAGTGACAATAGGTGGACTATCGTGGCTAATTTTGTAATAGTGTGGTAAGTAGGATGTATTTAACCAAGATGCTAACGCTTATTTATGTTTAAAAATATTAAAATTATGGTTTCAAAATTACTAAAACACTCGAGATATCCTAATTTAATGGTACAGGTGTAGGTTGTTGCTTATTCGTTAAACATACCAGTAATATGAAAGGATAATATTAAAAGTGTTAGACTGCCTGAATTTAATGTATTTCCGGACTGACTCACCTTGATACGAGTCATTGAGACAATAAATGTTGTTTGAGTAAGTACTCTTAAATTAATAAAATAGTAAGCTGTGGAGCCGGAACCATGCTCCTGATAAACTTACATAGTCATCACTGTTTTGTCCTTTTGCGAACATATCTGACCACTGAGTAGGGACTTACACGATTCAGAGGCCTAAAAATGGTCTAAATTGTCAAAATGGCCAAAATTTAAAGCAAAAATGAGTCTTATATGTAAGTCGCATCTTCGTACGCACAATCGTGTCCTAGTAATTTTAAAGGCGTACACGGGGACGAGGATCGAGCGTAAATACCTTTTCGGTTGCCTGATAAATGAAAATATAAGTAAGGTGTACACAGGGGTACGCGCGGGTGCCGCTTCTGCCCATTTCATGGAACGCACATATACAGAGATGTAAGAACTAAGTATAGGTACTCATAGTTAATTGAAAAATAAAATTAGTATATCAATTACCATTCTACTACTACCAATATAATAGTAATTAATACGTGCGTGTTAACTTTGTTAATCTTTTGAAAATTATGTGGAATTTGAGGACTAAAAAGTAGATTAGATAACTCCCGCCACCATAAATTCTATATCTAAGCAAAAAAAATACGACAATCCGAGGTCCATTTGGTCTGTCAAAAGACACAAAAATACTTTCGTATTTATATTTCTTAAATAATGATATTATACAATGAACACATTTTACATATTTACAGGTAAAGTTGAAATGGTCACGCAGAGAGCACCATAGGATTCGTTATTAACTATGCCATCATATGCCCAAGAGTTGGTTCATGGTTCTGATAACAGGTATGTAGATATAACAGACCCAAATCTACGAAGTATGCTACAAACTCGCTTATATCAATAACAGATAACGTAGATAATATTGTTGTGTATGCTATTTATTTTGCTTTTTTTAATATAATAGTTAGTTAATTGAATAGTGAAGTCCGATCACAATGTAGGACTTTTGATTTTGGACATACGTACGTGACCAGAAAATTCAATGCAAATAGACATCGCAGGTGTTCATTTATAGATCAGTGTTGACTAACGGAGCCAATTACCTACTAAACTAGTTCTTAATTACACACAAATAACTCCTTATTTATATTTATTTATTTATATTTTAGTATTTAATTATTATTAATTGGTTCTTTTTTATTAATTCCAGATAGGAATGCCGTAATAAGATGCATCATCTACTTGCGTTATCGTTTTTCGTATTGACGTTGGTGTTACAGTCATCGGCTACATTCTTTGACTTCGATGGCAGAAATTCGGATGAAATGTGCTATGTATGCACTTGTAATGATGATAGAACTACCGCAGACTGCTCGAGAAGAGGTCTTACTGATGTTCCTGATGGTTCAAGCGATATGGTTAGTATATCGATGTACTTAACTTAAACAAAAGGCGCCAATGTCATGGCGTAGATAAATCGTAAATTGTTGAATATTTTCTGTTTTTTTCTGCAATTCTAGTACTGTACACATAGATAAAACGTGATTATTTTCAAAGCATGCATGTATACACCTAGTATTTTTTCGGATCATATTACAATGTAGTAATTTTTCTGTTCATATTTTCAGGTAAAGAAGCTTAATATTTCGAACAACGAAATATCAGTCTTTCCCGCCAATTTAAGCAGATTTTACAACTTGGTCAGTCTAGACATCAGTGGTAATCAATTGAAATATTTGCCAGAAAATGCATTTCATAATCTTACTAACTTGGAACTTCTGAATCTATCCAGAAATGAATTCGAAGAATGGTTTAATTTGAACCCAAATGACTTCATCCAAGAAGCAGCGAACTTGAAAATACTGGATTTATCGCATAACAAATTTAGGACACTTGGAAATTTGGCCAATCAAGAATTAATGATAAGTCCTTCATTGGAGACATTACTCTTGAACGATTGTCAAATCGAATCCATACACGGGAGGTCCCCATTAAGTGGACTTATCAATCTTAGAGTACTAAAATTCAATAATAATCCCCTGATAAGAGTTCGAGGCCTGGTATCGACAACTCTAAAGAGCCTATACCTGAACAACTGCTTGCTTACTAGTATCGACCACAATGACCTTTTGTATCTACCATCTTTGGTTTATTTAAAACTATCGCGAAACTTCAGGCTAGATTTATCAACAGCAAGCACAAACTTATTTTCAGATTCTCTTAGATACTTAGACATTTCGTATTGTAATATTATGCAGCCAAACTTACAAGCATTCCCTAATTTAAGAAAAGTGTTAATCAATCACAACATGATTAGATACTTACGAAGTAATGAATTCGTAAGTAACGGTAAGCTTGAGTATTTGGACTTGTCATACAACAACATTGGTTCGTTGCGAGTGGACACCTTTAAAGGGCTCAGCGTACTAAAATATTTAGACTTATCGTGGAATGAAATTGAAAACTTACCTGAAGACAGTTTATTAGAAATGCCAGCACTGACGTACATTAATCTTTCACGAAATTATTTCACAAGAGTCGGCCATTTGAGATCTCTATCACTGAACACTGTAGATATGAGTCAATGTGAAATCAATACCATAGGAAAGGATTCTTTTGAAGGGTTGCAATCACTTGTGGATATTAATCTTTCCCGCAACCTTTTGTCTCGCATTCCTGACAGTATATCATCAAATACACTCCAATATTTAAATTTGAATTACAACAGAATAAGCATCATAAGCAATTACACATTTTTTATGTTGCCAAGATTGATGGGGTTGGGAGTAATTGGAAATAGGTTCACTGATATTTGGAGCAGGAATTATTTCCAGTCGAATCCATATTTAGAGCGTTTAGATCTTAGTGATAACATGTGGCGTTGTGATTGTAAAGATGATAACATGTACGATTTTTACGAGTTTGTTACCTTAGAGCCTAATAAAAAAGAGGAGTCATTTAATTTAATATGTAACAGTCCGAGCACTGTCATTGGACATACTTGGTTAGAAGCCTGCTACTTTACTTGGAATCCCACCGATAAAGCATCTAATCCAGATAATGTTATATGGTTTATTGTTGTTATGATTATAGGTTTAGCTGTATGCCTTGTCTTAGTTAATACCATTAAGCGATCAATGAATCGTCGGCTGCGGGCTATACAGCAAGAACGAGAAAGACAAGTAGAAGAAGCAAGAGACAGGTTAAGGCAATTAAGAATGAGGGATGAACAGGAAGCATTGGTCAATGCTCCCGATCCCCGCGATTTAATCTCTCCGCCATCGTATGACGAAGCTCTCTCAATGCCGAAATTAAACGCGTCTTGTCATTCACTATGTGAAGTTGGAACTGGAAAAACAAAAAGAAGGAAAGGACGAAGAAAAACAAAATCTAGTGGAGACTTGCTTGAAGAGACGGAAAGAAATGGTGATGTGACTATGTTAAATGACTTGGGTCGTAGTGAGACTCCTGAAAGCACTCGCAGGAGAAGCCGACGGAGGCGGTCAACTAAATATGGCAGTCATGAAATTACTGAATTGGAACGGTCACCTGGAGCGAGGCGCCGGCGTATGTCAGAGTATGGTGGTGATGGTGGTGAAGGTGACACAGAGGGTAGCATCACTGTTGAAGTAGAGGCTGATGTGGAGAGACCACTACGCCTTAGAAACCGACGACAATCCAATGACGACAATGAACCAAGAGAAAGTGACTTTTAAAATGTAGGTACTAATGTTGCTACAACGGTATAAGTGAAGAGACCATATTGTCCAGAAACGTATACCATACTACTTAATGAGAAAAATGTATTGAGATTGTATTTCTAATTTAGGTGTAATGTAAATAAATATATGACAGGAACCGAAAGTGCTAAATATGTGTATAATTTAGTCACGCGTTCTGTATAATGTTATATAGGTATACTTTTAACTCTCGTAAAGATAGTAAAATAACAATTTAGATGTGTGAACTCTTGGAAATAAGTATGTTGTAAAGTTTTTTGCTTTAAATAATTTATTTTTCAGTCATTAAGTAGGTATTTAGGAACGCATTAATAAAAATCTTGGAAGTAGGTTCTATAACTGACTACTGTTTTAGTTTTAAGATTATTTGTAACAGTGACATCCTACCGATACCGCAATTACTTAATAAAGAAAATTTGTTTATTTATTTAACTTTTTTTTAAGAATTCGTTCACTTTATTTATTTATTTAAACTTTATTGCACAATACAAAAGAAGTACAAATGGCGGACTTAATGCCTTAAGGCATTCTCTACCAGTCAACCACTGGGTTAAACAGAAATATATAGTCGGTGCAGGATCAAAGTTACAGAGAAACAAAGTACCTAATACTTAATTAAAACACAAATCATACATAACATATATGTATTATCTTAGGAATGTAATATATATAATTACCATAAACTTACACGAATACTTTATATGATATACTTACATACATATATTATGTTCCCAAAGAAACTTCACTTTGTGGAAAAAGCTGTTAAGGCTACGAGCTGCGTTTCCACCATAGATGTGTGAGGATGCGTAGCGAGCATAGAGTATAAGGGATGTGTTTTTGTTAACCAATAGAATCAGCAGCGCTGAGCGAGGATAAGTAAATTAACTTATTCCATTGGTTAACAAAAACACTTCCCCCGCACATTTTTGGTGGAAACGCAGCCAACTCAGCCAAGTACCCCATTTTTGCTTTAGTGTAGTTGTGTAAAAATATCATTATAGTTATAAGTATTCTACTACCCCTATAACAAAAATGTGTTCAAAATTTTCCGATAGATGGCGTTATGGTGGCAACCCTCATGTAATCATACATTTGTACAGCCGAATGTTAAGATTGATCTTAGAATCATTTAACGCATTTCAGTATATAGTTAAAAAATCATATTATATAATAAGTAGCATACCTACAATACAATGGGTTTATTTTAGATAATATGTAATTTATTTAACATCCACAATATACACGTCTATACTCCCGCCATCTATGACAAAGTAACAACACTACGACCCTATTATCATACTGCACCAGCGGAACACACTATTGTGTTAGCAGCGCCATCTATCAAAGTACTGTTGTAATATTAAATGTCATCAATTTACTATAGATGTCGCTAGGTATCATTTATAGTCATACTCATATTGTATGATTTATACATTTATATACGATTGATATTCAAGAATTATTATTTTTTTGTTAAAGGGACCTAAATCAATAATTATTATATATAATTATGTGTTAGTTTTCAATACTAAGATATTATGCCATTTTTTTGTAAGAATAGACAACATCTTGGTATAAAATTGAATAAATTTGATGTATGAATAATGATTTAAGAAATTATATATAAATAAAATTAAATAAAAAAGCCTTTTAATTCCACACCAAACTAAGTTACAATAAAAAAAAAGAAAAAATAATAATAGCCATATTTCTGTATTTTTTTTGTTGTTGTTAATATTAGGTATTATTTATTTTTATGGATGGACCTCTTTCCGAGTAAAGGCCTTAAGAAATTATATTATACTTATCCATAATACTAACCCTGTGCCCGTTTCCGTCGAAGGTGTAGCCATTGAAGTGGTCCAGGAGTACGTCTACCTAGGACAAAAGTTACAGCTGGGTAGAGACAACTTTGAGAGTGAAATCACCAGAAGAGTGCAGCTTGGCTGGGCAGCATTTGGAAAGCTACGTCACATCTTCGAGTCACCCTTGCCACAATGCCTGAAGACCAAGGTATTCAATCAGTGCGTCCTGCCGGTCATGACATACGGAGCCGAGACGTGGAACCTGCCAGTGAAACTAGCCCACCGACTACACGTCACACAGCGAGCTATGGAAAGGGGTATGCTCGGAATCTCGTTAAGGGACAAAGTCCGGAACGAGATTATCCGACAAAAAACCAAAGTCACTGACGTAGTTCAGAAGTGTAGCAGACTGAAGTGGCAGTGGGCTGGTCACATCTGTCGCAGAACCGATGATCGGTGGAGTAGACGGGTTCTCGAGTGGAGACCACGACTCGGCAAGCGTAGTGTAGGACGCCCTCCGGCCAGATGGACCGACGACCTGAAAAAAGTGGCTGGTGGTGACTGGATGGCGAAAACGGGAGATCGGGCCTTGTGACGAACCCTGGGGGAGGCTTACGTCCAGCAGTGGACTGCAATAGGCTGAAATGATGATGATGAAATGATGATCCATAATAAGTAGTTTGATAAGATGAAGGAGTTGTAAAATTTCTAAGCGTAGGTAAGAAATATCCGTATATTTTAAATGCTAACTTAACTAGAGGGCGTTCCTGGGTAGGTACTATTTGTCTCATTGCTGTCCCCAATATTGATGAACTCCTTTTGAATTGTGGCGCTATTTTCGGTTTTCTTGTAGAAGTTGCGGCTTTTTACAATATCAAAATGTTGGCTATGGTTAAAACGCTTAAATAACTCTTCTATCGTGACTCACTCTTCCTACCTTTAAGGTACGGGGTCCACAATACCGTTGAGCCAGCAGAGCCAGTTAATGACTCGAAATACCCTACAGTACTCACATGACGAGAAGCAAACCTGTAGTTAGCCTACTTGCCACCTTTGCCGTCCCTTGCAAGTAGGTACAGTCGAGTTAATAAATTTGATCACACATATATATGAACGTGCCTCTACGCCGTTAATTTTTGCTCATTTAAAGAACTCGAATGTATCATGTTTGATGAAATTCCCACAGCAATGGCGTTATAGGCATTTGAAGAACATGGAAACTATTATATATTAGTCTCACATTCTTTTTTAGATTATTCAGGGTATTTCGTAAGCCTGACAAGACTTTTTAACCCTCGCCATATCGCGAATTTTTAGTCGGACACATTTATTTTACCTATTATTACATCAATTCCTAAAGTTAGTATCATTGTTTTAGTGACGACGCGTTTGGCTCGGTTTCTAGACACCTGCCTACTGAGCCGGCGGTCCCGGGTTCGAATCCCGGCCAGGGCAAATAGTTGTGTGATGAACTCGAATATTTGTGCTTGGGTCATGGTTGTTCTATGTATTTAGTATATATTTATCTTATATAAGTATATATATCGTCGTCTAGTACCCATAACACAAGCCTTCTTGAGCTTAATTTAGGACTAGATCGATTTGTGTGAGGTTGTCCGATAATTATTTATTTATTTATTATTTATTTAGTCTTCAAAGAAAATGCTGTAAGTACTACTACAGTGGATGTGGAAGTCTATTGAGGAGGCCTGTGTCCAGCAGTGGACGTCCTATGGCTGAAATGATGATGATGATGATGACTACTTCAGTATTCAGTATTAGGTATATCATGTGTCATGTAAGAGTAGCAGCAAAGTCCTGGAGTGGCGACCACGTAGGAAAGCGCAGCATTAGTCGGCTGCCGACTAGGTGGACGGCTGACCTTGTGAGGGTCGCAGGGAATCGATGAATGCGGTCTGCACAGGATCGCATTTTGTGGCGAGCTATAGGCGAGCTTATGTTCAGCAGTGGACATGGCTGATAGATAGATAAATATATTTGTTCTACATGGTAAGGAGAAGGTCTTTCCAAATTTTCAATATGAGCACCATTCTCAATTGCTACTAAAGAAAATGTAGGCTAAATTTACTCCGGTTTGCCGTGCATTTTTATTTGACATACCGCTGATGGAGACAGTCTCATACAAATCGACAAATTACTAAATTAAGGACAAGTAGGGTAGAATGGGGTAATGGGGATCACTTAAGCAAGAATTAAAATAAAAAAATTAAAATAAACAAAATCTTTATTGCAACCGCCTTATAACATAATATACTTAATTGCCTATCATTTGAAATCAGTAATTATCACATTAATAATCATCTTTGGGAAATATGAAAGTTAAAAAAAAATCTGTTTTTGACTCCCATTGCACTGAGGTAAGGGTAATTGTGGTCACCTTGTGGGCAATAAGAATCATCAAAAAATCTAACACAAATCTCAAGTATCAGTTGACCAGGAAGCTTTTGTGGTAGTTCTTTGTCGTACTTTCGGCATCTAAAAGCAAAATAACAAAATTATCTTGTGCCTTTTACATTGCGGGAAATCTTGGTCACCAGCGGGCAATGGGGGTCAGGTTAGGTTAGGTTCGACCCTCATTACCCACAAGCACTTTCTGAAGAAAAAAAATTTAACACAAAACAAATACTAACAATACTCGTGATTTAAGTATAAAATCGTTACACTGAATGCATGAGTAAACGCGTAAAAAAATGTGATACAAGTAGATCAATAATTATAATACTTACCGTTTATTGTGCGTCTGTGAAAATTTACATCGGCGTGCCGCAAAAACAAAACACACCTCTCGTTTCAAAGGCCGTTGCCATACCGGCGCGGCGCGCTCGCTGCGATTGTGGGGGGTCAAAGCGGGGCGGGGACGGCCGTAAACGCGTTTCTAGTAGTTGTAGTTTTTGAGATTTGTGGGTGACCATCATTGCCCGCTGACTCCCATTACCCGGTCTTCCCCTACGCTTGTTCATAAGTGGTGAATACCAGAAGATGCCGCGTGGGCGGTACTTCCATCACAACCTGTGGCTATCCATTCAGTACTGAACATAAATTTTACCTTTTATTTTTGTTTTTGTACTTAACAATTACATCTGTTTTTTTATCGTTTCTTATGTATGTAAAAAAATCCTAGAATTACCAGGGGAAATACTTAAGTAAAACGACGAAATCTTGACTAACGGTTTATATCGTTTGTATTGATTACTTTAAAATACATTACTTTTCTCCTTAAAGATCTATTTATTGTTCTGTGTTGTTCATTGATTCATATAAAATCTTAATTTAAACCAATATAAAAAATATAATAAATGTCAACAAAATAGGTGTTATCAAGCTGAATAATTGAAAAATAGGTGATGAATATAAAGAATCATGAAATGGAAATTTAAATAGGCGCATACATACAAAATAGTATAGATTACTAAAATTATTGGTATCACATTCTTAAACACTAAACTCAATAGCATAACTTAAAGGAACTTATGTTTAGCCAGACCGTTGAAGAGTGAATCTCTAATAAAAAAAACAGTTGATAATTATATCGTAGCCAGCTCAGCTACAGTTGTTGTTTCATGTTATCACTATATTGGTATTTCCAGGGAAAATAAGTACACAACCATTGAAATTACAATTCAAGAATTGTACTCAAACTACACAGAAATGCCTGAAATACCTAAGTGATATGACAGTATGTCTTGTACATACGGTATTGGTTCGAAACGTAGATTTCTACGAGACCATTTTAAAGTTATACATAACTAAAACGATATTTATAGCTATCATGAACATGGCAACATTTTTACACGTACAAAAATATTTTACTTATTGCTCAATATACTCTCATAAATATATTTATACCACTAACAAAGTTTAAAATAAAGGCACTGTCGACTACAAACACACTTTGGCAGCAAAGTTTCTTGACTTAACTCACACACGCACTGACCATTTCAAATGCTCGAACTTAGCAGTCCCATCCAATATCCACACAATATAATCACAGAATTTTGCCATTAGTGAAGTGTTTGCTGACTGACACTGTTTTACACCGAGTGTTCTAGTAACCATAACCAATTTTCAAGTGGTTGACTTGCGTGTATTTTCGTCCAAAGACGGAGTTATGATAATATCACCGGCGTTGGACCGACTCCTCGTGACGAGCACTGGGGTCTTTGGCTTAGCCGTTTCCGTCATCTTGATACGCACTCGTCCCATGTCGGGGGAATACACTGGGACGTACTCACGAGACGGCGACAGAAAGTCGGACTCTGTATTCTGATCACCGTTCAGCAGCAGCTGTGACATATCCATATCGGTATTACCATTTAAGTGAGGAGCGTCATCATCGTTTATTGGCACAAAAACATCTGCGCTTGATAAGGAGTGCGTATCTTTTCTCGAATCAGGAGACGCTGGAGTGGATTCGAAAGAGTTATTTTGGTGCGGCTCTTCAGATAAATTGTTGTCTTTAGAACTGCTCTTGTTTTGATTTGTGTCTCTTGGACTATCAGTTCTCAAGCCATTGTTGTCTCCATGTTTGATACCGTTCCCAATATCTCCATTTTCGTTCTTTTTCTGATACCCTTCATGAGTAGGTACAAGTTCGTATTTGCCATTGAGTTTTCTTTCTATAGGAGTTTCTAGTACTGCAGGTTTTCCCAATAATGACTTATTCATGTCAACCATTTCCTTTGAAGCATTTTCAACATCTCTTTTTTGCTGTCTCAGAAGCCTCCTGTCTCTGCGTTTTCTCATTTGACCTTTGATTATAGCAAAGCCAATGAGACCCACTAATAGGATGACAATAATTGCAATGCATACATACGTGCCAGTCTTATGAGGTGTAGGATTGTCTTCAGTCGTCGGTTGTACTTCTGACGGGGTTATTCTAATCTTTTCGGAAACTGTAGTGTCACGAGTTATTGGCGTAATTGCAGCTTTTTCCGTTGCTGGAATGTCTTTGTTTTTGTGTTTGAACCAGTCAGGCCCCCCTGTGTACAATGTTATTGGTTCCATTGGTGGATACTCCGTTGTGTTATACAAATCCTCGTCAAACAAAGCCGGTGTAATAGGAGTTGGACGGAACTCATCATATATAGTCGAAGCCTCCGCCGATGGTGTAGTCGACTCTTGGTCTTCTCTAGATTCAAAGGGAATAAAACCAGACCCTTCGCCGGACCCCTCCATAGGGTCATCAGTAGAGTGAATTTCTGCATTGGAATCTTCTATATTTCTAGCTTCAATAGTTTCCGATTCAGTTGTGGTTTCTATGTCACCTGATCCTTCGATATAGTCGGAATGAGATGCAGCTGGCATGTGACCTACTTTCATAAATTGCTTATTGTCATCATCTTCGGGCTCGAGTTGTTCGTGAATTACGCTTCCATCATATAAGTCACTTTCTGCGACTAAAGGCATAGACTTGAGATGAGTTGTCTCTTCACCAATTTTTACGGCATCAAGTTGTGGTTGGTCACCCATCATCATGTCTAAAGAGTCAAACTCAACTTTTGGAATTTTACACATATCTTTCGTTTTCAATTCCAACCATGATCGATTTCTGAATTTTCCTGGAGACGCACACTTCGCAGCATCGATATGTACATTTGAAGCCAATAGGTGATCCCGGGCTCTGATATTGCTGCACGTACAATCGAGCGGATTACCCTCTAATTCTAAATGTTCCAAGCTGCCTAAATGACCAATGTTGCTAGGCACATCTCGCAGTAGATTGTTAGTTAAATCTAATGAACTGACACTAGTAGGAAGATGTGTGAGTGATAGCCTCTCTATTCTGTTATTCGCTAAATTAAGATGAACTAACTTCTTTGCATTATTCAAAAACTTGTTAACTTCTGTAATGCCATTAGTCGAAAGATCTAGCGTAACGATTTCGGTTAGCCGATCGAGTTCACGTGAGATTTTGGTGATGTTGTTGTGTGACAGGTCTAAGATGTTGATGTTGTGATGTTTCTGGCGGAGAGTGAACTTGTATAGTTCAGCGAGGTTGCTGCAGGCGGCGCGGTGAAGGCCGTCGCGGGTGGTGTTGCAGATGCAACCGTCGGGACAGACGGAGGACAGAACCGGTGCGAACAGCACGGCCACCGCCAGGAAGCTCGCCCACACTCGCGGTATACTCATCTTGTTTCTGGTCTCTGCACCTGAAATAGAGAGAACAAAAACCAATTAATCACCGTGACTAAACAGCCACTAATCCGAAGATTTCATCATAATTTTCGCAACAGCGATGTCGGGTAATTCACGTCTACACACGTTTAACGCTAATCTGTTGCGGTCATGAACGGTATAAAGTTTCAGCCGCAGATGCATTTCATAAATATCCCACTAGATAAACCGAGAACAATTATTCGAAACAGTTCAAGTAATTGAATAAATCGCAATATCTGAGTATGTCGTCTAAATATAAGTCAGTAAAACACGCGACTGACGGTCCCCCGCAGTCTGTTGCCTATCAACTCCGTCTCAATTATTGCAACTGCAGTGCAACTGGCAATTTGAAACTAGGCGTTTCCTTTCATTTCATTTATAACTAGCATAGCACCATTCAGAATTACTTAAACATCTCTGTCCATTCCGTTTGCGTCTTACGTTCCTATGGAAAACTCTATATACGTGCGCTGTTGCTCAATCCTCACAATGTTACGGAATTCGCTATGTAAATCTATTTGTAGTAGTTTTAAGATTTCTATTTCTGTTAGCAATAAACATCGGTGCACTTGGCCGCCGGTAGAAATGGTTCAATGTTAGCCGGGCACTGGCAGGAAGCCGTCGGTTAAACGTTTGTGCGAATGCCCACGCCTGCAGCGGAACAGGCCCCAGGGGGCCTGGTGATTTATATTGCCACGGTGACATTCGAAAACAGCCAGGGTGCTGCGCAGATCGTGAGCAATCACACGGTGTAACAAACGTAACGTGTTTTATGAATTTATGATCAGACATTTGGTATAATTCTCATTGCAAGCACATGGACACATACCTAATAGTGACATAGTTTCAACTTCTCTCTATCATTGTGCATGTAAATAAGAATGATAAGAAATTTACAATGTCAATTCCCGTTATACATGTTCGAAATTGTCTAGCTTGTTCGATGTCACAGTTAAATGCCATTCAATACCGTCTTTACCATAAGGGTACACGGGGCCCGTGCCCAGGACCCACATTTCACGGGGGCCCTGGAATACTATAGATGACGTTTTTTTACCGCGTCGTACAATTAAAACCAAACGTTAATGTTAACGCGGGTCCTGAACATTTGAGTGCCCAAAATTCCCCGGCACGCGTTAAGACGGCCTATTGATGGCAGTTGTTTAAATCCTATTCTCATCCCGGTTTGATAATAATACCTGCCATCTCATCTTATCTAAGTTATCCCATTCTGACACTACGCAAATAACTGCGATAACATTTATTATGGTAAAAAGTGGCAATTTGCGTAAAACTGTCATTTAAAAGCGCAGGATTACAAGTGTGACATCATGCGGCGGCGCAACTCATGAGTCAAACACAAATGTGGAAAAACAATAAGATATCAACTGAAAACAAGAAGGACCTATCAGCTTTGGGACGGCAAATCCTCGCTGACATTTTTACACTTAGCGCGACTGTTGGTCACTTTTGACGCCCACTGATACGTAGGTGATATTAATGAGAAAATAAGATTATTCTGGGAACTGATAAGTCATGTTTTTTTGCCTTTTGTAAGTACCATGTTTCTAAAAACGACAATCGATTGATACGTGCATCAACAGCTTTAAGGCTTACTTAAATAGGATTTTACTATGAACGTTGATGTTTTATAAAAATGAATCGGAGTTGGAACGTGGAACATAGAACCTCCTTAAGTATAGTATGCTAACACGGTTAACAAATATCTGCAAGCGCGTTGTCACGAAAGACTAGATCTTGCCTAGGTCTGTGCAATCACAGACAAATGACGCAACTTCGCAGAAAGATGAATCCGAGAGGTAAAACCAACAACCACTACGTATATGGAAGACTCTATCGATGCTAATAGCTTATTAATATTACACTAAAATCCGCTTACAACATCTTCTGCATGTATTCTTTAAGTTTTCGTTATTTTTTTTATACGTTACCCCCCCTTTCACAGTTTTAGTTGTTGATATTTGAAAAATTATTTCTTGGACACCTGTTAAGATCAATTATATTTCATACTCCTGACATCTGTGGTTATGGTGGTTATCTGCCAATCTTTATTTTTTAATGAAACACTGGTTTTGTAAGCATTTATTTTGGTATCATATAAATTGGGTTATTAACCTATTTTAAGTAAAAATATCTCCCGATTAAATAAACTTGCATGGTTAATACGCTTCTTTAAAAGTTTCTAAGCTTTTATTACTACAGGGCGTGGGCAAATTACGAGCTTAAAAGCTTCAACATCAATATTCACGGTCTATATCAATATGCTGACTATATTAGGTATATTTAGATTATATATAAATTAATAGGTAATTCTAAGAACAAATCTTACAAGCTGTGTTATAAGAGTTTTTTTTTTGTAAGATGTCCTTACGCGAACAGCCTTGTCTTTCAGAGAATTCGCGAACAAAGTTTTGAACAGTGGCCTATGGTAGACATTATCGCGCGATGGATAAATGACATAGCAGATGACAAATGTTAATGTTACATTATCGGGGATTTGGCGAAGATTCGCCTTTGCGTCTTAGCTCTATGATGACATACAAAAACGAACATAGCAGAAAAAAATAACATTTGGTCACGCGGGACAATTGCAACTATGAGGCAAATGCGTGTTTTGATGATATCATAGAAAGGAAAGACTATAACTACCACCGCTTGATTTTCATATCAATAGTCCCAAACTGCAAAAGCAGTAAAAACTTCAGGCAGTAAGGGTAGGTCTTAAAATGTTTCGCTTCTATGATATCATCATAAAAGACGGAATTGTCCCATAGTTGCAATTGCCTCAGTTGACATAAACACAATATCATAGGCCCGCTAATTTCAGTAAATGACTAGTGACAGCTGAGGATGAACGCATTTCCCACAGTTGATGAATTAGACCGAAACGTAAGGCAACCTTCGTACGTTTAACTAGATTACCCGTTATTTGCCTTATCCTGTCCCCCGTGTACTCCCCCAGCACGTACGTACAAATTGCAATACAAACGCAAATAAGAAGATTGGATGCTATTTTTAACATCAGTTATTCGAACCTTGAATGAACTTGACTGTGTGGTAAGGAATTTGTTTAAACGTACCTGTGGTTATTTTGGTACTGAGTGAAATATACCTGATATTGAACGGAGTGTTCGTAATGTCTGTTCGTTCTTACTTGTCTTGTTTAGTACCCAAAATCCTGACTTCAAAATTTTCATTTAATGGAAAAAGTAGCTGTTTCTCGCCAATGATTATTTTATAAGTAGAATATTACTAGCGCTTCAAAGTGAATCCCTTAATAAGAGCTAATTGTAGCTTATCGCTATGGCAACGCTTTAGTTGATCTCCGAAAGTAACAGTGACTATGAAGTAAATAATTACAGCTATCCCGTTAATGTATAACATGGCTTCTATTAAAACATCACTGTTTCTCGCGAGTAAATCAATTTCATTTATAAAGCAGCCTGATATCCAAAATCAATCAGGATATTTCATTTAGGAAAAAAACTATAGTTTTCAACAAAACAGTTATACTTTGAGGTTAGAAATATTGTTTACTAAATTAAACAAACACGAACGAATAGACTTTAGTAGGTACGTATGTAAAACTAGAAAAGCAACTGACATTATCACGTGTACTTCTAGAAGTTACGAGTGTGCGTGACCTAATGACATCGCACAAACGAATGTAAACTAAAGATTCAATGCCATTGACCTGCTTGATATACAATAGTAGTACCTAATGCTTACTGTACCTAGGAAACATTAAGTTATGTAAATAAAACCAGCACCAATCATCACCACATACCTAGTATAAAACAACGTCACTTCCTTCTGTCTGTCCCTATGCTTAGATCTTTAAAACTACGCAACGGATTTTGATGCGGTTTTTTTTGTAGATAGAGTGATAGATTCAAGAGGAAGGTTTATGTATGTCTAATACATGTATAATATAGCATTGAACCCGTGTGAAGCCGGGGTGGGTCGATAGTTATTATCTATAGACAATTCTATTAACTGTAAAATTAGTAAAAAAAGTATAGTTTAATAATTAATCATTTCAGTAATCTATATTTATATTAACGCTTTCTAGAATTGTATTAGTTAGACATAATGATATACGTTATATGGTATAAAATAGACTTACTTATACGATGGAAATTTTATTACAAATGTCACCCGATAATAAGTCTCGTTACAAGCAACTACACAAAATAGTCATATTTAAAAAAAATAAGCAAATAAAAGAAGACATAATTATATCGCTATACGCGCCATACGCAGTGTCCAATACGTTACCGCAATATTGTATGAAAACGAAAGGTATTTTACATACTTAATGATGAAACGACATGAGTCACCAAGGCCGGTGAGCATGCAACTGGCCGGCCGTGAACGCCACATGGGAAGCAACAACAGTTTAGGAACCTTTTAACGTTGTTTATTACGAGCCCTTATTTTATTCGTAAACAACAAATATTTTCCATGGTTAAAAGTTTCATTGCGGCACTCAAAAGTGAATGTTCGCGGCTTCTGTACGACGCGTTCCTGAACGCATTAGAGGCCGTTCTCATATTTGAGAACGTATAATTTCCTTATATTTCCCACGGTGTTCCATCCTCGTTTACTTATGTGCATTACTGAAGCTTTTTTATTTTTCAATCCGTCTTTGGCATTATAAAATGCAAAATACAAATCTATTTGACATATCTAATTCCAAGAGGATTTGCTTTGAACGTCGCAAGACTCGATTAACGGGATAGCTAATAACAGTATGTAATAACAATCAACTTTATATATGGTCAACTTTAAAACAAAATACGATCGCGTGCAATATATAGGTAGACGACAACTTTGAATGCGGCTACTGCGGCATACACCGTCACGATATATTCTACGAGTACGTACTTATATGCTAATAATATATGTGTCCTATAGTTAGCAGTAATTTTCTTTTCAGTCACAGTCACAAATAATTCTATACCTACTCGTATTAACAACAATGATAACAAGTTCATATCATTCCTGATTTGCTTTGAAGTCGTAGTCAGTCACAAATACTTCACTAATTATATCAGGCGATTGTACCTCGCAATCACAGATAGAAGTGCTGTCTTAGATTTGTTACTATCAGTCCTGTCCATTGCATTGTCTACTATCAGAGTAAAAGCGAAGCTACGTCGTACCGGGATCAGTACCCGATATCTGTCCCGGTATTCGCTGAAGTGTGAAGAAATATCTCCACCTCTCGACGATAATGTTAACATTTGCTGCTATAAATTGACAATCTACTAAAGGAAGAGTTCCTTTCCTCATCCTTCTAATTCACCCTACGAAAGAGTGGTACCAAGGTTAATAGGGCAGTCTGTAATTTTACGCACACCTCCAAACTTTCATGGACATTGAATACGCTTGGTTAGTACTATTAGTGTGCTTGTTGTGAAAAAGTTGTACTCATTCACTCGTCGATTTGGGTGCTTATTCCGGTTGAAGATGCTTCTATCGTATATTTCCATATTTTGCCGAGTTGGTTAATCGCTGTTAAGGCAATTCCGATTCAACTGCGGAAATGATTATAATAATAATAAATATTTTATAGAAAGTGATTATTTTTTTATAAAATTAATAACCAACTTTACACAAGATTTGCTTTCGTCATTATCCTATGAAGAAATAAACTGAGGTTAAAGAACACAATATATTCTTGAAGAAAAATATTTTTGTGCAACGGGTTGTGTCCATTGCACCACTTACAACATAGCAAAACTATTAAGTGTTCGTTCAAAGTAATAATATTAGCAAGTTACTTATAATTTTAGTTACCACTTACACATTATCAATAGATAAGAAGGGAATGGTACAGTCACGACTAGCTTACCATCACGACCATATCAAACGGTTTAGCACATGCGAATTGTATCTAACCAAACATTTCGCAGAACATTACATAATCTACAAGAAGCATCAAGGTCGAAATCTTCACATTATGCACTTGAACCTGAAAATTATGTCAGTAAAAAAGATATATAATAGGAGTATAGGAGATATATTTTCGTTACCGACACGATTTCCTAGCGTGGGTCGACAATAAATTCTGAGATAAATGTATCGTGTAGTGCAATGCGGATAGCCTAATGGCTGTATTAGTGCGGAAATATTAGAATCTCAATGGTTATGGAACCATCGTTAGTGTTTGCCTTCGGCTGGCCCGGAGCAAGTCATTAAGGCGGTCTAGCACTGAAACTAGCAATTTTTATACCTTCAATAGATAACAAGGCGGCAAAATTTAACGCTTAAGGCGTAAAATACAAGAATAGGCCTGCTAAGTGCTAACGATGTTATAATACGCAGCGGAAACGGTGGCCACTTAAATAGTCTGGTTAAAAGCAATAGTACCACTCTTATCATACTAAAAATAATTGTACCTTTTAAGTCTTGTTATTTAAGCTTGATAACTTGAAGATAAACTGCAAAAAAAGAGATTTATATGTATATTTACATTAACACGCGTAGTTACTACATTAAAACTATTTTACGGTGATGAACCAGTCATTTTATTTATAAAAGTTAAGTTAGATAAGTTGATCAGTCGAATTTCAGTCAACACGATAGCGACAAAACCTCCAGTTGAAACTTCAAATCTAGATTTTTTAGTTGAAACTGTATCAATAATTTGTAAAATCTACATTACCTATTAACTTTTTTAATAAAAAAATTGCCGACCGTAAAGGTGAAGCTATTTAGGTAGAATGCACGGGTCTATTTGGTAATTTGCAAATTAAAGATTTTAAGCCCTTATATATATATATATATATGGGAACATTCCCATCGCAATTGTTGGAACAATGTCTTAAACCTGAAAACGCTAATATTCTAAAGGTGCAAAACATTGAACTTAAATGCATTTTTGCTTACTATCAAATAACCCCTTAGGGTATAAATAGCCTCACCTTACGGTATTTAAAACTCGCACCAATGTGTATTTTCTCAGTATAACCCCAGGTGGATACCTATCGATTGTAGTTTGTTTTCACAACAAGACAATGGTTAAAACGGCACTTTTCTTTCAGCCAGTATTGACTTTCCTGGTCTGAAGGTTTGTAAATACATCGCCCCGAAACAATGCGAGCTTGGTTATTCACAGAAGAAAATCCATTTGTTTAGAACATGACTTTATGACGTTGCTGTTGGCGCTGTGGTAGTTAAGCTGCCTACTGAGCCAGCGGTCCTGGGTTCGAATGTTTCTGTTTCATTGGGACTAACTCGTAACTTTTAACTTTCATTGGCCATAACTTCAAGGATAAGAATATTTCCGCAGTAAACAATAGTAAATAGCACGAGTCGATATTGACATATTCATATCAAAGTAGTCAATGTGAAAAAGTACTGTCAGCATCAAAAGTAGCAATTCATTTAATTTCAATTTATTTATTTTTAAAGCTCCATCTGCACAAGAACAGGCAAAGGAGTCAATCATATGCAGTCGTAAACGTGCAAATAAATTCGAATGTAAGCAATTTTGCGGCACATTCCCAAGTACATCGATAGTTTTAGTGTTCCTTCTTATAATTTTAGTGTTTCCCCGAAGCTATAAAAACCGCAATCACCCTGCATCCCACTCTCGTTAATGTAGACGCTTTATGCGCCGACGCAGCCGCACGTCGTTAATCCAAAGAATAAGAAATTGAAATAGAATGGCAGTGACATGGATCTCTTGCATAGGACCCAAACCGTTGGGGCACATAACAGTCAGAAGTTGAATTCACAACTTCACATATACGTATCACCAAATTCACCAAGCCTAGTTTGTCCCTGATTTAATTAAACAAGTGAATTTAAAGAGTATACTGTGCTTTAGTTCACAGGTCCTAATACACTGGGGGGGCCAAGCAAAAAATAAATCTAATATAAGAAAAGGAAGACAACGGCGAGATCTATGATTGATACGTGTTTAAGTATCATATTTAAGCTTATCAAGGCGACACGCAGTGCGGACATACATTATGTTCTAATATTAAAGATAGGGAAAGTAAGGTGGCGATGGCGTGGCGTCTATTGAACCCGATTCCCGCCGGTTTTCCCACGTCAGGACGATTGAGCACATATCGCTGTTGCTACTAGAGAAAAAAGTAAGTTAAATCTATCCCGGCTTGTCCTGAGTTTTTGTTTGACGGGTACAGTCTCATACAAATCGACAAAGTACCACATTAAGTCAAGTAGGCTTGATCATTAATGGTGACCGCAGGAAGACGCTGCGTGGGGCAAGAAGATGCATCGACGATCAAGTCAATATTACAGAAAGTCGGTGGATGAGAGCAGCGCATCAGGACCAGGTCGTTGTTGATATCTTTACCCATCAGTGGACTGCACTTGAGACGTAATTATTATTATATCCAAAGCTGAAGATCAAAATACCCGACCTCACGGAGGCTTAAGCCTCATAGGTAGGTAAGTAAAGGAAGTTGACTCTTTTACTGTCTATAATCTTTGGTTAAAGTATTCCTAGATCCATGTGCAGTCAGGCTAGTACCGTAGGTTTCGAGACGAGGGTTAAATTGAAGAGAAAGCTTTTGAATATCATATGGCCATTTATATATTTTATTACTAGGTATTTAATGAAGCATTAGAAAACACTCATATTTTATGTCTATAAAATGTTAAATTTAATATTATGAAGAAAAAATAGCACTAGCTTTATGAACTGCGCTTTTTTATTTATTTTGTAAAAAGTATTCACAAAATAAATTAATTCCAGCCACAAAAAATGTTACAACCCCTACTTTGCCTTAGTAACATACGGTTCCTAAAATTTTGCATCAAACAATATACCTTATGTGTATGTTTCATTATCATGAGCTAACTGAATAATTATGCAAAAACGGTTTATTTTTCTGCGTCTGACTACTGAAATTCAATAACAATCTTTTAAACATTTATTCTCGAGTTAACCGAGATGCATGCTAACCTACTTCAGAAAAGGAGGAGGTTATACGTTACACTCTGTTTATTAAACATACAAACGACAAAATTGTGAATAGTCGGTTGAAGTGGCATGGGCCGGGCCATGTAGCCCGGAGAACGGATGGACGGGAGGCAAAGCCGTGGAGTAGCGACCACATATAGGAAAGCGCAGCGTGGGGGGGCTCGACTAGGTGGACGGATGACCTCGTTAGGGTAGCAGGGAGTTGATGAATGCGGTCTGCACAGGATTGCACGTAATGGAGGAGGCTTACGTTCAGCAGGACGTCTGTGGTTCATGGATAGATCGATTGTGAATAGTAACTTTAGTACAGTCGGACAGTTATAGAACACATGAAACAAGAAATTATTGTTTAAAAGGAGAATATCTCAAAGTAAATCTTTGTATCAATGGTTTAAATAAATACCTTTTTTTTGTGGAAACATAAAAAAAAATTGAACTTCCGACATAATAACTATCATTTATTATTTCACACTATTTCCAGTACATACAAAACGTTGGCATTGGTATACTACGATATAAAAAAGTTGTTTAGCAAATATCATTGAAATTAAAAGACATTGGCTAAACTACTTTGTCATGTCACCACATTTTGACCTTTTCGTCGGTGTCATATTAACTCGAAACCGCAAAGTACGGAAGGCAACAAATACCTAAACTGCAGAATTCATTAGTAATGTACTTTATACTAGTTGTAAGTCGTAGTAAAAATAAAGTTACCAGTTCCTTAACTTTAAAATCCGTTGTTGTTGTACATGTATGAATTATAATCCAATCATTGTTTAAATAAGTATTTTTGTTAATACAATACATACAATTAGCCTTCGTAAAATAAAAAAAAACTCTTAAACATATATCTTTAAGTGAAAAATACACGAAAGCGATAAAAATGTTACTAAACAATATTTAGTAAATAACATATGTGTTATGCGTGTTTCTCATAGAGGAAACTAAGGTGAAATAAATAAATTAATATTAAGGGGCAAGCTTACACAAATCGACCTAGCCCCAAACTTAAGCAACGCTTATATTCTATGGGATGGGAGTGTCCATAGCATAAGCACGGGTCATGGATAGATAATATCCATGACCTAGGAACAAATATTCGAGTTCATCACATAAATATTTACCCTTGCCGGGATTCGAACCCAGAACCACTGGCAGTACCCGGCTGCATGACAAAAGAGCCGACCGCGTCAAATACTTTTAAATTATTGGTAATCCGCTGTTCCACTGCTCAAAAGCCTTAAGACATTGGATAGAAAATCCAGAGGCTTTTATTAGTCGCACTGCGGTATGCGCTGGTCTTTGTATATATCTTTAGTGAACGTTGACAAATTGTGGGTTGAACGATATACTGGCTATAATAGTTATATCGCGGTAAATTGGAGCAATGAGTGGCGTAATGTAAGTTGGCCAGTTCGTGGCTGGGTCATTAACGCTTCGCTGCTTCTTATTGATTTAATTAAATGGTATTGAATGAACACGACGTGCTTGTATTAATGGCTAACCGACTCGATTCAATATTACTTCAAAGGGCTTAATACTGCGGCAATGAATTTTCGAGCTGAAAAAATGACTTGATTTATACTGGTATATTTGTTATGTGTTCTAAACCGCACACGACTATTTACACACATGCAGACCATGTAACAGGCGATGCAATATGTGAATAAGTATCTAAATTTGTTCTAACGTTTACCTGGTAGAAACCTGGTACAAAAACCTTGAATCACATATGTAATTATTTAAGACACGTACAATATGAACCATCATTGTAACTATATCAGATTCCATTTTTGATAGTATAAACAATTGAGCATCATTCTGCACACCTATTGCAATGTAACTCACCCCGTTACACGTATCACCAGACAAAGACAATACGCACATAACACTTTACAAACACGCTGTTCAAACAAAACTTAACATCAAACACACTCGGATTTCACGCGTGCTTCAATACCGGGACTCCGCGGATCACTGCAATGTACGTGAAAATGAAAAGTCACATTTTATTTGTGACACTCAAGGTGAGCCGTATTTTCCGGGCCTGGATCGTGTCCAAATTAAATAATCTCGGAATTGGCTGATATCTGAACAAACTAATTGCAGCTTGGGCGGTGAAAGATGCATTTGTGTCACCTCATTTCGGACCCGGCCTGCAATTTATGAATGAACAAATTATGAGATAATCACTCCGATTTCAAATGTTTATTTAACCAATTCAGAAGCATTAAGAATATGAAAACATGAACTCAAATTACCGTAACCTATTACAGTTATAGTGCTTATTTAGAACATCTGTTGGACGTAAATAGCGCTTGTTCCATATTTAGATGCAGTTCGAGTGACTGTAAACGAAAATATATATCTGATGTGCCATTACTTTTAAAACTACATGGCACCCACGTCCACTGGGAATTTGTTATTCATTCACAACAACTGTCGTCATTGCATGCGTCAAATACATTTTTGCAAACCAAAATCTTCGTTCACCTCGTGTAGCAATGGTTACCCATACATGTTTAAAACTCGTATTTTTATTGGACTACAGAAAAACTGGTTGATAAGCACCTGCTTTCGGGTTATTTTCTTTTGCATGTATGAACAGTGCTCTTGCAACTAAAGCCATTCAGAATACAATATTGACCACAATTATTATTGCAATTTGATGTAGAATGATAAAAAATATTCTAAGAAGATTTCTAGATCTCGGAAGACGTACGTCCTTATTCTGAACAACAATAAAAGATAATAAGTGTTTAAGCTGTTACGCCCCCGTGCATCCAGCCTGCACAGCCTATCATTTTATAAACTACCAAATTATATTTGTTAGGCATCTCTATTACGGCCACACGCTCGCCTATTACGGAATGACTGTGATATTTCAACAAGATAACCCTCAAAACACGAATTGAACAGTCCAATTTGTTGCAATTTTATTTCAAATTATCTATCTTGAAATGACAGCAAAAATTACAGGCTCGTGTTTATTTCTGCTCATTTTATATGACGTTTTATTGTTCGCGGTAACCAGGCAATTATATGGCCACATTAACGATGGTATCGTAGGCGAAGGAACTCTAGACGACGATCAAGGTTGTCTCTATTGAGACAGACTGTTGCATTTGAGTATCCATCTGTTGATCATCCGACGTGGCGTAGAGAGAGTTTAGATAGGATTACAATACAATTCCTGGCCTATTGGGAAACGTGCCAAGCATCCGGAGACGCTGCGACGCCTAAAACTTGCACCTGGCACCTAATGTTCCTAATACAAGTTTTCACGTAGTGTTGGTTGTTGGACAGTCGACCAAGTTTAGATTTGAGTCAATGCAATGTCCATCAACGTCATCTGAATTGACGCATCGAGGCAACAGACTATTCGATTATGAATTACACTATTCAATTATGAAAACAAACAAATCGCTGTAATACAATTCCTACACCTACAGACCTTTCCATTTTCATCTACAATTTGCGTCAATAGAGTTAGAAGTTGCACCTATTGAATCAGCTCAGGGGAATTACTACTCACAGCGATTTAGTTATTCTCAAGTTATCATACAATCGGGTTTTATCATCATGACGATGATGTTCCCAGCCACGTGGTAGGAAAACATCACAAGCGTACGTATTTTACTAAATAGCTACGCGTTTACCTTAACCTTGACCTTCGTCAAGATTTCATAGTAGGTACTTGATTGCTGCGGAAACATGTTGTCCCCACTTTTTCGTGTTTACGATCATTTTTAAACTCATTATACGTTTTCAATGTCGTAATAAAAACTGACTGTCTGTTATCTGATGCATCGTCTTCCAATAAGTCGCAATCAGGTAAGGTCGTGGTATTATCGTCATCGATCACGATATCAGGATTCTATAGCTCTCTTTAGGTATCACTAATTAAGCAATGTATATCAAGGTTAACTGGTTCCGCTTTCTTTGTAGGTATTGCGATACTAGTGATGAGATGAATCAGCTCTGAGCCGTTATTTGGTCTGGTGATTGTAATGCAAGGGGTAAAATAGGTACACAACGGCTATGTTGGCTAGAAAAACTATTCAATAACAATCCTCCTTACGTCAAATATATTGTTAAATATGTGATACAGGATTATCTAGAAGTGTGTAAATCTTGTTAGAACCTCTACTAGTAGGTATGCAAAACTCGAAATAGGTATATACGGTTAGATTTTGTATGGTGTTTTCGTTCTATGCTTGTTTTTCGTTCTCGTTTTGAAATATGCAGTATTTAGCTCATAGACCCGAATAATGTAAGATTTTTATTCCTTAACAAGATAAAGCTGTAAAAAAGCAAAGCACTTATTAGTTTAATTGCTATGCCATGTGGAAACCGCAGGGAATAATTATTTAACCAGACGAAATGAATACCGAAAGAGTAATTCTCATATATTTTAATTTGCCTTAATTTTTCCTAACTGTTCCTAAAAGTTATCTGAAAGTCAGAAATGTTTGTGCATTCGAAAGTTTTATCACGCGGTAACAGTGACAAAAAAACAAAGTGTATCTTAACTTAAGAAACAATCCAGTAAGTTCGATAACAAATTAATTAAATTCACTAAATCAAAACATGGTTTCTCCCGCATGTAGATTTGCGCTATTTCAACATCAATGCGTAAGCAAATGAATAATACACTGAATAACAGATTCAATCATGTTTTCATAAACTTACGTGACCTTTCGCGATAATACTTATATAAATAACTTATCAGTGTCACCCAAAAACGGGTCTCTTAGTACCAGTTTTTTTTCCCATAAGGCTATATCGTCATATGATAAAGAGCAATTAAAATTGTATAAAAATATTGACCTGATTTTACCCGACTTCGGCGAAGCAAAAAGAAGGGTTATGATATATGTACATGTATAGTGGGAAGTTGGAATCACTGCGCAAGAGTATGGCACTGCGTGATTTTGCCTCTCCACGTAACGCCATGGAGAGGTATTTAACAATACAATCTTATTTCTAAGCAGTCGCGTTTATTTTTTACGATCCCTTATTGAGCAATTTTTAGAAATGACACATCAGACGTATGTTTATTGAATTTATTATAGTACAGGAATGACGCATTTGAAGCAGAAGACGCGTTGTTAAGATAGTTCTTGGAAACAACCCCCTTTACTTTTTATATTTTTATACTATACTTTTTTTATCTTTTACCTAATTACGGAGCTTAGATCATTATAATGAGCATGTCAGCTCCAGCAGACCTAATACAATAAATAATACTTAAATAGTAAAAATAATCTCTTAAATCATAACTAACAACCCGAAGAGTCAAAAACGAATTTGCTCAATTTACTCTACATATCGTGAGAACTTACGTTGTTTGCAAAAAAACACTTATAAACAAATCACATACGTTAGTTTTCAGGCGATCACTTCACTTGACATTTCGTCCACTTGTACACTCGCAACTTGTATCAAAACAACTGCACCTCTAGCAGAACTGTCACAAGTGACTATATCGCGAGATAATTGCCTGTCTCTTTCTGTGGAGTAGTGTGAGAGGGCGACGGGTAGCGCTATGTCCCGTGACCAGAGTTGAGCGTGCCAGACGGGCAGGAAGGTTCCACTTGACCAAACGCAATGCTCGACTACACGCATCGGAATCTACTAACAACTGTTATCTACTATAGATAAGAATTGTTAATCTCGATGACGCCATGCCAATGCTTGTTTATGGACTTTGGCTAGAAATAGACAATGGTAGAAATACTAACGTGTGTAACATGTACTATTACTAACTATAACTCTTGGTATAGTAGAGTTGTTAGTCCGCTGTTTTCTTACATAATTGTGCGCATCGGGTTACAAGCATGAAATTTCTACCATAGATAGAATGTTCCACGGTGATTATTTTCAGATGTGGAGGGAAGTCAGATTCATCCCCTGTGAGGCGCGAGAGTGAAGTGAATAGGGCCAAGTATCCCTCTTTTCTTTCTTTATTGCTGGTCAGTTAACTCTACCAGGGGGGGTATTCGACCAATTTTAGAGATATAATGGAGATCTCTCCTTTTCATCGCCATCCGTCATTTTTGACGTGTGCCTACTTGACAAGTGGCGATATCCCTAGATCATCGCAACTTCGTCAATTCGGACGCGCAAAATTTTCGTTTCCTTTGTATGTGACGGCATAAATAACAGGCGCATACTTTAAACTGACCGCGTAGTACGTGAAATTAGTCCGTTACGTTTCTTTCAAAACAGAAATTCATATGCATGAATAACATTTTTGACAATCATTATCGCCTTCGTATTTCCAAAACTGAGATGAGATATGTCACATGTGTCATTAAAACGCGATGAGCTTCATCATCGCGTTTTAATGACAGTTCAAAGGCGAGATCACGGAGAGATGACTGTTATGTAACGGTGATCTGACGTTTGGCGATCGACACTCGAATTAGGCCCCAGGGCGTGTTTGGTATCGTTTCCGTGTAAAACAAATATCAGAAATTAATTTTTTATGTTATTTTTGTATAGTTCTATATAAAAATATGGGTGTATGGCCGAAAAGGTAAAAATCACAACAAGTTTTTTTATTCAGTGAGGTAAATTAGTTCAATTTCGTGAACATTTTCAAAGTATTATTATTATTTTAAAAAGCTCATTGAATCTTGTTTCTAAAAATATATGCATGTTGGGCACTTCTTGTGAGGGATATAAATTAGAATAGTGCAGTTTACGTGAAAAGACCCAGGATACAAATCAGCAGTTTATTATTAATCAAGTTGTTTACAACACGTACTGTTCAAAGAGTATTTTAGAACTGACATTGTAGTCAACACAAACAAACGTTGCTAATACAAATTTAAACTAGCAACCTGTTCTAGATTTAGTTTGACAAAGTTCTAGGCCAGTATATCATACACAATAGGTTTTATGCCCAATATCACAATAATAATTTCAATACGCCCCCTTAATGTGCATATTCAAAAAGACATAAAACAAAAACACATACAAAATCAAAGTTATATCAAAGAACACAATATTAATTAACAAAGTAAACAATTAGCTAACAATGCCTAAACTACTCATGCACCTATAATGCTTAAATTTAGGCAAAGCCTTTGTTAAAATATCTGCGAGCATCGAGTCTGTGGGCAAGTACTTCAGCTCGATACTTTTGTTGTTCTTTAATACACTTCTTATGAAATGATACCTGATATCTATGTGTTTACTCCGAGAATGGTACATTGGATCACCAGCAAGACACAACGCCCCTTGATTATCTACATGTAAGGTCAATTGTGCAAACTTACTTAACCCGATTTCAGTCATCAAGCTGTTCAGATATATCGCTTCTTTCATCGAGGACGACAAACTCACATACTCAGCTTCACACGTGGATGTTGCCACACATTTTTGCTTTTGGGACTTCCACGACACACATCCGCCTCCTAACATGAAAACATAACCAGAGTAAGAACGTCTATCTATAAGACACGCGCCCCAGTCACTGTCTGAGTAACCTTTTAGTGAATTACCTGTTTTCGTAAACATAAGTCCATGCGTTTTTGTGTGCTTCAAGTAACGCAGTACGCGCTTTGCAGCATTCCAGCACTGTTTAGTTGGACTATCTAGGAATTGACTCAACTTTGCTACGCTGTTCGTAATGTCGGGTCTCGTTCCCGTCGACAAATACATAAGTGAACCAATTAATTCACGATATGGATATCGTTCACACTCATCACAAATCTCGTTAGATTTTAATAATTGGTTCTTCACTTCCATTGGCGTACATACTGAATTGCACTTATTCATGTTAAATTTATTTAAAATATCGTCAATATATTTTTGTTGTGACAATTTAAAGCCATTGTCAATTCTGTCAATTTCAATTCCGAGCATATATTTCGCAACGCCATAATCTTTCAATTCAAATTCAGCGGCCAGTTCTCTCTTGAAGCTTTCGATACAACCTCTTTTCTGCGATGCGACCAATATATCGTCAACATAAACTAATACAAAGAGTTTTGTATCGTGGTCAATGTCTTTAAAATAAAGACAAGGCTCATTTGATGATGCGGCCAATCCCATTCGTCTCAGTTGCTCATCCAGTCTGATGTTCCACTGACGGCCGGCTTGTTTGAGCCCGTATAGCGACCTCTTGAGTAGACATACTTCGCCCCCAGCCTTCAAGTCATTCAACATCTTACTGGCTCGTTCATGTATAGGTGAACCACTCAGTTCGGTCCGTATAAGATCCTGTAAACATTCTTCTAAAAGTTCGGGTACTTTCATGTATATATTCTCCTCTAATAAACCATTTAAATAGGCGGTATTAATATCCAACTGATGAATTTCAAGATCAAGTTCTGCTGCAAGTGCAACTAACAATCTTATTGTATCAAGCCTCGCGACAGGTGCGAAGGTATTCTGGTAATCAATACCATAGCGTTGGCTAAAACCTTTCGCCACTAGCCTCGCTTTCTTCTTCTCAGTCTTATCCACGTTGAACTTCGTTGTTAATATGTATCGACAGCCAACAACGTTTTTGCCCATTGGTTTATGTACTATATCGAAAGTATCATTTTTAATTAGACTACGGACCTCCGAAATAATTGCATCTTTCCATCCTTTGCTTTCGTTTCCGGATAGAGCCTGCTTTAAAGTCACTTCAGTAACTCCAGCAAAATCCTGACAATCCGCGTATTCCTCTGTGGACTCCATGCCTTCTTCCAATGGAACTTCTGATTCAACGTGCTCTTCCGCTGGAATCTCTGGCGCCACGCATTCTTCCATAGGAGTCTGTGGTTCCACGTCAACCATGCGATATATTTTTCTGGGCCGTCCAACATGACCTCTCTCCAATCTGGGTCGGCCTGGACCTCTCTTCATTGCCCTCCCCCCATCAGCATGTACATAATCTTGTTGATGGACATGCACATGGTGCGACGGACCAGCGACGACTTCCGATTCTGAATCATATATCGGTTGGTGAGGATTACCAGAGGGTATTCTCTCACACTCCCCAAGATCTCCGTTCTCTTCTTCATGCTCAGAAATATGCTCAATGCGTTCGTCCTCAAGGTCAGGAATAAGTACGCTTGGATTTTCTTCCGGCCTTTTGGGGTGAAACTCAAAGTCAACCGTTAATGGTTGCTTCTGATTAATAAACGGTCTCTCTTTTTGTATCTCAAAGGGATCTTTGTCAATATTCCCTTTTTCGCTCTCTTGACACTTATTTTCGTAAAATTTCACGTCTCGTGAAACGACAAATTTTCTCTGCGTTGGCATCCATATTTTGTAACCTTTCCTATCGCTAGGGTAACCCACAAAGATACCTTCTTTGCTGCGTGGATCGAACTTGTCCTTCCCAATTGTTTTGTCCAAAACATAAACTTTAGATCCAAATTGGTGTAAGTAATTTAGGTTTACCGGTCGTTCACTCCACTTCTCAAAAGGTATCCCACCGTCGAGACTTTTAGTTGGACAACGATTTCTCAGATGACATGCTGTTAATACCGCATCGCCCCAGAAACCAGGAGAAAGTCCTGACGAAATAATCATGCATCTCGCCATCTCCACCAACGTTCTGTTCATCCTTTCAGCAACTGCGTTTTGCTGTGGTGTACCAGGAATGGTTAATCTCCTCGCTATCCCTTCGTTTTTCAGGAATTCATCAAAATCTCGGTTACAATACTCGCCTCCATTATCGCTCTGTAGAAACTTGATCTTCCGTCCCGTGAAATTTTCGACGTGCTTCTTGTATATTTTGAAAGTTCTGAAAACTTCACTTTTCTTATTTAACAAATATACTTCGCACCATCTTGTATGATCGTCAATGAACGTGACGAAGAATTTTGCTCCATTTATTGCCGTATGCTGCATGGGGCCAACCACGTCAGAATGAACAATTTTTAATGTCTGTTCACATGGTCCATTTGTTCTATAAAACGGTAACATACTCATTTTTCCACGCGCACAAATATCACAATCATACAATTCGGCTACATCTGACATTTTATAATCCATACCGCATATATTCAAAAGTTTGACGAGATCTTTCGCATTTAAATGTCCTAACCGTTCATGCCACAAGCGTACATCAACCTTTCTTTCCGAAATCGCTGACACAGTACCACACTGTTCCTCCAAGTAATATAAATTACCTATACGATTTGCGATCAGTTTAGTGTTACCATAACTATCTTTTACACTAGCTACGTCACCCTTAAACGTGACACTAAACCCTTGATCCGTAATTCTTGCAACTGAAATCAGGTTACACCGCAAATCCGGAACAAATAAAGTGTTTGGCAATTGAACCACGGTTTTAGAACCATTATTACATGTTAATAATCTCACTGTACCCTTACCTTGTACATTTGTGCTCGAGTTTGTCGCTAAATTTAGCTTACCAGACAAAGGTAACAATGTATTTCCAAATTTCCTTTCATCATTGCACAAATGTGACGTACACCCACTGTCGATGATCCAACTTCCATTCTCGTTGTAAACAGCCTTATCATCTGAAATACAATTGAATGTTACAAAATTGGTATCTACAGTTACTATATCACTACTATTATTTGACACGCACTTTACACTATCCACACATTGTTCCTTATTCTTCTTTAAACATTCAGAGGCTCTATGACCGTACTGGTGACATTTAAAACATTTGAACCTGAATTTTGAATTCCCTTGCTCTGTACCACTCTTCTTAGGCTTAAAATATTTATTTGCTTTGATAAGGAGCGCCTTATCACCACTTTCTCTATCATCTCTGGAATGTTGTTCTTCTAGTATTTTAATTTTGAGTGTTTCCGGATCTGGTAATATGTCTCTAGATTCTATGGCACATCTAAAATTACTAAAACTTGCCGGTAAACTGTACAGAAGCATAATCGAAATCAGATCATTATGCATTTCGATATCCATGTCTGCTAATTGACTCCTCACATCGAAAAAACATAATACATGTTCTCTTATGTCACCACCTTCCTCCAATTTATGAAGCAATAACTGTTTAAGCAATGTCGCCTTCTTTGCGGGTCCTTTTGACGCGTGAATAGCCTTTAATTTCAACCATACATCTCGCGATGTTTTACACCCTCGTAGATGTCGTAATTCACTCGGACTTATCGATAGAATGAGGTCTGACTTAGCTTTGGCATCCGCAGTCTCCCAAAGTTTCGCCTCTCCAGGCTCCGCAGGTTTTTCAATACTGCCATCAACGTATCCCCAGGCGTCATTCTTTATTAATATTGCTTCGACTTGAATTCTCCAGGTCTCATAGTTATTCTGGTCGAGTTGCTCAATTTTTACAGTACTCATACTTACGATTAATAATTTGTCCTTTTGCACTAAATACGATCCTGGATCGTCAAGGGCCCATAACCACTGTGAGGGATATAAATTAGAATAGTGCAGTTTACGTGAAAAGACCCAGGATACAAATCAGCAGTTTATTATTAATCAAGTTGTTTACAACACGTACTGTTCAAAGAGTATTTTAGAACTGACATTGTAGTCAACACAAACAAACGTTGCTAATACAAATTTAAACTAGCAACCTGTTCTAGATTTAGTTTGACAAAGTTCTAGGCCAGTATATCATACACAATAGGTTTTATGCCCAATATCACAATAATAATTTCAATACTTCTCATACAAAAAGTAGCTTAAAATATATATTAACGTCGGCGTAACCAACGTAAATCTCCGAACGCATCCTATTTCGCTTCATTACATACATTAAATAATGATTATTAACATGCTTTTACATATAATATTTACTATATATGTCCTGGAAAAACAAATTAATGCAATTAAAAAAATTTTTTTTTTGATAATGTATCACGAGCACACGGGCTAATCTCGACATCAACAATTTATTTAAGTTACTGTTTGTATGAAAAGTGCCCAATATGTATATGTTTTTAGAAACTAGATTAAATTTTCTGTTTAGTAATATTTTTTTAAATTGTAAATATTCAAGATAGATAACTAATTTATCGTTCTGAATAAAAAAAACTTGTTGTGATTTTTACAATTTCGGAAATTCAACCATATTTTTATATGGTACTATGAATAAATAACATGAAAAATAAATTGCTGATATCTGTTTTACACGAAAACGATACCACACAAGTCCTAGTAGCGTTATCTGATCAGTAATATAAAAAGAAAAAGAGGACTCCTTTGTCCTATTCACCCCGCTTTCCCGCCGCACAGGGGACGAATCTGACTTCCCTACACATCTGAAAACAATCACCGCAGAATACTCTATCTGTGGTAGAAATTTCGTGGTTGTATCCCGATGTACACAATTTCGCGACTTAGCAAAATGTACTAGAACACGCAGGCTAAGCTCAACATCAACAATTTTTTCAAGGTATTTTTTGTATCAGATGTGCCCAATATGTATACATTTTTAGAAACAAGATTAAATTTGCTATTTAGTAATATTTTTTTAAATTGTAAATATTTAGGATAGATAACTAATTTATCGTTCTGAATAAAAAAAACTTGTTGTGATTTTTACCTTTTCGGCAATAAACCCAAATTTTAATAAGAAACTATTCTTAAATAACATAAAAAATTAATAGCTGATATCTATTTTACACGAAAACGATGTCGCACAAGCCCTAAGAGCCTTTACTGATCAGTAATAAAAAAAAGAAAAAGAGCAGTACTTGGTCCTCTTCACCCCGCTCTCCCACCACACAGGGGACGAATCTGACTTCCCTCCACATCTGAAAATAATCACCGTGGAACGCTCTATGTGTGGTAAAAATTTCATGCTTGTAACCCGATACGCACAATTTCGCGGCTTAGCAACTCTACTAGTATAAGAAAATAAGGTATGGCACTCCGGAATGACAGGGGATACTGTTGGTTCTGTCAATCCGTTTCTGTGTTGCCAGTGGCGTATCATAATACTCCCTGATTCCCTTGTTACTTGTATGAATCTCATACAATCGTGTTTTAATCGTGAGGGTAACAGAATTCATAGTTTCATTAAATAAGATAGATCAGCAGGCCCATGATAGATGTCTTTATCACGCGATAAATACGGAATCGGCCACTGATAAGATCTATATCGATTTTACTATAGTTTTGCTATCGATTTGAAATAGATAGATTCTCATGAACAGCACATTATTATTGGTAACACACGGGAACGGAAGTTGAAATCCACCTGGGTTTTAACCTGTCATGTTTTGATATTTAATAATGTATGATAATGATTGTTTTACCTTGTGCCGCCATTGACATTGAACTCGAATAGTCTAGACCTGCGTGCTATTGAAAACAAGTTCCTATATTTAGCCGAAGGTAGATAAACGATATCGTTATGATACTTAAATGATCAGACCAGATAACCGTAGCCTGACCTCAATAAGAAGGGAAAAGTTTATCAAAATTGGCAATTATAGTAAAAACAATTTTTGGTATTATTCATGAACCTACCGGATGGAACAAGACATTTTGGTCATCTAAATAATATTCAAATAATAAAATATACAGGGTGTGGCCTGTAATAGCCGCAATAAATTAGAACAGATCTCTTCAAACTAAATAACACTTTCTCATCATCTTTACAAAAAATTATAATAATATTTAGGTACTAAGAAATTAAATACCTAATATGTCGCAATACATCGCTTCTCTAAATAAACAATATGCCTACTACAAGTTATTATAATACTACTTATTTTTAAAAGTTACTAAATAAATGTTGTTCAGTTTTATATGATTTGAATTTATGTTTTATGTCATTGCTCCTTTTACCGGCCACACCTTGTATATTATATGATTAGGATTTCTGTGGATGGCTAAAATGTCTAATTTCATAGTGGGTTCATGAAAATAATAATAATTTATGAACAAACACAATAATCATTATAAACAGTACCTAGAACCCTTATAAGTAAGTAGTTCTTATCGCAGATACTCGTATACTTACAATATCCGTGCCATGTTCAGTTGATGACTCGAGAT
Organism: Apotomis betuletana; assembly: GCA_932273695.1. NCBI lineage: Eukaryota > Metazoa > Arthropoda > Insecta > Lepidoptera > Tortricidae > Apotomis > Apotomis betuletana. The sequence continues at coordinate 21,329,714 of OW026301.1, read as the reverse complement.
ATAGATTCAAAATTAGAACAATGTATACATTGCAAAAAGTTTAAATGCATTTGTAATACATTTATTTCAGCCGCATATGGACATCTCCTTCATCGTATTTACAGTCTGGAAAATAAATTACCCCGCCTGGTTCCCTTCAATAAGTTACAATTGAGGTTCGATAATTGAGCTGCATCAATTAAAATCAATTGTAGCGTCTTTTCGTTTGTCCCGTTGCGACGTGCGAACTTTGAAGCGACGCGAACGATGCGGTTTATCATTATGGACGCGTAACACATTTGTTGACGGATATGTATATCTGACCTTAGCCCTAAGCTACCTTTGGATCATTGAGTGAGCAACAATTATGTGTAAGATACACGTGTTCGTTTGCCTATTCCATTCAATGTACTTTTTGTATATAACCGTCCTATTTCTAACGAATTTAGGTTGCCTGTCCACATAAGTGGAGTTTAATAATCACATTCCTCTGAACCATTGATACAAAAATCAAAGCTCAAAAAAAATTGAAATGCGTTACCTGGTGGAAGAGGCCGGGTATCGAACCGGGTACCTCTGGATTGCCGGTCCGTATTAAAATTTTTCTTCAATTGAGTTTTGATCTTTGTGTCAATGGTTCAATATAAAAATTGCGGTGTGTACCCACATGTACTTGGCAATGCTTCACAAAGACGCAGACTTTTTATGTGATTAATTAATTTTCTCCGCCCCGTTTCTGTCCGTTTCGCCTTAAAACCTCTTTTCGAATTTGATAAACATATACACAGTCTGACCAAAAAGAGTAGAAATTAAAAAGTGGCAATTACTGTAGTGACGTCCCCGTTTTCTTAGATTGATTAGAAAGGGACGACACTACAGTATTGCCAGTTTTTAATTTCTACTCTTTTTGGTTAGACTGTAGGCATCGTAATTTCGTAATGCAACAGTATACCAACACCAGACTCAGCAGTAGCTGAGTCTGGTACAAATTCTACTGATTAAATAAAAAGGCATAATATAATTTTGAGTTGTTGTTTATGATTATAGCATTAAAAATAGTCACTGTAATTATTGTATTAAGCGGTTTACACTCACGTGAAATTGTCTGCAACGGCCCGACATGTTCCTGACAATTTCACGAGTCCGTGAGTACAAACAGCTTACTACAATAATAAAATATGTCTCATGAAAGTTTAATTAAGATTAGTCACTATAATAATATGGATATAATTATGCCAATTACCAGTCTAAGATATTGGTAATCCGGTTAAAATAATATCTGTAATTAACAACAAATTTGGCAAAAACAGCAGATTAAGATCATAAATATCTGGTTTTTAATGTGAGATTTTTAAGCACTAATTGGATTTCACGCCTTCGCGATCTGATTTAAATTTTTGAGACCGCAAAAACAACTTTCTTAAAGAAAAGATATTATTATAAGTACCAATTCTTTTTTTTAAACAACTTTTAATCTGAAAGTTTTCCTTACCTTTAATGGTCGAACATTAGCAGTGTAGAATCATCAGCCTCATGCACTTCTGTAACAATAAAAACCAACATTAATATGCAAAAAATCAAACTGACGTATTTGATGTCATTACTATTATTATTATTATTAATCCGTTTATGGCGGCACGAAGCTTATGCCAGTATCAGTTTTTTTTAATGCATGACTTCCGTGTTAAATGTAAATAAAACTTATCAAAAAATAAAAAATAAAACATGAGATGAAATGAACATGAACAAAGATGGCCGATGAATCGTCATTACTATTAGCATCATGCATCAGTAGGTAAAACAGTAACGTCTACAGAATTCAGTGACACAAATAAACACTACCTAATCGGTTTTACCATTCAATCGCTTTTTATAAAACGGCGATACAATCCACGTATTCTTACTACCAATTATAGTTCGCATATCAACAGCTGCAAAAATTTATCGTATAAAGAAAAGAATAAAATGTTTGCTCGAATGATCTCCGGCTAAATAAAAGAGTACAATGGCCGAAGCCCGAACAGCTGTTGGTAGCTCGCATCTACACACTATTATTACACAACATAGGTAAAACATCGTACGATCTCAAAACATCTTTCCGATTGGAGGGTTACCAGAGCGCAAGGAACCTGGTATCACAAGGACACCTTTCGAGACGATATTTATCACGATGATTACTTTTTATTATAATAACTCCGTTGTTTCAAACAAGAGAAACGTCTGTGAGGGAGTTATGAATCTCAGTGTCACAGTTAGTAGTAGTAATAAATTTCGAATCGCAGTTCGCCATACAGGCCTTAATATCAGAGCATAGGTTATCGTTACTGCAAAGATAGTACCAGTTTTATAGGCAGTCCGCGGCCAACAGCGGCGTGCCACAAGGAACGCTCTTGCCACTAAATTAATAATGTATGTACATAGTGTACATGTACCTACTGTTCCTTAGAACAGTAATAACGACCCTCATTGTCTGGCTAACGAACAAGTGTCCCCGCTTCCTCTAAGATAAAAATATGGTAATTATTTCACTTTAAAATAAAAAAGGAAGTCGTTACATTGACTGTACAATACTGGGGCTTTCAATCATACATGTAAAAAATACCGAGGTTATTGGTATGAAATTTAAATGTCAACATATTCCACTTTTAATGGACCATCAGGGCGGTTCCTCGGCCTTTACTGTCGTCTTACTACCATGTATAGAAGTAAGATATGAAGCTATCTGTGATTCATGGCAACGGAACAATATGTCAAGGTGTTTAAAGTTAATGGAGATTTCACGTGAAACTTTACATTACTTTACAAATATGGCAGCCTTCGCTCGCTTACAATGCGTCCAGCTCCGTATGCAAAGACTCACGTCATATTCATAAATTGAACCGTTGACAAGGTTACAAAGTATGAGGTAACTGATAAGAACAGATTGACTTTGATTTGACTCCGCGCCGTATAAATATGTTTAGATAAATTTATTTAAGCAGATAAGATAATTTGTAAATACATTTTGAAAGTGCAAAGAAATCGGTCATTTCATAAATTATCACTTTTTCTTAAATTATCTCTTACAAATCTACAGTCGACATCTTAAGAAGAACATTGGTTTTGACCGGCCCTGACACCTTAACCTAATAGTCGAAGTAAATGACCAGTCGACACGAAGTTCTTTGAAAGAAGGTATTTATTACTACTATTGAAAAGCTAACAGTGTTTTTGTCACACAATAGTTTCAAAGAAGGTAAATTACTGAACACGGTGTGCTACTTATGCAAAACTACTATTAGGAGCTTAGCTCATCTGCGTCAGACCTGTTATGGCTACGCAAACGTCGGTATCACACCACATCGTGACGATATGACTATATTTATACACACACAGACAGGCATACACATAATTATTCGTAATAAAGACACCAAATTCTTCACTGACGTCATTCGTGATAGACATATCATAAAAGAACAACGTAGACCTCAAATTGTATCCAGATGAATTCCGTTTATCACGAATACGGATCTAATATGAAAGCGTCAGTTTCTCAACGTTACAAGTTACATCGTTCGGGTATCAATAACTATTAAATTTGACTGAATGGAGCATAACCTCGGGGGCGTCATAAACAAATTAATAAATAACCACGCTCCGGTAGATGCCCTTAGATATTGCTCTTTATACAGCGTCATCTAGCCATGCCGGTAGTTAGAGTAACGGTACACAAACCGCTGGAAATACCGTACGGGACATAAACCAAAAATGGCTATCTGCTACAGTTCTTTTCGCAAAATTCGGACAATTATATTCAACATTTTGCTGTTAATATTCAACTTGACTTAAAGCAAACCCAGTTATAAAGACTTCAACAACATCTGCGTCCTCATTACCTCGATAAAATTGTTGAATAATGTGTTCTATCATTTACACACAACTGTATTGATACTTAGATACGCTTTCAGCCTTGATAAAGACGCGTGATAAAAAAAAAGACAAATAAGTTAAGCAAATGACAGCATCGTCCGTTCCGTGACTTCAGTCATTTCCGTTTTGCGTTACCGCAAGGTTACACAAAAATTGGCTGAATAGAGGACACGATTACCGACGAACATGGAGACGTAAATTAACCGAAGATATATCTAGAATGCGATAAGAGAAATAATATAAGGGCTGCGCGAGCTTGGCTTGTTTTAACATAGCCTCGTAAATATACACTTAAGGTAATATTGCATAAAAGTAGCTGAACGTGAACTTAAAAAAGCAACACTCTTTTAAATCACGAATTTGAAGCAGTTCATATAGTCATTATAGCTTTTTAAAGGTAAAGTTGCAACATCCGACGTGTCTAGTCCATTTAGTCTAGACATCTATCACAAGTCCGTCTGACACAGTTAAGTCACACTGCCAATAGAAGACGGTGGTCATTGACAGATCTGGAAGTGAGGTGAAAGTGCTCTTGCTAATAATGAGTGTGGGTGGCATAATTGCAAATCTGTCTGCCATACAGTTCATGCTAATATTCAACGAATGTAATTACATTGTACTACCACATTTCACAATCAAAGAGATAAAGGATATAATGAGACATTTATATAATGTACAATAGAATATTGTAAGCAATGATTATAATAAGTATGCAATGGGTCTCCATTGCAAATAGTCTTATTTTCGGCGGACAAATAATTAGCGTAGCAAATATTTATGCAAATGAAAGCGAAAAAGAACACGATGCTATTCGAGTCAACCAAATCGAACGTCATCACCTGCATACGTGTCAACGCGAGGTAACTAATTATAATCAAGATGTTCTTGATTATAATTATAATTACCTACTCATAATAATTGGCTCTAGCGACAAGACAAGTTTAGTCGGCTAGACACAGTTTATGATCCCAGATCATAAATAATCCTAACACTGTGGACTTCTTGCTTTTAACGCCCCGTCAGTTGAGCTAAAACTTGATTAAGATTTATAGACTCATAAGGTGTGTTAGGAAAAAAACAGAGGAGCCCATATCTCCATTACTGTAGAAAGCATTCCAACGGATAAGTTTTTGTATCAAATAGCTAGCGAGTGGAATCCACTCTGCCGCTAATACGACTGGTAAGGTTGCAAAAAAAACTGTTTATTGTAGAAAGGACATGCCCCTCATGTTGCATATTTATTGCTTGTTTATCTCAGAGAACGCGCGTCGTGCGAAATTGGGATTATTTGTGGTCGTCTGTAGTTACGCATTAGTGCGTAAATTGCGAACGAGTACATGTAATCTATCTGGCTCACACTCATTAGCTGGCACGCAAGCCCGCTCTTCGTGGGAACTGGAAATGCACTATTTCCAGCTACATCTGCCTATACGCATTCGGAACGATTCGATTCTTCGAAAGACAAAAAGCATTAGCTTTTTTGTTTAAGGGATCAGGTTTAATGTCAACACGGTGGTCTATTTAGATCAAAATTTTGGGTGTATGTTTTTTTATTTATTTTTTTGACTGCCAATACAAATAGATAGTTTATGGTGATGACAATATCGATGTAATGCGGATATCTGTGATCGTTATCAGAATCAGGTATTATGGAATTATCGGAGGATTAATGATTAAATTATTGTAATTTACCGGCTGATCAAACAACACCTCTGATGGGTTCAAGGTTGTACGCATGATGTACATTGAGTAAATGACAATTCAACAGAATTAAGTTGCTTATAACTTTGGCTTCCGAGTCTACAGACGACATTTTTTTTAGGGTAGTTAATAATAAAATGACACAATCATGTCTTTTTCGAAATCATATATTTATGTTAGGCCTAATTCGGCATAAGTCAATTGATTTATGAAAGCCAATTTATCTAATAGAAGAATTTTAATCGCAGTTTTTAACGGCATCTTAGCGAACAAAAAACGTCCGTCCGAAGGGTTTTAGGCGAGGGGTGGTACAAAAGGACCTTACCGGCCTCAGTGTCGGAGGTCTTGTAAACAGAATGTAAAGGAAACGGTTTTTTGTCCAACTTTTGGAGTCGGGCGTCGGTGTGACGGGTGCAGGTAGGAATTTGTCTGCTCCGATATTATCTTGGTTACTTACGGCAAACTCTACTATCTCTGAGCCGACTGTTTGCATAAACATGGATGACCTTACCGTTTGCATACGTGACTGCGATACAACTATTGTTTTGTAAGTTTACATAGAACCGCAGAAGACTAACTCCAAAAATTTGCTAGTAGCAGTAGTACCTAACTATATTCATTCCGTGCCTGGCGTGAAGAACTTGATAACTCGACTTATATGTTTTTTTTTATTGGCGTAATGGCTTTCTACGGCCAAGGTTTTGTAGGAAAAAAATTGACAACTCGATATCTATGATACTTTTGAAGATATGGCCTGTGACATCATATTGATATCTCGATATTTAGCGGATTTTATTTAACAAAACGAGATATCAGCGCGATGAGGCACAAAAAATATTGCATATCAACTTATCAACGAATTCTCAAAAAAAAAAGCGTTCGTAACTTGACAAATCAAGATATTAGAATGAAGACAAGCACACTTTAACGATAACAAATGAATATATCGTTTTATCTCATTATACACAACTACCGTAAATTCATATGTCGATTTATCATTTTCAGGTTGATGGACACAGCAAATAATAAGTTGACATAATTAATTATTCATAATTTAGCGAAATGTATATTTCGATTTGTCAAGTTATTCTCACATCTGAGGTATACTCTGGTACAAAGGAAAACACTGATAACTGTACATTTGTGAACATAATATAAACCTTAGTACAATGTGTTAAGGTCCATGGGGTATAGTTAACAGTGTCTTCGTATGTATCATTCACATTACCGGTACCTTGTCAACCATCGACCAGTTTTATTTATTGGATCAGAAAAACAAAGATGTTGCCAGTTAAAAATAAGATGAATTCATCTAGTTTTTCTGTAGAATAAAATCTTTTGCATTACTGAATTAAAGACGATTCATTTACTACAATTAATTCAATGTTTTTATAACTTTTAATTTTATTTTCTTCGGGTTTCGTGACTAAAATAAAACAATTCAAACGGATTGTATCATATTTATTCATTGTTTGTGCCTTTCTGACGTATTTGGCACCGAAAATTTGTGTTTTTCTCATCAAAAATAGTTGCCGAAACGTCAGGAGACTCAAACAACGAACACACGCGATATAATCCATTTAAATCACCTTATATAAACAAAACAGTTGTATAGAAACGATAGAATTGTTTAATTGATACCCTTTATTCTATGGTGAATATGTTGATAAGTCTAATATCTCACAAAGTACAATGATTCTACCAAAATAAATAAGATAATTGAAAAGTTTGCATAAAATTACCCTTAAATCAATTTAGACATTTCAATTACACAGAAAAACTGATTTTTAGGGATTAAATTAAAAAACATTTTCACCAATTTGGGCACTAATGTATGGGGAATAACTTGATAAGTCGATGGTGAACTTGATAAGTCGATGGTGAATATGTTGATAAGTCTAATATCTCACAAAATACAATGTTTCTACCAAAATAAGTAAAATAATTGAAAAGTTTGCATAAAATTACCTATAAATCAATTTAAACGTTTCAGTTACTATGAAAAACTGATTTTTAGGAATTAAATTAAAAAACATTTTCACCAATTTGGGCACTAATGTATGGGAATAACTTGATAAGTCGTTGGGTACCTATGTTGATAAGTCTTATATCACAGAAAATAAGAGGATTTTACTAGAATATGTAAGGTAAATGAAAAGATCGCGGAAAATTATCCATAAATCAAGCTTTAAACACGAGTTAAAGATGAAAATGGATTTTGGAGAAAATGTCAAACTTTAAAATCGACGCCCTGAACAATTGCCATTTTGGACTTATCAAGTTCTTCACGCCATGCACGGCATTAACGGCTTCCACATTGCGTGGTGTTTGCATTGTTACGTATACTTGTACATATTTTGGGGCGTCCTTGGGCAAAGTTGACAATGCCATGCATGCTACGTGTTTTTTTCGACCCTAATACACTCGGTCCCTCGACGTACACTATTAATGCTTCGTACACCAGTACTGTAGACCTTGAATAGCATTAGGAGTCGGGTCAACCGTATTCACGTGGGTTTAAATATTTATCGCGTCAGTCAGACATGCCGAATACAATTTGCTTCGATTATACAGACGTATACAAATGTGACTGTTTCATAAAAAGGGACTTAAATCAGCAGGTAATACATGTAACAGAAGCAGTCAAATGATTTATTTAACATTGAAACACTCTTGTCTCTCATACCTTCATGATAGTTCATATATTTTAAAAGCATTCTTAAAATGCTTTAATCTAATGAAATTATGTTTAAGGTATCTACATATTTTCTCAGTTCAGTTCAGAGCCGCAATAAGGGAATCTACTCACAATCGATGATGGCATTCAGTAATTAGTAATAAGCTGACTGAACTTTACTACTGTTGAATGTCAATTGTTTAACAGATTGTTATTCACGTCGACAATGAATTGAAGCCATAATCGTACATATTTAGAATCGCAGGGAAGACCTTTATAGAACAATTCGCTGCACGTATCGATTCTAAATCACGATGCAAACACACTTCTATATCCATATTAGATGCGTCGTATCTGCCGGACTAGCATAACTGGCCGCTAACTAACTTTGCACCCGAATGTCACAATTTGACTATGAATATGGCGCTGCGTTTCAAGGATAATGATATAAATTCAGTGCACCACCATCCGTTTTTGCTCGGGCAAACGCGACGCGCGTTCGTAGCCAGTTGCGCACGTTCGGTAACGTCAGGTAAAGCACGCCCCACGACCAATTGTGTCGCTTTTTACACAGATCACCAATAAAATACAGTTTTCAGGCGGTATTTGCGGAGATCAAAAGATAGAATTGTCTGCAATATGTCATTCAGTGACAGAAGTAATTTTTCATATATACCTACATGAACGCTTCCTGAAGCTAACGAGTCTTTAACGCTAATGTAAAGTTCAAGCTATCAAGCGGTCCCTACCTTCCAATAAACATTTCTCTCGTTGTTCAAGACAAATAGTCTAGGTGAAGTTAATGGCAATTTTACGGCCTGCACTAGGACCGCTTCAAGCTGAGGTCATAATGAGCTCCGTACGGATCGCGTAATGAACTGCAGTGGTTCCCGTCTCGCTTACGGTTCACTTCACGGCGTAATTAGCTAAAAACGTTATGTCTCCAACACCATTTTGGGTGACACTTGACCAAATACGCGTCGAGGAATGCCCGCCAAACTGACAAGAGTAATTCACTCGGCGAACTTACGCCGTTATAACTGTCCCCAGGTTTAGATCTGAGCCCTATTTGATGAGGCTTTGCGGTATCTCCAATTCAGTTATTAATATTCGAGCTGCATAAAGTTATATTTCAAAGGAGATATGACTCTAATAGGCATTTATATGACTCGTGCGTGTCACAAGAACTTTATCAATGACTTGCCATTTTGAGTTATAAAATACACTAAAAGAATGTCCCTATGGTTACTCCGAGTCGAGCATACCGTTAAGTATATACGAGTACATAATGGGAAGATCTCGGACAGAAATGTCATTAGAATCGTCAAATTAGCTCCTGAGCGTTGCACTGACATAATATTTTCAAATTGCGTAAAATCCTTATCCACTTACCGCGTTAGGTAAGAGCTATTCGCGCGCATCGCTGCACTACTGACTTAAATAAAACTAGAAAGTATTCCGAATGACCGCTCCAATATAAAGCCGAAGAAACGAAGAATAGATCTGATTTCTTGATTGTCTGTCCGTAGATTGTCTTGCTAAAAGTAATCAATAAAGATTTTTTACGTAGAGACAAACGAGCAGCAAGCGATTACCATCGCCTAGGGTAGACCGAGGCGAATCGGGTCATTTTACGTTTGAGGGCAAATAAATACAACTTTTTAAGGTGATAATGTTTTCATTATTATTAAATTGGAAAAACTATTTATTAATTAACAAAATCCAAGAGTCAAACTTAAAATGGAACGTAAATCTGATTTATGAAAAATAAAATACAAAACTACCTAGAAAATCCGACTCACCCCATTTTTAGGGGTAAAACGGATCAATCAATCTCTGTTATAAAATCTTAACTAATAAAAGTTAACAATGTTAAATATAATGATTAAGAATCACAAATGGCTACTAATTGAGATCAACTATCATTGGTATCTTTATTGTTACATTTGAACATTATTTTTATTCCTGCTATTTTTATAATTTTTTTTATGACACCATCTATAGAAAGCGTCACATAAAATCACTCATATATGTTACTATATTTTTAAACAATAAATGTTAGACATTCTTTAGCCTCTTAGCTACAAAATCTTATAACTTAAATCGAAATAAACAAAATATTATAACTTTTAGAAACCAAAACTTGAACATTACACATATCCGATTCACCCCAAATCAGAAAATAAGTTATTTATAACAAAGCACTGTCCCACAGTGCAACATTTATGTAAAAATTAGACTTTTTAATCAATAAAAACATACCTAACTTTCTAATAATGAGATCAATTATCATTGCTATTACAAACGTCACATTTGAATGGCCCTTTGACACCTCCTCGATCTGCACATTTTTCATGGCACCATTCTTCGCAGATCTGGCATTGTATCCAATCTTCGACCGGAGGATGTATAAACTTTTCAGAGCAATAAATACAATACCAATCTCGAGATGACGAAGCACCTTTAGCTCTTAATTTTAGTGTCGTTTTATTTTTTTTTGGCACGTTCTCTTTATCTTGCTCCTGCTTTTTGCAATTGGATTTATTTTTACTTGTCTTCTCTGTGTTAACTTTAGTGGTTATTTGTTTCTGTACCCTTTTATTTATTTGAGTATTTTTCTTCTGCAATTTTTCTTGTTTCTTTGCGTCCTTTAGACGTAGGTTTTCTTTGCTTTTTGGTGATGTTAAATGTAACATAGGCTTATGGACGTTTCGAGCTTTTTTAGGTGGTTGGTCTGGGGGCTTCATTGGTGACGGTACAATCTCTTTTATAATTTTACCTTCCAGTCGTTTTAAAGTAGTTGGTGAGATGCCATCCTTAACCTGCTGTGCTGTTGTTTTTCCCTGTACCTCTTTGGCCTCTTGCGATAGTGATGGTGGTCCTTCTGTTTCAGTCAAATTTATTTGGATAACACATTGGGGATCATCTGCAGAAGGCTGCTTTTTCGCGTTTGTGGAAGTCTCTGTTAGAACTGTTGTTGCAACTGGCTCTGTACTGGCAGTTGGATGAACATCGGGAACTAGTGGCGCTGTCAAGTTTGTAGCAGGCTCAATTGGCAATGGCGATGTGTTTTGTACAACTTGTGTAGCCGCTGGTTGTGCACTTGTTGATGGAAGAGTATCTGTTGTTGGGAATTCAGAGACAAACTTTGTGTCCGGTACAGCATTGGGATTTAATGGATATATTCCGGTCTTTTCAAAGCCTTTTGTGGCATTTCCAACTGTCGCCGCCTGGTTCCACGCCTGTTTAAATATTCCACCAAAAGCAACTTTGGTAATTCCTTTTTCCGGATGTGAATGTTGCCATGCCGTAGCGTGTTGGTTATAGTATGTCTTTAAAGGTTTGAAAAAAGACACATCTAGTGGTTGCAGAGCGTGTGATGTGTGAGGGGGCATCAAAACTAGTTCTATGTCTGATGATTCACATAAATCAACCACAGATAAGCTGGTATGAGATGCGTGGCCATCCAATATTAAAATGACTTTTCCTTGTGTCCGGTATCGATTGAAATGGTTTATCCACAACTTAAATGCGTCTTCATTTACCCAACCCTTCTCTGTCATAGCAACTTGTGTACCAGGAGGCATCCCAATCATAAAGTCGTCTCGTTTACGAACGCCTTTAAAGAGCACAAATGGGGGTATAAACTGCCCTGCAGCATTCATACACGCCAAAACAGTTACATTTTCACCTCGTTCTACGCTGGTAATACTGACAACGTCTCTTGACCCTTTTTGGGTGACAACATTTGGCGGGCGATTATTAAGAGGAATACCCGTCTCATCCACATTATAAATACATTCGGGCTTTCCTCTAAGCTTGTTGTCATCTATAACCTTACTTAATGTAGTAAAGTATTCTGACACTTTTTCTTTTGTCATACCGTTCATTCTTGCTCGCGAAAGTCCCTCAGGTTTTCGAATAGCTAAATGTGGATTTCTAGTCATGAATCGATGGAACCAATCTTCGCCTGCCATTTCTGATTGTCTATTAAATTTATGTGCTATTTGCTTCCGTTCAGCGTACTGAAAAACGTACTTACGTACTGATTTCGGTGTAAGTCCAAATCCTCGAGTTGCTAATTGCAATAGTCGATCAGCAAATAACTTCTCGGCTTCCTCGTTCAATGTTGGTTGTCCACCACGATTTTTTAATACGCCTCGAGACAATGTGACCCTTCTTTGCAAGCTCGTGAACGGAACATTGTACAACTCGGCAGCTCGACGTAAAGTTAGCTCTTTAGTCAGCACCTTATTAGCAGCTGTAGTCATATTTTCTGCCGACCATTCTCCCTGGTGGGTTTTTTTCTTATATGTACGCACCATCTAAAACATGCAAACATACAATAAACTAAACAAAACCGTCCTAAAACCTCGTTTTGAAATTTGATCCTATTCACCCCCAATCAGATGATCCGAATAACCTCATACCATAGGTTTGAATTATTTTTGCTTAACGGAAATATGCCTTTAGATATAGTCAAAACAATACAAAATCAGGAAACAACATGCGTGATTAACAATAAGTACCAATGATTACTAACCTTTAGCCTTTTGCATTCACTTTTAACACGGAATGTATTCGCACATTTTTTACATCAACGCCAAAATCACAGCACACCCGCGCGAACGACTCATCGGGAAGCGTCACCGTGACTAACGCGTGAGCCTCATCCAATGGCAGTGACCGTGGCGGCGTGCGTGGGGAACAGAGCGAACGCGGGACGTTGATTGGCTGGCTGTAACTAACCGCGATCTTTCAAATTTGACAGATATGCTTATTTTGATCCGATTTCCCCAGTGATCCGAATCGCCTCGGTCGACCCTATAGGGACCTGCAACACCACAGGAGTTACAAGTCCATTTAGATGAGAGTACCTACGCTCTTTTCTTGAAGATTTGAAGGTTGTATCGGTCCAGAAATACCGCGAGCGACAGTTCCTTCCACAGTAAGGATAACTTTTTTAGCAATCGTAATTTCAAAGCGAGTCTCGCACTTTCCATTGCAGTGAATATCCTCGGTTTGCTCTTGAGAATTCTTGATCATAAACGTCGAAGTTTAATAATTCATTGTCGCGATGTAATCAAACCACTATTTGTGGGATTTGATTCCTTGCTTTAGAAAGCAGGAATATGAAACGATTGGAGAGTGAACGTGGGCGAAGCAGCATTGTCAAACGAAGATATAGGCTTACGCTGGAGGCTGGGGCCATTTGTGGAGCGGGGACGACCAATCAACAGGCTGACTTAGCTGCAGGCTGTAGCCATTTGTAAAGCGGGTACAAATCAAGAGCTGTGGTAATTGACTGCTGAAGACGAGTTGTGTTCAAATTTGTATTAGCTTTAGAAAGTACAAAGACATTAACGACTAATACTTTATCTATTTAGTAGAATACGTCACAGCAACAAACAAATACGCAACTGATGAAGCACAACATTTTGGCACAAACATTCATAGAGGTGATTTATATTCATAACCTAACAGTCGTTGTTAAGGAGAATTAGATTGTAAATATAAAAACCGGCCAAGAGCATGTCGGGCCACGCTCAGTGTAGGGTTCCGTAGTTTTTTCATCCTTCACAATAAACTGCTGTTTTAAGCCCGAGGTTTAAGTTAACCCTTAAAGTCTCAAAATAAAAAAGAAACCAGGGTTCAAACCTCGGTGCCGTTAAATATAGTAAAAAAATCTGTTCAACTAAAAAATGCAAAAAGATGGTCAAAAAATATGTATATCGGGCTATACATCCAGACATTAAGGGTTAAGAAAGATTTTAAGCTCTATAAAAAGGTCGTAAACGCCCTAGAAACTGTAATCACTTATTACCTTCTGGAAGTCAACTTATGTCCTTTTAAAGAAAAAATATGAAATTTGGCGATAACTCAAAAACGGCTTGACCGATTTTGTTCAATATAATTTTCATTGAAAGTACTTATAAGGCCTCATTTACATGAATTTTTCCGATTTTTTTTGACCCGAGGTTTAAAAGTTAGAGGGGGGGGGGACAATTTTTTTTTGTTTTCGGAGCGAATATTTACAAAACTGCTGACTTTATCAAAAAATAATGTTGAGTGACCCCTATTATTTTTCTAAGACCTAGGTATTCAAGGACACCCCACACACCAGTGTTGAAAAGAAAAAAAAATTCACCCCCACTTTAGGTGTTCGAGAGGTACCCGAAAAAAATTTTGTTTTTTAATTTTTGTTTTACCGTTCTGTCGGCATTATATATACACATACTCATACCAAATTTCAGCTTTCTAGTACAGTCGCCATCAGACATATCGTAGCATGTAAGGTATTCATAAATATCTGAACACGACTCTTATTGACTGGGCGTTACAGTACATGTTCACATATTTATGAACGCCTTATATGCTGCGATATATCTGATGGCGACTGTACTAATGATCACGGAGCTAAGCCGCGGACGGACGGACGGACAGACGGACAGACGGACATGGCGAAACTATAAGGGTTCCTAGTTGACTACGGAACCCTAAAAAAGCAATCTCAAGAAAACGGTCTTAATAATACCCTGCATGATATTAAGTATCGCAGTTTTTAATTACATCTAGCAGTAATAGCGAAATATAGACTATGATATTTACTGTATTCTTAAAGAAGATATTCAAAATAGAGTTAACTTTGGTTACTGTTAATTGGCATCGAAAAGTAACAACTCCAAATGGTGTTCGCTAGAACACAACCAATCACAATAAAAGAACAAGAATACTCGGCTCAGCTCGCTTCAGCTAGTACCCGTACCATGAGTTAAAGTGCCAATTCTCGCTAGCGACAGCGTGAACAATTTGTATAGAGAATAAAATAGTAATAATAAAATAGTACAGCGCCCCTAGCGGTTATTTTACAGAACTACAATTCTCCATACAAACCGTTTACGCAGTCGCTACCGAGGACTGTCACTGTAAACTCATGGTAAGGGTGGTCGTTACAGGACTGGTTGTACCAGTCGAGTCCTACGTCCTCGCCCACAGCGAGTAGGCGATACTCCGAGCATTCCTGGTGCCCAGTCATATCCCTCATCCTAACGGAATGTATATCATTATTAACACGACATCTATGGGGATTGTAGCATTTCTAATACGGTTACTTAGCAACACGTAGTTGTGTTTGGAATGTTCTTATCGATACCGTTCCGAAGGTAACGATAAGATACATAATAATGGGCATGCGTGTAGGCAATTTATGCTTACTAACCTTTTTAAGAATTTTACTTTTCATTGTCAACAATGTATACGTTCTGTAGTTTTGCCTAAGGGCACTTCATGTTTAAGGATCATACAGAGTTCAAAAAACAAAAGTCGTCCCTCCTGTGGTCAAAAGTTATAAGAGCTTGTATGAATCCAGGTTATATAGCTGTTACATCGGATTATAGACGAGGTAACGTTCTTTATTCTCACAGGCATTTAATCAGAAAATTAGGCCCTGGAATCCTTAATTTCGAAAATGTCCACAGGAAAGACTTGAACCAAAAAACCATGACTATCTCTGTATGACCCTTAAATTACTTAAACTTATTCGAGTGCAAGGTGTCCAAAAGATTTTTCTTACAAACTAATGGCAATCAGCACTGATTCACGTTATGAATGTAAAAATTACTGGAAGGTTGATAACGAAACAAGTGAGTAACAAGCGCAAGAATTTATTTACCAATTTCAGATCCTACATTGTAAGCGCGTAGATATTAACAAAAACATCATGTTTGGAGTATAATCAGCCTCGGGAAACGGTATTTCTATAAACTACAGCTGTTTACTTTTAAGATGCACGCGCAGCTCTCATGCAAACAATCCTTGGAGTGGGATTAACTGGAATATAGCTCTACGTAATTATAACTTGCGAAAATTATTGTTCAGTGAAGGTACATTCATTATTGCTACTGAAGTAAGCGGGTATATTCAAATGAAGCAATATAACTTTAGTACCAGTATTTGTTTATTCTGGAGAGACAAATTTAAAGTCCGAGCAGTCGCCATCTTTCATAATAACTCCAACGGGTAGACAAATAGTGGGGTTCAGAGACGAGCAAATAAAACAATTGAATGACAAAAGGAATTAGTATTTTTTTTTTTCTGTAAGTTTATGAATCATCGTAATATTTAACTATTTTTATTCATAAATATTCCTTTTTGAATATTTTATTTGGAAATTAATTTTAAATGTGGGTAAATTAACTCCAATTTTTTTTATTGATATATATAAATACAATGATCAACAAGCAAAGAAATATTAAATTGCGCTCAATACGTGGTCCACACCGGGACACGAACCCGGTATCTTTGGATTACCGGTCCAACGTCTTCCTGTTTTGTTTCGTTGGTTTCTGGACTGTCAATGTCAGTCATCTAATTATGGGAGTCATTAGTGTTCACCATTTACCTTTCTAAAGGTTGAGTTGCGGTCTATTCTTACTATTCTGAGAATATTAAATTGTACTTAGTGAGACATTCTGTGATGTCATTAACATTTCTGTCATAATCACCAAGGTGACATAATAAATACTTCTTAAATGTAGTCATTTTCATTGTAATTTAAATTGTATTTTCGAAATATCTAATCAAAATACTACTTAAAAAGTAAATCAGCAACGAACAGCAAAACAGTCAATGTATTTTTTTTACTACAGTTTGTTCGGCAGACCAAATCTCCAGTTGATATCATAAAGTTCAAACTACCCTTCTCAGAAATGAATTGTGAACAATACAAAAGATAAAACATGGTATCCTCTGCTGTTATTTACAACATAAACATGCCAAGGAGTTCGACGATTTAACATCTGTTCCAATCGTGTGCCAACAATATAAAATTTAACAATAACAAAATAATCTACTAATCATGATAACCAACTGTTAATGAATTGAATTTGATAGGGGTCCTGAACAGACATGATAATAATATATGTCACTAAAAATAGGGCTTATCATTGGTTTAGTTTTATTGAACATGCAACACTAGGTTTACTTCAATAATAAGTTCAATTAGTAAATATAAAAAGAGCCTGCAGTAAGATAATCATACTTAATCTTAACTTGATAGATTACAGTACTGTATCGTGAAAAGAAATTGATTTTATTTTAGCACAAAATGCCCGTTATATATATATAAACCAAAAATCGAAGGGAAGACAAAGTTGACATTGACAGGTTGACGCTGACGCGATAACAAATGGTCTAGGAGCTGTGTTCCATGGTATATCTTTGAAATGCGAAGTTCTCCACTGTTCAATGATCATAGTCACTCTCAAGCTGATTTATAATATCTCAAGAGTTGGCTTAGCTATCAATTACGACATATTCAAGTTCTGCAAACTCCTGTCTTTTTACTTACGAGCGATTCTTGCGCCTCGTCTCTGAATCTTGATCAATACGGAAGAGCCATTGGGACCTTATATAGACAAGACGGGGGCCAAGCTAGTATGCCGAGTATTCCAGTAAAGATAAAAGTAGCCCCTTAACAAGCGAAATAATAGTCCTGACCGGACTTGCGCGACAAGCTTTAACAGTAATATTTTGGGGTTTTGTGACTGCTTGTGTGGTGATAATGATAACGTCCCCTCATGCAGTCCTATTGTATTTTTATCAAAAGCCGCAGGAAACAGCGTAAATAAATATTATCTGTAATGTTTCCCTGGCGTAAAATTTCCCAGCCTTAATTAGGTAAAATAGGGTTACATAACTACTCAATTTGTAATTAATATACTACCTACAGTAGGTACGAGCAATTTTTGTCTATTATAAATCTACTAGGTACTAATATAGTACGTTCTTTGTTTTTCTGTTACTATGTCACCGATACGTTAATCGATTGAACAATACTGTATTAATGCTATGCAAGTTCACATGGTTTTATTTACCCAGTTAGTTTCGAAAATGTAAGCTTGTTGACTGTTTCTCACTGCTTCTATCTTTGTATTCGTAATGTAAACGCCTTGTAAAGGTATCTGTTTCGAGTGCAATGACCTGTCAAAAGCCATCGTCACCGGTCTGTCAAAGGCTACATTGTCTGCGTCATGGAAAGACACATGTTGATTTTTCAATCAAACCCTGCTGTGTCAGTAGCTATTAGCTACGCTTCATGCTAGGAGAGTAATTGGGAAAATAATTTTAATGGTATTTATCAATTTCCGACTCATAACGCAACACTGAACCCCATTAAAGTAATCAACGGACTTGGATCTCGCTCGCTGGGAAATGGAAAAGAGTCGGCATTAGTAAATATAGGATAGGATAATATCTTAGACCAGCTATGACTATGAGAAGAGCTGAATGCACATTACATTTATACGCAGAGAACAAAGATATTTTTCGTCGAGTTAAGACTGAGTTCATATCAAATTTTGATCTGACCAGTTCAATAAAAAGTCAATAAACAGAGCGAGAGTTGGACACAGTACTCGTAGTAATAACATTGCGTGCAATATGTTGCGTTTAAGAAGTGGGTCAATTACCTACTGGGTCTTGTGACGTGGATGTGGTCAAGAAGTTGAGGCCCCTGTGGTATTCATTGGTAATACTGACATTATTACAAAATTCGGTTTTTAAAATCTAGCAAGAGAAGACTTTTTCGTTTGACTCGTTACAACTTTCTGGAAAATGGGATCTTGCTCTTGTTCTCTAAATAATAAGAAGCAATTTGACTGCGCCGAACAGTGACGTCATAAGGTACTCTTTATTAATATCCAAGCGCTTTGATATTTCATAAAAGTTTCCGATTAAATCTGTGAAGAAAGTAACCTATTGCATACAACATGCACCGTATCAGCACGATAGTGTTCCCCGCGGTCACAGTAATTAAACAACATATTATATACCTATATTGTAGATTCAAATTGTTTAAATAAAAGAACCGCGCCAAAGAGTGATGTGATAAGTAAGGTACTTTTTCTATATCTTTCTAAGTACCTTGACACTTCACCAAAAGCTGCCAATTGGCCACAAACACGATCGTGGCGTATGCGCCGGCTGTTTGTGCTCTTCAAATGCAAATGAGGTATCGGTGACAGTTACTGTCAATCTATCTGCCCTCAGTCTTTGATATTTAATAGGTATTGTAATATGGTACAAGTGATATATCTGTACATTGAAGATATTATTAAAAAAACTGAAATTATAAGCACATTTTGATCTTCTTTTGGTAAAAGATATTTTAAAAAGGGGTACCTACCTAGACATCCACAGGACGATAACTTGTAGCCAACTACGATGGAAAAGTAAGCTTGCAACTTTGCAAGACTTTTGCAATGCGCCCTTTTGTACCGTGTTACATGTTCTATATCAAACAGAATATGTTTTACTGTGATATAAAATATTGACACAATTTCAAGGAAAATGTTTGCTATCTCCAATTTATATTTCTCATTCAACAGTAATATCCCGTTACACAGCTAATAACATCCTGAGAAATCGATAGCTTATCAAAACATTCCTCGCATTTTCATTTACACAAGTCATAATTAATATAATTTTCTCAGGCTAAGTTAAATAAAAATTTAACTGACATGCGATTGTTAAAAACATAAACATCAATAAATGTTCATTTTATTATATATTTTAAATTAGTGAACAAGGCGAGAAATTGGTGGTGGAATACCGTTTGTAAAAATATAATATATATTTTTTTAGATGAAGTATGTCATAATTATGAAAGAATTCACTTAAAAAGAAATTATTAGCATAATATTTATACTATATTTATTATATTAAGTTAGTATTTATAAAACATCGCATACTACATAATATAAAAAAAAAATTCAATGCACCTAGTTCTAATGCATCACGACAGAGCGTCCATCGTGACTCCTAAATATTTTTCACATCCTTGGCACTTGTCAGTCTGCATTAGTATGCAATCATGAAACGACCAAATCATAGTTATATTCGAATTTCTATGTATTATTAACAAACAATGGTCCCATCTTTGTTTTTTAAATAAGTTGGCGAGATGCGACCTATGCGCGGTGCATCGGCGAACTCATTAAATATGGTAATATTTATTGTCATCTGACACAATGGGCAGAGCCACAATAGCTTCTGTGTCGCTTCATCGGCACGGCCTATTTGACACAACGTGTGGACACACCTTTACCCACTAGTGTGCCCTATTTACGCATGTGAATAACTTTATTTTGAGTCAGTCACGCATTACTACTTGAATCGCCGACGATTCACGAAATGCTTTCTGTATAGTATTTCTTTAATTTAATAAACATTGGATTGTTTACTTCCTTTTGAGACGAGAAGCATAAATTACACAATTACTCATCCTTGATAACAGAACGACAGCATTAATAGGAACAAATAAACAGTAGATTTGATGATTATTTTATGAAACATGTAATGTCTAATTTTTTTTTAATGTGGGTACACACTATTTTGTATCAATTGTTTATGTAATTTTGATGTTTCTTATAGGAATTGTCCGATAGATTACTATCAAAAATGTCACCCCCACTTTAGGTGTTCGAGAGGTACACGAAAAAAAGTTTATTTTTTTTAGTTTTTATTTTACCGTTTTGTTGGCGTGATACATACACATACTAATACCAAATTTCAGCTTTCTAGTACTATTGATCACGGAGCTAAGCCGCGGACGGCCGGACAGACAAACTATAAGGGTTCCTAGTTGACTACGGAACCCTAAAAATAGGAATGCCACTGTAATGGCAAAGTGAGTGCCAACACTGTCAACCTAAATATGTATGCCCTAGGTAACAAAAAAACATGGCGAATTGCATTTAATATGTCAACGTGCGAAATCCCTACTACAAACCACAATTAGTCTACTTAGCCACGAGTACTTGTTACGCAAACAAGATTAAAATGATAAATGTCCACGCTGTATATTTCGAAACCGCCAGATTGCATACAACAAATTGCAGATTAAATAGACTGGCATTATTCACCGAGGGAAGACCTAATGACACCATTTTTTTGCACAACACGCTAGTTTTGATACAGATTCTCAGCGGGGGAAAGTAGGCACTTTCACTGTAGTGAATAAACGCTAAAAAAGCAATGCGGTATTAAATCTTGGTTAATCTTTCTGTATCTCTACATTGCAAATGTAATTGCTTAATAAATTGTTGAAATATTGCTGAGTATAATTGGGATAAGCAAGTAAATGTCACGCAATGACGGACACTTTAAAAAACCGGTTGCTCGAGCATAAAATGGATTCAAAAGATAAAAAATCGACCCCAGACAGATTTGTTAGTATAAACCCAAAAGAAGGATATGACGTCTCGAATCCCATACAATTATGATAAGGCCCGAAAGATCGTTTTTTCAATCGTTTCTTATTAAGAAGGATGTGACATTTAGAAATGTAAATAATTCGTCACGCAGCCGACATCTGCGTTTATCATCGATCATACTGTTTGTTCAAGTCGGCTATCGAATGCAAATGTTTGATAAGTTTAGAGTACTAAGAAAATCATCCTTTACGGTTATTCGTGTGACGTGTGATTCGTCGACTCCGAAATCTAACAATATGGCGAAATTATAAAGATAAAAACTGTCTAAAGCAATAGTCCAGGAATAATTCATATAGATATTTTGAATAATAGTGAGAAAATACATTTTGACTTTGCAAAGTATATCAGTATTGTAGGTAGTGACTAGGCTGTGAAATTTACCAATTAATTCATTATTACTCTTATTAATTTAAAGTACCTATTGAATGACAAATATCACTCAAGTAAAAATCGCTATTAAGTAGTAGTGACGATTCGAGCAGATGTCTATAGAAACGTGGAACTTAGTACCTTATTAACCGACTTCAAAAAATAATGAAGTTCTGTTACGCTGTACGTATGTTTTTTTTTTATTAGCGTTAACAGGAATTATGTATTTCAATCAAACATTATTTTTTGAGACAAATTCATCGACCTGCCGCCTGTCAGATTCACCTCAAGCAAAGGGGGGGTATTCGACCAATTTTAGAGATATAATGGAGATCTCTCCTTTTCATCGCCATCCGTCACTTTTGACGTGTGCCTACTTGACAAGTGGCGATATCCCTAGAACATCGCAACTTCGTCAATTCGGACGCGCAAAATTTTCGCTTCCTTTGTATGTGGCGGCATAAATAACAGGCGCATACTTTAAATTGACCGCGTAGTACGTGAAATTAGTCCGTTACGTTTCGTTCAAAACAGAAATTTATATACATGAATAACATTTTTGACAATCATTATCGCCTTCGTATTTCCAAAATTGAGATGAGATATGTCATTTTTAAGCTCATCGCATTTAAATGACAGTTCAATGGCGATATAACTGTTACCTAATAGAGATTTGACGTTTGGCGATCACTCAAATGTCAATCTCGAATTAGGTCCCAGTTCAGCATGTCTTTATTTAAAAAGAAATGCAGCTCATGGTGTTTGACAGCGTAGGTAATTCTATTAAACGACGCCATCTGCTAGCGCATGGTCATTAAGAACCGGTCTTAAAACTGTCGTCGCTTGCATACTAATTGAGGAATTAATTAGTTGACGAATTCTATTATTTTATTAAATCTTAATAAGAAATCGGTTCACGACAATATATAATCGTTAGTCACGCTGAGTAACACTTTTAGGCAATTATTATTTGAACCAATTAAATAACAATTTTGTATCATTACATTTTTTGCGATACTAAATTTTATTTTTGGTACAATTTTTGGTTTGATACAATCGGTGTAAATCTGAGTTATTACTAATATTATATTGCAGTAGAAAGCATGGTTTATTGTCTTTTTGGAAAGTAACATTTGAATGTCTAATAGTCGTAGACTGTGGCAATAACGTGCGTGTAAGGTATCGTAAAGCAATAACTGACGTTATTAATGCACAGCGGCAATAATAATATCCCTGCCTTTACATAGCTAACATGATCAATTCTAAGATTTACTTTGAAAAGAAATTCATCAATTAACAATGAAGTTACCTTTACTAAAGTGAACCCAAAATTGAATCCCCTTGTCTTTCATTATAGAACCCTCACTGATACACCCACACCATTTGTCTATTATTCACCCCGGCTATTTGTCTAGTAAAGGTGATTGGAAATTAGAAAACATCTTAATTGTATAAATGTCACTTAATTGCAGCGTTATTGTTAGTCCATCGTGGGAACACAGGCGTTATAAACGTCTATGCAACTTTAATTAGCCTGATAGAAATATTATACTAGACTCCACTAATATAAATTTGCCGTAGACTAATGTGACATAATTTATGTGACAAAAATCGATCGAGTACAAAGTTACGAATAGAAGATGCCGTGTTCAATTATATTCAGGGCTTGGCTAAATGTGACTGTGGCCGGTGTGTGATTCTTAATCCAATATTTATGTTTTATGGTCCTGTTTAATAATTTTAATATAAATGTCAATATAACTACACCATTAGGCCCTAGACCCATCTAACTGATATCAGTTGGCGGTAAATATTACGGTATAGCTTTCAGTCTGACTAAGAGAAGAACATTATTGTATTGATATATTTAATGCGTCAAATAGATCAACCAAGATTTACCTACGATAGTTATTTTGTGAAGTCTGCTCTAATTTAATCTGACTGTGGCCAATATAAACGCATCATGAATTATCGCGTTATAGCCTTCTCCATCGAAGGGAAAATCGTATTGTACTGACACTGACATGCCAACTTCAATGAGTCATATAGAAATATCAACCTAGACTTCAGGATCATAATTTAGACCTTAGTCCAAATTGACCGTGACCGACGATGCTATAAAGCGAAGCTAGGAAATTGCTCGCCACCGGTGGCCGAAGGGTTAATCGAGGTCCTACGAATCGCTTCTGTTACGGTATATTGGATTATGAATTATCTCGGTGTACCTTTGGGTCCACATCGTATTGAAATGAGTTAAATAGAAATGTCAACCGAGGACCTTACGATAATATTTCTGACGTGGCCCTTAAGAGGAAATATCACTGCTAATTTTTGATATAAATCGAGGTTTCGTTCTCGTCTGTTTTCTCCTCCAAACCCTAACGAAAGGAAATGTTCTAAGTCGGATCGTTTCGATTTTTACGCTTCTTATTATGAAATTTGTGTACCAGGCGTCAATTTTGGCCAAAATACGCCGCAGACGGACGTCTAGTACACAAATTCTATAATTATCATCCGTAAGCGTTGCAACGGCGAAGTTTTGTAAGGTCCTGGCAGAATACCAGCGAAGTGGCTTGCTGCTTCATTATGATGAGTCAGCGCCTTTTCTCTACCACGACACATGGTTTTTAGGGTTCCGTACTCAAAGAGTAAAAACGGGACCCTATTACTGAGGCTTCGCTGTCCGTCCGTCCGTCCGTCCGTCCGTCCGTCTGTCACCAGGCTGTATCTCAAGAACGGTGATAGCTAGACAGTTGAAATTTTCACAGATGATGTATTTCTATTGCCGCTATAACAACAAATAAGTACTAAAAATATAATTAATATTTAAGGGGGCTCCAATACAACAAACTTGTTTTATGGTACGGAACCCTTCACGCGTGAGTCGGACTCGCACTTGCCCAATTTTTAAAATGTGCTATAATTGTTATATACTTGTACTAGTTTTAAGTAGCATGTTTCGACTGTATTCTAATTTTTTACTGTGTCTAACCATGTAAGCACGAATAAAGTATTTATCTATCTATCTATCTATCTAATTATTTGCGCAAAAATCGAAACGGTCCGACACAAAACATTTCCTTCCCATTCAGTTCCTAAAATTTCATAAAGGTTGGTTTATTTTTGGAGGAGGAAACAGACGAGAACGAAACCTCGATTTGTGTAAGCAGGTTACGTTGCGTTCGGATTTGTATGCGACGCCATAGACTAGGTGCAAACTTAACGTTAACTGATAGTCTGGCAAAATGAGCAGTGATATATCCTCTTAAGCCAATCTGACTGTGGTCATAAAGTGGAGCTAGGAAATTGCTCGCCGCCGGTGGCCGGCAGGCTCCAAGCCCAGCTAATCGCTTATATTACCGTAATGGCGTCGCTTCTGCTGTCTATGGTAATGACTGCATGCCAACTTGCCGGAGAAGAGTAATGTATAATTAACTTTTTTAAGGTCCCTTTCGGTTGCGGGCAGTAAGGGTTGGTAAATCTTCCGTATTTAGCTATATCCTTGACACGGCTAGTTGCTAGTTGAAGGCTTAAAAACAGAGCCAAGTTCATACGACAGTCATTTACTAATCACCTAATATCTGTTAATAAATCCCATGTTTTCTGCTTTTACCAAACCAAGGTTCTTCCCAATCTATCGGCGGCTAAATTCCTCAAAACCTATTGCACTGAGCTCTTCTGGCTTGTTTGTACATGTATCTTACAGCTCATGAATTCTTGTTGTATCACTTTTTTATGAAAATTTAACTGCGTTGTGAGGAGCGTTGGCGGTGTCCGGGGGACCGCGGTGTCATTCTGATAATTATTTAGAATTTCCTTTCTAGTATATGTTGAATATTTCAATGAGATACTATTTTAATAACTACCTAATTGTTAAGATAAGCACATAATATCCTGGATTAACGTTAATTGTTTCTTAACCGATAAGCTATGTAGTAGGTAGAAATAGATAGGAAATGGAGAACGGCGCCACAAATAATAGGCTTCTGGAACATAAGTTATCGCTGTTGCATTTATAATGTATGATTCAATTAACTTTAATAGCGCTGTTTTTCTTTCTTCGGACACCTATTAAGAATTCCCAAGCAAAATAATTTATTAAAAGTTGTTTTAAAAATAACGATTTTCGAAGTGATTACAAACCGTTATACCAATCAGTCTACAAAAATAGAATTTTTGTCAGGCATGCATAAAAAATATTGAATAATATCCTATTTAGTGAAAAAACCTTTAGGTAAAATTTCGACGTAGGTAGTCAATTGCAATAAACAGCGGGCTGATTAGGTGGGTAGATAAACATTGGGGCCACATACACCGATTCTTTTTTTAAATTCTTAATCGTATGCAAAAAGTTACCTATTTCAATGTTAACAGGACTGTAAAACCTAGATAATCAAGCATAAATTAAAATATAATTGCATTACAAAAATCCTATTCCGCAATCAGCTTCTGCTCAATTTACGATGTTTAAACCAGATTTCTCCTTTATATCACCGTCATACGGTAATTAATCGCGAGTCGATTTGTTATTGACCCCGATACTGATTGATACCATATCATAAGGTTACCATGTCAAGACAAGGCAGATGAAATACAACCGACAGTCATAAAAAAAAACTAACCACTCGATGTTACGTACCTGTCTAGCATGGTCATAAAAATTAGGTAGTTAAACGTACATAGACGACGAAAATGATGAAAACCTTGAAAACTTGTTTTGTCATTCCTACCTTATCGTCCGTCAAATTATTTCACACTGACGCAAAGAAAAACTTGCGAAATTAAAATTTTATTAAAAAATAAATTGTGAACAACAAAAGTAACTGAAATATCTATACACCGGTAACTGTAGTTTCAGAAAAATCCCAAACGGTTACCACGTTTAAACTTTCACGCAACTTCAAAAATGCCGGTAGTCCGCAACAAATCGCCGGTATTTTTTTTAAGCATATTTTAATCACATGTTTCACGTAGCAAAAGTAATAAAGAACATATAAATTAAAAAGTAGCTTACCGAGTGTATAGTGCAACAGATTATATAAAAAAAAAATCGTTTCGTTCCGGTCGTTCGTAAATTCTATGCGAGATCGTCCTGCCGAATATTCGTTCACTGCTCACTGCACTGTCACTACACGGGACAGCCTCGACCCGCGGCGGCCGGGCGCTGGCGTGTCGTCGGATCGGCGGGTAGGTGGCGACTGAGGAGTCAAGCGGAGCGACGGCAATGCACGCGGTGCCACAACTGCAACTTTACCTCGCTTTGACTAGACTTAGGGATACCAATATTGGCCAAAAATTACCTACTAATTGAGCATTTTTAAGCGCACCCTCATTATGCGTGCCGAATGACTCAGATGCAAGCTCTCAAAACATTAACTAAAAAAAAACTTTGTAAAGACGAAGACAGCCAATCCTGAGTAGGTATTTGGTATCTTGAAATTTACCTAGCCTCATTTTATCAAACAGTTTATACTAAACGATTGTAACAAGAAAGCAGTGTGTAACGTCGAAATATACATAAATCATGCGACACGTGCAAGCAACTGCTGCGAAAAACGGGATTTTCTGCACGAATTTTGCTGAAGCGAGCAGAAAGTTGTTCATAATATATTAAATGTTCAGTATATTCTGCGATTTAACGAAGGCGATATAATTTAACCGAATAATTGCGCTGTGTCTGTAATTGGAAAGCATAGTGAGGACAGAGATCGTACGACTGTCGGACCACCTTCGCAATTCTTAATAAATTAACCAACTAGTGCGTTTTTTTTACGCGACGAGATGTTGTGTGATTATGTATTGCGTGACTGTTATCCGTGGTTTATAAACACGTCATTGTAGCAGTTATGTTACGTTATAAAATATTTTGAGTATAATGTATTGGGAGGTTACTATTTTTAAATTTTATGTTCGGAGTGCAAACGTCGTCGTCAAGAACCTTTCTACTTTAACGGGCATCAGTTCTACGAGCCATATGCCCCTCCAATGTCACTTAAAAATACTTATCTATCATTATATTAAACTAGTCAAAATTATCAAACTATCTATTGGAACTATATAATGAGCAAAAATAACTTGCCTATTTTATTAACACGATCAAATATTTGCGTGTCCCTCTATATCAACCTTGAGCACTCCCTATGTCATCGTCCACTTTGAGTGAAAACAGCCCTCGCCGTGACTCAATTATTGAACGGCCCTCCATTATGCCCTCGTGTGTGTTGTTTTTGCTGACGTCAAGATTGGCAACATCAAACAATTTGAATTGGTAGGTCGTGTCGTATCAGCCCGTCTAGCACAACTATGCTACGACTCTTGTCGTGTGATATAGCGGCAAACCATCGGCAAACTCTCGCAATACTGCATAGAAAATAAAGGTATAGGTAATATTTTTCGCAAGAGAAAGACTTGTGACTCACAGTTGTGCTAAAGGTCAAAGATCATGGAGAGAACTCCAAAAAGAGAGACATATTGACATTTAAATCTATAGAACTTCGACACATTTGTTATTTATTTATTTATTTATTCGAGGAGAACCAACAGCTAATTATGACATATAAAAGGAAAACTTAAATAGAATTACAGAGCCAATTACAGGAACTCACAGATAGATATGTAACAAAGACATTCGTTTTTAATAAAATTGTAAATAGTTAAAGGCTCAATGAAAACAAAACTACAATCGCTTATTTTGTGTAACGAAAGTTAGGTAAATTTCGTTACACAAAGGAATCAATTAAGTTTTATTTTAATTATAGTCCTTATCTAAGTTCATGTATTATTTAACTATTCATTTGATGAAATAAAAAAAAAGTTTATCCTCGTTGATGTCTTTTAGTTTGAGTACGAAACAGGGGAGCTACTTAAACTCGATGTTTGTAATGAAATCTGTTTAAGTAACTTAATTTCCTCATTTGTTTATCAGGCAGATGGATTTATTAGCGTAAAATTCTAGCAAAGCAATATACGTAAAGTGAGTATGATATAACAGGAATCATTAAGCATTATTTTAAGCCGTATTTCCTAATGCCAACTAGCGGCCCAGCAGTGGAACAACTAAATAGACTAGGAATATAAAAAAAAACTGTTACTTGTGATCAAAGAACCGTGGTTGTTACAAAATCAGCCTATCCGAATTATCGATCTAGCCAATGAAAATTACTTTTTGAAATAGTATTTCACTAGCATTAAAAACAATGAAAGCATTAAAACAAAACTTCTCAAGTAGCAACAGCCAAACACTCGAGCACACCCGATTTACCAAAGAACTTGCTCCGGCTTAACCAAACATAATTTAGACGCCACGGTCTCCCATTCCCGTCATTTTTTACACCGTCACGATCGCGTAATATAAGCTTCGCGGCTCCAGTCAATAGTATCTATACTACATAACTACAGAGGCCGGGAAAAAAGGATTGCCTGCCGAGTAGGTTGAAATCGCCTCATGTCGACCTCCCCGCCTCAGTCAAAACGTGAGACTTCCAAGTTCAAGTCTAAAATAGAGCACAAAGTTAATATTTCATAGCATATTTTGTGAAAAGTTAAATTTTAGACGATTAAGCCAGCATTCGACCAAACTTACAAAGTCAAATTGATTACTAAGCGTAAATAAGCGTTAGGGCCAAAACACAATTACAAGACACGACATCGCATCGTCGTAAGACGCGACATCGTGCGACGTGCCACGATGCGACGTCGTGTCGTGGAAATGCATAAATCCAAAATTAACTTTATCTTCTTCGTGATAAAATACCATCAATTCTGGACGGACAGACGACCAGACTGCTCATGGTCCTTCAACCTTTAAAATTCTTCATCATCAGATCTAGTGAGTGAAGCGTCTCTGTTTTAGCTTCCATTTAAAGGTTTGTTCCCGCCTAAAGGCCGCATGTCTCAACCGATTATTATTGATTAATTATTGAATTATGTATTTAGATATTTTTTGTCGAGTGTTTATTTATTGAAAATTTTAAAAATGGTTGAGATTATGGGGATTATAAACATAAAAGAAGTTATATATCTGCCATTTCGGAAAATTATCGCGAGGGACCACTATACCTATATATTATCTTTACATAGGATCACGTTCAACAGTGGCGCCATCCATTGCTCTGTGATACAAAGACAAACCAACAAATCTACAAACATACATAAACATTCCTATTATATAGTATAATATAGTAAGAATCAGGCACAAAGAATAAGCACTACAACAGCAAAACCACTTATTGCTGAATTATACAATGAAACAAAAATCTAGGCTCCAAACTGTCTTGTATGCAAAAAGTTATTTCGCAAGCCAGATCCAGTTTCACTTGACATTATTTAAAGTAGTGAGTACATACTTTCATATTGATGTAAGAAATGAGATGTTAAATACAACATTTTACTTGTATTTGAAGTAGTGAAATCAGCAATCGCGAAAAAGCTCAATATAATAATATAAAGCCTATGTTATTAGCATGTTCTTTCCTTAATTGAATTGAAACAAAAGAGTTCCAAGAAAAGTGACAGTTGTTTTGTTTACTTTATATGGTCATTTGCTTATGACTTTAGCCCGAAATGCTAATTTAGGAATGATTGGTTACCGCGCGTTAGTGCAATCGTAAGAAATACGATACTGTTATGATGAAATTGGTGGGAGCCCGCTCCTAGAAACTTATTTCGTCGTATGTTGGGTTTCGCCAAAAAAACATTTCGCAGAAATTTTATTTCTCTGTAGTCATACATTTTTCATAATTCATGCAATTCCTATTGATTAGGTTAGGTTAGGTTTGTTTTATATCAATCTCAAATTCTTTTCGGTTTTTTTTTCCTTGACTTGAACTGTATCATGGTTGGCCCTCACTACCAGTAGTCGGACTTTGTGTGGGAGTATAACCCGCTAATGGGATTATCTCCGCGCCACAGGTTGTTTATGGTTGCAATGTTTTTTTTCAGCGAAATGAAACATTCCACGAAAAATGATTTAGGAGTCAATATAGACCCTTTGGTGGAACTTAATACGGAACATGCACCAGTACGGTGCCGCCAATCTGAGTCTTTTACCTTTTCATTAGGTACTTGAACTTTTTCTAGTGCTGCCACAGACAATAAGAGTCAAAAAGGTACGCATTTCAGTTTCCTTTACTGTATACCTTTCTGTACTGTGCTTTCCTCCATATACGTTGATATACGAAGGAACTATATTCAGATTATCAGCAACATTATGGATGGTGATGTCACTTTACACCACTGTATGTAACCTTGTTCCAATGTCCGACTACTTATCTGGTTATCTGCATTTAACTCATTCATTGTGGGAAAGACAAGAGAATCGCTCGCTTCACAGATAACGCTTCTATTCTACAATCGCTGACGCCTTTAAACATAATCATCAGTAATATTTTCTTCGGTTTCCGCGACTGTCACACATTTAAATAAAACAGTTGAAACTGATTATATCGCATATATTAATTATATTTGAACCGGTCTGACGTAGCTTTCCAGTTACCGTTGTCAAAGGTTGACTGAGAAAAACAATTTTTACAAACTACCTACCCATTTTATAAATATGAATTAAAAATAAAGATCTACAAACATGCTAAATGAGCCTAATGTATAAAGACAGTTACACATGTGCCAGAAGGTTTAAATTGTTTTATTTAAATCATCTTCAGTGTTCGGATCTGGATGATGCAAGGATGTGCAATTTCCCGGGATTTCGTAACGTAATATTAACATGAAGACTTAATCCCGAGATTATAATCGTCAAGCTAAAATAAAATATGTGTTTCGTTTAAAACTATAACTCAGTTACAAGAAGATAAATAGATCCTTATATTATTATTCATCAGTAATATTGTTTTTCTATTCCTGTACTTTAATCCGTAATTTATATAGTCGCCAACTCTAAAAAATATATTCTTTTCAAAAGTTTATAGTGTATTGCAAGAGTCTATAGTGTATTGTCCAAAAACGCACTGCTAAACGATGTTAAACAGGGTGGGCCCTGTAACAGGAGCAATAAATTAAAACATAGATTCGTCCCTTGAAACTAAACAACATTTGTTAAGCAACCTGTGAAAATAACGTGTATTAAATGACATTTTGTAGAATAAAGTTTAGACAAAGAAGCAATGTATTGCGAAATGTCCGATATTAGTAGAGTGACAGCTATGTCAATGCTCAGGGAATGTCAACGTTGGACGACATACATTGAATATACTATTTAATTTGTTTGAAATAATAAAATTTGAAACCTGACTTTTTTTTTAAGTTGCTGAACAAATGTTGTTCAGTTTAACGAGTAAAATCTATGTTTTAATTTTTTGTTTATGTTACAGGACCCACATTGTATAATGTCACCAAAAAGGGGTTTTCTGGGAATCCATATTAAGTATAGTATTTAAGGTCATTCACCCCAAATTGCACACCCAATCCGAACACTGATCATCATATCAGCCAATAGACGTCCACTGCTGTAAAAAATTGTACCTAGACTACGACTTCATTTTTATTTACCAAAGCAATGACTGCACTAGTGCAGTGTCAAATTGGAAATCCAATAATCCCGTTACATTAAATACAGGTAATCAAGAAACGATATCTTAATATCCCGCCGGTAATGAGCATGCTTTTAAGAACCCATTACCAGGGTACTTATCAAAACAGCTGAAAAGTGGTAAACACACTTATTGCACCATGTTCCATCGTTAGTGAGCATAAAGGATAGCCATTCACTGAGTACATCAATAAAAAATCTAACACGGGAAAGTGGGCTTTCTCTAACATATTATTTCTGTTATTCGTAGACTGCATACTTAATATACATAATAGGTATGATAGGTGCTATCTATATCGCATATTTTTTTATGTCCGATACTTATTTCGCCTTGCGTATAATTTGATTCCGCCGAATGTTCCTTTTGCCCAATCGTCATTTGTCCGAATCGTAATACGAATATACCTACAGTATTGCTGAATATTTAGCACTATTGCTGAATAGTAGCTGCAAATTAAACCCCTAAAATACTGCTCGTTTTCGTTTCTTTTCGTTTCATAATTGTAGCTGGAAAATTAAGTATTCGGCATTAAAACGGGATTAAAAGCCCTAGTTCCATATCAGGACTGCGGTACGGTAGCCTAAAATCAAAACTATTTCTACAATAAATAACGATATAAATATTACTCTCAGATAACTTTTGGGTAGGCAGTTAGGAGTTCATGCAAATTTTCGCTTTCCTTCCAACAGGTCAATTTCCTTATAATTTTGCTGTTAGGAGCACCCACAGTTAATGTGTGCAACCGCAATGACTTATTGCATACCTAAATCCATAATTATGAGAGAGTAATAAATGAAACGCATGATGTCACTGTAATAATCTGTGTGGTTTATTTCCATTCTGGCTTAATGTCTCCAGACTTTACCTCTTTGTACACAGGACATCTCGTTTAGTCTAATGGGGTTCAGTCTAGTTCACGGCATGTTTCAAAATCAAAATTTTTACTTCTCCTGCTCAACAATTATGTCATTTTAGCTTCGCGAAGTGGGGCTTACCGCGGGCGAAAATTTATTTAAACGGTCAACTTATTTTCCCGACACTTAGGCTTGGGTTCATGAACGATAAAGTCTCGATAAATTCACACACAAATTTGATTACTTTGTAGGCTTCAATCTAACACCACGTAAAGGAAATGGCATGAGAGTTACAGAGTACTTACTTACTTACTCCGCTGGCGCAGCGACCCGAAGTGGATCTTCGCTTCCGATACGAAATGGCGCCAGCGCGCTCTGTCTTGAGCAATCTCCTCCCAGTTTCCTGCTTGTAGAGCGCGTAGGTCCTTCATAACTTCGTCCTTCCATCAGTACCTCGGTCGGCCGACCGGTCGACGACCTACAGGCTGTCCAACATACGCCCTTTTTACCGCCCTATCGTCCAGCATTATCTCTAGATGCCCGAGCCACCGGAGTCTTGCTACTTTTATCTCCCCAATAGACACTAGGTCTTCCAGTTCTTGGTTCTTACGGATCCACCAGCTACCATCTTCCCTCCGTGTCGGTCCCAGCATCTGGCGGAATATCTTCCTCTGCAACAAGGAGCTTATTTTCCTCTTTTAGGGTGAGTGTCCATGCCTCATCTCCGTACCTTAAGATAGGTCCTATGACTGTTTTATAGACTCTAATCTAAGTTACAGCCGTTACAGGTATGTCCCCAATTTTTTTACGTCATCCTAGGCCGTTGTGGGGTTTTGTACTCACGCAGGGAGAAAATCTCATTTCCTGGCCAAGGCAAGACGTAAAACTTTAGACAAATCAGGGACGGTAATTTCCTTTTAAAATTAACATTCATGACATCGTAACACACGGTGAATGTCACGTACATGACTATACAAATCTTCGTCGGAATGAACCTTAAAATTAAAACAAGGATAATGAAACATACGCTACTTAGTCTTAAAAGTTAAGGTCGATATATTCTGGACAGCCCAATATGAGGTAACGCTATTCATATAGAAAAGACCATTCAGATTTCGCCTGTGTGTGGCATTGGAATAATGAGTCAACATACAGTAAACGGCGATAAAGTTTGCACATCGATCTTTGGAAAGAGGCAATCGGCTAATTTCGACTTCGTATAGCGATATCTGTGTCGCACACACCATGACGTTTGTTTTGTCAGTCGTGGTTCTAATGCGGGAGAGTGCAGTCGCATATCCAAGTCAATATATATATAGAGTTGATAAAACTTACACAAAATTAAATTTGTACTATGGCATCTATAGGTGAAAAAGGTAAGCCGTTACTTTGCCAGTCCCGCGAAATTATCTACAATGTGTATAAATATTTAGTAACAGAAGCCGACCAATTTAAAAAAAACATGAGAATGTTAATGTAAGTAATTACACTTTTTGTCGATCTTTAAACCCACATTTAAGTATCCTAGTAGTATAACATCAGTTGCTAATGCTCAGTCAACCATTTTTAGGAATTTTTCCCCAACAAGAACATTATAGCAATAACTATATATTATTACATCGAGTTTTACAGCTCTATATATTCCACGTGAAATCAAAACAAAACAACAATAAAGTACTTAGTTCTAAATTCAAATTCTGATGAACGATTAATCTAATAATTGATGTACATGGAAAATAGCATTCGTGTGTATTCGGAAATGCGATGATTGCCGATGTGCATTCTTTATCGCCGTTTACTGTACTTGTTATTTTATGAATCATTTGCAACAAAAAAGGAGAGCAACAAAGCATTACATAAAAACAGGAAAGTGATAACAGACACTGATTTTGGTTGCATTTTAGAGATACGCTTTTGTGTAAATATCGGATGTGGTTAGGGGTAGGGGTGATAATAATGTACGAAGTTCAGCTTATCCTTAAAATTAAACAAAATGTACATATTAGTCAATTTGTTAATTTTATTACACACTTACCTTATTGAGTAGAGTTCATAGAATTACGATAGATTTTAAGTTAAATTTAAAATTAATTGGTTTGCAAAATAAATGTATCTTCTTCTTCTTCTTCGTTATTTGAGAAAACGATGTAAAGGGAATAATCCCATGTTGCACCTTATTCCGTGAGGCAATACCTATTTTAAATGTTTCGCACTCAGACCTGACGACAGAGTAAATAGTAGACGAATGCCAATGCTAAATAACAATAACGATTATTAGTAGTATGACGTTACATATATTTTCGGTAAAGCCAGACCAGATTGACACAATTTTTCTTCAGAAGCAGTAAATAGTCAAGTCAAATGCTCCAAAGTATGCAACTAGTAGGAATCGGGTTCTTGGGTCATCAATGATTTGTTTTATTGCTGACAATTCCGGGTTCCGTAGTCCAAAGAAAGAATCATTAATGTTTCATCATGTGTTGCTGTCCATCTGCGGCTTACCATAGAGAGTGTTAGTACAATGATGTTCTGCAAAGGTATACATTGCAACCTAACGTTATCTAAAACACCAAATACAGCTAAACGTAGCACACTTAACTCACTTAACAAAGTGTAGCGCAATTTTCTTTGCCGCCATTATCTCGGTAATGCGCACTTATCGTCCAACGACACCGGTTAAACTCTTCGTATCAATTACTAGCTCAGTTAGCAGATACTTGTATTAACAGCTTTGATAAAGGCCCATCAACTTCATTACTTGTATTTATCACGCCCTCTAGTGTTAGAAGGAAACTTTACACTTTGTAGCAGTTTCGTTTTGTATTACTTACATCAAGATAGGTTCTCTACACTCGCGACCCGTGCGGGTACTACCCACCTGCAAAATTGCATTTCGAGAACAGTTCTGATGCGGTTGACACAACGGCATCTAAAGTTTAGATGCAGTTTAGATTCTAAACTGCAAACCGCTTGCAGCTGGCATGCAGTTGGACTGCTCTGTCCGCCAGCGTGTGCAGTTTGAATGCAGTTACGCCAATTGCATCAGAACCGTATCAATACATTATTGTTACTGAATACTGATAGATACAATAATACCTACTTTATTGCACACCAATAACAGTTTACAAAAGACAACCAATATATTTTTTTTATTAACTAGCGAGGGCAGTCTTTATCGCTAAAGAGCGATCTCTTCCAGACAACCTTCGGGTAGTAAAATTGATGCAAAATAAACTAAATATAAATTAAGTGATGCAGAAGGCGAAGGAAATAATGATCCGAATGCGATTTTTTCATACTCATCGTGGATTTATATAGCACCGTAGCTATTACCATTCGGCGGCGGGTTTCAAATAAATGAAAAAGCAATAAAAGTAGGGGCATACTCATTTTATTGTTTTTTCCATTTCTTAAATCCAAATCTTTTATTGTTCATGATACCATGAAAAGCAACTTCTCCGCAACAAGTTTCATATTCATCGCCATATAATGCTAATTAAACTCAAATTTCCATCAAATTATCCATTGTAAACATGTAATTACTGCTTAAACTAGATGTCGTAACAATACAACACACCATGGAAAGTGCATGTACCGCGGGAAAATCTCAAAGTACAAAGCAACAGAAGCCGAAAGTACGTATTTCGTGTACCCATAACATCCGTAACGGCTGCTACAAAATTTCGACCATTATCACTGTATACATAAAGGTGAAAATGTTAAGTTCTATATGTAAACTGTACCGAGTCTAAGGTCATTGAAAGATGTATTTTCTATTAGCACAAGGCGCGACTAATATACTGTATAAACAGGCGGAGTGTTCGTGCATTGCGTCATAACTTCACATAATCTACTTATTGTGTGAAATAGAATAGCAGCAAATGAGCGCCACACGACCCGGTGCTAGACTGTAATGTAACACATCATCGTCTACTTATATAATTGTATGCTTCATCACCATTTCAATCTGGTGACAACCACTGAGCTGACTGAACATAAGATAGTAGGAGATTAGGCATCACGCATTCTCCTTCGCCGGTTCTATCGTAACTTAACAAGATTTGAGATTGAATCCTTATTGCTTATTCGTGACATCCTATACTATTACAAAATTCTAAAATTGTATTGAAAGTCAGTTTTCCATGGAGAGAGAGATAATTATAACAGGAGGAAAAATCGTAACAGCACGATGCAGGATTTGTATCGGCGTGCGGTGCCATTCATTGGTACCTAAACGATTCTTTGTCCTGCCATCACGCCGAAATGACTGGACGGATTTTAACCAATTTTAGTACAGGGAGCTGGATATCCAAAGTTGGTTGTAGGATACTTTTTACCCAACTACGGTAAAGTAAAAAGTTTTACGTGGCCGACGACACGGGCACTTCTAGTAATAAAAAAATGTTTTCCGAAAACTTCCACATAGGTACACAATGAACAGATGTACCTACGCTTTCTGGGTGCGAATTTGACGATGTTTCACGATATCTGAACTCGCTAGCCATCGAAGCGAAACACGCGACCCTTTGTCGCGCGACAAATACTACCTGTCA
Organism: Apotomis betuletana; assembly: GCA_932273695.1. NCBI lineage: Eukaryota > Metazoa > Arthropoda > Insecta > Lepidoptera > Tortricidae > Apotomis > Apotomis betuletana. Next base: position 21,291,854 of record OW026301.1, on the reverse strand, counting down.
CTTTCCTTTCAATACCGTGTGAGCAAGACGGGTAATGGTGAGTCGCGGCAAGATATGCAGCTCTGCAGCCATCGGCTCTTAGGGAGATGCCAGGACTTTGCGCGACAGCGGCAGCGGTACGCGGTACGTGTGTCTCACTCACTCGTATGGACGCCGCGCTCGGATCTCTTGCTCAACCGCTCGCCATACCGCTGGTCGCGCAAAGTCGCATATGTCCGTTACCCTGAGAGCTTTGACATATTATTACGATACAAAATTTACACTGTCCGATATCCATCTATCGCCTTCATAAAAATATATTATGTTCTATTCATTGTTGGGTCTATCCTTTCTTATACCTATGTATTTAATTATGTAATAGCATGTTTTTTTAAATAATAATATAATATAAGCATTAATTTTCAGGCAAAAAACCCATAGTTACATATTTACATACAATTTAAAATAAAATAAAATAAAATGTAAATGACTAAGAGATAAAAATAAAAATAAAACTTACAAACTAAAACATAGAAATAAAACAGTTACAATTTAAAAATAAAATTGTAATAGCATAATATATAAAATAAAATTGCCTTTTTGCCACATATCATGGTTCTAATCGGTCACTTATAAAATGCCAGTGTATTATTAACTTATGATACGGGAATAAAATACCTACGACGTGTCTTATTTATATATAACATTTAATCGTCTACCCTTGAGATAATATGAATAAAACATTTTGCACCAACATAACATTAACTAAATATTTTAATTAACAAACATATATTCCATTAAATAATATAAATAAACCCTAAACTCAAGCACCCTTACCCCACCCTCAAATTGTCACCCTTGTCTAATTCAATAGTTACATTACCATCGAAGCAAAAAACCATAAATGTATGTCAAAGTCGGTCCCCTCTGCTGAGTGTATTTTTCTCTCCTTCTAATTTTCAAGTTACCGAGTGATGTTGCATGGAACCATACATTTCCATGACCCTCTGTGCAGTGGACCGAGTAAATGTTAATTAAATGCACACAACACTTACTAAAGAACACGCGAGTAATGAAAATGAAGTACAGTCCGCAGCACAAGTGTAATCAATGCTCTATAGACGAGAATTCTAGGCCTCAACTCGACGTGTGACCCTGATATTTATCATCAGAAATATTAATCTGTTTTGAAATGCGTAAAATTCTAAATGACGAGTCATGGCAACTACACAAATGGCATTAGCGAGCTACATATACATCTTTACCACACATTTTTCAGGTGTCAACTTGTGAATGATTCTCAGTCCAATCGAATAGCAAAAGTAAAAAGTAAAAATGCCGCAAAAATCCGAGATATTGCTAAATTAAATATACCACAAAACTCCGTCGTATCAACGTAATACAGTTTAATGAATCAGTCTCACGATAGTTATGTTGAAAATGACAAAACCGATTCTTAAAATCTGACCCTACCAAATCTACCAATTGATTAAACAACATTTGCGCCGAATACACTTAAAGGTAATTTGTCGGCTTTGACACTCACTATTTCCAATTTAGTCATAGCCAATTGAAATCAAGGAAGTGCTGTATAAGCCACTTGTTACGTTTAGGGTGTAAAAGCCCTAAGTCGTATTAGTAGCGAAGGAATATGAAAATCTGCTTGAACTTCCCGAGTGATCCTCTTCAGCAAGCCGGGCTCACTCGCGGGCGGGATAGACGTCCACTGCTGGAGAAAGGCCTCCACAACTACCAGCTTGTCCGCCGCAATCAAACAAGATAGCATAATAAAAACCAGCTACTTTTTTATCGCACTAAACGAAGAAAAGTAAGAAATCTAGGCACATAGTTACCCACTAGATGTAGTTCAGTTACAAATTGTTGGCACAGAGGAATGCTGCGCGCGAAATCACAATAAAGAACTAGGGACAGCAAAAAAGACACTAGTAGAGTTAGTAAGAAAGACACACGCATAAACAATTAGCCACGAACCGCGCTGCCTGTCCACCTGGATGCTCAGCTCCGCTTTACCCTCTTATTCGATGCGCGTTCACAGCTCGTCGTAGCAGCACACGCGTCGGTCACTCGTATCGCCAAGTCCCACGACCAACAAACCAATTAAAAAACCAACAATTAAATTTTAGGGGCTTCGCTGAAAGTCTCTTAGTTGAATTTTTAAGTAAATTATCGAACAATCATATTGCTTTCTGTCCTATTTGGCATAATTGAGGCTAATTGGTTGTGACTGGCGGTAAATATCAAATACCAAGTTATACCTAATGATCGTTGCGTGGGATCCTAACCGGGTATTAAAGTTTTGTTTAATATTTTACCAATTTTGCTAATTGTCTTGTGTAAGATTGAAATCGGCACTACCAAAAGCATTAAACAACACACTTTCGGTATTAGGTATGTAAAAGTTTAGGCAAACGCGTCATATAAAATATCATATCAAAATTTTATTATTTGATTGAAGGCCTTTCATAGCATCATTGAAACGTCGAATTTAGCTTCTGAACAGCAAAACCTTAATTTTCTACACCGCTACAATGTCCAACCAAGGATAGTCTTACAAATACCATGAAACCGTCCAATATCGCCCTAGCGGGTAAATGTCCCCATTGAATTTAAAACATAAAGAAAATAAAAATGAACGTACGTATTTGTAATTAGCTTAAGAAATAAATCCTTAACCTATTTCAACATATAGTTAAAACCGCGGAGACATTTACCCGCTACGGCAAAATTGGACAGTTTATCAGAATGTGAATATAAATAGTAGGCTAATGCGATGCAATTAAACGTAAAAGCCATATTTACACCGTTTAGGTTTTCAGAGAAAGTAGAAATTAACAAGGGAACATCGACATTGAGCATTCTACGCGCAGTCATGTAAATTGTTCAAGTCTGTGTTGAATAGGACAAGATCTATCGCCGGCCGACGCGCCCGCGCTGCGTTTTCAATTAAACGAGCCTCTGGAGGGCGGTCGCCATACAAATTGTTTTACTAATGCGGTAATGCCTCCATACATTATCGGGTGTATGATGGCTGATGGCTATTTAAACCGGCCACACGGAAGCATCGTCGTCTGCGCAGAGCTATGGCAAATAAGCTCAAGTATTAAAGAGGTTTTAGCAGTAGGTGAACTACTTATCTTATGCTTGCAGCTACTCCCTTTGAATTCTAATATTGGTATTTTCCTTGTAACATTTCTGTTGTTGTTGTTTGGGGTGGACTTGACGTTGGCAAGTTAAAATCAATCAGCTGATGTTTATTTCAATACAATACATTATTCTTCTATAAGTCCTCTTTCTAGTCATCCTGACAATGTCATACAGTCGATAACTCCGGTTTATATTGTGGTAAGAAGTAAACTTTGTGTAAGTTTAAATCAATGCATTGATTTAGATTTACAGGGATTTACATTGATTTAAACGTAAACCATTCAGGCGCTACAAAATTACTACAACGAGTAAGTTATGATTATAAAGATACGTGGAAAATTTGGAGATATCTAGAAACAACCTACGCATCAAGTACGATGACTCCGTTACCTGAGGCTGTTCCTCAACAAATGAGGCTAGAAACAATAACTTAGACATGATATCTTTACTATGACTAATTTATAGCCTCAATCAGCCATTACACAAATCTATGAATGAACAGTTTCCCGAACTAAATTCTATGAAATATTTAAAGGCTATTCGATGCTAGACTGTTGAGGCTAAAATCGACTATTGTAATTACATGTATCTGAAATATCGCCGCTATCTTCTGTATGGTCTATTCGTTTTTATAATGTGCTTTCATTTCTAAATTATGTACATTTGGTATAATTAACACATAATACTACAGAAATTTAAATACTAACTATAAACTAAGAATTTAACTAACTAAAGTAAACGACTAAAACAATTATGACATTTGTGACATTTGCGATGTGATCGACGCGTGCTACTCGCTAGCAACGCGCGCCGAATAAAATGGAAGATGGAAATGTACCCTTACCGTGAGTATGAAAGAGAATGAGTTTACAGTGACCGCACACGCTGTATGGAGAATCGTAGTTCTACAAAGTAACCGCTAGGGGCGCTGTACTATTCTCCATACAAATCGTTTACTCTGTCGCTAACGAGTACGGTCACGTTAACTCATGGTAAGGGGACAGATTCACCGGTACGCGCTGTGTAGATTCATAGTCCAGTTAAGGCACACTGTGAGCCCATCTTGATATTGCTAATAAATTGGAGATGTCGTAAAGGCTCGTCGAATTAGAGCCTAGGCTGTGCACCGGTTGGAGTGGTTCGCCCACTACCAGGGATTTATTCACTAACGAACCGAGTTATAAAGGACAGGTACTAGTGTTGTGAGAGCGTTTAGGCGTAAGCCAAAAGAGGCGAATCGCGACTACTGAGCCCAGAAGCCTCAAACCTTTAAGACTCGAGCTTATAATTCTCAAACTAAAAAGTTTGCGCAACTGCTCCCGAGCGCAGAAAACTTGAATATTTAAGCCTCAAGCCTCTAAGGTATGAGATATGGGATCCAGTTTTTTCAGGTTAAAGCATTGTAAGAGTTATGAATATGAACGTAGTTCTAAAAGTTACAGCATTGAATTAATTGTCTTTCTTTTAGATGTTACATATAGTTAATAGCTTGTATTTATGTAACTTGATTGTTTATCGTACCAGTTAGGAAAAAATACAGCCCTTTTAATAAAACTTAGTTGTTATGAGATTAAGAAAAACGCTGACCTAAATCTTTTATAGATAATAGTTTTATGACAAAAATAATTTTAGGAGACATGCTTTTATTGTTTTCCTCTAACCTCACTAAAGGGTTTTTTGCTTGAGCCGTCAACGCTCGAGTTTTCAAGGTTTGAGTCCAAAAAGTTAGGAACATGAGTACAAGTCTTCTAAATGAGTTCAGAAACATCTCGAGCCTTAAAGGGATTAAACTTAACGTCAGCATTCTATGTTTGAGTCATTAAACCTTGAAACGTTAGGGTTTGTGAGTTCACGGTTCAAAAGTCTTCAAGTCTAGTGTCTAACTATAAATTTGAAAGTTTGTCATAACTTCAATTAGATACTTTTTTTCCTCACAAACACTAAACCATAATAATATCGAAGTTATTATAAAACAAAAGTATTTTTATAAATTTATGATTATGAAACATGTATGTAATGTCTCATTTTGTTTAATGTGGGTACACCACAATTTTTATTTAAACTATGAATACAAAGATCAAAGCTTAAAGAAAAATTGAAAAAGGAGCTACCTGGTGGAAGGGCCCGGGAATCGAACCCGGTACCATTACCGGTCCAGCGCATTAGCCACTTCGCTACCCTCGCTCCACGTAGACCTGACGAATTTTTCCTTATGCTTTGTGTGTCGATGATCCAGAGGTACCGGGTTCGATTCCCGGTCCCTTCCACCAGGTAGCTCCTTTTTCAATTTTTCTTTAAGCTTTGATCTTTGTATTCATAGTTTAAAAGTATTTTTAGTTTCAAACTTTTGTAAAATTAATAATTTCAACATTAGGACTAACGATTTTATGTCAAACAATACATTATAACTTTCAATATTGCGAGTAGGAATTACATTTTAACACGTTCGTATCAGGATCAGTTTCAAAAGTGGATGCAGCGACACAGACAACCCACAGAAGTGGTACCGTATCAAGAGGTTCCTAATCCACGTCCCTCGACGTACTGTACGTGAAAGTGTTAACAACACTAACTGCTGGCAGCGCAGGGCCATTCTACTTCTGTCGCGGGTAATGTATTAGCCGTGTTATTGTTGGGTCAGTTGCGTGCAAATGTTTAGTTTTCTCCGCGGCAAGTAGCTTTCTTGCTGTTTTGACACAAGTATTCCGTGTGAACGTTTAGGGTTTTTAAAGACGATATATTTATTTAAGAAATAAACCATTTGGACTAGAATCTATCCTCATAGACTAAAGCCCTGTATATTAATAAAATACATATTCAATTCAAATACCCTGTGAAAATTGCACTCTTTTTGGGCACTGTCTTTCCGCTTGAGCTCAGATGTTTGCACAACAGTCTGCGAAGCAAATATAGGTCCCGAATTCAAATTCCTGCAATATAATGACCACGAATATTTGTCCCTCGCTCATGGATACGTTCTGTGTATTTAAATATTAATAACCAAACAGTGTATATCATCATCGTGTTGTAACACTTGTAACCATACCAATGCGGACCTCGAATCGCAAATCGGACATATAAAATTGTGCTTTGATATTTTTTTATTGCACTACTTTACCTCTTATCTTGTCTGCCTTCTTGTTCAATGAATGAATCTTATTAATGTTAGATGTAGTATCTATTTTATTACCTGTTGTTGTCCTACGCCTTCCTTGATTCCCGAATAGCCTCGCCCACGGGCGCTCGTTTACGACTGGCACTGCATTTTGTTGTCGCCGACATCCGTTGATTTACTGCTGTCCGTATCCTAAACCATTTCCCTTTGGAGGGTGCGCCCGTGCATGTTGATCGCACGTGAATTAATGCCTGTTTTTATACCTCCCGATGTGCATTAGGTACTTGGTTAAGTTTATGCCTGATCTCAGAATAAAAGCCTATAGACGGAGCTCTCTTGGGTTGTTTGAATGCGACACAATTGGTCTTGGGGCGTAGCAAAGCCACCAACCGACATGCACGTGCCACTACAACTGATCATGAACGTGCACTGATTGACATGCCAAAGGTGGAAGGTGCAGCCGGGGTCCAGGAGTGAATGAGTAGTGAGCCTGTATTGATCGTTGCTTTACTGCTATTCGTATCCTACACCATTTCTCTTCGGAGAGTGCGCCCGCGCATGTTGATCGCATGTGAATGATGCCTGTTTTGAGGCCTCCCGATGAGCATTACGTGGTTAAGTTTATGCCTGATCTCAGAATAACAAGCCTATAGAAGGTGCTCTCTTTTAATTATCTTATAAGCCACTTCAGAACTCTTATTTATTGGTTGTTTGAATGCGATACTATTGGTCTTGGGGCGTAGCAACGCTACCGGCCGACATTCGCGTCACGCAGCGTGCCACTACAACAGATCATGAACGTGCACCGATTTTGTCCGGAGAAAGGTGGCAGGTGCAGCCGGGGATCCAGGACCGAGTGAGTAATAAGCTTGTATTGATCGTTGCTTTGCTGATATCCATGTCTTAACCATTTTCCTTCGGAGGGTGCGCCTGCGCATTATGATCGCATGTAAATTAATGGATGTTTGGAGACCTCCCGATGAGCATTACCTTATTAAATTTGCGCCAGATCATAGATTAAAGGACTTTGAAGTTTCTGTTGTGATATTAGGAAAAAACCGACTGTTTTAAGTCTGCAAGTTTTTTGATTCTAATTTTTTATTGTCTTCTGCACTTTTTGCTTTTTAACGGTTTCAAATTAGAATTAATTCAATTTGATTCATTTAAAGCAAGGTCTGGAGACCACCGACATGCGGCTTCAATTTTATATACTATGACGGTGGCGAACAAGCTTGCGGCCCTCCTGATGTTAAACAGTAACCGCCGCCTGTGGACGCTCATTTTTAGCTCACATTTGTTTGGCGATATATTACGATGATATAACGACGCTGTTTCCGAAGTAGTAGTACAGCGGCCTACTGAGCCGACGGTCCTGGGTTCGTATTCCGGCAATGGTCAATATTTGTGTGCTAAGCTTGAAATATTTGTTCCTGAATCCATATTATTCCACTAATATTATAAAGGCGAATGTTTGTGAGTGTGTTTATAAGTATGTTTGTTACTCCTTCCTTCAAACCTTCAAGAAAAGAGCGTACTCCCACCTGAAAGGCCGGCAACCAACGCACTTGTGACTCCTCTGGTGTTGAATGTGTCTATGGGCGACGGTAATCGCTTTCCATCAGGCGATTCGTTTGCACGTTTGCCCCCTATGACATAAAAAAAAAAAACGGTCACACGACTGAACCAATTTTGATAAATTTTGGTATGAAGGTAGCTGACACCCCCTACTTTTTGTCTCGAAAAATGTAGTATTCCGGTGGGATGAGCGGCGCAGTTAGTATATATATGTATACAATGTATACATATACATACTAACTGGTTGGTCTAGCTTCTGTTGTAGCGCAGTCAGTTCATCCTGAGCAGTATTCGAGTGATGGAAATGCGTTGCAATTTTTTTGCATTTTATGATTAATTCAGAAACAGTTTCTTGTGCTTTCAGCCCCTCTTTAACTACCAGTTGGATCTGATGTGCGGTGCAGTCAATGTTTTTAATATTCAAAAGTCTGAGACCTTTTTTCATGTTAGTTCCTCCGTCTCTTACAATGCATTGAACTTGATCTTTGGGTATATCCCAGGATGAAAAAATGTTTTCCAGTTTTACAGCAATATTGTCTCCTGTATGACGGCAATCGTTGAATACTTCCGATTTCAGCACTAACATTTCCCGTTCAAATTGGTCATTTATTCCGTGACAAGTAAAACTTAGTAATGACACTCCGGAGCGCGAATCTGACCAAATATCGGTGGTGAAAGACATTTTTTCAAATGTTTTCTTCTTTTGGATAACTTTCTCTTTTACTTCGCTGTATAGGGTTCACAAACAAAGGATGTAGTATTGACGAGTTTTAAATGGTAGGATGGACAAAGGCGTTTCATTAATCTTGCAAATCCAATGTTTTCCACAAAACTAAAGGGTAAATCGTCCAAAGCTAACATTTCACCTACTAGTTTGTCTATTTCTAATTCTAACGAGTTCTGACTTTTATTATCCCATGATTTCTGTTTTTCCACGCAATTTGTTAACGACATCTGCTTCAAGTTACTTTTTGAGCACTGTTTCGAAGATGAAGCAGCAGGAGTTTTCGGAATTCTATGCTTTTCATTTGCCTCCATATCACTGTATTCCTTTTTATGCATTGATTTCAAATGATTTCTCAAACCAGTAGTCGTTCTGCCTTTTCGTGAGTATTCATTACTGCATATTTTGCATTTAGCACACTCTGTTCCGGAAACCGTAAAGTAGTTCCAAACCTCACTCATTATGTTTGTTTTTATGGCCAAATAAATGCAATAGTCTATGTTGAACTGGGTAAACACAACAACAACTCAAGCAATTAGAAACAACGTATTCAGTATGACTTTTTAAAACTACCTTCAAAACAAAACTTGCTATGACAATCAATTGGTTCATAAGTTTAAGTACCGTTCAAATTATGTTCAATCAGTGTGACCAATCGTAATTTGCGTTTCGTTTCCTCAAAATAAACACTTATTTACTTGCGGACAGTAAATTATACTGCCTTATAATAGGCTAGTAGACCCAGTTTTGAAATATATTTGAAATGGTTAATAATGATCTTTCTAGCTCTAAAAAAATGTCTTGTATTTTTGTGAAAGCTAGAAAGCTAAATTTTATCAATTGAAAATTAGAAATTTCATAAACAGTCAAAAACGCCGTCCGCCATTTTTCCCTTTTGCTAATCTGTGGCGTGACGTAGAATTACCTGTAAATATTCGAAATTCGACCGTCATATAGTGCCATTCCGCTCACTCCAATATACTTTGACAGTAGATCGAGAGGGACGGCTCCATTCGAAGTCGTCAAAATAGACTTTCAGTTTTGTTTACATGAGCAATGACGTCACTATCATAAGTGAAAATGGCGGACAGCGTTTTTAAGCATTTCAAAATACAGATTAAAAACCATATTTTCAAATTCAATTTTTTCAGCCATCTTTCACTTTTATCAATTGAAAAAAATATTTTTAGGTTTCCTTTGCTAAATACCAGTGGCGTGCACAGAGTTTTACGACAGGGTAGACACAAAATTTTGAGAAACTAATAACTTACAGAAATACTGCGGGACAGTTTTTATTCTTCGTCTTCTCAAATATCAAGCAAATCGACCATCTCCAAATATTTTTTTCTATTAACTGATGACCGCAAACAATAAACACCACCACAATTATCACAATTAAAAGAATACACTAAAAGTTTTTATCCGCTTATTTACTACTAGTCACCACTATCACACGTAATAATCAAAACAAACAATTAACAATAATGGCGTCCAAGTATGCAAAACCTATAGGTAGCAAAATACGACAAACTTAAACAGTACCGTTTTTGCGCTAATTAAAGTTACAAAAAAGCGCCTTTTTAAATTCGTTACATAGTCAACATCGGAAGTTCGAATCTACAAATAATAGCTAAGGAGAGAGCGAGACAGGCTACCTGTTCGGAATTTTTCGCTTAACATCGGGCGTCGCGGTATTCGCGCCTCGCTCGCACCGAATGTTGTTCGCCGTGTCTAGTCGCGGGTCGGAACATCCTACTTCCGTAAGGAAGTAAAAGACATGAGACAATGTCTTACTTCTGTATTTGTGTGCGTGAGTTTTGTTATTGTGTGCAATATTTTTATAAGAACGCACACACACGCGGTCCGTGTTACCACGAGGCACACAAATATAAATTTAGACAGAAAATCGCCTGTCTTTACCGCTTACGGCGCGAAGCGGCGCTAGTGCCGCGGAATCGTTCAAGTCAACCTCCACGGAATCGACCAATACGTACGTAATTTTGGCGCACCGACTCGATAGATGGCGCGGATCGCAAATTGATTATTTTTGTACATTTGTTTTATATAATTTTATAAAAAGGTAATGTTTGTAACAATAAATAATATATATCGTTTCTGTAATCAACTAGGGTAGGCAGTGTCTTTTTGTCTTTATAAGGTGCACGCCACTGCTAAATACTATACGGAATAAACATTAGTTTATTACAATTTGACATGAGTCAACTAGCCTATTGATCTCAAAACGAGATTATTAATTACAACGGAATATAATCCTCCTGGACCGCATAATGTTATCTTTGTTTAATGCAATACAAAATTTATTAGCAAAATAGTATTCGGTAAAAGGAGATTTTTTTTTCAACTTAAAACATCATACTCATATGAAAGTTAGCCAATGGTAAAAAGCGCCAAATTCAAATATCCCAATATTCGCATTCGCATTCGCGAATATCAACGAAGAATTTTCGCATTCGCATTCGCATTCGCGAATGTCCAAAAACCGACATTCGTTACACCCCTAGTATACATCGTCGTCTAGTACCCATACCCTTTTTTTTTTTTAAGACATGACTTGAACTTTATCAGGGCTGGTTAGCCCTCACTACCAGTAGTCGGACTTTGTGTGGGAGTATAACCCGCTAATGGGATTATCTCCGCGCCACAGGGGTAATTTGGGTTGGGGTGACGCGGGCGCACTAGGACGCATGGACTGCGTCGTGAATAGACAGAACCGAATCAGTCTGACTTAGGGCGGGAGGAGAGGGGAAAGAGAATCGGGTTATGAAAAAGAGAAGAAACGCGAACTAAGTAGCGGTAGTTCCCCGCCGGCGAGGATTACGCTGAGGTGCCGTTCGGAGAGACCCATACCCATAACACAAGCCTAATAGAGCTTACTTAGCGACTAAGTCGATTTGTGTGATCTTACCCAATATTTATTTATTCAATTATACTTTCAACAAACAGGAAAGCATACAGTAACAATAACTGTTAGCCAGTATCAATTAGTCGGACTTTCTCCGTAGACGGGTGATTTAATAAGTTAATTGGCGGTTAACGCGGATCGGGGAGGCTTTCACGATGCTGGATATATTTCCCAGGCCGCTGTGATGTATTGGTATCGCGGTATCAGATGAGGATATCCATTTAGAGTTTGTGCGCTATCATGAAGTGTTTACGCGTCATTTATGTGCTTAGGAGTTTAGGTTTTTCTAACTGTAAGATGAATCTTCCAAGGAGGCAGTAAATTCAAAAGTGCAAGATAACCTAGCTAGACTTAACTGTAGGAATTTCAAACAGTTTTTATGTAAACGATGCATAATGTATATATTCTTTATTGTATCTTCCTAGTGGGCTTACATAGTACATGATAACATCGAAATGCTTCTCCTGCAAACCACCGAAATGTTAAAAGAAGTTTGCGATTTAATTGAACTTTGACATATCCTGCACAATTGCGTCAGCCGTCAGCGCATTGACTTTTGTCTGTAACGACCGCTGATGCTTGTGAATATCAGGATAAGGACATCCTGAACTCCTGACGCGTCTCGTCGCCCAGGGGAATTAACTAACAAAATAATCAATCTTCATGCAAATACCAAAATACAGTCAAGGGGGCATATGTACTAACTGCAAAATCAAATAGCACATGCATTTTACCTCTGGTATATTTATAATGAAAAACAAAGTGAGAAAAAGAAATAGCTAAAGTTGGTTCGCGGAACGTAATCAATGAATGAGTTCTATAATGAGAAAGAACGTAATGAAATAATGTATTATAATTTTTATACAATTCTAAAATTGTATCGTAAACTAATGTTCGTATCGTTCGGTGGTGTATCGTAAATAAATTATGATAAGGGGAAAAATTTGAACGTGCGATTCACGATTTCTTTTGTTTCTTATGGGCATTGATTGCAACGCCGTCTAGTTATCGGAATATATCCTCATTCAACTAAATAGTTTTGGTAAAGGCATTGTTGTGTTAAAGACCGTAATCGGTTAAATGTGTTTTGTGCTAAATCAAAGTTATATTATTTTTAGAAAAATAATAGAATATAAGAGAATAATTCTTTATTGCACACCTCAACGGGGAATGAATACAAACAAACGCACGTAAAATTCTATAGAGTATAGTTTGGTTTTAAGGATTACATTGCCCTTCTAGTGATTCATATTATTAGACTTTTGTTAGACTGAATGTTAAGGTGGATAACATTGACCGCGGATCGTGTGCGCTCATTGGTGTGAGTTTTTAAAATTGTCTCCTCTTGGATTGTAACATGATTGACTGGTCTATTCTGCTATCGCTCCGCAATCCCGCAAGCAATCTTCGCATCGACTGACCTTTGCCGTCCAGGACACAATTAAAATGTTTCCACCACTGGCGCAGAAAGATGACACGTGCGATCTTTGAGTGCTGAGGAGGAATCTAACTAAGATGGTCGTAAACACAGTAATTAAGTCTTCAGATGCTACCCAGTAAGAGTAATGATAGAATTAAAGCCAAACTTTTCGCAGTATTTAATTCTGCTGTTTTTTCCTCAGTCCTTTATAAAAAACCTTCACATTAACGCTGAATTTGTGCTGGTACTAATCTTGAAGCTAGAGTTCGACCAACGAATGGTGTCACGACGATTTTTCAACGGATACCTTCACTTCCCCGAAATTCATTTGTCATAAATGTATCACTTGCTACAATTTTCATTTGCCGTAAACTTTTTATTCATGGAGAAATCATTAGGTTAGGTTTGTTTTATGACAATTCCGCAAAGTTTCAGCTTACAGAGAAAAATAGGTTTAATGGCAAATGGATATTATAGCAAGTGATAGATTATGGTATATGAAATTCGGGCCAACGATAGAGAAGCTTTTTTCAAACTATTCTGCTATCGCTCCCCAATCTCGCGAGCAATCTTCGCATTGACTGACCTTGGCCGTCCAGGACACAATTAGAATGGTTCCGCCACCGGCGCAGGAAGATGACACGTGCCATCCTTGAGTGTTGAGGAGGATGTTGGAATCTAACGAGACAAACGGTTGCATGAAAATGGAATCTCATGCATATTTCAAGGTGGTTTGTGTCAACTTCTTGTGCTTCCCATACCGCAGGTACCGTAAAGTAAGGAGCTAATTGCTACCTATGAATTATCACAACAACAATGGGACTTATCGCGTATATTGTATTGTTTTATTATTCAACGCTTTCATTGTCTCATGGTCATCGCAGTCATAGTCTGATATTAACTGGAGATTTGAGAAGGTAAACCTAGCCTTTTTTCTAAATTCTTCGCAAACAAATTGTCACATACTTACAAAAAATAAAAGCGTATAGAGCTTCTATGAAAAAAGCAGCATCCAATCTTTCCGAAGATATCTATTGACCTGAATCCCTAATCGCGTCCTGCGACCATTTAACTGTTCCGACGAAATTACATTAGTGTGTACCGATGCCGACCCAATGCCCGCAGAAAAATACCCGGTTCACTGCTCGCCAACAGCAATTATTCACTTTACACTGATGCTAATGGTGGCTGTGGCCCCAATTGAATTGGCTTCGATTTTGAGTAGCATCGTTCAACAATCGTGGTTTATAATTTTTATTCAGTATCACATTTTTTTCTAAGACATGGAATATGATATAAGGCAGATAATGAAACTTGCATATAAATATCTGTTATTCAAATGTGGTTGTTTCTTGTGTATTTTTTTTTTTATATTTAGTCCCTCAGTTAGATTATCCAAACAAAAAATAACAAAGATAAAGCGCATTAAAATTTCGAGAGTGGACGGCCGTGGCGTCACTTTAAATAAACTGGCATGGGAACGTCAGTGAGCAACTTTAAATATCAAAAATCAAAATTATAACATAGTAAAATTCAAAAACATAGTCAAAAAATTCCAATAAAATAATAATAAGAATAATTTAAAATTGTATAATCATTAAAAATAATAATAATTTAAGTGACAACAAAAAAAAATTATAATAGTACTATAGAAATTTATTTGACTAGGCTTTTTGGCTACTTAACATCAAAAATTACTGGTCTGTCACCCAAGTGCACAAAGTTCCAGTGCCGCACCACTGAGCAATCAAACTTGTCCAGCACAGTACTCAGGAGGCCGTTGGTACTGTCTCTCACTCTGCTCATCAGGGATCCAACACGTTTTCGGACTATTGTCTTAAAACCATCCGTGTTGGCCTCTAGCAACATTCCCGACGCACTGCACCATGCAGCGAGGCAGCCCCAACAGCATCCTGAAAGCATTGTTATACTGGACACGCAAGCTATTCAGTGACTTTTGAGTGTACTTGGTCCACAAGCTGCAGGTATAAAAGCTCTGGCAGTAAGCCTTGAAAACTGCATCGCTCACTATTAAAAAAAGTATCGGTGATGGACTTAATGCCTAAAACCCCGAAAGTTTAGTAGTCAGGCCAGGCCAAATAAAAATATCTAAAGTGGATGAGAAAGTATAGAAATTAGCCTATGGATCGCATGCTACCGACTTGCGTACTTTTATTTCAAAGATAAGTGTTAAGTTTGATGACAAATCCTTGCCCTTTGTAATAAAAAGCTCTGTTTGTCCTTTGAAAAATTGAGTTAGAGGAGACGGTTAACTTTTCTCATCAGCGCGTCAAAAGTGACATAGTTAGGATCTTAACAATCCTCAATTTTGAGTCAAGATAGTTCCTCGATACATTTATTTTCTCTCTGTAAATCGTTTCCTTGAATTTAATTGTCGTCAAAATTAAAAGTTTATTGTACGCCTTGTTTTTCCAGAAACAGACGGGATCACCGAATACTTAAAACTGGCCAACGCTATCTTAATGTTGCCATAGATTTAAAAATTATCTGTCAATCTATTTGAACGCATTCCTCTATGTAGTAAAACAAGATGAGCTGAAGATAAACGTTGTTAGCGTTCCTTTGAACTACATTTAAGTCTGAGGAATATGATTGGTTTTTTTACACAGCTTAGTTTGGCTTTGCTCGAGTTGATATAGCCTAAGACGTGATTCATAATTCAAATTACCGAGACTGATCAGTGATTAACCCCTAACCTCTATTATCTACACATGATAATAAAATAAATTGCCAAAAATTCAGATTATTCCGTTAGGTACAGCTTTTCACTTGAAGTCGCTTGGGCTAGTTTCGGTTCAGGCTATCAAAAATGACAATAATGATTTACAAAGAAATAAAGTATAAATCCTTCTACGTTCCAGATTAGAATCGTGCTCTCTTCCAACAAACCTTTTCCTGGAATATGTATTTGGAGTAGTAGATAGATGTATATACTATTTATTAAAAGGCTAATTTCCTAAAAAATATATTAACTCCGACAGTTAGAGAATAAAAAACTTTTGGACACATATTTTTTATTTTGTCAATTAAATAAATAATAACGAAGCTATAAAATATATTTGTGTTACTAATCCCTAGACAATAAGATCTTTTGTTTACTAACAAGCTATAGACTCTGGTCTGAAATAAAAGATTTGAATTTGAATAAATAAATAAATAATGGCAAAGGTGCTCATCATCATAACAAACCGAGTCTATAATCGTACCAAAGCTTAATGATTTTATTCTTACATAATCTATTTTTACCTACAAAAAAGAATCGGAATGTCACTAGAGCCAAATCAAACGTTTACATAAAGTGGTTTTATTTTAGGAGCTGCTCGTTGCGTCTATGTAGTTGAAAACATACCTATCCATCAGAATGAAATATGGGGTCAATCGGGATGGGGGTTATTCAGGAAAACAACATTCGTTTTATGTGTTTATTTCGTTTTCGAGGCCACGTATAACAGCGCAGCGCTATAGGCGGAACACACCCATTTTCGCCTCTCAGTCAACTTCCACCGAAATTATTCCAGTGACATTAAAAGTTTTTGATGGCAGTAGTTTGTTACTACATGCCGTTACGTTTACACACATTTCAAACGAACCGTACCCTTACCATGAGTTGACGTGACCGTACTCGCTAGCGACAGCGTCAACGATTTGTACGGAGAATAACACAGCCCCCTAGCGGTTACTTTGTATGAATGAATGAATGAATGAATGAATGAATGAATGAATTAATGAATGAATGAATGAATGAATGAATGAATGAATGAATGAATGAATGAATGAATAATGAATGAATGAATGAATGAATGAATGAATGAATGAATGAATGAATGAATGAATGAATGAATGAATGAATGAATGAATGAATGAATGAATGAATGAATGAATGAATGAATGAATGAATGAATGAATGAATGAATGAATGAATGAATGAATGAATGAATGAATGAATGAATGAATGAATGAATGAATGAATGAATGAATGAATGAATGAATGAATGAATGAATGAATGAATGAATGAATGAATGAATGAATGAATGAATGAATGAATGAATGAATGAATGAATGAATGAATGAATGAATGAATGTTTTATTTGCAAGAACATAGTAGGTACATTAGATGATGTAGTGAACAGTAAGTGCTTATGTTCTAGCGTAGGCATGCAAACATTTAGTGTGTGCTGTCAGCCCTGCTTTTTGTAGAACTACAATTCTCCATAGGAATCGTTTACGGAGTCGCTAGCGAGTATTGTCACTGCAAGCTCATGGTAAGGGTACCGACCTTAGGAGTGGTGTTCAACGCATCACACGTTACGCCGCCTTTAGAAGCAAACGCGAATGAAGCGCCGAAGATAGAAATTCGAAATTTGTGTCGTGCCATCCCGCTCCTTCAAATATTGTTTGAAGCGAGATCGAGAGGGATGGCATATGAAGTTCGGATTTCGAACATCAGAGTAACCATCCTGATATAATAAGGCACGTGAAGAAGTGGTACCATGTTTCAGATCACAGGTCAAAATAAAGTGGTCCTTCAGGCAAACTGTTGACAGTAGACGTAAGAAACCGAAGCCAAGGGCAAGATCTGTAATTACAAATAACAGATAATAATTACTAAGTATTTAAAAAACCTAAAACCACCAGCTTAATGAAATAAATTTACGGATAAGGTGCTCATAAGAACAAACTAAGTTTCACACACAACATACCTACGCATTGTTCACTTCTTCAATGCGAAAAGTACCTATGTTGTTTTAGCTTTGCGAAGCGGAGTTAAAGTTGCCGTTTAGCCCCTACCTAGTGTTTAAATGGAAACCATAATAATATTCTTTATGAAAATTTAAAAGAAAATTTCTTAGCGGCCAGCTACATAATATGCCCTAAAAATTAGTTCGCGTCACAATATATAGCTTATTTCATCCTCTTGTCAATGAGTCTACAATTTGTCATGGACGTAGGTATTTATAAAATTAATTACGAGTGCCAAATAGAGCAACTAAAAGCAATTGTATCAAAAGCAATCTATAGTTTCGGAGAACACGATTACAATCGCTTACTTCGGTTATTGTTACGACAAAAAAAAATACATGACGTGATTTCGTCTGGGAAAGTAGGCCTGCCGTTGACTCCGGCGACTAGACTGCCGCTAGACGGTGTGGCAGTGGCGCCAAACGCAATCCAACGACCATTTCAAATTTACTACCATCCATTGCTCCACTACTTTGAGGCAAAGAAGAAAACAAGTCATACCATGCATCGATGGATGCCGCTTACAGCGAAGCTATGTTTAAATAGATGCTTCATGGTACTTCCCTACTTTTTACTTCGCACAAAAAGTTTTCCAAATTACAATCCATTGCAAGACTATACTGTTATTATTACTTTACTATAATCAACGGCTATGAATTAAGTCTGATCGTTGAGTGATAGGAAATTATGGCCGCTTTTAGGCGTGTATTTTGAGGTCTTATAGGATAGACTTAACTGTAACTAATCTAAGTAATCTATATTTAATTAACCGTGAATTTAAGGCAATAATAATACGCATTTTTGCCTGTTTTTTTTAGCTTGGTGATATCCCACTATCTCTCGTATATAACTTCGTGGAGTGTGTATGTCCCAATAAGTAAATACAGTTTCAAGTACAATACAGATAGGCACTCCTATGTAGTAGTTTGAGTACACTCACTCATTATTCAAGCTTATCTTGTATTGATTATTCGATTATAACTTACAGTCACTTTGTATCTGGGCGACTGTACGATGTCAAGTTAAATGTATGCTTGACGAATCAGTACTATTAACATGGACTAGAGATCTAGAACCATTAATTCACGTTCTTCATCTTATGTGCAGAGCAACTGAAGCGTTTCCTTTTCATTTTGGGCCCCATAAAATCGTATATCGGAATTCCAGTATCGAGTTGGCTATTTTTCCGGCTGATTTCGCCTACATAGCGCATATTTTAACCGATTTTCGTGAAATTTTGTGAGCAGGTTTGCTAATTACATAAGTAGATTATTTCTGTCCGTTCAGTATATCGTAATTTTTCAAATTGGGCGAATTATGGAGTTTGAAAACGGAAGCAAAAAAATTGAAACCATTTCGAAACAGACTTGCGGGGTTTGCAAGTTGACAGAGCCACTAGTTTCATGTAAACAGCGGCGGCAAATCTGCAAGCCGTCGAGGAAAAAGATGGAGTGAGCTCGATGCGAAGCGAGGAGCTACAGAACCGACCACCAGCGATAATTACCTAACTATAATTTTGCCGGTGGGATGCTGTCTTGCAGAGAGTGTGGTCAGATTTTTTTTGCAAAAATTGGCTATTTCAGCCACCTGAGAGCTTATGAGCGGCACTCTCACTAAGCCAAATGATGTCAGTTAGTGTCTAGTCGCCGTGGCCGAAATCGGTCAGAATACGATGATGAGTTTTATCGGGGACAATACAATAGGTACTCTTTATTGCACACCTCATAAACCAGACAGGAGAAATACAATGCAAGAAATTACAATTAGAGGTAAACAACAGACGGTCTTATCGCTAAAGACCGATCTCTTCCTGACCACCTTTGGGTAGTGAAGAACTTGAAAATGAACGAACGGGGATGAAAGACGGGCAACAACTAGGCGCGGTGAGGCTTAAATGTGCTCCATTTCGCATGGGTGCGCGTGAAACTGACAAAGTCGCATGCACGAGCGAGTTCGAAACGATGATCGATCAGCTTAACCCTGATATCAATTATTTAAGACCAGCACCACGCGCCCGCCCGTATAATATGATTAGAACTTTCTAGAAGCATGGATGACAATATTGGAAGATATATATTAAATTCGATATGATATACAATTTGTAGCCGCCAAATTTTCCGGTCATTATCATCGAGAAATTAAACTTTATCAAACAATATAGTTAACTTATGAATGACCTTCGCGAAAATCCCCGGAGAACTGTAGTTATTTGATTGCTTGTCTGAGTAAAACGCGACATAATAGGTGTGGGCGTGGTTTAAGCCGGTTTTACCATAGCTAAAAACCCGATTTTTGAATGATAATAACGATTGATCCACTTGAAATAGATAAATATCAGACCTCACACAAATCAACCTACTCCCAATAAGTAATAAGTAGTAGGTAATATTGACTAATTTGATTTTGCTACAATAAAAATATAAAGGACTTAGTTCTATGGATATAGACCTTAGAAGATATTATTACTATTTACTAGATTATTTGAAGTACTTAAGTACTTACTTCCTTGGATTCGTTTTCGTTTACTTTCACCTTACCTCTAGTATATGCATTCACTGCCTCTAGCCTATTTCGATTGAGAATATTGAGATGGACATGGATACAGCAATTTAATCGATATATCGGCCATTTTTACAAGTTGTTAAATAAAGGCACATAGAGCATATCTCTATAGTAGATATGCGGTGATGTTATCATTAGAAACGTCGAATTTAGCTCCACATCGAACATGATAGAGCCATAACGCCATTTCCACAGAAGCACGCAATCAATAACTTTGACATGAGTATCTACTGTTATTTTGACGTTTTGACATTATGCCAATACGATTTCATGCTTGAATGGACTAAAAGCCTAACGGGCCGGCCACGACTTTGGGCGAACAGCGAAGCGGCGAGCGACGCCCATAGGAGTGAGCGAGACACCGACCTCGAACCTTCCGCTCCCACCTATGGCCACTGCTCACCGCTCCACTATAGTCAAATTTTTTAAACACACATTTGACACTACACAGGACTGACAAAAAAACAAGCAATGACATAGTGATTTTTCAAGTATAAAATCGTTTTTAACTTTCTATTATACATGATACAATTGAGTTCATGTTATATTTTTGCTTATCACGGTGTTGAAGTATTTAACGATAATAAATCATTACATAAACAGTTACGTACTACGTGCTTTTTTTTTAAAGCTGTGTTGTGACCAAATCTTGCCTTTCGGTTCATGTGCTATTCCTGTAAATTGGTAGAAATCGATTAAATCGATAAATTGCCAACCTGAACAAAGAATAATAAAACAAATTACTATTTAACATAGAAAGCTCCAGAGACTCCTATGGCTCGTAGCTCAAAAAAATATTGATTTACACTATATAAAAAAATATATATGCAAGATTGCAAGTTCGAAAAAAGTTCGTTGATAAAATCGATTCGATCAACCATTCTTAATCCTTAGATTTGGCAAAAAATATGTCTTTGCTACATCACTACAAACATCAACAGAGAACTGTCAAATGAGTGTTTTAAAAAAAACAGACCGTAAGTTGTGGCCGAGCCTTAAGTAGTGATAGCATGTCAAACGGGTTATGTAACAAACGAAAGTAAACATGCAAACTTATCCAAGTAATATTAACTAACTATATACCTAAGTAATTGATCCGCTAAATGCTTACCGGCAATTAGTTTCTCCAATTATCGATTCGAAATGTGATAAATGATAATGTTACGAAATGTAACTTTAAGTTGTATCAGCAATTTAAGATTAATGGTTAACTCCGAATGATGTTTTACTTCCTATGTGCCAAGTGTTTTTAAATCGTCTATACCTGCAAGCCAATAATGAATAACTTACGATATACATATATCACAATAACGAATTTCTTTGAGATTTTTTCCAAAATTAGAGACTAGATACCAGTAATAGTACATTACATACCTGGGCGATGCATTCGTGAAAGTCACTCATCCTCGGGTTGGGCAACAATATACGATCTCGGATTTTAAGAATTACCGCCCGTAGTTTACCTAAGTTTTTACGCCTTGCCTTGGAAAATGACTTTTCTCAGCAGAAAGTTCCACGGACGGCCTAGGGTGACGTAAATATCAAGTTACTTTGCTTCAAAATGATGACAGAATATAATATCACAGACAGACCTAATATTTTGAGCGTCTTGCCACCATCTCATCTTTTTAACAAATGACAATACATAATATAGTCCTTGTCATGAAAACAAAAAAAAATGAAGTATAAATTTATACATGTGTTGTATTTCGAATTGCAATCGGTTCAACTATTATGCGTTAGCCCATGTAAAAAGGTAGGTAGTTTGTCTAATAGCTAGACCACTTATACATAAACTTGTATATAAATATTTATAAAGTTCGGTATCCTTTCGTTTTTCACTGAAGCCAGAAAATTTTACGCAGTGTATTTTAT
The DNA here is from genome assembly GCA_932273695.1 of Apotomis betuletana. Classification (NCBI taxonomy): domain Eukaryota; kingdom Metazoa; phylum Arthropoda; class Insecta; order Lepidoptera; family Tortricidae; genus Apotomis; species Apotomis betuletana. Next base: position 21,269,754 of record OW026301.1, on the reverse strand, counting down.
AACGTTTCGTTTTAGTTTGGAAAAAATAACAGTTAGGCAAGCATAATTAGTATTAGTACAAAAATTAATTACCATAAAGGGCAATAATAGTTACATTCAAATCAAATGACGCACGGTTAGAAACGAAATATTTACTTAATCAAAAAATACCTTCAAATACAACAAACATATTGTCCACAAAGACAGACAGACAGAAGATCAATTTCCGTGACTAATTAACGTATTTATTGTTAATAAAATAAAATCTAGTGCTACTTTTCCCGACATTCACTTGATTACTCATTACGAGAAGTTTGCCAACACAAGACCTGCCGTGCTATGATAAAAGGTCGTATCTTACTATGTATATCCATAATAAAGATAAAACCTTTTTACTGTAGCACGTAGAACCAGTCGCCGTAAACGCAGGAAACTGTAAACGATCAACTGTACATATAAACACCATATATTTTAAATAGCAGATATTAAATGATATTTTGAAGTGCCATAAAAGAGGGCGGGAAAGCATACGGCTAATGAGACGGACAATTCATAAAATATGACGAGCGAATATTAATATGTATTTAATTATGTATAAAAACTTAGGTATTAAATTTTGATTATATGAATTTTCGGCTGACTTCAGAAAACTAAGTTTCTACCCAGCTTTCAAATGGAAAGATAATTTTCATAATCGGTTCATAAATAACGGGGAACTAAGGATACAAACCAAAAAAAAGGATAAGGACGCATCGCATGGAGAGAGCTTCTCTTTTTAGTCGCCTGTAAAAATAGTTGTTCTTCCCAAAAGTGCAAACTGGCCTTTTTTAATGTAGGTACCTGCCACGAGAATCGTGTCAACCAGTTGGAGCAGTTTAAAAAAATATAAAACACTTACGGCGTTTTACGTATAAATATATCACCAGCTACAACTTCCCAAGGCTATGCAGCCCTTGTACAACTTAAATTAGCTGTACAAGGACTGTATAAGCGCTTTTGAAGCGTGTATGCTACCTACTTGAGTTGTGCACCTTCGAAGCTGACTGTACATAAGTGCCTTATTAAACCTAATTATTAAGATAAAATTAATGAGAATGTTTTGCAATAAGTAATGTTCCTTTTTAAGTAATCGATGGTTATATATATAATGGTTCAGTCACCACTACCATAAAATATTGATAAAATTGAGAACGTAATAGCCCTATACATTATTAATTAATTCTGTATTAGATTAGTTTAATGTTACATTTAAATATATATGCACAATATATAATACTAGCTGCGCCCCGCATTATTACCCACCCATCCCACGGGAACACCATATTTTTCGGTATAAAAGTATATTTCGGTATATGTGTTTATCCAAAATGTCAGCTAGCTCCATACCAAATTTTATCAAAATTGGTCCAGCCGCTTGAGAATAAAGAAGTAACAAACATAAAAACACACACCAACTTTCGCCTTTATAATATTAGTGTGTTAAACACCCTGTATATCTACCTGTTACCTATTCTTCAGATCTTCATAAATACATTACCTAAGACATACACATTCCTTAAATTAAAAGCAACACGTCATTACGCCCATTAATTAATGTATACATAAAGATAAACAAGTCTTATCATGAAAGGCTCCGACAAACGAAAGTTCGCAAAAAAACCTTTTAAAAGATTACTACTTAAACTAATCCTATTACATACCTTTCATTCATTAAATATATTATAAACATGCTACTAGTTAAAAACATTTCAGAGAAAGTGTTCCTTTCAACTCTCGATAGCTAAGTACCGCTGATATAATCAATCATTCGTATCTTAATATTCGCGATATGTTTTGCCGTTTAGAACGAATAATTAATCATTCAAAGTATAAACATCAAGGATTGATCGTATACATCCACTAATGTTCTAGAGTATACAAATTTCGAACACTTCATCTTTAACTGAGCGCACCAGTTTGAGGTCATATCGCTTTTATTTTCTAACAATTTGTATCTATTACTAAGGAGGTGCTCGCAACTTCGTCTGCGTATTTTTTTTTCTTTTCCGTAGTCGGGTAAAAAGTATCTTGGGATGTTCAGCTACCCCTGTACTAAAATCGGTTAAAATACGTCTAGCCGTTTCGGCTTAATAAGAGGAAACAGAAATTCCTACAGATAGCGTTGCACGACTGGTGTCACGCTGTTAAGATTTAATCACCCCCCTCCATAGAAAAATAAAAGACACATTTTGAATTTTGTAATAGTGAAAATTTAGATAAACTATGTCATCTTTTGAATGCCCTTTTGTCTTTTTTTACACGAGCGTTCAAAAATTCTGTAGAGTTAAATAGGTTAAGACGAAATTACAAAAGTTAGTTTCATTAATGAAACGAGTAGGAGACTCCAATAAAGCAATTTCGGATTATTCGTATACTTATCGCGGATAATCTCAATTTAAACTTACGAGTATTGGTAGCGACCTTTTTTTATTTTTTAAAGTAGCGACCTTTAATTACAAATCACTAGCCATTTGCCGCCTAATTTCCCTATTTGTGCCAAAACAAAATGGCCGATTGATTATAAATGGTGTTAGAATTCGACATGCCGTCGGGTCTACCATTTAAAATCGATTTAGAGATAACTTTCACGCTTAATTAGGAGTTAATCCGACTGATAGTACCACTGGTCGCACTCTTACGCGGTTCACTTCCTGGTCTTAGTTTTTGCTGAATTTGCTAAACTTCGTGGCCGACTGACCGTGCTAAGTGGTATGACGATAATGAGGAAAAGTCTTGGTTATAGGTATCTCGACCCAACATTGTGTAGGAAAATAATTTTAGGCTTAATTTGACTATAACTCAGTCTTATATTTATTGAATTCACTCTGCAAGTGTCAATCCAGAAAGCGGAAGACCGTGTGGAGTGGATAATTTGGTGCACAAAATAACGACCTCAAGGGGTCACGACCTCATGAGGAAGTGAGGAAGAAGAAGAGAAGATATATGGTTCGTGGTTCAGCATTTAGCCCGTCAAAACTTGGGCCATTGTGCATGAGAATCGGTTCTAAGTCACAGCTAAGTATAGGGGTCTCAAATTATTTTAAATAGAATTCGACATAGGTACACACTTCTTGAATTGTGAAAATATCAGCACGATCATTTTGCGTGTGAAGTTCGAAAGTGCAGTACGTCAGTTTCACCATTTCCGCAGACCCGTGCGCTATGTGCGAACCACAGTACTTAAAATAGCTCTGTTGTCACTTAAACATACTTCGGCATTATATGTATAAAGAGTTAATACCACTTAGAACTAACGATATCCACATGTCACAGAATCAAATTCCACCCATTCAATTTGAACCTCTCGATTTCTAATTCAACTCTTCACTGTCTTACATCGAATTTATAGCTTCACTTGATACACGCATTCCGTTTTCCATCTTCAATATCAACGGATTAAAGTATCAATTTGTGTGATTATGTGCCTTGCGGAGAATATTAAATTAGTTCTGTCCTCAGGTGACAAATGAATCTCTGTCTCTTCGACGTGGGAGGTCTGATTGCAGGCGATGTGTACCTATTTATCACAACAATTTCACTCGCGATAGAGGTTGACGGACGTAGACGTTTCCAGTTCGTGACTGCAGCAATTTGTGCATTATCCGCTAAAAGACACAAGGTCCCTGGCTATTATTAACCTTTCTCCTTTCCACATAACATCTCCCTTAGAATGTCAGCTGGTCTAGTAACGACTGTGCTTGCGTTGTAAACTGCGCTTTCAAGACCATAAACCTTACCTTAGGTACACAACTTCATAATTAATCAAGATTAGATGCTTACTCTGATAAATTATGCTGCAGATGTATTTAATCCGGAAACTAACCGCATTATAGCGACCGGAGACGTCGTAATGGCAATATCGTCGGTGGAAGAGAGGCGAATTTACCTGCGACGACCCATGGGCTTTCGTTCTGTTAATAACGCTGTGATTTACGAGTAACTAAAGTATAATTAACACCCATTAATGGTTCGATGAAATCACCATGAAACGGTTTCAATTAATTAGGCCTTCAGAGAAATTTGGGTCAGAAACTGACTTCATGCCAATGAAAACATGTATTCGTACTCAATGTGGCATACCTAGAGAGAGTATTCAAGGATGGATCAACAATTTTTCTTGTTGTGACTCTGCCCCGCGACCCGGGAAATAATAGCAATTAAACTTCTTAGAAAAATATTAATAATTTATATCACAGCACGGGTATTATAAGGAGATAGTTTATATAAGAAAAGGCTTATAACTGTTGTAATTACAAAGTTTTTGGAAGATACAACTGCCTTAAATCGTAGGTTTAAAAAATGACTCAGGAGACATCACCGCGGCAACGAGCTCGGAAAAAGTTGATTGACCCAAAAGATAATTTGCCAACAAGTAACGATCTCAATGTAATTTGAGAAGCAGGTTCGTTTTGTACAAGAACAAGCTTGAAATTATTCTCGACAAAGACGCACGGAACTTTGGATGAATCAAAACTGGCGCAAAAGAAATTCTATAGATGTCATTTGATATCCTTGACTCGCCCTGCTATGGCATCAATAAAGCGAGTAACATTAGAAAGCCCAAATCCTTTGTCGTCTAACCTAGATTGAGTGGAGAGAAAATATCGGGTGTCTATCGAAAAGTTTCATAACAGTTCTACCACAACGACTATTTTATTGCGAGCTATTGACCATCGGGCGGATTATCGAGGAAAATAGTGCTGGCGAGAAGCCAACATGATCTTACACTTGAACCATTTGTTTACTAGTGACCTGTAACATTCGGGATTCTTTCGTCAATGAGAGAAGGTTTAAACTCCATCGTTTCTTGTTAATCGAGTGTAGGGATAGATTGGTGTTGTAACACGATGACTGCTCGACCGGCAACCGTATCGAGTGTCGATATGGTCCGGCGCCTGCCTTCGTCTAGTCTAAGACCTAGGCTGTGAACGGAACTGTGTCCTGGTTACGCACTAGCCTTCTCAGACGCTGCTTTATTGTCATTAAAACTGAGATAGAAACCGCTGTGATAGCTTCGTTTAGTCACTGGATGTTTTACGATTTTCTTGTTTACTGAGCAGGCACGCCTACCAATTAAATGGGGTTGCTAACACAGTAAAACATAATCAGTACTTCAATTTCCTTTAAGTAAACATTATTTTCCAGGCAATAAAAGGGTCTCAAACGCTACCGTTGTTATTGGGGATCATCGGTACTGTAAATAACAAACAATATTTATGGAGAACAATTAAAGAGATACTATTATTTTGACAGTATTGTGGTGTGCAGGTAAGTAATCTATTACCCTCAGATTTAGTCCACAAAAGGAACAGATAATTAAAATCGTACTAAGCTCATTTTGTAACATAATTAGTAAAGACAGGCGGCTCGCTTCAGTTGTAACAAAAAACGCGGCGTGTATTGATACAGTCCGAGGAATTTCAATTTTGCAAGTTTTTGTTAAAACGAGACAAAAACCATTCCACCTAAAATACTGTTCTGGAAAATCTACTGTTTTGGTTCAAGGACTTTGGAATTTGGTAAGGATTATGCTCATTAAGTCTGGGTCTCACTGGTTTCTTTCAGTTTGGTGACGCCGTGTGATTTTATCAGTGTGAATGCAAATTTCTCCATTCAAATATTTGGAGATATCCAGTTTTATCTGGACTGCAGCTTACTTTTACGCATTTATTTCGTAGAATATCGCAACGTACGTTTTAAAGAACGCTCTTTTCAAATTATAAATTATCTTCATCGCCACTGCTCGTCATAAATTTAGAACTGATTGTATCAATGAGAACTGAAGAGTCGTATGTTTAATAGATACGTAATGGTTTGTAACGTTAACAAGTAAAATATCTGGTATCTCAACAGCACCTACTTCTTCATGTTGAATTGGATTAATAAAATGTATCGCAATAAAACTGTAACTGTAGTTAACCTAAACATCATTTGCCAATTTATGGCTTCAATTACTTATACATAAAGTTGACAAATGTACTTCAATAAATTGCAATGGCTCTGTTCTAAATAGTATCATTGATAATATGTTAAGAAACATGTTTGAGCATAGAGAATAATGTCTAAAACAATCAGCATTGTTGACCGAATAAGGAGCCTTAGTGTCAAAAAGCCCCTAGGTGGCACACAATTGTATAAAACTTACAAAACTTCGACCGACCCTTTATTTTTAAAGGACGGATCTATTTATTGCCTACACATGTGTACAAATTAACAATAAAGAATAAAGTGACAATGGGAACGCGCCATTGCTGTGTACGCATGTGCAATTGAATTAATTATTTCAAAAATAGCTTATGTCGTTATTGAATCTATACTGTGTTAAGCTGTTTGTGGAATAGCTAGTTCAGTTGCAGATAACACGTGCGACACACGTTCTAATGTCCTTAAGGGTTGTTTGTAATGTAGAACTGCGTTTTTACGATTTGAAGTTACTTACCACACGAAACCAAGCTTAAATAAGGTTTGGTGATGTTTTCGTTGGAATATCACATTACTGATGACTTTAAATCACTCAAAAATCACAAACTAATACAATATTTGTCTCACAACAAAAATATATGAACTTACTTTACTCACATACAAGATTAAGTACCTACGCCAAATAAATAACCGACACACGTTAGAAAAAAAAAACAAAGTAACTGAAAGAATGTATGTTATTAGGGTTCTGTACCTCTAAAGGAAAAAACGAAACCCTTATATGATCACTTTGTTGTGTCATGTCTATTTCGACACTCCCAAGGGAATCGAATCAAAATTTTTTTAAGGTATTTTCCGCTGACTTAGAACCATCTTTGAACTATGAAATTTGGCCAGTAATACCGTCTTATACTAGAGATACTATATGTAAAAATAATTATACACATTTGTAATTAAATCATAAAAAAAAAACTTTATTCTAAGTATGTATGTAATCAACCATCGAGGTTAAGTAGCGGTATACATTTTGTACGGAACCATCGGTGGGCGACTCCAACTCGCTCTTGTCTGGTTTTTATTATTGATGATAAGAAGCGATATTATTTTTGACTACCAATACAAAAATAGTATGATATAATATAAGTGATTATATTCACACTACATTTAAATTTAACGTTTTTTTAAGTATTATAAAACATACAACCTACTACCCAACCTCCTAATGACTTAAGTTTAAAGGTACATTCATGTAAGTTAATTGACGCTAAACGTTGCAATTGTACGCAACTTGAGAAGGTAAACTCGATAAAGTATCTTGGTATCATCCTGGATCAGCGTCTTTCCTGGTATGGCCATGTTGAATATCTTAATGGCAGAATCAGAAAACTCATTTGGATATTCAAAAAACTGAAACATGTTGCGTCTTATACGTTATTGAAACAAGTATATACTGCACTAGCTGAATCCATTATGACCTATTGCATTCCTATCTGGGGAGGAGCCTGTAAATCTAAATTCATAGATGTAGAAAGAGCGCAGAGATGCCTTCTCAAGGTGATGTATTCGAAACCCTACATGTTCCCAACAGCTGAGCTATATCAAACCTGTAACTTGCTCTCTATGAGAAAGTTATATATCCTTCACACAGCCATGAAACTACACAAGACGCTCAATTACAAACCACCTGATTCAACACGTAGAAGAAAGGTTGTCGCTGCCCATCAACCCATCACAAAATCATTATTTGCTAAACGACAGTACGCTGCTCAAGCCGCTCATCTTTATAATATCATTGATGCCAAAATTTCAATTTTCCCTCTACAGTTATTCAAATGTAAAAAAGTTATAATGGAATGGCTACACACACTTGAGCATGCAGAAATCGAAGTTCTTTTATCTTACACACACTAATAAGGTAAGACTCTCACAGTCAATTTAGTCATAGGTACTCGTACTTACATTAGGTTAAATTAAAATTTAAATGTAATTGGATATGTATAACATCTAGTACTTATTGTTTTACTATTCGATTTGGATACAGATAAGTATATATACACGTCAGTTTTGCTACGAAATAAACTTATTCTATATAACCACCTACACACATATTCACGCACACACGCATTCATAAACACACACACACTCACTCTCAGTTTTAATTATAATATTTAAATAAAGTATTATATTTTTCTCGTTCTTAGCTATAATATACATATACATAAGTTAAAATTGTAAACTTGAACACTAAAATAGGTATTAAGAAGTTAAAATTGTATTAAATTGTAAACTTTGATGTTACTTTTGGTTATACGTAAATTATGCAGATGGAAGAGCGGGATCTCCTGCCACAAGTATTACTTTATGCTTACTAGGAGGTTCCAACCTTTATTTAATTGTAAAACGCTAGAAACCAATAAAGTATTTTTGATTTTGATTTTGATTTTGATACAAGGAAAAGTCAAATTGTGGCATCCATTTTCATGGCACTAATGGGCAACTTTTTCCTTATTTGACAATCTTCAGTCCAGCCCAGAACGGCCCGAATTCAAACTTCGAATGCAGGGTAACGGCTCCATAATTGACTGCATTCCTCCGATCTTTATCTTGCTAATGGGGTGTCATGTCGGGCCTACTTGATTGAGTTTTGTTTGTCAGGTCGGCCAATGCGTTTTGTTTAAAGAAGTTAATTGATTTGCAGGCTGACAGTTTAACGCAGTGTAATAGAATATTTTTATTGCCTAACTTCTATATATGGACGTAGCTTAAAGAGCTAATGTTGAAGTTATGCTTTATATTATTACAAATTTTCTCGTATGCCATACAAATTGTTTACACAATCGCTAGCGGAGACAGTCACTGTAAAGTCATGGTAAGGGTACTGTTTTGGGATACTTTTATACGCCTCTTAACCAAGGGATACCAAACGAGACGCTTCAATATCTTTAGGCTGTAGCCTAAGAATGAATTCGACCACTATAGGATTGTAATGTCAAACTAGTATGGGGTTTTGCTAGTAACGTCCGAGTGTAAGCGTTATTCTTGAAATAAAACTTTGGTTAAATCCAGCCTTCTTCTTCTTGTGTCGTATTCCTCATTGCTGAGGGTCGTGACCTCTATTTATCACTCTTCGGACGATCGCTCTCCACTTATTTCGATCTACCGCTGACCGCATGGCGTCGGGAAACTTGGTGACCGTTGTGTCTCGAATCTGATCGAAAAATCTAGCCTTAGTCATTGAAGAGCGCAGCAACATAACATCTAACCCGCGGCCGTGAAGCCCGCGTGACCGACCTAGAGCCGAGACAGTAAGGTAACATCGGTGACAGCAACATTTTTCTTTGATATTCCGAATAATTTGATTTTTGCTCATTGGTTTGTTTTTTTATTTTATTTTTAGTATAAGTTTATCAATAAATTGCTCTGCTCTCTGTAACTGACGATTCGAAAGTGCTTGTAGCTAGGCCTACTTATGAATAAAGAATATTTTGACTTTGACTTTGACTATGCATATTAATTGGTTAGCAACCAACTAAAAATTGCAAACTACCATGTGACATCAAGCTAGGCTGGTCGCGAATATATTTATCTGGTTTACACACAAGTACACCAGAAAAACATTGTAAATACATAGTAGGGGATAGTAAGAACCACTAATCCCAAATAGGAACATCAATGGCATTTTTCCGACGAAAGCTCTGAATGAACGCGTCTATCAGATGGGATATACCAACTCGTCGTGGCAGGTTGAGCTTACCGTCTTTCTGATTTCAATTGAATCCCATTGACGTGATGACTTGGCGATGTTATGCTTAAGCATTATGGTTTTTTGGTCGATTGGTCTAGTGTGGAAGTAAAAAAGAATGTACAGCGCTACAACGAAACTTTATTTTTTGTTCTTTTGTTGTATTATCCTGCATTTAAAAACATAAAGCATTCCATTAAATAAAGAGTTAGTTGCATTGCGATCAAGGGGTGCGGTACATATCGAGATGTGCCGTTCTCGAAAACGTTTCCTAAATAGTATGGGAGAGGACGTTCTCAAGAATATTTCGAAAACTGTGATGTATCTTTAATATGAAGTTGCGGGGCGACTTAACTCCCTTCTAACAAATCTAATAGGTACATACCTCTCTGACACTGTTTTGCAACACAGTATCGAAGTTTTTTAAGTGCGACACATACAGTTGACTTGTTAATGGCTTAAGTTTAGTATGTATGCCTCAGCGGTTGGCTGGTTTTAACCGAGAAAAATCAATGTGGTAAACATCTCATCCTAAAAACGTTAATTTTCAGATGAAGACCACAATATCGGACAAACTCGGACAAATCGATCTAATCGGGCTTGCGATATGGTCTCTAGACGACGATATTTAAATAGATAAATACATAGTTAAATACGTAGAAAACCTCCAAGACCCAGCAATGAATACTATAAATATTTGCCCTTGGTGGGATTCGAACCCACGACCGACGGCTTAGTAGGCAGCTGCACTACCAGTCTCTACGACTGCGCCGACAAAACAAAGGATAGTCCGCATCCAGATCCCGCATCCTACCGCGACCCTCCTCGCGAAATTGCGCACTAGACAGTGCATTGGACCAATATAAGTATACAAGAAGACTGCCAATATCTAGGTATACAAAATCGGTTTTGACTTTGCATACGGTGCCACGGTGAGTTCTCGTACTTACATTACAAATAAATATATCTTGGTACATAAATATTATAATTTATAATAGAAAAATTTAAGTTCGAGACAAAATATGTCCAACAGAGACCTCACTAATGTAGCGCCAGCGACAACAGGTCGACGACGTTGATGATGAGACTTTGTATAGGAAATGGAAGTCTCTTGAACTATTTATTGGTCTAGGATAGTAGTAATGAAAAGATGTCAATATTTGTAAAACTAAGCACTTTCCCCCTTTCTCCCGCAGAATCGCCGTCGGCGCATCGCATCAATCAACGATTATGAAAAAGCTGTCAGCCCGTTTAATGCTACTTTCATTCGTTTCTAACTTTGCTCGTAAAAGAGGTACTTACTCCAGGCATTGAGGAGTATTTCTAATTTTATCATTGGAATGAATCCAGTGTTTGTCGTATAAAATTATGCCAATGATTTTAGTTAATCAAAATAAATGTTTCTTTTACTAAATCATATTTCCAAAAATACAGGAAATATTTTAACACGGCTGTTAAAGTGAAACAACTTTTCGCTACTTAATTTTGCGTAAAGAGTAACCAATGCCCACTGTCAGGTTAGTAGGAGTGGCGTGGCATCAAAATTAATTTTGCGTAAAGAGTAACCAATGCCCACTGTCAGGTTAGTAGGAGTGGCGTGGCATCAAAATGATTGTTGGTCAAGTCAGGGCCAGTTGTCTATGTTTTTTTCACGAGCTGTAAATATAAAGGTGCGCTATAGCAATGAGGTGCAAGTAAGTGGAAAAAGAGAGTATATCGATGAAAACAGAAATCTGGTTCGCTGCTTAGTTTACCTTTTTTTTCCTGGTAAGCCGGTTACTTCGGTTCTTTTCGGGATTTGTTCATTCCTTTGCTAGAAAATACGTTGGGGCCGACACCCACGTCGATTAGTCTAAGAACAAGCGTCTATATCCACCACGCTCCTCCTTATAGCCTGAAAGTATACAATCACGCGTAATCATAGTGCTTCGAAGGCCGCGCCCTGCGATTTAATTAATTCTGCATAAAATGTAATGATCTAGTGCGGAAAGTGTTATTTTATTATTATTAAGATGATAGAGAGTTCTCTCTTTGCGTTTATTTAGACTTCAGGGTGGTCATTGGATTTACAATTAAGAACCATTTTCGCAAAACTATAGACCCAACTTTATTCCAGTCCACAGCAGCCATGGTCCAAATTATATCGAAAATTTCTAATTAATATACTTACGACGATTATTACGGATAATGTCTAAAATTAACAACTTAATTATACTACAAATCGTAACATATAAAATCAATGAGAGAATATGAACCTTTAATATAGTTAAATTATGTATCTATAAAATGCCAAATATATTTAAATCGAACTCTTCAAGATATTATCTTAAATTGTAATAAGCGTTGACAGTTGGCATAATAATTTTAATTTGGCAGGAAATAACAAATCTGCACAAGTGCTAAACGCTTCCGCTATCGCTTACAGTACTAAAAAAACATTAATGCTTAAAAGGTAAACGCACCTGTTTCAGGCTACACTTGTAAGTAATAAGTAATATTTATGTATACTATAATAGATTTTAAATTTTTTTATTGAGTGTCAGGTGTCTAGAGAATAAACTTAACAGCACGAAGCAGGAGTTTTGCGCCAGCAGTACAGAAAAAAAATTCTTTGTCCTCTCACCACGCTTTATTTTAACCAATTTTTAGTAAAGATACATTTTACTCGAATATGGTAAAGAAAAAAAAAATACTCGGACGGAGCTGTGGGACCTCCTGGGAGCTGTGGGACTTTCTAGTTTATAATATAGGGTACATATTCATAAATAAACAGCATTAGTATTTAACATTGGAATTGACTGGCGTCATTGCATCTCAGACATTTATGTATGTTTCGACGTCGCGCTGAAAAGGTTAAACTTATATCTCATCCGTGAACTTTCATACATAAATTCTTTTAGAGGTGTCAATTAGTGGTACATTTACCTTCATATTTAATACTCGACAGTATAATCAGTAACATACTTAAATACATCGACTTACGGTACAGACTCTATGATCATGTTTATATTAGACGAAATATCAAATTAGAAGATCGCAAATGACCTACTCAGGCCTCGAACCCATTATGGCCTACCATAAAATACTAGTAATTTACTAAGAACCTGTTTGAAAGCTCGCTATTTGTTTAGTGAAACGTCAATTGCAAAGCGAGTAAAAGCTGGCCGTAAAGCTGGCAAAAAAGCTCACGTGAGACAAAAAGCAGCACTTAGCTGGATGATTGTTTGTCTTTGGAGCTTCTTAACAGTTGAAAGCTTAACGGGAACGTTGGAACAAGTTGTCTAGGAAACTAAAACAGCATAGTTACTAGTGCGTGTTACTTACGTATGAATAAGTGATATGCAATACTACATTTATATACTAATTTATAAAATGTTCATAATGGCGACAATGATTGACGAAAAAATGACTTACTGTTGAGTTTCTTTCGGCTTTCTTCTCAACAGCGGTCTGCTCTTGGGAAATACCGGTAGATTCACAATCTGACTTGTAAAAGTGCCCTTGTGACTGAGTAAAAATTATTTCATTTCATAGGATACTTTTTTTATATTTGATCTATATAAGAAATAAAATTTAAAAATGCATTACTAGTATAAACACATTCTAATAACCCTAACCTAGATTCCCACCGGCAGCGGGGCAGGGTTCAGGCTAACGGTGGCTAGGACTGCAGACAGAGGAACCTCCTGACGATGCGCGTCGTGTCCAGGAGTCCCGCCTGCTGAGTCCGACTCTTCATTCAGCCATCTAGTGAGGGTTCCTTTTGGTGTAGGGTCTTTCTTGTCGGCGCAGTCTCCAGTCCGTTCTACTTAACGCCAATTTTTCGAGTTCACGGTACAACACAATCTCTTTATCTGTCTCTTTATCTGGTCTAAATAACTAATTCTCGGTCTTCCTCTTCCACTCCTCTATTATCTTCTCTGTATTAAATCGTCATTTTCCTTTCTTTTATATTCCAATCGAAATAAAAATATATAATAAGTATAAACATGTTTGCTTTAACTTCTATCATTCTATCATTAACAATACAGTCTCGTATGTCAAAACAAAGAGTCATAAAGTATTACATTCAACATGGTCATTAAACTCATAAAAACTTAACTACAAAGACGACTATAATTTACTACAAAGAAATAAATCTTAACTCTTTTAGTAATACTAATAGATATAAGTATTGGATTAGTCGAACCTCATGTCAGATATTTTATTACTAAATCACCATTCCTTATTAGTTATTGTACCCTAATACTCTAATCCTGTACAAAAAGACAGATAGTCGGACCAATGGAATGTTAATGGTATCTGCATCTATCACTGCTTCTAATACGTTTTACTATTGGAAGTTAGGGTTGTCTCCAAAGGATCGATAATAAAAAAAAAATTGGGCAAGTGCGAGTCCGACTCGCGCATGAAGGGTTCCGTACCTATATATATGTATATATAGGTATAACAAGTTTGTTGTATGGGAGCCCCCTTAAATATTAATTTTATTTCATTTTTAGTATTTGTTGTTATAGCGGCAATAGAAATACATCATCTGTGAAAATTTCAAGTGTCTAGCTATCACCGTTCATGAGATACAGCCTGGTGACAGACGGACGGACGGACGGACGGACGGATGGGCGGACGGACGGACGGACGGACGGACGGACGGACGGACAGCGAAGTCTCAGTAATAGGGTCCCGTTTTTACCCTTTGGGTACGGAACCCTAAAAACAATACGTGTCATACTCGCGTCCAAGACCCAGATGACACAATATAAACTGTCAAATTTCTTTTTTATTTTCGATATTTAATAGATAAATCTGGAACTTAACATCAAAGTCAAAAACTAAAACAAATGTAAAAAAATACCCTACAAATGCTGCTGACAGAATTTTTTTATTGAGTGAAGCAGATGTCATCCCTTCCACCCCTGTGATAGCTGGATTTATCACGTGATAAATAAGTGATAAAGCATCTGTCACTCACACTTGCATTTTGTCAAAACGTGACGGATGCATTGTCACTTATTTATCGGGTGATAAAAGCAACCATTATAGGCCCAGAATGATAATTTTTCACCAATTTCAAATGTGGGTGGATCGCCTGCTTTGCAAGATGTTTACCGGAGGTGCGACAGGGTCAGTGTGTCTACACGAATCTAATTCGTGTGTTCTCAAGATGTACTATAATAATAATAATATACCATTTATTTCGGATAAGATCCTTAGTCGTCAGTTAGAAACTTAGTTATTAGGTACAATATTAGATTTTCATTAATTTATTTAAACACAGTTTGGGGTTTGTCCACCTCCGTAAAAGGGGGGAGTCCCACCTAAACGCTGACGCTACCAGCCCGTCTAGCACAACTATGCTTCGCGACTCTTGTCGCGGGACATAGCGCTACCTGTCACCCTCTGATATTACTGCACAGAAAGAGACAGGCGATTATATCGCGTGAGAAATAGCCGCTTGTGACAGTTGTGCTAGAGGTGCAGGATGCTGTTGGTGCTGGCCCGCCAGCGGGCTAGCAAAGAGGCGCACCGCTTCCGCGTGTGCCAATATGCCAATTCTTCTTTTATTTGCAAACTTGTACCTTCTATGCCATTTAATATTTGGCCCATCTACAAACTGGCCACTCTACTTATATACCGGGTGATCAATCCAAATGGGTCAGTAGGGAGAAGTTAGAAACTAAAATAGATAGGGAAATCTGTTCTTAGGAACCATGGCTTCGATTTTAGATTTAATAAAAACTGCATTTTTATTTTTTTATAAATGTCATACATCATTTCATACATAACCCGGCCAAAACCGCTGTAAAGAATGTTAGAATACGACATGCGATTACTTACAGAATTTTAACCAGATTCAATTCCCGGTTATGTATGAGATTTATAAAAAAAATATAATGCAGTTTTTATTCAATCTAAAATAGACGTCATGGTTCCTATGAACAGATTTCCCTATTTCTTATGTTTTCTTTTTCTCCCAACTGACCCATTTGGATTGATCATCCTGTATATCTAGACATAATTATCAAGGAGATAGTGCCAGCGACGCGATCCGTTTAGAACCATACTAGGCAACCCTATTTAGTGCCCATCAACATTTTAATACTAGAAATGGGTCTAATTTATAGGTTTATTATGTATCTTTACTAACCGTGACAAATAAACCTACTTGCACCACTTTACCGCTTTCTACTGTGATTTATGGCTTTGATCCTGGGACGGCTGTAATTGAAAGGTCTTATTTATGTTTCACGTCAAAATATGTAGTCAGAAACAATTATTGATAATTACAGAATGATACTAGATTAATGTGTAGCTCATTACATGTGGATACATTATTAGTAAGTTAAAAGTAAAAGTTTATTTACGAACCAGTTTTTGCTGCGATTTATTTAAAACGGTTATGATATAACTGACAGCACACATCTTATTGATGATGGATAGAATTAACTCATATAGTATAATTCGATCAATACATCTGTATTGAAATGAGGAGCTAAATTCGACAGTATTTATGAAAGTTTTCCGAAATATTACCACTATATGTCTAATTTAGCGACATAACTGTAAATGACAACTTATTACTGTGAAAACTTTCAGATAATGCTGCGTGAAAAGCATAAATATCGGTATTAACATATCAGGGACATTTGGCAGTAATAAAGTCAATACGTGTATGTGTATACAGGGTGACATATTATTGACCGTTCAAATTTTTCCCAGGAATTAGGTAGGTATCAATAAAGGATGCCATTTCTGAGAACAAAAACATAGGTAAAATTTTCATAATAAAATGTGCTGTCCGAAACAATAATTGGTAACGTGTGGATGATCGTTAAATGAGTGGCGCTCGGGGTTAGCGGTGCGGAAAGAGGGGCGCGCTCGCCTATCTTAACTAGATTTAAGTTTATTTTAATATGTATGATTTTGTAGTTCACAGTGCCTTAGTTTAATTACTGTAATGCTGTGCAACTAATTTGAATAAATAAATAAATAAATCTTATCTGGACCAATACAACACAAAAAGTGTTATTGCCGCTTTCCGCACAGCGCGCTAACGCCGTATCCACGAACGCATGGTTTTATGGGATATCTTTCAGCTGTTTTATCTCAATATTTTAGTACTAAAAGATGCTGAAAGAAAAAAACACGTATTTTTATTTTTTACCAAGGAATCGAGGGTAGACCCTACCCTCGAAATTGTTGACAAATATGTTTACCTGGGACAAGTGATCCAGTTGGGTAGGTCCAATTTTGAGAGGGAGGTCAATCGACGAATCCAACTCGGCTGGGCAGCGTTCGGGAAACTACAAAATATCTTCTCGTCCAAAATACCTCAATGCCTAAAGACGAAAGTCTTCAATCAATGTGTGTTACCAGTGATGACATATGGAACAGAAACGTGGCCTCTTACTGTGGGCCTTATAAGGAAGCTCAAAGTTGCACAGCGCGCTATGGAGAGGGCTATGCTCGGTGTTTCTTTGCGAGATCAAATCAGAAATGAGGAGATCCGTGAACGAACAAAAGTCGCTGATATAGCCCGACGGATTTGCAAGCTGAAGTGGCAGTGGGCGGGGCACATAGCACGTAGAACTGACGGCCGATGGGGCAGTAAGGTTCTCGAATGGAGGCCACGCACCGGCAAGCGCAGCGTAGGACGTCCACCCCCAAGGTGGACAGACGACCTGGTAAAGGTTGCAGGAAGCCGCTGGATGCAGGTCGCTTCCAACCGGCCGATCTGGAAGTCACTGGGGGAGGCCTATGTTCAGCAGTGGACGTCCTGTGGCTGAACTGATGATGATGATGATGATGACCAAGGAATCTACTGTCAAAATTTGAACGGTCCATATTATTTCACCCTGTATATCATTACGTGAATCGAATTATGCACCTCCTAAACACTACTTAAAAAAATAGAACATTTACGAAGCCAGAATGATAAAACATTTAACCCATCTTACCTTTGAGTATTTATAATTAGACAGGAGATGCCATGCATGGGCGACCCCCTCCGGCAAAATAATTGGTCAAATGGTCAAGCACGTTATATAAAACTACTTAAAGTCACTTCACTGTCATTTTGCATCATTCCGTGTCGCGTGACATTTCTCTTCAAAAATGGTGAATTGTGCAGTATTTTCGTGTAAAAGACGATCCGACACCTCAAATTCGCCACAAGATCGCGTTTCCTATCACAGGTAAGTGTTTTTATTAACTATTAAATGTGTATAGAAGTACAATCTCCATTGAAAGAAAAAACCGTTGCGATACGTAAACGACAGAAAAATGTAAACATAAAACGGTGGTACAGGGGCGAGGGATGTGACAAAGTCAAAACCACGACTCAACATTTGAATGAATCATTCATTCATTCGATCACTGCAGTTCGTTTAATAGTTAGTGTATTATTAGATACTTGCGACCCTCCCGGCTTCGCACGGGTGCAAAACTGATAAATTATGCATGTATTATACATATTATAAACCTTCCACTTGAATCACTCTATCTATTAAGAAAAACTGCGTCATAATCCGTTGCGTAGTTCTAAAGATCTAAGCATACATAGGGACAGACAGACAAACAGGCAGACAGCAAGAAGCGACTTTGTTCTATACGATGTAGTGATTGAATTTAATAATAGGTATAGATGTATGTTATTTTTAAATCTTGCAAGGTGAATTAGAAATATTACCTACCTTTCTCTAGACATACGATGTTGAAATTTAATATGAAAATGAAAATAATTCTTTGCTAAAAGTATATCTAGATAAAAGGAACATTTAATGCTGGGCTATGAGTATATGCGTTATTCATATACTATTATTTATAGACTTTATTTCATATTCTTTCCATCTTCACTGCTGCCTCCTTTATTCCTTATTCTTCTTTTCTTTTATAGAATGAGAAATGAGGATATGCCGTAGAAGAACCAAGGTAACCGGCATAGCTCACAGGACTGCACGATTGAAGTGGCAATGAGCAAGCCATGTAGCCCGGACAATCGATGGCCGTTAGGTCAGGAAAGTGCTAGAGTGGCGACCACGTATAGGAAAGCGCAGCGTAGCGAGGGTTGTGACGATTCTTGGGGAGGCCTATGTTCAGCAGTGGACGTCTGTGGCTGATAGATAGATGAATATATTTACTTAATTATAACTTTTTTTATTTTATTTTATATGTGGTAATTCTAATTAAATTAATAACAATTTGTTTTATTGTTTTCTCTTTACTCATATCTTTAAATCACTTTATATGTGGTTTCATATAATCACCTTTATTTTTAGATGGGCGTATGTTCTTTTCCTGAAGGTTATATTCACTGACCTCTAAACTACAAGCACGTTGGACTAAATATTCCATAGGGAATGACAGTTGTTTTCAGTGCCCATTCAAAGCATCCTGCTTGAACGTCTACTAAAATTGTCATTTCAGGCAAACCGTTCTTTGATCTGTGACGATCTGTGAATCTCTAATATTAGACCCATGGACGCTCACACAACTTGCACATAGCTATCAGCTCCAAAATGGCGAAAATGAAATGGTTTCATTTTAGCAACGACAATATGAAGTCGAGTGTAGGTACTTGTTTTAGAAGTCCGTGATTGTTTAAGCCCGAAACAACCGCGGGCGACAGTTTTATTTTACAGTTTAGTTATGCGAGAGTGATAAGGACACAATAAATATAGACAGATATACATAGAAACAAATATAATTTATTGGAAAACATCTTCAATATACAGAATTTACAGTTTTCAAATTTCACAATAGATAGTACCTATAAGACAATTCAGGTCATTCATTAAAATGATTTGACTCATTCTTCATATGTGTCCCATCACTATGTTTTTCTTATGTATGCTGCACAGTTACGTGAAAACAGTATCTGTGTGCATGTCATTTTTGATGTGTTGAATTTTGCTGTAGTGTGCGTTTATCGCAACAGCAAAATTTGTGTCTGTTGAGTTATTCGTCTTTTGGTGGTGTGCTGTACGTGTTTACCTCACCCCCCGCTAAAATTGGCGAAAAAATTTGTTCGAAGAGTTTACGTTATGACACCTCCATTGTCTATAAATACTCAAAGCATCTTACCCATCTTTCTGGAAGCCAATAACCTAACTTACCTATACTTACTTTACTACATATCATTGTAAAGTGTAAAAGTTGAGTGTTTGTACTTTGAAGATTGTTAACTAATATGTCTAGTTTAAATTAAATTAAATGTCACGCTTAAAATTAAGTTTGTCAGTCCCTGAGACGAGCAATATTTTACATAGCTTTTTCTAAATCAAAACTTATTGATAAATTTTCATGAGACGTTATAACAAATTTAGTGAAAGTTGACTGTAAACATGCAGAATAAACGCACTCCCCAGCTAATTACCATTATAAGAAAAGGAAAGAAAAATTGCACTGCGCAAAGCCATTAAAATAGATGGCGCCAATGCCATATAAGCCTAATGCTATTATCATTCCCATTGATCAGCCGTCTTAGGCGGAAAAAAGTTTAATTATTTTTAAATCCCATAGGGAGGTAATTGATATAAGACCTTTACACACCAAATGCGGATGTTTGCGATAATTAAATCGCGGACGTTGTAACTTGTACCCCTGTTAGAGGTTAGATCCCTATCGAACCAAACTGGTACCAACATTAATATTAATATATTAATATTAAGGGACAATCTTACACAAATCGACCTAATCCCAAACTAAGCAAAGCTTGTAATGGATACTAGACGATATACGTAATATATAAATACATACATATATAGATGACCTAGGAACAAATATTCGAGTTCATCACACAAATATTTGCCCTGGCTGGGATTCGAACCCGGGACCGCCGGCTCAGTAGGTAGGTGCTTACAAACTGAGCCAACCGCGTCGTCAATTACGAAAATAGGGTGTGAAAGTCCAATGTCACCTACTGTACTCTTCGCTGAAACGTCCAGCATTTTTTAAATAAAAGTGGATTATAAAAACATTACGATTAAATTGGATTATAAAAATAAGTTACTGTTTTTTTTTTTATTATATACTATAGATTCTTATTATCGTTATTGTGATCCTAATGATGTTTTTTATCTAGGTATACTTTTCACAACGTATACATGTGCCCGTATTCGTCCTTCCCCCTCATTCGGTGTGTACAGACCTTTAGTATTTTGATGGCAGTGGTTGAATGAGCAACTAATGGTTTTCGGTTGGTTAGCCAAGTGGCAGTAAACAATAGTTCCACTCTTTCTTATATTGTAAAAAAATCGTTTAATCACTAAGTAGTATAGTATTATCAGATTAATAGTCTATGAATACCTTTTTGTACTTTATCAGTTTTTTTTTGCCAATGGCAAAAAGGTATATAACTCACGTGATAAGAGACTACAAGAATAAAGACGGTAACTTTAGATACCTACGACATGAACCGACGTCGTCGGATTAATATTTCAAAGATGTCGTTATTTTACTGAGGTTTAGAATTGGTATTTGGGGAACTTGGGATAACACTCAGAGACCGCACTCAAAACACAGAGATCAGACAGAGAACCCAAGCAACCGACATCGCTAAGAAAGCCGCTACTCTAAAATGGAGATATGGCAGGGCATAGTATGTAGGCGGGAAGATCGACGTTGGTCTCCAAAGCTACTGGAGTGGCAACCACGAATGGGAAGAAAAAGCGTTGGCAGACCCCCCGCTAGATGGGGAGACGATATAGTCGCCCACAGTCGCAGCGAGTGGAAAATGCACGAGGAGGCCCTGATCCAGCAGTGGGTACATACGGGCTGATGATGATGATAATGATGATGATGATGATGTAGGGAACGTCCACAACAAAGGTGCAGCCAACTTGTGTCACTTATCCGAATCTTTTAAGTTATCATTGCCGTCGATAGTGCCACTCTGCACTCGTGCTTCTTGCACGTTCCCTATACAGATACAGATACAGATATGTACCATAGTGTAAGGTTTATTACAATTGGCAGAAACAAAAGTAGTTTCATGACGTCCGAGGGGTTGGCAACACAGAATGGCGGAAAACGGGCTGTTAACCTGACACTTGGTTAGGACATGGAATATTGGATTTAGATGGGATATTAATTTCAATTGTTTAGATTTGGAGTTGATTATTCTAGTATTTGAATTGTTTATACTGTTAAAGCAATTGGTATAAAAATATACGTTGAAGAAAGGATCCTGCGTTATTATTTCAGAGGTTGCTTACAATAGTAGTGTGAATTTAGTACTATTGTTTTATATCACGAGCGCCGATCGCTCACTATTGAGTAGGAAGCCTCATGCAATGCTCATCGGGGAATATAATACTGCACGTTGTCTTCGTCTGTGTGAGTTTGAAAACATATTGCACTGACAGCTGTCACCACTGTCACATACAGACTGAGATAAAAAAAAGATATATGATTTTCTTCTCCGCGGAAAACAAGCAGGCGCCGTCTAGTTTGATATAAAACCAATCAAAGCAGTACAGTAATTATAATGCTCTAGTGAAATAACAGCAATTAACTCGTAACTCGCTGCCCGACCACATGTTACGTCTGCCACAGTAACGATTATAACCCATTGAAGCTTCTAACAACACTGTCCAAGTTAAAGTCGACTGCTTTTCACTCTCGTAAATAACGTCTGCTTTTTACTCTTGTCTTTACTCTATAGTATCGGGGACTATCTTCGGTTCTATCATAGATGTATAATTGCAAAAATACCATGGCGTGTGCCGTTTGCATCTCAATCACTATCTTTTTTAGGATTCCGTACCTTCATTTCTAATTACAGTTGTCGGTCTGCGCGGCTATTAAAGCTGATTTGCTCTGAATCTTCCGGACCAATGAATACTATCTCTCGTCTCTTTTAGGGAGTCGGACTTTGAGTGAGAGCTGAATCAAGTTTTTTATTTCCATTTTTATGTCATTTTCTAACCGATATAACTTTTTTTATTTTTTCAAATCAACATCATCATCATCGTCTACTAAAATCCAATTCAGTAACCTTAAGAAACACATTGTGTGGGCTTTTATTTGCACCGCACTCGCCATCTTGGGAGTCGGCTGCCACCGCTTCGCTTCAACCATAACCGGGTGTTCGTATTGTTACTTATACACATCAAAGACACAGTTCGTGAAGCCAATGTAATAACGACAAAAATCACTGTAAATAAATACCACATCGTCTGTGCTTTGGACCACACTCTCTATCGTGGGAGTCCGCTGCCACCGCCTCAACTATCACCGGGTGTCGATTGGTGGGCATCAAATCAAACCGACTGGATACTTACACACGGTAGCTCATGAAGCTACTGTAATAAAGACAACAATCACTGTAAATAAATACCACATCGTCTGTGCTTTGGACCGCACTCACTATCGTGGCAGTCGGCTTCCACTGCCTCAACTATCACCGGGTGTCGATCGGTGGGCATCAAATCAAACCAACTGGATACTTACACACGGTAGATCATGATGCTACTGTAATAATCAAAAGAATTACAGTACCTAATTACCATGCCGTCTGAACCTATAGAGTTTGAGTAGATACACAGGATAGCTCATGAAGAGAGTTTAATAATCACAACAATGACTTTAAATACCACATAGTCTGTGCTTTGCACGGCACTCGCCAGAGTGGGAGTTGGCTGCCACCGCATCAACTATAACCGGATTTCGATCGATGGGCTGATGCCCATGAGTCTGTTTGATTTGATAATCAAACAGACTCGGTACACACGGTAGCTCATGAAGTTACGGTAATAATCAAAACTATTACAGTACCTAAATACCATGACGTCTGCGCTTTGCATTGCACTCACCATCGTGGGAGTCGACTGCCATCGCTTCAACTATATACTACCGGGTGTCGATCACACGATCGATCGATCGGTGTGAATCAAATCTAACCTATTAAGTGATTGAATAATTACAACGATGATAAATAAAAATTGCAAATGCGGCTTACGGCTCAAGGACAGTCTGATCTGATTCTACCAACCAACGCTTCAGAAATTACTCCTGGTGAGAAGAAGTGCCAAGAAACTTAAGTGGAGTTTGTTTTATTTAAACATGAAACAATGCTTAAAAATTGTCATTTGAGGATTCATAAGTTTAATTATGTTAGGAATACTTATAATTAAGGAAGCTAAAGTTAACTTTATTGTGATTTAATAAAAGCCCTTGGTGTTGCTACCTATAGGTATATTACGGAAACTCATGACGAAACCTGAAATTTAATATAAAACATATGACTGTGCACTCCATAAAATTAATATAATACATTTAAAAACCAACACTAGCATTGTGGTCTGACCTTTCTATGTTACATTATTTTCCACACCGCGTATAGCATAGCTGCCATTAAAAACAAATGACCGCAAACTCACACATACCATCACACATAGGTGAATTACGTCCGGTATGACATACGTTTATTATAATAACACAACAATAGCCTATCCATTCAAATAATGTCTGTATTAAATAAAATAACTATGAGTATAGTTACTGCATCGCACATTTAATAGATTGTCGAACTTGAATTTAGCAACACAGGAACCAGTGCTTGGTCACAGTAGAGGTGAACGTCAGTAATTATCTAAATAATATAATAATAGGGAGAATGCCAGTAATAGGGAGATCGGGAGGAAGGATCCAAGTAGGAAGAAGTCAGAACCTATACCTAAGAGATAGGGAAATCTGTTCTTAGTAATAGAAACTGCATTAGGGTAGACTGGGTACAGTTGTGACAATTTTGGTTTGAACGTCGATAACTTTATTAGTTTACCATTTAGCTGCGAGAAAAGTCACTTGCATCGAACATTGGACATTAGTCTACGTTAAAACACATAATTGTTGTCTTTAAATACCCTCTATTGGAAATATTATCAATTAAGAAAAAAAAAGGGAAAGTGTCACAACCGGCCACACCCCAAGGACGGTTGTGACAGTGGTTGGGGTCAATTGTGACACGAAGAAAAAAAATCCTAAAATGATATAAAATGACTTTAATGTTTAGAAATATGTAACATACATAATATAATCTTCCTTATTTTTTTTTTTACATTTATATGGCTTACCTATTAAATATAAACTGAGATCACTTTCCTTCTTTTTAATTATTAGTTATGGCATTGTATATAACATGTTGTTATTTTACCAGTCTTATTTAAAATCAGTCAAAATCTTAATTAACCAGAACTTACGCTATGGCAACACGCTCAACAATTTTTAGGGTTCCGTACCCAAAGGGTAAAAACGGGACCCTATTACTGAGACTTCGCTGTCCGTCCGTCCGTCCGTCCGTCTGTCACCAGGCTGTATCTCAACAACGGTGATAGCTAGACAGTTGAAATTTTCACAGAGGATGTATTTCTATTGCCGCTATAACAACAAATACTAAAAATAAAATAAAATAAATATTTAAGGGGGGCTCCCATACAACAAACTTGTTATAGATTATATATATGTATAGGTACGGAACCCTTCATGCGCGAGTCGGGCTCGCAATTGCCCAATTTTTTATTTATAACAAATTATAACAGTCTCCTTATAATCAGTAATGTCACTACCGTACCCACAAAATTTGTCACTACCGTACCCAACACACCATTTCAAAAATATAAAATCACCACAACTTGGTTAAATAACCTACGTAAAAAGTAATCACTCGAAAACAAACACAAATGTTCAATTTATATTGATAAAAATACGCAATAATCTATCTGTACACAGATAGCAGCAATCACAAAAAGAAATCGAAAAAAAAAACTTACTTTTGACTGTTGAAAAGCAATATGGGGTCCTGCTAACGTATTCGTCGCGCGCTGGCTGACGCAACACTGGGACACGCGTTCAGACTTGCATGCCGCGTGTTTCCCCTCTTGGACCCTTCCCCGCAACCCGTATAGTTTCGCTGTTACGACGACTGTCACTACCGTACCCTGGCACAACCGTACCCAGTTTACCCTATATATTTTTTTATAAATCTCATACATAATTTCATACATAACCCGGTTAATGCCACTGTAAAAAATGTTAAGATACAACGCGATGCGATTACTTACAGAATTTTAACCAGGTTCAATTCCAGGTTATGTATGAGAGTTATAAAAAAAAATCAGTTTCTATTAAATCTAAAATCGACGCCATGGTTCCTAAGAACAGATTTCCCTATCTCTTATAGTTTTCGTTTTCTCTCTACTGACCCATTTGGATTGATCATCCTGTATAGTTTGTGTTTCATATTCGGAGTGTTCCTACAGAGGTTTGTTGTGATATTACAGCCATTTGAGTGATTTATCCGCCATTTTTCTTTGCTAGCCGAGCTGCCATTATAACCCCTAACTTGCAATGTTTTAATTCATTACTTTTATGCATTCGATTTTATTGATCGATTGGTTAAATTATTTTTGCGAGTGAGAAATCTTTTTTTTCCATAACTATACTAACTTTGGAGCTCGAAACATCATGGATATATGCTCTTTAATAAATTAAGTACTTAATGAATTGGTTGCATGGGATGAATGATTGAGCCCGCATACTGATTACTTTTGTGTAGTGACCGACCGAAGTTTCGGTTTCGGTTTCGGTTTCGGCCAGTTTCGGCCTAAAAATCATGTTTCGGCCAAAGGTTCGGTTTCGGCCAAAAAACAGCCGAACCTTTCGGCCACGCCGAAACTTACAACATCGTACTGTCGGGTCGTTCGGCTGGCAATATGGCGTCGCTCGCCTGACTCCGCCGGCCGCTAAAATCACTTTGCTCAGTGAGGTGACGGTCTTGTTTGTTCCCCGAATAATGTTAAGTAACTGACCGAGCGAGCAAAGCATTTTCGTTTCAGCCTGGCCCAAAATTCTTTCGTATGCCTGGATGTTTCGATGTCTATGCGCTTACCGACTGTTGCCTTGCCTTAATGTCGCATTTCTCAACCGATTGTCATGAAATTTTGTGAGTATGTTCGATAAGTATAATAGTATGTATACCATCTACAATTAACTGATCGCTGCCTCAGTACAGTTTACAGCTTTTCACCTTTTGGGTAATTTAATTTAGACTCAGTGTCAATGTTAAAATTTCAATTAAACAAAAGTGAAACGTGAGTTTGTTGTGTAATTGCTGAAATTTGTATTTTTTTACTTTTTCTACCCCCACCTAACTCTATATCCATCTGTACATTTTTAAAATTGCTCTAATCGTCAAAAATAATCTAAGTACAAAATTTCATGAGCATCGGTTAAGAAATACGACTTCCAGGCGAGAATAGAAAAGTATCCAATCGTCCGTACATACCAAAGAATTTTGGACCAAACTGAAATTGGAACACTTAGCTCCATCGGTCAGCGAAATTTTTCATTATATTCATTATTAGATCTAGAAAGAACGGCCCGCTGACATTTTATACAACGTTTTAATCACGTTTATAAAAGGTTCGGTTTCGGTTTCGGTTTCGGCCGAAACTGTAATCAGAACCGAACCTTCGGTTTCGGTTTCGGTTTCGGCAGAAAAACGTGTTTCGGTCGGACACTACTTTTGTGTTTGTAGTTGTTGTACTTTGATCAAGTGCAAAATGCGTAGTATTTGGAAGATTCTTTTGTTGTGCCAATTATAGGGGTTAGTACCAAATCGTCTATATAGCAAAATGTCCCGTGCCGCAAATTGACCACGAATCGAAATGTCGATAATGTAAATTGACCATTTCGTAAAGATGCCTATCGTGAAATACACATATTGGCCATAAAGCGATATGACCAGATAACAACTTGTCTAAGTACGTAAAATGTCAAATACCTTAAAAAGTCCAAAACGCGGATTACCTAATGTTGACCACAAAGCTACATCTAAATATCAAAACGTCCAAATCGTACAATGACACGTAGCCAAACCAAGAGCCTTGGTATATTAAATGTACTATACTCACAGTAATTCGTCGCTAAATATACAGCATAAAACGTCAAAGAATGACAATAGATTACTTGCAACAAAAAATTGCTAACAAACTCTAAGACATTAATATGGACATAATGATAAAGAATATTTTTTTTGTTCGACTAAAGTACCTATTCAGTAAGGTATTGGTGACTAATGAGCATTACCAAATATATAAGCTACGATACTATTTTCCGCTATACCCTATTAGGATGATTCTTAAAAATATCGATGTCATCCCGGTATTTCTCACCGACAATAAGCAAAAGGATAAAATATTTGCATTAGCATCGTGTACGATAAGAGGCCAAGTATGATACTTATTTATAAAGCAATGAGTTGTTATAGGTAAATACCAATAAACATTCGCTATAAAAAAAAACAACATTACCTCATCGTCTATCTGTGTCTTTCCATATGTCTTAGGGAAGTAGGTCAATGAATTAAATTAGAAACATGTTCAGATCGTGCAATCTGAAAATTATATGCATCTATATTACTGAAACCTATAATAATATTTATTGAAACATAAACATACATGATAATATACATAAATAAACATATAACTAAATACATACTCACAAACTTACTTAAACCTTATATTTTAAATAATATTTATTTCCACACCAAAAATGAAATAGGTGTATGGAATAAAGAAGAACCGATTATATTTATTATAACGCGACAGCCAGGCGTCTGCGCAGCGCTGGTTTTCTAGCCGTCCCTTTGTCACTCCAGTTTGCTTACCGCCTCTAGCAGAACTGTGACAGGCGACTCTTTGTCACGCGACAAATACTCCCTGTCACATTCCTTTCAAACCCGTGCGAGCTAGACCAGCGCGACAAGCGAAGTCGCGGCAAGATACTCGTATGCTAGCCCTGCCGGTTTGCCATGTCGGTGATCTTGGTTCGCCTACGAATCTCCTAATTTCTAATACTCTAAAATTCAATATTCGGATCGCACCATCCCATTCATTCGAATACATAGAGTGAAATAGAATAAGAGAAATAGATATAAGAGCGAAAGGAATGGCACGATTTGAAACTTGAATTTCAAACTTCAGACTAATCTCTGCTTCGTTCACAATGTGTGTCATCGTTTGTAGCATTATTTCTTCAATATGAATATGACTAATTCAAATAATTATTTAAAGTTCAAAGGGAAGGAACAACGAACTTCTATCCGTCCAAACGGAAGTTATTCACATTAAAAATGAGATAAAGTTATCAGCAATGACTTTTCCGAATCGCATTTTTAGTCATAAAAGCTGGTTGATAACATTCGATAAGGGTGGCCGCCGTGGTATTTTAGCAACACTGTCCAAGTTAAAGTCGACTGCTTTTCACTTTCGTAAATAACTGCCTTTTAGTCTGCTTTTTACTCTTGTCTTTACTCTATAGTATCGGGGACTATCTTCAGTGTATTTTAGAGTTATTTTATTTTAGTGTTATCATAGATGTATAATTGCGAAAATACCATGGCGTGTGCCGTTTGCATCTCAATCACTATCTTTTTTAGGATTCCTTACCTTCATTTATAATTACAGTTGTCTGTCTGCACGTCACCAAGTAACTGTGAAAGGGTTTATAGAATGAGTGTTATATAAAATTAAAGAATTCAGACACCATTAGGTATAAAAATATCCAGACTTAATTTTTCTACCACTAGCGTAAAGACTACTAGTGAGTGGAAAAGTGGGTCTGTAACTTCGATCCATACATCCGCCACTTTGATAAATTCGAAACACTGAATCGACAAAAAATCTATAGGTATTATTTATCAAACCTTTTCACAAAATTTCACCAAAATCGGTTGAGAAATGCGTCCTGTAAGCGGGAGCAGTCGGAAACCCAAACATTCGAACATCCGAAAATTCAAAGAAAGACATACGAAAGAAATTTTGGCGAGGATAAAACATCGCTCACTCAATCAAAAAGCGCCTTGAATGCGTTCATCTCTAGGTACTTGCGTTCTTAACCCCTTTGAGGAGCTTAAATTATTACATTTAATAAAACATTTAATTTTTAGACTTTGACTTTGAATATATTTTTTTATCATATGACGACTCCATGGATTGGACATCCACGGCAAGCAGTGAAAAGTCCCAAGCCTACTGATCATACAATCAACCAATCAGAGTATCTCTTAAAATTTACAGTTGGAATAAAAATCATCCTGTTTAAATAGGTCATGTGCTTTTACCACTCAGTACTAAGTTCAATACTAATAAGAAACAGATTACCCTTTAAAACGATTAATTAAAGCACATCTCAATAACCTAATTCCCTGCTTTTAAGGAAACGTTTACCATTAACCTCAGAGATATAAAAGTAATTTGAATATAATGATCGGATCGTACGTTTCACACATAATGATATCGCCGACAGTAACTCGATCAGACAGTTTCCTGTGAAAGAATCGAGACCGGTGCATTCCCGCCGAGTATACAGGGTGGACCATCTTCTATACTTTAAATATACTATAGTGTAGAAAATTTGTCGCCCCTATCCGTACAACGTACAACTATGTTGAATGTTCGCGTAATATTTTTTTCGTCGGGTAAAAGTATCACCATCTTTGGATATTCCGATACCAAAATTAGCGAAAACCCGTCCAGCCATGTCGGCGTGATCGTGATAAATAAATAAATAATAATAAATATCAGACAATCTCACACAAATCGATCTAGTCCCAAATTATGCTCAAGAAGGCTTGTGTTATGGGTACTAGACGACGATATATATACTTATATAGATAAATATATACTTAAATTCATAGAACAACCATGACCCAAGCACAAATATTCGAGTTCATTACACAAATACATATTTGCCCTGGCCGGGATTCGAACCCGGGACCGCCGGCTCAGTAGACAGGTCTCTACAAACTGAGCCAACCTCGTCGTCAAAAACGGGAGGACCGGACAAATTGGCAGCACGCCTGCCAATTCAACGAAATGATTACCTCGGTCGGTTTCCGTACGATGGCCGCACACAAGGCGGGAAAAACGTTTCCATCTTTTTTTTAAGTTATGTAGGTACAGAAAAATTTGTGTTATTTTCTAGGAATTTTTGATTGTTCTTACCTATAAACTTAAAATTTCCAATGAATGTTTTTTTTAAGTTCATCCTTTCCCCATTGTCCCATTCAGTTTTTGTCTAGATTTCACAGAATTTGGTCTTGTAATACATGAGAACTGAGAAGAAAATACTATCTAAAACAGAACGAAGCATTATGAACACTTGGCTACAATTTACTAGAGGTTAGGCGAAAGTTTTGTTTGCTGACTACCGCATGTCGAATCCTGCGCGGCGGCGTCTTAACAAAGGCTATACTGATAGAGTTCAGATGCGAACTGAACCAGATTAGGTTTTGTTTGGACAAAACTTAACAAAACCCTAATCTGGTATAGTACAGAAATTTACTGAAATCGTATAGACTTTATTAACTAAATTCATACGGATATTGCTGGTACAAATGCTAGTCTGTTACGGTATATAACTTGAATAATACTTTAGTAACGACTCCGATTGTATTCAATAAATTACCGTTCATGTCAATTACTTCACAATGCCTAAGCTTTTTTTACGTTTAGCATTATTTCAGTTGGTAGGTAATTCTTATTAGGCCATATTATTAAGTGTGAAATCGTGATAAAATAGTTGAATTTATATCAGGAGAAGGCTGTTGTGGTCGCAGATTTAACCTAACCTACTTTACTGGTAGCAAATCGTTTCTGGCGCTTCGCCGACCGCTGCCGCGGTACACTCGCTTCGCTCGCTCGGCTCGCGCGCTGTTGTGGTCGGAGTTCTAACCTAACCCATTAATCTAGTTTACTGGTAGCAGTTCGGTTCTTGCGCTTCGTCGTCCACTACCGCGGCACGCTTGCTCGATATAGACGTTACCAAACTCGACTAGGTTTTGTCGTGAATAATACTTGAAAATATGTAAGCAAAAAGCTAATACATTTGAGTGACTACTTTTTACCGTAACGGTATAGATATTGTTAACTAATAGGTATGCACAAACAAAAGCTCCCCGATTTGAATTTGAATCGTGACTGAAATAGTATAGGTTTTGTAAATTCGCCTCCGGTACTGATGTCAGAAGAAGAAGTGAGGAATTTTTGCGAGACATAGTACGCGCCGCCGGCCGGCGCCATCAAGAGATCGCGCTGCCGCGCAAAGAATATAATACTCACACTGCCGCGCTCTGAGAGCTATCCTAGGGACGTCAGGAACAAAACAGTCGCACGAGGCGGCCTACTAGCTCAGGACAGTCGGACTCGTACTTACCGGAGTGTGACTTGTTTGCGTGGCGATGGGCGGTTGTGTGCACTGAGTGTTTGAGATTTTGTGAGGAATTGGATGATTGATGATAATTTTTTGTTCGTATTGCTGTTTTGTTTATGTTTTTCATTCGGTTGCTCTATGATAATATAATATTGTACTAATAATATAAGTTTCATGGCGCATTAGTTAAGAAACTGTAATGTCATTTAAACTTGTTTAAATAAATAAATAAATGATTGTATAAAGTCCGTAAAAGGAATCATTTAAGCCAAAACTTTACTCTTTGCACACTATATGTAGTAAGAGCGTCCTGTATTATATACTGACGTAATAGATTCTCGAAACCAATTCGATTTGATGCTACATCGATACGAAAACTCGCAGAATCAACTGAAATACGAGCCGCATCCATTGCGTCGTTACGATATTCAGTGAATCAGTAAAGGAAACGTTTACTTTTACTGTGTAATTTGTCTACACATGCCTTTAGGTCTGGGCGCTAATTCGAATCGAGTGTACATTGAGATATCGCCTGAATAAGCGATACCATCCGGTATGGTGCTGAATCACCACGGGTCTAATTTACGTCTTTCGACGTACTGTCCGTGAAAGTATGAATTTTTAATTACCCAACTACGGCAAAGCAAACAGGAGGGTTATTTGTAATTTAGATTTGCTCTCGATATGAACAAATTGATGAAAGTAGTAGCGTTACAGAAAATTCTATTTTAAAAAGATATAGTACATAATTATGTATCTGCATGCAACTGAAATTAACCCGCGAAACTGCTAAGACACTTTGTTTTCGAGACCGTGCTTATGTACATATGTGTATATTGTTAGCTATATGCACCCAAAATAAAAAAAATGCATGTTTCTATCGGGTCCCTACGCAACACGGGTGGTCTCTTAATATAATGACAGCATTACTTTTTATAATCCCATAATATCAGATTAGAAAAAATATACTATTCAATCTCTTCATAGGCTTTTAATATAATTTAGATTTTCATAGAATATTATGTTCAAACAATGTCAAAACATGAAATATTTTGCTTGAAATTACTTATCACGAGTAACCTTACATACGAAGGGATAAATGTCGTTTTCGAAACATTCACTACTTGAAAATGAAAAATGAAAAGAAAAAAGTTTATTAGGTTCTAGAATGTTTACAATAGCCAAGGTTGGAGCTTCCTATTAAGCAAGTAATTTTGCTTTTGTCAGGCAATGACGTAGTAGTAGTAATAAAAAAAATTGGGCAAGTGCGAGCCCGACTCGCGCATGAAGGGTTCCGTACCTATACATATATATAATCTATAACAAGTTTGTTGTATGGGAGCCCCCCTTAAATATTTATTTTATTTTATTTTTAGTATTTGTTGTTATAGCGGCAATAGAAATACATCATCTGTGAAAATTTCAACTGTCTAGCTATCACCGTTGTTGAGATACAGCCTGGTGACAGACGGACGGACGGACAGCGAAGTCTCAGTAATAGGGTCCCGTTTTTACCCTTTGGTTACGGAACCCTAAAAAATAGCTCAATTGTGTCAGGATCAGGAGACACCGCTCTTCCACAAACAAGAAGTGGTAAATAAATCACAATAAACTACAAATCTGAAAAGTTTGAACTTAAGGCAATGACAAACCAAATAATTTATTCATTTTGCAACATCAAATAAAAACTTAATAACCCATAATTGCCTCGTAAACTTCTTAAAAAAGGCATCTGTTTCATAAATCATGTTCAAGCATTGATTAAGCGTCGACTCGGCGACCGAAATGGCCGTATCACTCTATTAGACGCAATTTGCGTACATATACCTAGCCAGGAAATAGGGCGTATGTTTATATGAATATAGAAGGCACTTATGGCCTTTAATTTGGCGAAGCAGATATAGCGGGTAGCCCCCTGACCTGGAAGCTATTTCATTATTCCGATTGGACAAGGATTACAGATTAATGGAATAGAAATAACTAACTTAAAATGCGTCATTCCAAGACGAGCGCACTACATATACAGCTGCCGGCAAACTTTTTGAGCATAACCTTGACTGCGCAGTAGCCGATTTACGTACAAAATGTACATGCGCCGATTCGCCATTTTTGTTTAAAAATGTTTGCCGGCGACTATACGCCCCGAACCGCTCTAGTAGCTTAGTAGTAGCGGATAGCTTAGTATGCACCAGTATTCGGCTCAGCCTTCCATCTTTATTCGGACAAACTCAAAGCCTGTTCATAACCAATTGCGTCGCATTTCACACAAACAATCAATGTCGTGGCAGCTCAGGGGTCGGAGCACTACTCCGGATAAGTAGAGATCGTGGGTTCAGTCCCCACACCTGCAATTAAACAGTGCCCTGGCGGCAGTTCCGAACATCACAAAAGATAAATTTCTGTTGCCTTAGTTCTGTGCAAATATAGTGAATATTACAACGCAAACGAGAAACATAAACAATTTTAGAACTAGATTTATAAGGATAAATATTTGTTTTAAATGTGATTCGGTTCGATTTTTTTTTATGTCAGCTCCTTAGTATGGGTACCTAATTCGATTGAAGGGCCAATCACTCCTGTGGCACGGAGACAATCCCGTTAGTCAAGGTTAAAGAAAAAAAGATTGAACAGAGAATTCGCCTTTTAAAAAATAAAATGAATAAATATTAAGAGAAAATCTTACTCAAATAGAGTCCCAAACTAAGCAAAGCTTGTACTATGGGTATTCGACGACGATATCCATAATACCTATACATATAAATACATATATAGATAACATCCATGACCCAGGAACAAATATTGGAGTTCATGACACAAATATTTGCCCTGGCCAGGATTCGAACCCAGGACCGCCGGCTCAGTAGGCAGGTGCACTACAAACCGAGCCAACCGCGTCGTCGTTTTTAAACGATGCATTAACAATATCATGGACATGTCGAAGTGATATGGCAAATCTATAGTTTGTCTCTAATTAAGTGACACCGCTCAAATGGGACGCTCCAAAGCCATTTGCTTTCTACATAGGTGCTTACTTGTTTCAAATTAAGCACTAGTATTCTAGACACTTCCTTATTCTATAACTCCGCGGCTCCCGCCTCAATAAACAAGTGCTCAAAAATGATTACAACTAGTCGCGAGTTTCGCACTCGCCGAAAGAAACGACATGCAAATAAGATGAAAGTAACCTAAGCTATCCTATCTGAAAGGCAGTAAGCGCCTGTGAATCTTATAAATTGATATCACGTTTTGATTTAAACTTGAGACCGTGATTTCGCACCGCATGACTGCGCAAACGAGTTCCAAGCACTAATAGTGACTAATAGATGGTGTGAATGATTATAAATCGCATCTCAGTCGATTTATTTTCTCCCACGTTCTCCTTACTACCAAGGCTTACCTACGTTTGGCTGATATCATTTCGCATTTCCCTTCATTGGACCTAATTGTATAAATATTTGAGTACTTGTATTATATCAAAATGTAATCAATGTTGCAGAATCACTCGTTTATAATATGTATGTATGTATTGAGTAGTGTTTAGGTTTTTTTATTTACTGTCTCTTTGTTTTCCTTTTTTGTTGTGTTGAAATAAATTAATTACGTAGTATGTACCTATATAATATTATGCCTTAACACGAATTGTCACTACTTACTTTTAATTACTTGACCTGATTTCAAAAGGTAAAACGTTTATGGTCTTATTTCGTAATCTTGCGAGTCATAAGGACTTACATTATGTAAAGTGGAGCTCCTCTTCGCGTAGCTCCTATTCCAGGTACAGTTGCCGGCAAACTTTTTGAGCATGACCGCGCAACAAATGTACATGCGCAGATCCGCCATTTTTGTTCAAAAAGTTTGCCGGCAACTATACTTTAAGTTAGTCGCGCCCTAATGCCACCCAACTTCATGCCTGTACATTAATAATCCATGTTATCAATAGGTATTTTGATAGTTCGTGACATTTAAAGCGTTGCCATGCCTGATGTGCCAAACGTACATAGATATACCAAAGGTGTGAAGAAAGATACCATTACAATAGGGATGACGACCGTCATGACGATGTTAAACCCTACAGCATACTGTAGTTATTTGAATAAAATTAGCTCAATATGTCATGATACAAAGAAAAATCTAAATAAAAACATTATTTTTTTGTAATATTTGACTTCAAAAGGTACCCTAAGTTTTTTTAAAAAACCAGAAGAAATTTTGAAATTGTTTTCAGAATCCTCCTAATTTAACTAAGCAATAATTGTATGACAAGTATGACAACCATTAAATTAAACGCACTTTTTCACTGTGAAAATGGCAAATTATTTATTGTCTCCATACAAATATTAGTACCTACCCATAATGATGTCACGATTAGGTGGCCATATGTATGTAGCGTTTTTAGCGCTCCGTAGGAATGTTGAACTTTGACGGTCATTTCTGACTTTTAGAGCAGTCTAAGTATAGTTAGTCCCGTATATATACATTTGATCCCAATAAAAAAACCGGTCAAGTGCGAGTTGGACTCGCGCACCGAGGGTTCCGTACAAACACTTTCCATCCTTAAGTGGTTAAGTTAAGTTTGCACCTGGTATGTATAGCGCTCCATACAAATGAGGTGCAAAGTTAACGCAACCAATCCCGTTTGTTGTATGGGAGCCCCCCTTAAATATTTATTTTATTTTATTTTTAGTATTTGTTGTTATAGCGGCAATAGAAATACATAGGTACATCATCTGTGAAAATTTCAACTGTCTAGCTATCACCGTTCTTGAGATACAGCCTGGTGACAGACGGACGGACGGACAGCGAAGTCTCAGTAATAGGGTCCCGTTATTACCCGTTGGTACCCTAAAAAACGATTGACAATGACAACCTCAAAGATTGTAATAGGCGTGTCGAAAAAAAATTTAGTTGTGATTGAATTGAATTGTGAATACAACTGGACTTTCATGGCTAGCGGCCGATGCGACAGTCGCGCGCGGCTGACGCTCAGCGACAGTCGCCTGGCCTCGCGTCAGTAATAGTTACTATGAAACTATATGGGGCCACTTTCGAGGCTAGCGGCTCGAGCCGCGCGCGGCTCGCGTCAGTAGCGACAGTCGCGAGCCGCGCGCGGCCGTGTTCGGTTGGTCTTCTACTGACGCGTGACGCGCGGTAAAAATGGCGAATATTGTAACATTTTCTAGCATAGAAGAAGAAATTCTTATTAATTTGGTTGCGCAGCGCCCTTTTTTATATGATCTTAGTTTACCGGACTATAGAAATTCTTATAAGAGGGACAGCGTGGGGAGAAATATTGAACTTCTTTGCTTGTAATAATATAGCAATAGCAAATCGTCATCCTCTTCTTCTTCTTCTTCTAGCATTGCTAGCAAAATATCTTTTTAGAAGCCATACAGATCACACACAACTGCACTGGACGGACACATCAATATGGCGCGGAGTGCCATCGGCCGCGCGCGACTGTCGCATCGGCCGCTAGCCATGAAAGTCCAGCTTAAGGCACACAGTCGCGAGAAACTAGCCCACGCAAACCTTACCATTCACCTTTTATGTTACCCAAATAATGTGAATCGTGAACTACTATAGTTGTTTGGACACATGGACTGTCTAGACCAGGGACCTAATTCGAGATTGACATAATTGAGTGATCGCCAAACGTCAAATCTCTATTAGATAACAGTTATATCGCCATTGAACTGTCATTTAAATGCGATGAGCTTAAAAGTGACATATCTCATCTCAATTTTGGAAATACGAAGGCGATAATGATTGTAAAAAAGGTTATTCATGTATATAAATTCTGTTTTGAACGAAACGTAACGGACTAATTTCACGTACTACGCGGTCAATTTAAAGTATGCGCCTGTTATTTATGCCGTCACATACAAAGGAAGCGAAAATTTTGCGCGTCTGAATTGACGAAGTTGCGATGTTCTAGGGATATCGCCACTTGTCAAGTAGGCACACGTCAAAAGTGACGGATGGCGATGAAAAGGAGAGATCTCCATTATCTCTAAAATTGGTCGAATACCCCCCTAGACAGCGCTAGGATAGCAAATAAAGTTTTATGACACGCAAATGTGTAGTTCCTTTATGTATAGAAAATAAAGTCGAGTGTTATTTCAAGTTTCGAGTGCTCGTCAGCAACACCTGGTATTGCATAATACAGGTATACAGTGCGATGTAATTTTTAGGGTTCCGTACCCAAAGGGTAAAAACGGGACCCTATTACTGAGACTTCGCTGTCCGTCCGTCCGTGCGTCCGTCAGTCTGTCAACAGTTGAAATTTCCACAGATGATGTATTTCTATTGCCGCTATAACAACAAATACTAAAAATAAAGTAAAAAAAATATTTAAGGGGGGCTCCCATACAACAAACTTGTTATAGATTATGGTACGGAACCCTTCATGCGCGAGTCGGACTCGCACTTGCCCAATTTCTTTATTTTATATGCTAAACATAGAATGACAAACACTTTCTATGCACTTCTGTGAGCCTAACTTCATTGAATGATTGTTCACGGCTTTTTAATCAAAGTAGATAGAGCGCCTCGACTTCTTTTGAATTACCGAATTTATAAAAAACTAAATTATCAAGTTTTAATTGTAGTCTGTTTATAGAGTTTAAAAATGAAGAGGGAAAAACTTAAAAGTTCATATAAATGGTCAATACGTAGAAAACAGAATTCGCGCGTACTACTCGTGCGTCACGTCTACGCTTGCCGGGGTCACGGATCTCTTGTTTACAGTTCAATAAACAACTGTAAGTTTAGCTCTGCAATCAGTGTCGACATCCCTGTTCCTTTTTTACAGACTAGTCTTATCATATGATAGAAAGGGACCGAGATATTTGTCAAAGATGGCTACAGGATGCCCGCGCGCGTCATAAAGATTTGCAAAACGCTTCGCAGTTTAGTTTAGTGACGTATGGGTTTTTTGTAAGGATCGCCACACCTTCGTTTACTTTTACGCAACGTTTGACGCAACTGTTGCTAGTAGTAAGTATATAACCAGTCTTTTAAATGGTTTTACGACCCTTTTTAGGGTTCCGTAGTCAACTAGAAACCTTTATAGTTTCGCCATGTCCGTCTGTCCGTCTGTCCGTCCGTCCGTCCGCGGCTTAGCTCCGTGATCATTAGTACTAGAAAGCTGAAATTTGGTATGAGTATGTGTATGTATAACGCCGACAGAACGGTAAAATAAAATTTAAAACAATTTTTTTTTCAGGTACCTCTCGAACACCTAAAGTGGGGGTGTTTTTTTCTTTTCAACACTGGTGTGTGGGTTGTCGTTGAATAGGTCTTGTAAAAATAATAGGGGTCGTCTAACATTATTTTTTGATAAAGTCAGCAGTTTTGTAAATATTCGCTCCAAAAACAAAAAAAAAAGTGTCCCCCCCCCCCTCTAACTTTTCAACCACGGTCAAAAAAAATCTGAAAAATTCATGTTAATGAGGCCTTATAAGTACTTTCAATGAAAACTATATTGAACAAAATCGGTTGAGCCGTTTTTGAGTTATCCCCAAATTTCATATTTTTTCTTTAAAAGGTCGTAAGTTGACTTCCAGAAGGTAATAAATGATTAGGTACAGTTTTTAGGCCGTTTACGACCTTTTTATAGAGCTTAAAATCTTTCTTAACGTACCTAAACCTCGGGCTTAAAACAGCAGTTTATTGTGAAGGATGAGCAACTACGGAACCCTACACTGAGCGTGTCCCGACATGCTCTTGGCCGGTTTTTTTACTAAGTAGAAATTTTTTGACAATACGTTACGTATATCTACATATATGTATCAAGTTGTTACTTACAGTAGTCACATAACTTACGCACTGAGTAGGTACCTGTATGCCATTGATTTTGCAGATACAGCTTTAACTAGCATATTGTTTGACAAGAGGGTAAAATACGACATTATGATTCGAAATAATTATTTGAACGAGCGAATGAAGTGAGTGAACACAAATATATCTGAGTGTCATAATGAATTTTAGCCAAGTATTAAACACTTTGCTTTTCATTTCGAATGCGTGAATAGAATTGTCTGCCAGTCAACCACAGAGCCAAATAGACTTCTTATTGCTCGAGAAAAATAAAACTAGGAGTAAGTTTGGCTTACTCTCACAGAATTTTAAAGCCACTGACGCCACAAAGTATTTATCTACTTTCAAGTACCATAATTTTATTCCACCTTCACTCAATGTGTATAAGTGTTACTGTTTATCTAAAAGCATATCACATAACATTTAACTATCGAAGCATAAAATCAATCTATCAATAAAAAACGCGTTTATCTGTGCCGCAAACATCAGTCAGCAATTGAACGAAAACTTTCGCATATACATAACGGTACATAATTAAGCACTCTTGTATGTAAA
The DNA here is from genome assembly GCA_932273695.1 of Apotomis betuletana. NCBI lineage: Eukaryota > Metazoa > Arthropoda > Insecta > Lepidoptera > Tortricidae > Apotomis > Apotomis betuletana. Next base: position 21,229,487 of record OW026301.1, on the reverse strand, counting down.
TATAGGTAAATTGAAGGCCCGGGTCCATCAGACCCTGTATATGATTGATAAACACACAGTACATCTAGGCTAATCGTTCACGGTTAATAACGATTGGTAATAACACAAAATTGAGTCCCAAATCTAGGCTCTTAGTGAAGAACGAGTTAAGCGCCTTAAGATATCTCTAGCCCAATATTACAATGCTCTATGTAAAAATTCGGAAGGATTTTAACATTAACATACTGACATGAAGTCTAATTTTGGCTACCCTGAAATTGTAACATAGAACCCTGTAATATTAAACCAGCGACATACTTAGATACATAATCCATTTTTGAACTGGGTGCTAGGAAATATTGTCTAGAACGTAAGGTCGTGTTAGCTTTCTTCGCCAACCTGTTATTGACAGAACTAGGGCCCTGATTCGACGGGGCATTGTGATATTCCCAATTTAGCAATATCTTGGATTACCGCGGCTATGTAACGAACATAATTAAGTTACAAGTTGATTTTCTGGAAGATGCTTCAACACATCAAAATTAGATTATTAATATTGCTCTTCCCTATCATGCTTTAGAAAAAGTTATCTAATTTAAGAATGTACCTATAGAAAACGTAATATTTTTAACTTTGAATAGCACCAGGCGAAGTTTTCGTATAGCAGCTAGCCCTCGGACATTTAGCGCTAATGGGGTCCGCTAATCTACTACAAATTATAATGCGATACTTCCAATTAACAAATAATGAAGATACAATAAAATAATAAATTAACGGCCGCGCGATCGCGCGGTCGTGACAAGAGAAAATTGTGTATTGCTTGACGGCTCCGTTTTGCTATATCCCGCGCGGCGAACGGTGATCCCTATGACACCTGTCATCTCAGTACATTTTATAACCTATAATCGGAAAATTGTACTGCGATGACAGTTGTTATTGTTATGTTGGGGTATAGTTGTTAATATGGCGACACTAGTGATGACCGTCGCTCGCAGTGCGACGCCATAGACATATGGCATTACGAACGTCGAATTTGGCCGCTGTTATTGACAGGACCAGCTCATTTAGCCCTGGGGTGATTAATATATCGTTTAAATGGTAATCTTGTTAAAGTCGGCGTCAGACCGACATCCGCCCGCGGAATTAGCTAGGCGACCAGTTTGATGTGCTGTCTGAAGATAACCTGACACATCAGGTTACATTACATAGGCTGGAAAATGCCACACGGGATCTATGTTTATGGGTCAATATAACTCTTTATACTCACAGTTCAGTTGGGTCTTGTGCGCCTCCAGAAGTGGCTTCGAACACGCGCTAAACCAAACAAAGGCGGAAGATGGAACGGGGCACCCTGCTGGCCTTTATCACGAATTGTGAACTGTGGACACCATCGTTTTTTTTTCACGATGCCAGTTGCTTAAACTGACATTGATAAGTTGGCATTTAATAGCTTCTTAATTACAATAGTACATAACTAGATGTTTTGCTCTCGCCTTTCATTAACATTTCATATATGACTAAAATTTGAATTTTTACGCTTTTAGAAAATATCATAATGGTAACTTCGAACAGAGCATCGCAAATGTCACTGGTTCAATATTAGATGGTTCTTATTAAACTCTTACTCATGATGAAGTGAAAATGTTTAGTGGTACGACATATAATTTTAGCTACTAAGTATACATAATAATCTAACGTAACCATTATAGTAAACGATAAACAAGTAAAAAACAACAATAACCAACTTAACCTTTAGTATAGAGAACCTAACTTAAACCAATGTCTCCCAGATGACAGCCCTGTGGCCGCTGAATATCCATGCTATTAATGCATGCTAAGTAACAACTTAACCCTACACTCCCTACAGGGTAATATTAAAAATATCGAGCCGGTGATATAGCATTAGAGAACTATTCTTCAAAATTTCGAATGTCAATAGAAACGCTTTAGCTTATTCGAAGCCCCAGGGTTGTGTAAATAGTTGAAAAGATTGAAAGTCTATTTCGGTATACATTGAGTGAAACTGCGCGCTGTGAGGTTGAACAATGGCTCTCGTAGGCAGCTAGGCAGCCATGAATACTGGCATGAATAACCCTCCCGGGGAGAAAGCTCGGCTTTGTCACTTCAAAACTTCGTCGTCGCTGTTTGATTTAGGAGATCTAGTTTGGAGACGTTGTACAGTAGTAACAGATTAAGGTAAAGTAGGGTAAGATTAACATAGTTTATTGTCTAACGGAAGGAGAAGTCTTCGCGGGTCTTCCCCGGATAGTCGAAAATAAAAAAAAAATTTTAATTGAGGAAGGTAATGTATAATATTATAACATTTATAACGTTTAAATCTTGTGTTATTTATAACGACCAAGTAGATACATTTTATCATGCAATAAATAGTTGACGAGATATTTTGATGCCATTTAAGGATTCCCATACATTGTAACCCGAATCCCGTTTTTTTTATTTGATGCTTATCGAGCGCAACTACATTAAACCATAAAGAAAATCACATTAGGGGTCCAAATTATTTAAAAAAAGTTCCCTAGGAATTTCCAGGATCTCATCAAGATCTGATGACAATGGAATTACTAACTATAAAGTAGGGAAATCAAACAAAAAAAAGCTGTTCAGCCGTATTCGAGTAATCGGGGACCATAGAGTTAGTGACCTGTATTATTTGTTCATGAATGTATAACGAAATTGGTAAAAAGAGTAAGATTTGCTTTCAACCTGAAAAAGCTTAGGTATGCAGTATGTGGTGAAAAACTCTGAAACTGCGGAGATGACTACAGTGTCAAATGTCAAATCCGCTACTTTTCAACCGCCTTCAAAAAGAAAAAGGTTCTCAATTCGGTTTTGTTTTATTTTTATCAAGAATTTGACGTTTGAATCATAAGAGATTGAAATGTTTTTTTTTCTATAGTTGAAGTTCACTAACTTATATTGTCAACTATCCGACTATTTCGTTTCTTATTCTACTTATGCTTATATTACTTACTTACAGTTCAGTAATTGTATTTTAAACGTCTCTGTCCATTATCATCTGCTGATATTGTGAAGAAGTTACGGCGGTATTTTTAAATATGACTCTGGTAATTATAGTGCTGTTCCGGCGCAATCCCTGGAAAGGCTAATGAGGCCGGTAATCAACGTTTAGCTATGTGTCAGAAGTGACAGGCATGCTTCGTTCATGACTTGATTGTTTCCTAAAAATTGTTAATAACTCTATTAACATTGTCATTCTATGAGCAAGTCATTATTTTCATGCCCAAACCAACTAAGCATCCCTTTCTCAATTCTAGTGACTACATATCGTCATTCACACCACGATTATATGAGGTTTTAATTATAAGCAAATAATTGAATATTATTTACCCAGTTACATCATACGTTGCGTTGTGTGTTCTTTTACAATATACAATTCTGCAGTCGTAAACTGCTTATGCAACGAATGAGATTGCTTTATCTTGCGCATATGTGATTGTGTAGAACTAGGGTTGCCAGGATCAAAGGAAACAAGCCGAAACTTTTTTTTCTGAATCCTGTTGTCCTCTACTAAGGTGCACTCATAGAAGAGTGTAAGAGAACTGCTGAGGGTAAATAAGAGAGGTTCACTAAGCGAGAAGCATTAATAGCGGATGCATTAGTGCACACCATAATGCTTGGCTCTACCTTCCAATTTTATTGGGACATTGCAGCGCGCGTTTGTTGTGAGTCGCACGCGTCAGTTGGTCACGCCACCATGCCTTCACGACCAATTGCGACGCGTAGTGTGGGATTGTGCACAGGTAGGGTTGTTAGAAGCCGAGAAATTTCAGCCAGACTAATATAACTTTTCTCCTTCCTCATCCTGGTACCCATTGCTTGGGCGTAGGGTTAGAACCATATTCGATCATCATCTAGAGTGGTTCACTGAGTACGTACATATTATTATAAGGTAGTGGAGTAAACTTGTCAGCTCACTAGCTCTTTCTTCGGAGTTTAGGGCTGATCCAATTTTTTCTTTTAATAGTTTTTTTAGCCAGGGAAATGCGTTTATGTAAGTATTCCAAATGGTAGGGGACTAAAATAGATACGACGGACTAATCGATGTTCAATACAATTCCTAATCACTCAATTAACCCAAGCTAAGGTGTAATGTAAACGTTCAAAGAAAATATTAAGATCGCTTTGTAAATTACCAAACTCTGAGTAACTGACGTGAATTTCTGATTGTACATTTCGCAGATCCGTGTTACTCGGGACAGTTAATGTTTATCCTGACAACCCTGTTTACTGCAAACCTGCTCGATGCAGCATCGGCAAAGCCAGTGTTATATCAATTTATTGTCGCAAATGAGAAATGGTTGCGATTCGAAAGCGGTTCCAAGGCGGCAATTATGCCGGTGTCACTATGGGTTTTAATGGTGAACTTGGTGAAAATGTTTATCTGATATTGGGAGTAGGCTTGACTTTTGTTGGATCGGTGCAGTATGCACATATTCACGCGCACAGCACCATTTAAAAAAATGCATGCTGGGGCACACACGAAACTCGTACGAAAAAGTTCTAGCCAGAAACGATACAAGACTTTTGCCTTTATATAAAAAATATGAGAAATTTTCGGCTGTAAACTTAGTGGCAGTTTTGGGGAAAAAACAGCTGTCGTCCACGGACGTGGTGCCGTATCACGAGTCTCGAAGAACCTCACGTTTCCCGACGTACCTACCTACTATCTGTGAAAGTGTTAAATTATGTTTCTCTATCCTTCAAGGCCTATGTTCAGCAGTGGACATCCTATGGCTGAGATGATGATGATGATGATGATCCTTCAAGGATTGTTTCCGATTCAGGTAGTAAGAGCTCTCTGATTTTGAAGCGAATAGTTTGATATTCAGTACCTAGGTACCCAAACCTTATAAGGAAATGTACATGGATATTTTAACAAATAGAACATTATGAGCAAGTTTTCTGACAGTGTTTCATAGATTCACCTTACAAATTTTAACGAATACGAAATAACGTGAAATAAGATAAAATATCTAATAGAGCTGCCGTTCCTGGCACGACACCGTAAGTGAAAACCGTAATAAAAAAAAAGATTAAGGATGTGCTATTAAACTTTTTAATAAGATTTTAATATAAGAGACCAAATGCATGTCCAATTCGTCATTTTGCATGTAATTTAATCGCAATACGAAACCTCGTGCTGATTGTGGTCAAAACTGGTTGCAACTTCAATTACCGCTCTACATCGGAGTCAAATTGACAGGTTGACAGGACTACACGACATGTTGAAGATAACAGAGGCTTAACGAGGCGATTAAAAACCACGTAAACCGAATTGTATTCGACCACATTTATATTGTTTTGACACTGCTCAGGCGCATACAGGAGACTGCGGTCGGTGAGCATCTGCTAGACTGGCGTAATTTTCATATAAAGAGGAGTATATTCAAGGGATTATAATAACCCCACATTCTATGACAACGTTGCCTAGGCACCGATAAAAAAAATACATGCTGTCAACTTGATCCGTCTTTTTCTATGGGAATCCCATTTTTACGAGTAACATGTATATTTTTATTAATGAAAGATTAGCAATTGTTTTTCATGATCAATTTAGAGTAATAAAGTTATTAGCAAAACATCTTCTGTTGCTGTCCTAACCTAATTACTTGCTTAAATCTACGCAATTAGATGATCATTTTCATCTGTCGAGCAATTGACTTAAAGGTAGATAGAGCATATATTGCACAAGTCGAGATATCTCGGATACGTTTCATTGGAACCGTTGAATTTGGCCCCATTATCAGGATTAACTATTGCTCTTTGAATGGCATTTGACCATCAATGACCAGTTCCTTAGCTGAAATTCTTGACTTAGGATCACTCCGACACTTATATCTACAAGAGTCCAATGTTGAGTACAATGTTATTAATAGTGCGTGAGATTCTTCTGATTCAGTTTTTATTTCCATTTGCTGTCAGATTAAATAAAAGTCCAAAGAAGTGCAACTCGTATTTTTTATTAAAATTCTGTACCTACGCCATCTGCTGGAAATCCATTACATTACAAGAGCACAGTACCATACCAACTACTGGAGTGAATTGAGCTCTACCAAATAGCGTGCCCGGTAGAGTTGGTAACCTTTGCACACTCCGGTAGATGGCGCTATCAAACAGCGCTATCTGTCGTCGGCAATAGACATCAAAAGTGTAATAAAATGTTTTCCTTTTTTAGAATTTGTCGCCTATCTTAATTAAATGATAATTGATCGTGGACAGGTTTTTTATAAACGATTTATGTGTAGCTTTACACAATAACAAGGAAGATACATGTCATTAGCAGAACTTCTATATCTAAAAGTTATAAAGTTTCTTTATTAAATGTTTGGGTTGATATACTTGATATATATATTTGAGACTCGTCGATTTAATACATGTCATCAACGTTATTAATTGCTTATTGAACACTATAAGTGCATTATCTTTATAATCTTAAATAAGTTGCATTTTCAGTCAGGTAGGTGTTTCCCTTTTGTCTACGTCATCCTTAATTCTTTATCAACTTTCCTCAAAGCCAAGTTCTTTGTGATTTCACCATAGATACTTAGATATTTTTCTATTTTCATCATTGTGTACTAGATAACAATATTTTGCTGCATTTTGGAGAACAGCAAACACGAGACTTTGTTTGAGGCACCGTACCGATGATGTAGGTTGCTACGCTAACGCTACACAACAGGTAAATGCGACTGTTCAAAATATACCTGGCTCTATCCGCGTCGGTGCGTTAGGCGAGGAAAGAAAAGGACAGCATACTGGGGTTCGCGTCACCGAACAAACAAGGCTTAGCCTTCCGAGTCTGCGAGTAGCATTCGTCGAGTCGGAACGAACCGGCGCCATTACTCTCGACGTATCCACGAACGCGACTGTGTCTACTTTTCGCTTGTTGTGCCATCGATCGTGCTAAAACATCATTACTGCGCAGTGCAAGGTAAGGCTGTAGTTTTAAATTAATGCCGTGGATTGTTTCGAAAAGTGCGTCAGGGAACGGTTTGTGGCGTGAAGCTTTCACGTATATTTATGCAAAGAATTTACCGAGGGCGGTGCAGTGCATGCATATAGGTAAGACGGAGGCTCGAAGGCGACGCAACGCGGCGCTGCCTTCGCCGTCGCCCGCGCACCTATAAGAACTACATTGTACATATATAGAATGTGACATTTTTGGTAAATAACGTTAGTGAAGTGTGATTGTGACTTTGTGTTCTTTGTTTGTGTCGCAGTGTTGATGATTTAGTGATCAGTGCCTTTGTGTTTGAAGTTATTGTTCCTTCGGATTGCGAATCTTCAGCGTTTTATCTGACGATTAATATTTGTCAATGTTCTTGCATCATGTAAACATTAAGTATTCGCTAGTCACGTCTTTTTGAGTAACGTTTTTCTTCAACCGTGATTCATTTACTTGCTTATCTTTTATTATTGTCTTTATTTTATTACTATTAATTATAATGCTATTAATATTAATATTTATTAATTGTAAAGCTATTAATATTTATTAATTGAATCATTAACGACATTAATTATAGACACGTCAATTCATTTCAACATCACAATTTATTTCATGTATCGACTTACATCTTGTTACCTAAACGGCAATTTAAAACGAATGCCAGTACATTGTTAACAAAATCTGCAACGATTCAGAAAACACCGTTATTGCAGTCGGTTATAACTATAACGACGAACGAACTGAAGTGACTCATTTGAAGTGTAAACTAAGTAGGTAAAAACTACCTAAATACCCAACTAAACGAGAAGAACCACAGCGAACGAGTCAGACTGCCAATAACTTGTACCTTTATTGAACATTCCATGCTTATTCAAATGGTGACAAATACTGAACAAACTCATTTACATACACTATTATTCCGTAACACAATTAAATGCAGGTAGATACCACCCAGTTTTATCTTTGTATGCATTTCCAAACGCCATCACGTGACCACATGACTAATAAACGCATTTGTAAAATTTTCCATTTCAATTACCGTTTTTGTCGTAACATAAGAATCTTCACCTACAAAATGTCTTCCCGAGCGAAATTCAAGCGGCATTAAAAGGTTCTCAAATATCTCGCCAAGTCGATACAGTTAAAATTGAATATCACGTAAATATTGCTTTCAATTGTATGCTGACGCCATAAGTTGCAATGTTGCATGTGGGAGTTCCGAAGATGGGGCCTTTGGTCACACCTCAATCTGACGGTCGGCTGTCAAGGCCCGCCGCCGTCTACACCTCACTGACCATTTTCAAAGCCTTAATTGATGATTGATGGAGCAATGCTTCCTCCAAAGATCCCATTTAAATTTCGTTGTCACTCAGCCTTCGGAATTTGGGAGCCTATTTATGTGGTCCCGAAAAACCCAAACACGCAACGTAACTTTAAATGTCAATGGAACCTTTTACGCTCTGATAGGTTTAGTTTCTTTACAGACTACGAATTGAGCTTTGTTCTTGAATATGACCATAAATCACCGTAAATGTCCCTCTGTCTTAACTTGTCCAAGAATCATTGTGAAATAACAGACGCTTGTTACATGAAACGTTTGTCAGAACTGTATTGTCTCAAGATTGGATTTTTTCAACAGTTCCCTTTTGTTGTTTTTTCCAATGTAGGTACACTAAGCTTACCGAAACTTTTGTTTTGAGTCAATATATTTATTACCTGAGTTAACGAACTGCCACGTGATTCAAACGATCTTTAGGTATATCTAGAAACAAAAAACGAATCTATTCTGAAAACTGTGGTACTGCCTATGGAGTTATTTATAAACGAATCCGTAATCTAGCTTAGCCTCAATAACTACTCGTAAATAATTCGCCTCTATTGAATTGATTCCATTCACTGTACCTATCCGTCTCGCTCTAGCATTAATCTCGGTTATTCTATAGCATCTCGTTCCGCCAAACCATTCCCGTTTGCATTTACCATGTGCCCCTACAGACAGCCACATCTGGCCATCGAACTCCCTTGATAATATAAAGCATTGAGTACTTCCATTATACACAACTAAATCTACGAGATCTCATCTATTCTAATGCTTTTTTCGCTTATCCTTGGCTTAAAAGGAATTAAATTCTTAAGTGAATTCTTGTTCGTAAAAGATTATCTTACATTTAGAATGGAAAAACCACGTGGCATTTAAAAGAATTGGTATAACTTTTCAGGTAGGTAAACTGATCTTTCAGTTTTAAGATCAGAATGATTGACCTAATTGTACTAGTTGACTTTATGAGCGCACTACCAACGGTGTTACGTCATAGTCATCAAACTCTTAGAACTAATCTGTTGATGGATCACAATCACAAGACACAATCAATCGACTCAATTAGATACATCAGCGGTTGCTGGGCAGCAAAAACCACCGATACAACCCAACCCAACGCGAAATCATGCCTCGCAAAAACAGCCCATTTGCGGTAGCCAACCAACCGTGGCCTATAAAAAGGGCAAATTTATTAAAATAAACGCAGTTCTTAAGAAATTCACTTCATTTACAAGGCACTTAGTCCAGAACGATCCCACCGAAAGGATGCACTATATACTTGAAATGCAACAAATGCAGTTAATGTACCCGTAATTTCGCGATCCCATTAAACCGGGCAAATTAACAGTAATTGAATCAAACCAAAAGCCTGCGACATTCTTTGCAATTTGCCATGGAAATCGGTTTTGTTCAAGTGCATATTCAATAAACTTTATTGAATATGCACTTGAACAAAACCGATTTCCATGGCAAATTGTTCCTTTATTGAATAAAGGAACTTAGTAGGAGCTCAGTATTGAAAGCAGGTGTGCTAAGTGGCTATTGAGCGGAAATAGCTGGACTAAAATATCGAATCACGCGCAGGAACAGGCTAATGGTGCAAAATACTCCTGAGGGCAGGAACGAAGGGGCATTATTCCGAGAACGGAAAGGGGCATTCCAGACATTCTGCAGCGCCGACGCAGGCCGGCAAACCTTAATTCTGCAGTCGTAGACTTAAAGATATTTTACTATACAAGAGATTTATACACTTGCTACCTTTTGTGTCTAAACTGCACGCATTTAGTGCAGTTTTGTTTGCATTGGAAACGTTTGGAAAATTATACATAAACGAGAATTTACATTTAACATTAAGAAATAAGGAAAGCCTCTCTAATGACGAATATTATTCTCTGTAAGAGTTGAAACGTTTATATTAAAACTATAAGACTAGTTTCATTTGTACAAGGTCGAAAAGCCCATCTTTTACTTTACAAAAAAACTTTTGTCCCTGAAATAGTGTACTTCGCAATTTTTTTGTAAAAACAAAGTAAAATCATACCGATTCACAGTTTTAAAATAGTACTTATAGATTAAAACTCTACTGTCGTTCATGATGAATTGATTAACATTATTAATCAGTGTCGTGACTGCTCAATAGGCGGTGTGGGTCTCGTATGCAAAGTCCTGACTTAAATGACTATGTGTACTCGTGGCCACTCGGTAAACAGCGGCGTAGGTCATCTACCAAACATTACGTAAGCACTAAATAAAACCTTGTGACCTGGTACTGTCAGTATCAAAAGTAACTGTCAATTTTAGCATTACATTTGATATAAGCCAGTAGTAAAATTGTTAGCAGCGTTTGATACTGACCGTACTATTTGTATAGACACGGGTTCTGTTTAGGGCACCTTGAAATGTTATTGAAGTGGATCAGTATTGGAATGCAGTAGTATCAAATGAATGGAGCGTTGTATTTCTTATTTATTGCAACATTTTATAGGGCACCACTTGAACGGGCACAAGTGCCATGTGATGTGACTAACGCGCGACTAATTGCACCGATGTATCTCTTTCCATTCGAAAAGATGGGAGAAAGACGGACGGTACTGTGGCGCGACTAGCGAAGTCTTGAACAGCAACCTCTAGCACAATTATTGTGACAACGACTTATTCGCGCGAGATATATTACCCATCTCTTTTTGTGTAGTACTGTGAGAGTGACGAGAGTCACTATGTCGGGCGACAAGAGTCCCGAAGTAGGTATAGTTTGTGCTACACGAGCAGGAACATCAAAGGAGAAGAGACTCTGTCTTCATTCAACACTTTCTATGCTTCCAAAAAGTTTTTTTTAAATTAATGACATCTGACGACACACATTATGTATTTATTTCTTCTTTCTGGGGTGCCAAATAATTTACACAGTTGAATTGTTGGCAATTAGTAGCTAAACAAGCGAATCGTTCATAAAGATTTTCTTGGTATATTATTTTTAAGATGATTATGAACGCTTATGTTTATTGCTTATGTTAATTAGTAATACAATACCTAATATATGTGTTGTTAGAGGGAAGGGAAGTCTAAATAAAACTGCACAATTATGTCGACAGGACTTGATCATTTAATCATTATTTCTTGAGCATTTCTCAAAAAGTTTGTACACAATTAAGACAGAAAATTAAAGTCCAATATAATTTTCCTATTTTGTTACAAATTTTCTTTGTGATTTCCAATACATTGGTATCAGATTATGTATCATTAAAAAAGTATAAGCATAACAGAACCTTAATAATTGAACATAGCCATAACATTGATATAAAATTACTAAAATAATTGGTAGCAAAATAGGAAAATTATATTGACTTTAATTTTCTGTCTTAATTGTGTACAAACTTTTTGAGAAATGCTCTACTAATATTTTAGCATGTAATACGCTTCCAAATGAGCATCAAAAGAAGCTGACAATAATTATACTGGCTTATGTCAAACTGCATACTAAAACTGTCAGATACCTACTTTTAATGCTGACAGTATTACCTTTTGTCGGGAATTATTGTTAACAAAACAAGGAAATAGGTATATACGACATTCAAACTAATTGTAACAGTTACAATTAATTAAATTAATATAACGTATAAGGAATAATAACAGTATATTCCACTCTTTTTGTAGCAAAGCAATGCAGTGATTTTACGGAGATACTGAATCCTTTGAACTCTTTAAGTGCATTTGCCGTGATTCTATTAAAAGTCGACACAATTTCCTTTTACTGCAGCTACTGAAGAAAACGAGGCAGTAAAGTTCCTGCCCTCGGGATGAATTCTATTTCCTAAGCATCCGGAAAAATCACTACAGGAAAACGATTTTCTTTTCTATAAACAGGGTTCTGGTAAATACCGAGGGAAATTGCTCATTAGCATTGCCTCGAAATAAGGCCTTCGTTGAGTTCGAGGAGTTTGTTGATGTCACTGTGTTGGATTTTGTATTTCAGAAAAAACTTTTCTTTGGTAAAACTGAGAAGACCGTATAAACGGGTTATTGTTTCGTCTATTGAGCAAAAGTTATTTGTTGGCCATAGGCTGTAGAATTGTCAACAAAAATCCAATAATCTACTCAAATATGTTTCAATTCCTTTGACATTATATAACCAAAAGAAAAGGCTTGAAAAATTTGTCTAATTCCGAAAAATTATACTTAAAGTAATTTAGTATTTTGGCTTTGGGAAGGACAAAAAAACAGATAATCCACGGATATCGCAGGTATCAAAAATAACCATGCCTGATATCTAGTACAAATAATTTACCACCTGGCGGTCCTAACCTAAACAGCCATTTTAAAAAGAATTTTTACTTCTGGTTATTTAAGTAAGATATAAAAAATACTAAATTGAATACGTAAGATGAATACGATTCAATAAGCAAGGTATTCCCGAAGCTTGCAAATCGACTTCGTTATGCGGCGAACGGATATTGCATGAATGATTCAGCTATTTCGCCACGGCCGTAGGCTCAACTTAAATAGCCACAACTAATCGGTTTTCACTCTAGATTCAATAAAAATCAAGCTACAGGAGCTAAATTCCGCGATTTAAGTGATGTTTGGCGGAATTATCGCCACTGTACGTCCTCCGTTTATGCCTGCATCGATTAATACCTACCTATAGGTCTCCAAGTGATTTTGCAAACTAATAAACATTAAAATTACTATTATATCCATGTTAATATATGTAAGGACCTATAAAACATCCTAGAAAAATGATAAATTTGACAATATGTAGCAAATTTGTAATTTTTTACTATTCTTATAAAGATAATCCGAAAAAAACTTAGGTACATTCAGTTAACCCACGTGATTTGCGATATTTGATCCCAAACAAGTGGTGTTGCCACAATTCGTTTCCGCGGAAATACTACGTTTTAAAACGAATAATATCAAAAATGTAGACCTGAATAATAAAAGCCGTAAAAATCTAAAAATATTCGCTATATCACGCGTATATCCGTGATAAGGCTGCTATTTTGCTCCACGGATATCTCAATGTCAATCGAATTGCACCACAGATACAAGTATAAATCAAATGAATACAGAAGTTCTACAGAAGAGATATTTCCGGAACACCAAACGGAATGTGCACACTTCCTTGTCCGAGACCCGCCAGGTTTTTCCGCATACATTCATGATAATTTGTTACACCAATTATTGATTTTCGAGTAATATAGACTCAGACACCTATTATCGGTATTCCCAGAGAATTATTACCTGTGTGTTTTGCATTCGTTATCCACTAGTTTTTCCGATAAATAACCTCAATCAGCCGCTACGCTATATGTACGTATCTCGATAACGTTAAAATGTCAACACGGCACTAACCTCAGCATAGCCTGTTTGTTTGCGATAAAAAATCAAAACAAAATCGTTGACACTATGATTTAAATCGTAAAGAGAACGAACCAATCTTCGATCAGAGAGAAGACATGATTAATACAAACAAGGATTGATATTACTGTCGGCTTTAAACAAGAGCGATTATGATAACTTATATGGAATAGTGACCAATTACAAATACGCCTTCTTACAATTTTATTGCTAAGTCATTCAGGTCACGTGATTCAATATTAGTACCCTGTCATTATAAAGTAAAGGAAAATTGCAATATTCTAACGACACCAATTATAATGTAGAGCGAATTCCTGGCATGATTACATATTCAATAATCTAGCCGCAGCGGCCAACTTATCGCTAAGCAAAGGAATTTCTATTGTAAACAATGAAGCACTGTAAAAACAAGATATTTTGATCCCCGTAGCGTCTCTTGGAATATAAGATAAGACTCAGGTTACTTTTAAACTGCGGCAGTTGCAGGACCCTTTGAGCGAATTAATATTCAAGTTGTTAGTGAAGAAAGAAAAGGTGTAGTCTACACATTTAACCCTACATGTTGAGATTCGCAATTTGACATAAGCCTGTGGTAAAATTGACAGCTGCTTTTGATACTGACCATACACGGAAGTTATAATGATAATGAATCACCGATCTCAATAGCTTTTACTAACGAATAATTAGCTCTCATTAACTGGCCTTAATAAATTAATGACCGTTGTAAATAATTGTGACGAGCAAATTATTCAATAACGTGACCGTAATTTCCAAAGCATCGTTTTCAAAACTGGGCATTCTTTCTTGATATCCTTTTAAAGATCCGCTTTAAGCCTGGTTTCTTTTTCGTTTTGCGTCACTGTCGTTGCATTCTCCGTAGAGGAAGTGATCACGTGAGAAACGAAAACGAACCGAACTATACGACTTTGAGTAGGGGCAAAAACACTTCCGACTGTGTCGACTGAACTTGAATGAGGTGTCGCAAGGGTGTCGCTTGCGACGTTACGTAACATTCCGTTTATTCGTAATCTAATCGACGAGACGTTTCGAAGAATCTTCACAATACTGCCTGAGGTCGTGCTCAACGAGTCGGTGACGATTGAAACATTCCAACAATTGTGTAATCTAAGGACTGAAAACATTGTCGGATGCGTCGAGAGTTATTATGTGAAGAAACTATTGATGCAGGTAGTCAAGTCGTGATAACAACCTTGAAATTGAATGGCACTGTAAAAGGGCTGCTCATGTCAAACAATAATAATGACAATATTGTAAACCGAATCTCGTTGAAAAATATAGAAATGTTCCATTGACCGTGCTTGACTTTTGAAACCAATGCACCGGCGGATATACGCGTCAACACTCTAAATGGTGCAAACAAAGGACCACATCATGGCGGCTCGCACTCGGGCAAACGACCGAAGTTAGCCCAAATTACGAGTGTGCATCATTGTTTAACTACTCTAAAATTAGAGCCCAAAAACGAACGAGCACGCCATTTAGTGTTTGTAAATTGTGGGCAAGAATTATTGGTTAATCTCGGACAAGGCTTGTAAATACGTTACCCAGAAGTATTCGTTATTGAAGCTTTTGTTGTGAATGGTTCCATTTAATAAGGAAGAGCGTGAAGCCATGGGTACGTCTACGTACCTACCTACATTCATGGGTGTCTGCTCACCGCTCTCGCTGCATTTGTTGTACGACCGTTTTGTAAAGACCCTTGGAAGCTTTGCATCTCATTGATAACTAGGCTCGTCTAAACTGGCAGAGTTATTTCGTGGGCGTGTGTTTTTATTTCTGTGCGCGTCGGTGGCAATAAGTAATAAGGTAAACATTAAGCAAGTCGTGGAGGCCGCCTGACTAGTTTTAGTCGATATTCTCTAGCTTCAATAATGAATGTAGCTTGTATAGAAATGTATTGTGTGAGTTCTTTGTAGTCGGTTGTATAAATCGGAATAGATTTACATCTACACAGTTTATCAGTGTTCACAACATGCGTCTTTATTATTTTATTCTTTTTGAGTGTAAGTTTACTAAACTTCCCTTCATATTTAATATTTTCTTCGGTTTCCGGGAGTTTCCCTTCATATCCCTATTGTCAAAGTAAGTACGAATTGTTTACCAACATGATTTCGATTTAATTCTCGTTTATATTGTACAGTTCAAACACTTAGTAATTCGATATTGATGACAGTTAGTTTAAAGTACTCCACACTTAACTTCAGATAAGAGGCAAGTAACGGGAAGAGAGTTTCCCATGGCCACTCGAAATTATCGACCAAACGTTCAACGGTAGTTTTCTTGTTTTCTTTCTTCTGCCTACTTACAAATCGAATTGATAATGTTATCTTTCGAACTAGTTAAATTTTTAAGTGAACAGCCAGCCAGAAAGGCATGCGCCGTATAAAAAAAGTATGGCGGCGATTATTTTTGTCTACAGCTGTAACTATAATCTATACTGTTATAACATTCTAAAATGTTATTGAAAATCACTTCTATTCTATGGAAAGGAGTCATTATTTCAGGAAAACTCTTAACAGCGCGATGCAGCATCGTGCCACCAGCCATATAGCGCCATCTTTTAGTTAACTTTCTTTGTCCTCTCATCACGCCGAAACGGCTGGACGGATTTTAACCAATTTTAGAACAGAAGTAGCTGGATATCCAAAGACGGTTATAGGACACTTAAAAAAAGTAAAGATTAAGATATTCGGACGAAGTTGCTGGCATCTTCTAGTATAAAATGATTTTAGCGTAGTGTTTAGATATCTTCTTTTTTTAGGTCACCTTTTGATTATGGCGCTGCCTATTGACGTCACTTGATTAATAGGTTGTTATTTTGTTTCATATAAATTAATAGCCCGATCTTACTCCTGACCATGAAATTATCAAAACTCAGTCACGTCAAATCGGAATTCACACCATAGAAAGAGCTGGCTCAGAGAAAATACATAAAATAAGTCTTTTTAAAACCTACTTAAGAGGCCTTATTCCTTAAAAAAAAAAACATATTACGACAAATGTATTGATAAATTCAACCAACTTTTTGAACTGAATAATACTTTTCCCCGAGTTCTAGATAATAACACAGCTATTTCGCGTTTTCATTGCGTGCAGTCGAAAATAAGTTGAAAACATCAATCTTCTGCGTGTGTCAATCTTTTGTCAATTTCGATTAGCATTTGAAACAAAAATTATCAATGAAATATTTATTCGAAATTGCTCTGTTCTAAGCAGTAATATTGATAAAACATGTTTGATCATAGAAAAAAATGTCTAAAACAATCAGCAACTTTGAACGGATAAGGAACCTAAAGCGCATCTAAAACTAAGCCAATAGGGTGGCATTCAAATCAACAATTGGTAATCCTAACGCTCTGTTATGGCTTAGTGTAATGTATAAGTAGGCAAGGAATAAAAGAACGGACAAAGAATATTAATACAATGCTAGGTACCTGCCCCGGCCGCCATTCTTGACCAACGAACTCGACGATCTCTTTATTGACATAAATTGCACCAATGTGGATTTTATTTTTAGATGCTGACCGTGTAATTTATTGTTATTGTTTCAATAATAGCTGCTATTAATTTAATGTTACGTACTCTGTTACAATAAAAACGTTTAATTATGATAGGAAAAAGTTAGAAATCGTTCACTGTGGTTAGCGAGCAGTAAAAGTTACAATACCTACCTACAAAACAAAACCTCATACAGGTACACGTTTATGTATTGAATTTTGATATTAACTGTATCCATTTAATTTGCTATTTATAACTTATATTATACTACAGGGCCCTAATTTCAAATATTTCCCTTTAATATTCCGGAGAAATCCCCGAAGCGGCGATATACTACTAAGTATATCGCCCCTTCGCCAACCGAGTCATGTTAAGCTTGCACCTCATTAGAATCAGAACATCGCGGTTTATTACTATTAAAGGCGATAGACCTGGTTATTCCTTAGTCCTGAGACAATGCTTATTGAGCGTCGTCTCAAAATACACTCGAATTAACGACCTTTATTACTCACCAGAAAACATTAGAACAATTTAAAATAGAAAACTGACGCCTGGAGGTGTGGACCTTATTAAGTAACATGGTGCAATATAGTTTGTTTTCTTCCCCTGAGTATAATCAAATGTCACGTGATAATGTAATTCTCATTCGCCGTTTAACAGTCATATATGCGTATTGTAAATTCTTTGTTTTCAAGTTCTATGCATGAAACACAATATGGTCACGGTTTATAATCCAAGTTTGACATCTTACAACATACAGCAAAACTGCTGGCTACATGATACATGATAAGAGAAGTACTTGCCGTCATTAAAGTTTAGAAACTACCTACTTATTTTATAACATTGTATTGAACATTATATGTATAAGTATATTAATTTATCTGCTTTGCCCGAAGGTTGGCCGGTAGAGAATGCCTCAGGGCATTAAGTGCGCCTTTTGTACCATAAGTTTTCTTTTGTGCAGTAAAGATTAAATAAATAATATTGTATATAAGTAGGTACTGCTAATTTTCCACCTACCAAAAAAAAGTTACTAACAAATTTTCCTGTAGGTTGATTGAAAATTTTTAAAGCAACTCGCGTTATTATGAATAAACCAACATTATTTTATACGTGATTAAACTTTGGTAACCGTAGCAACAGTACGTTTGGTTTAAAAAGACATAGGCACACGTTATATTGAAATTGGTTAACATATAGAGGAAATTTCACAAACGAAAAGGGACTTTATTTTAATAAAGAATAAAAAGAGCGCTACACACAGTTAATGAAACACATAACATAGTTACAATATACCGACTTAATTCAGCACTGTAATCTGCTACACACAAGTACATTAAACATTCCTCAAATAGTTGATCCAAACGCGTTAATCAATAGGCCAAGGATGTAATTACTTGTTTGTCGAGATGACGATGTGTTCAGATGTCGACGCGTCCCATGTGTGGACTAGGGCTTACCAAACATTCGTCACCGCTCAAAATATAATAATAGCACCTTTGATCATAATTAACATGAACATGAATCGAATGATAAAGAGTCTACGTTTTGTACAAATCTATATAAAGTTATCAATGTCACTCGGAGCTGTTTTAAATAATTATTAATTTGTACATAATTAAATAAAAATAATATTTACACGTAAATTATAGTGTTGATAAATTGCTGCTTACTTTAGTTGTTACCTACGTGAATATATGTATATTTTTTAAATTTAATTCCTATTTTGTTTTTTCGTTTTTAAGTTCTT
The DNA here is from genome assembly GCA_932273695.1 of Apotomis betuletana. Taxonomy (NCBI): domain Eukaryota; kingdom Metazoa; phylum Arthropoda; class Insecta; order Lepidoptera; family Tortricidae; genus Apotomis; species Apotomis betuletana. The sequence continues at coordinate 21,210,575 of OW026301.1, read as the reverse complement.
TACGCATAGTAAACTACCTATTTTTAACGCAGTTTACAAACTTGCCGTTTTTTGAGTCATATGTACTGGGAGTATGTAGGTAAAGCCGCAAAATAGTTCATTACATACCTAGAGCGGTGAATTGGTGAATGTTCCAGATATGCGAATATGCGATCTGGGACTTTACGAATTACCGCCCGTGGTTTGTTTAAAATTTAACATCTTGCCACGAAGTGAGATTTTCTCCCCGCGTAGCGCGCAGAAAACCCCGCTTACGGCCTATTGTGACATAAAAATAACTACTTGCCTATAAATTTACTGCGAGTAGTAAGGACTAGTCTGTAGTACCTAATTGTTGAATAATTGGTAATATTTACTAGTACGGCAACGCCCTCATATTTTCCCGGCAATTTAGCAAAACTACAACCTCACGTGCTAATTAGAATGCACACCAACACCTTATTATTTATTCAGCACACATTTTCCGAAGATTTACACCCAATGCCTCTTTAGTTACCCATCGCATTTTTGATTATTGGCGTCATACATTTATCTAACCAGCCTTGACTGGAATTATTTTTGTACTGAACACAGAACATGTTCTCCTATTTCTGACATACGTCGTTAAATCGTTCAAATGTGTTATTTACGCCTATGAACATAAACTTTTCATGACGGGTCTAATTGAGTTGAAGTATTTTTGACACAACTGAGAGACTGAAGCAATATTTGATTCGAAACATGGAAAACAACTACCAATAATCACAAAACAAAACGTTTACTGTGGTGTTGGTTCAATCTAAGAATAAATTATTCACGTCATTTTGTATTCGGTTTGCAAAGAGAATTCATAACAATTCGCTTACATGAGTAATGGAATTTAATCTCGGAGATTGTTAGGTAAGTAGCTAGTGCGCTGGAACTTGTATACTGTAAACCGATGGATGAAAAGACTACTTACCTTGATACTTTTTCCGTCTACCTTTCAATTGGCAAAAAGGTGGGCTCAAGGTCATGAAAACAACTCTACAAAAGGGCGGAAGAAAGGAAAAACGCTGAAACATAAACTTCGGTAGTTTGTTATCTGTACGGGAAATAAGTCACGTTTCTGAAGCGAAGCCTCGCCATTGTTCCGATACATTCAATTGTTTTACTGTAAAAAGGACAGTAATTTTCTTTCAGGGCCAATCAGTAAAAACGGAAAATCCAATGAGATACTCACTTATAAATATGGATACTATTTCTCACACAATCACTAGTTATATTAGTTACAGTAGATTCTTTAAATTTTTTAGATTTCGACATACAAATTAGAACGTAATTCAGGCGAACCTATGTAATGAAAAGTGGCTCAATATGTCAACCATTTTACACTCTGAAAATCTGACTATCGAAATCTACCTATACAATTATTGAAAACTTTATTTGATAACATCAACCAAGGAGAATATCACTATTATGTGTATGTTACATAACATGTGTGGCCCTTCTCCACTTTTTAAATAATTTATTACCCTTTTTATTTATTTATCACACTGCATCTCTTATCACACTTGCGATTTGCGAGCGTATTTTGTATGAATGCGATCGCGCAGCGTGTTCGCCGCGTCGCTTATTTGTATAGAAAATACGCTCGCAAATCGCAAGTGTGATAAGGCCCTTAGTGACTTGCGTTCGAATGCAAGTATCAATTGACTGCTATAATCGTTTTCCTCTACGTATATTTCTTAGAAACAACGTAATATTTTTTCACATCCTCATTTGTGGACCTACACAGCATTTCGTTAGTTTGTCTGACGCCACAGTCGATACCTATAATTGCTCCTATTGTTGAATCAGACAGTAACTAGACATCCTATCTACGTCATACAAGCATCTACTATCAAAACCCACATTTCTGTTACCATTTTTAGCAGACTTTATTTATCTATCCCTTCTTCCGTAAATTGCGTAAAAAACTCCGCTCCCCTGTGGCGTGGAGACATTGGCGTTAGTGGGTTTGTAAGTATAGCCTAGCAAGCGTCGGTCCGGCCCATGGATAGTGGCGCTAACAGCTTTCATATGGCAATAATGTGCATTCGTCATCTTTGCGTTATTAAACGTCAGTCAAGGATTTGTCATTATCAAAATTCAAAACATTGTTTAACGGAATGCTGCTCAATCCTCCGTTCGTCTTGCGAAATAAATACTGAATACTATTGAAAAAAACTTGACTTTCATCACTGTGGATAGTTTTGGCTATATTACGCAAAAAAAACTTGAAATTTGCGGAGTATTTAGTCCTGTTTCATCTTTGTTTACATCAGTGACATTCACCCACTTTCAACGTCAGTTACCAAAAATTTGTCGTTGCCAGTAAAATAATTTAGTACCACTGCACTGAGAAAAAAAACAACAAGTTTTCATGTTGCCAGCAACATTATTTCTGGTTAAAATAGCGCCAATCTGCTCTTTGGTTAAAGCAACAAGTTTAAACTTGTTAAATTGAACACGTTGATTCAACAAGCTACTTATCTTGTTATTTTGACATTACATGAGGTTGAACCAACAGTAAGTTTTCTTGTTGTTGTTACAAGTTTGGCATATAGTTTTAACAAGCTCAACATGTTGTTGTAACATGAAAAGCTTGTTGATTCAGCAGTTAGCTTGTTAACTTATCTTGTTGCTCTTACATGCTGAAGCATATAGTCTTGACCTGCTTGACACGTTGATTCAACAAGCTACTTACATGTTAGTTTAACATTACGTAAGGTTGAATCTACGTTACATTTTCTAGTTGTTGTAACATGAAAAGCTTGTTGATTCAGCAGAAAGCTTGTTAATTTATCTCGTTGCTCTAACATGTTAAAGCATGTAGTTTTTGCCCGCTTGACACGTTGATACAACAAGCTACTTATCATGTTGCCGCAACATTATATCTGGTTAAAATAGCGCCAATCTGCTCTTTGGTTAAGGCTACAAGTTTAAACTTGTTAAATTGAACACGTTGATTCAACAAGCTTCTTATCTTGTTATTTTGACATTACATGAGGTTGAACCAACAGTAAGTTTTCTTGTTGTTGTTACAAGTGTGGCATATAGTTTTAACAAGCTCAACATGTTGTTGTAACATGACAAGCTTGTTGATTCAGCAGTTTACTTGTTAATTTATCTTGTTACTCTTACATGTTGAAGCATGTAGTTTTTACCTCATTGACACGTTGATTCAACAAGCTATTTATCATGTTATTTTGACATGACATCAGGCTAAATCAACGTTAAGTTTTCTTGTTGTTGTAACATGAAAAGCTTGTTGATTCAGCAGCTAGCTTGTTAATTTATATTGTTGTTCTTACATGTTGAAGCATATAGGTTTGACCTGCTTGCCACGTTGATTCAACAACCTACTTAATGTTATTTTGACATTACGTCAGGTTGAATCTACGTTAAGTTTTCTTGTTGTTCTTACATTACGTGCTTGTTCTATCAACATGTTGCTCGGTATGTTTACTTGTTGAATCTGCATTATGTGCTTGTTCTATTTACAGCTAACTTGTTGCTTTATCTTTCTGTTATTACATGACGTGCTTGTTTCATTAACAATTTGCTTGTTGTGAGATCTTGTTGAATCTGCATTTTGTACTGTTATTTTCTCTGCAGGTTGATTTTTTTATTACGAGCCAAATTTTGTATACTTGCTCAGACCATCAATCTGAACAACTTTCGTTATGGGAACAATTCTAAAATCCGTAGTTCCCGTAGTGAAAATTGTTCAGTTTGATGGTCAGAGTAAGTATACAAAATTTGGCTAGTAATAAATAAATCAACCTGTAAAGAAAATAACAGTACAAAATGCAGATTCAACAAGATCTCACAACAAGCAAATCGTTAATCAAACAAGCACGTCATATAATAACTTAAAGATAAAGCAACAAGTTAACTGTAAATAGTTCAAGCACATAATACAGATTCACATAAAATAACTTTAAATTGGACAAACCAATACCAAAACAATTGCAAAAAACATACCAAACAAACAAAAATGTTAGAACAAATACGATCTTATATGTAGAGAAACCAAGATGAATTATTATTATTGGGGCGGATGACACTTTCAATGATATTATTGTGATACTGGTATATTTATCATAATATTTCAAATTGTTCGCTGATATTGTATCGCGCCATAATTGATAGTGTAATCCGCCCCATTAACTACTGTTTGATAATACTTTTTATGGAATTTCCATAATAACACTCTTTTGGACAACACCGACAATGCAACGTTAGGTAGGTATATATTTTTAAATGTGAACTAAATGCACTCCAGTTTTCTATTTATTAGTTATATCGTTGGTGTTGCATATGAGTAGTTATCCTTAAATATATTTGTAAAGAAAAACAAGTAAATTGTGGTCTTATTTATTTATTTATTAAAAATATTTTTACAACACTTTTTGTTTTCATTTTTACTTTCCTTAACTAGAAACACAACGTAGGTATAGAACACAAAACCTCACTGAGACACTTTCAGCACATTCGAAAAAAATAAATCGAAATCTCACAAAAAAAAGTTTTTTAAAATGGCCCGATTACATTACGAGTACAATAACATGTGCATACCTACTCATTATAGCTTAAAGATTTATGTATAATAAATACAAGTATCAACCACCTAAGCATACAATGCGGAAGCAGTGGGTTCTAGCAGAGTACATCAACATCTTTCTTAGTAAACTTAAGGAGTCAGAAGACATAAGCAGGTCTATGTCGCTAACTTATTACGACCGTGTCCAGGTCGCGGAGTCACAGTTTAACGACCTCTCTGGGTCGGGATAAACCACGAAATTCTATAACTTAAGTTACAAGTTCGCAGCCGACCACAGGCAGCAGCAGAAGACTACAGTGTCGCCGCGACATTACTGGTTTCTATTTATTTCTATAAAGTTCCCTCCGTAGCTCGCGACACTGTCGTCTTCATAGAAATACATAGAAACCAGTAATGTTGCGGCGACACTGTCGCCTGCTCCTGCTGCCTGCGGTCGGCTGCGAACTTGTACCTTAAATTTAGAACACAAGTATCAACCACCTAAGCATATACTGATTACATGGGATTTACTGACGCAGTAGGGTCTAGCAAAGTACATAAACATCTTTCTTAGTAAACTTAAGGACTCAGAAGACATGAGCATTGTCAATTGTGTCTGGTATGCGGCGTGTGAGTACCTACTGCAAGTGATTTATACATATAATCCAATTTAAAAGTGCCTGCAGTGTATACAAGATTCATGTACGTGGTAAAAAGTGATATTTTGTAATAGACAGCAGACATTAAAGGTGAGTAATATAGGACGTATTATTATTTAATGTAGACACGCCATGAAGGCTTTTATTTCTATATGTATACGTAATTGATGTTAGAGGTACTGAAATTACTTGAAAGTTCCATTGATGGGAAAGCGATTTTAAATTGTGGCCATAAAAATCAAGGCTTACTTGACCAGACACTGAGAAGTCGTCTAGCCAGACTAATCGCCACGAAAGAATTGACTGACAATCCTACTGGTGCAGTGCCGGGGAACAGGCTGCTGAAATGTGCGCATGAAATAGCACAATTTTTTCCAAAGGAATCTCCAACAATATATTATATTCCATATGTGATATACGTATATGCAGCGGGACCCCAAGTAATTATGGTTTAGGTCCTAAATAATAGAGTTGGTATATATTTCTACCTGTCGATTTATGTACTTTAAAATTTCTACCTTTGCAAATTAGTGAAAAAAAAAAATGATTCTGTGCCAGCGGGGCCCTTTGTTAATTGCAAGTTTACAGACTAAATGAATTACTATTCATGGAGCATCTTATTTCTACCTTTCAAATAACTTTTCACTACACTCTAGATATAATTAGTTTTTGAGAAATACGCGTTCGAAGATTTTGTCCATCTAGCAGGGCCCTTTGGTATTTAGTGACTTACATGACCCCAGGTAATTTTAAAAAAACAGCCGGCTATTTCTACTTACTGAATCAATTATTACCAACTTGCTAGTGACAGGTTTAGTGATAATATAATACAATAATATTTTTTTTATTTTTTTTTCTTGAATACCTGTCACTAGCATGTTGGTAATAATTGATTCAGTAAGTAGAAATAACCAGCTGTATTTTAAAATTACCTGGGGTCATGTAAGTCACTTAATACCAAAGGGCCCTGCCAGATGGACAAAATCTTCGAACGCGTATTTCTCAAAAACTAGTTATATCTAGGGTGTAGTGAAAAGTTATTTGGAAGGTAGAAATAAGATGCTCCATGAATAGTACCTAATTCATTTAGTCTGTAAACTTAGTCTGGCACAGAATAATTTTTTTTTTTCATTAATTTGCAAAAGTAGAAATTTTAAAGTACATAAATCGACAGGTAGAAATATATACCAACTCGATTATTTAGGACCTAAACCATAATTACATGGGGTCCCGCTGCATATACGTATATCCATATGTGAGTGCTACATCTCAACAGATTAAAAGGAATGCTTCTGGAAAATTGTATGATGCCGTAATAAATAGAAGGAAAGATCTGCGCAAGAGGGGCGTCATAGCGGGATCTTCGCGGACGAGTTCTAGGAGTTCCGTATCAGAAACTAGTTCTGCAACCGAGGAGACACCGTTAACATCAATTCATAGTGAAAGTGAAGGTAGACAATTGTTTTAATCTATTAGTCCGGTCTTGCGACCATATAATTTTTTTTCCGAATATTGCATTTTTCTCCTTTGCATGTTTCTAATTTTACAGGCCTTTAGTGTTTTTAACATTTTAGGTACATAAATTCTATTTAATTTTCATACGAGTATTATATTTAAGGCAGATGAATCAGAGGTAGAAGAAAAGCTACATTGGTTAAGAAACTCCGTGGATCCACGGCACTTATTGGAAACGAATTGGGAAGCTACCACAAATAAAAGATTGGCGACATTACGATCTAAATCTGGGACTGTAGAAGATTATTTGAACTTGTATCCAGCTCTCAAGCAACCTGACGGTTATCGTCTGGTAAGTATCTTAAATGGATTCTCCTTAAAACAAAAACAATTTTTTCTCAAACATGCAATGAAATATTGATGTTATGTTCCTTAAACTCATAATAGTTTCGTGATAGGAATCACGACGGGAGTCACTTCAAAAAAGGAATAATAAATTTATAACACCATTAAAATCTTAAAAAGTCAATCTAATACAACCAAAAAGGCTTCATGAAGTGAAACCCGCCGTGATTAATAGGGTCCCGACACTGACGACTGACTGACTGAAGACATGAGCAGGTCTATGACGCTAACTTTTTACGACCGTGTCGAGGTCGCGAAGTCACAGTTTAACTACCTGTCTGGGTCGGGATAGGCCACGAAATTCTATAACTTAATTTACAAGTTCGCAGCCGACCGCAGGCAGAAGCAGCAGACGACAGTGTCGCCGCGACACTACTGGTTTCTATGTATTTCTATGAAATTCCCTCCGTAGCTCGCGACACTGTCGTCTTCATAGAAATACATAGAAACCAGTAATGTTGCGGCGACACTGTCGCCTGCTGCTGCTGCCTGCGGTCGGCTGCGAACTTGTACCTTAAATTTAGTACACAAGTATCAACCACCTAAGCATATAATGATTACATGAGATTTACTGACACCCATTAAGGTATGAAGAACACTTAGTGATTTATCAAACTTAGTATTTATGTTATACAACGCTCTTTGTATAAAAAGCCAAACAATATATGATTCTTCAGAGTATTCTGCTCCTGTTGCTTGTATAACCTTAAATGCCACATCCACTCCTTGCAGTAAGAAATATACTTTTTCACGACACTGCTCGAAAATGTGGTTATAGATTACCTGAATCCAGTACACAAAACTGCTTATATATGTTCATTTGTAAACTGTATATCTATGTTAGCTCCCAACACGACAACAATGTTGGACCTTACGGTAACAGTTCGTATCTACACTTGAATTTCATAGTAAGATACGACTTTTTAGAAAATATTTCAGACTAATTTTCTCGGCCGGCTTAAACGACAATTTAACCAATCAAAGCTTAATCGTCTGCTGCATGTCAAATTAAATTGACCAATGAGAATGCGTCATTTAAGAGGTGTATTTTTTTCTTAAACTTATAAATACCCACAAACGAGTTTATTTTCTTAAGTAAGATAATACTCCTCAGGTTTACTTCTTTATAAGTTTTTGTTAAAATAGGTTTTACTCTGAAAATCATGAACATTTATATTTTAAAATTAGTTACGGGGCGTAAAACAATTTCCTAATTTCTACAATTACTAATTTTTCAACAAATAAACAGTTTTCAACAAATAAACACTTTTAATTACCTATATAAATATTGAGTTCATATTTTTTTTATTTGGCTGAAAAGCTATGACTCTACGCTACGGGGCAGCCGGCCATATTAAAAAAAAAAAACAAAATGTATTGTTTAGTAAATATTAAAATTGGTTTTGTAATGTGATAATGTGATTAATTTAATAATGTTCACATTGACTCACGAAATGAATAATATTAGGAACGTATGTTAATATTGCGTACCGTTACAATGACCCTTCAGTGTATAATGTTCCGTAGGGTTGTTTACCTGAGTGTAACCTAGGCGAAATGTTTAAATGTCTTAATTAAGTTGAAAGTGAGGTAAGTTTGAATATTTTTGTTATTTCTTCATAACTGGGTTGAAAATCGTCTTTATGTCGTTTGAATCTGGGGGCACGATCAGCTTTATGTAGGTATATAATAGCCCTGATTTTTTCAACAATGAGACTGCAACAAGGCGCCGAATTTAATGACCAATATGAAAAACTCGTATTATAATATATTTCCTCGTGTCGTGAAAAGCACTATGTTTAGTCTCGGCTGAAAGTACAATAGATGAACTCGTACTATCGAAGGCCTCCCCTGCGGGTCGGCCTTCGAAATTTACTCGTTCATCTATTGCTTACTTTTCAGCCTCTACAACAATGTACTATATAAACAATCTGCCCAACAATGACATAAATATTTGTTACATCACTAACCGTGCCTGTATAGATTACCAAGGGCTGAAATGTTCGTCCAAGTTTAGCCAATTTTGTTCTTCTAGCCGATATTGTTTTTTGTAAATCACTAATATCAGCTATTTTCAACAAGAATCCATCCGTTATTTCACTGCGTGATGGCTTCCATGACGCGTTCCCTTTTTTTTTGACAGAATTGAAGGTACCAAGTAGGGTAGCAGTAACAGCGCAGCATTAGTTTTTGACTCTGGTTTACTATCTGAAAAAGAAAGGAGCAGATAAGCAAAACGTCCTATTTGTAGAACTTCTGGATGGAAATTGGTTTGGTTGTAATTATTAAATATCCAGATGGGAACATCCAAACATTTAAATTACTTATCTTAAGATATATTAAGATATACGGTCATACATTGCAAACAGCTGCAATGCAGTAAGTCAGCAATTGAACTCTCCAATTCACACCTAACTTGTACATGTCTGACCATAAATCCCGACCAAGCATAGGTGAGAACCATAAATAAAAATGAATTGACTTACCACTTATGGAATCAATACAGTTCTGTATCGCTTGTTTGACGTCCTTGTTTTTCAACTGTGTTAACTTGGATTTAGCCAATCTGACAATGCTGTTTTGGTAGATGATAATATTTGAATACAAGAAGTCCATGTTGTATTAAAATCTTGCAGCAGCTGTAATTAAACACGTTAATTACAAAAAAAAACATGGTCTCGTGGACTACGGAGGACTATTAATATTAGTGTAATATACAGTGTTTGCATAACGATTCAAGAACCACAGGAGGTGATACACTGAAGTATTAGGAAAAGTTTGAACCCTAAATGTCTGAGTAAAATGTGTGTTTATTTCTAAATAGTACCAAAAATACATTTTTGTATGAAGGCGATAATAATCATGTATGTAATAGAATAAAAGTCTGTTATTCTAGTACATACATGATAATATGACTATTATTCTAGTACAGTCGCCATCAGACATATCGTAGCATGTAAGGTATTCATAAATATCTGAACACGACTCTTATTGACTGGGCGTTACAGTACATGTTCACATATTTATGAACGCCTTATATGCTGCGATATATCTGATGGCGACTGTACATACATGAAATGAGATTAACGCAGGTGCAAAATACTGATTTTATTGCTGACAGTGTCGGGACCCTATTAATCACGGCGGGTTTCACTTCATGAAGCCTTTTTGGCTGTATTAGATTGACTTTTTAAGATTTTAATGGTGTTATAAATTTATTATTCCTTTTTGAAGTGACTCCCGTCGTGATTCCTAACACGAAACTATTATGAGTTTAAGGAACATAACATCAATATTTCATTACATGTTTGAGAAAAGTTTGTTTTTGTTTTAAGGAGAATCAATTTAAGATACTTACCAGACGATAACCGTCAGGTTGCTTGAGAGCTGGATACAAGTTCAAATAATCTTCTACAGTCCCAGATTTAGATCGTAATGTCGCCAATCTTACATTTATGGTAGCTTCCCAATTAGTTTCCACTAAGTGCCATGGATCCACGGAGTTTCTTAACCAATGTAGCTTTTCTTCTACCTCTGATTCATCTGCTATAAATACAATACTCGTATGAAAATGAAATATAATTTGGGTGCGGTTCAAGTTGCATAAAATTTTTTAGCATATTTTCATTTAACTACTTTCAAAATTAATAATAAACACATTGCATAAAAAAAAATCATAATTTTGTCAACCATAATATTTAAACATCATAACCATTAATAATCATAATAACATTAGTTATAATGTTCATAAGTCATAATGTCACTTGGTATAACATGCATTCAGAATATTTATTACAACTCATAAAAACACCTAAAATAATTATCAAGTTGCATAAATATCATATCAAATAAGTCCTAAAAAAAAAGAATAAAAAGTTGTTACCTACCTACTGAAATACCTACATACTAAAAAAAAGCATGAATGCAGTTTTTATTAAATCTAAAAACGCTATGGTTCCTTAGAACAGATTTCCCTATCTCTCATAGTTTTTGACTTCTCCCTACTGAACCATTTGGATTGATCAGCCTGTATAGTAACTTACAGAATTGGCGCCTGCAGAATTGGTTTCGCGCAAGTCTGATGTCTGCTACATTTTCGTCAAAATTCGTGATATTTTGTTTTGCGGCATCACCTGCATGAGTAACTTCAACAGGTTCAGAGACGTCCTGCAAATAAATTTTAAATAATCACTATTTTTCTGCTTTGCCCTAAGGTTGACTGGTAGAGAATGCCTCATGGCATTAAGTTCGCGTTTTGTACGATAAGTTTTCTTTCGTGCGATAAAGATTAAATAAATTAGAATAGTGAAAAGATGGTTAATCACGCTAAGTTACAGTGAAACTGAAGACATTATTAAAGCTACTAAGATAAAATAAACCCCAGCGAGTAATCGAATAATAAGTACCCACAGTCACCCTCACACATCAAATCATATAGTTAATCAACTTAAGATTGCTTTTAAAGCGAGCCCTGTCGCCTGCAAGTGGTATCAATTGTTTGATGTCTCCATCATCTATAATTCTAAGGCAACCTGCATCCACTTTCTGATCTAAAACATTTTAAGACACTCATCTAATGTACTAATTAAATGCATACAAAATAGAAATACAGTTAAATTTCTAAAATTCTAAGGTGATAGTTGTTTTAACTTACTAGTAAAAACGTCTATGTATTCTGCCAGGCCCCATTGTTTCAGTAAATCGCTCATGTAATCATAATCGTCACTCATTGTGAAACCTGAAAAATGCATTTCGGATTAGTAGGGACTTACAGTTTCACACAGATTGAGACGATCAACTGAAAAATGCTTAAATAAATAGGATCACTTTATCTATTACAGAGTTCCTAGGAACACCTTCCGGCTCCATCACAGCCCCATGGTATCTCCAGATTACTCCAGAAAAAAGTTCCTAATGTAAGAAGCACTAAAAAAAGTGGCCTTGTATATTTTTTTCTTTTTGTTGTATTTCGTTTGTGATGCCCTACTTATTATACTCTGAATAAAAATACATTAAAATATTGGGTCAAATTTAAAATAATAAAATCAGACTTCATAACGTTCATTTAATATGGGCATTTCTATACTAACTTAAAAATAGATCCGGAGGCAAAAGATCAACATCAATTACAATGCAATTTTGGTATTTAGTTTATATTATTATGAGTTACATATTTTTGCTATGCCTAACTAACCCACCCTAATAAATATGGTAATTGGGGTATTTTATGATCATCTACGTTTGTCCCCCTACCCTAATAAAACATACCTATTGCTCGCTGCAATCTTAAAGCATAAGACTTATGTTATGATATTACCATATACCGCTGTTCAGCTTCTAACTTCTCAAAAGTATTAAACAGGTAGTGAGGCCGTAACGTTTACGTGGAATGCTCCAATTGTGTTTCTTGAAATATCTATAGGTAGGTAAGCAAACCGTTGTCTAATGTAAAACGTTCTAAACGTAATCCAAGTATATATCTTGTGTTGTGTTAGTATATAGTTCGGTTAACTTTTATAGTTAATTATGAATTGTAGTTAATTCGGCTAAGTAAATAACCATATTTTAACACAGTGCAGAGATAGAAAACTGTATACAAAAATGGATTGTATAGATTTCCTAGAAATGTAATGCCTATTAGTTTATTTTTGCTAGTTATCATTATGCAGTATTTTTTTTATTAACTTCATGGAAATAAAATCATTACTTGTCATTACGATCATAAAATTCATAACATAACGCATTTATTTGCTTAAATAAATAAAAGTTGTTTTTGCAACAAGCCCGTCTTTCCTTGTATACCTACCTCATACCTAATTATAATTTTTTTAAATAATAATCAACAAAAGTTGATTAAAGGAAAATAAAAAAAAAGCAAAAACTTCTTCCTGGTTGAAGGTTCCAACAAGCGACCATCTACATCAGAGGCTAGTTGACTATCCACTAGACCAACACGCCTTCTACGCTACCGATCAAAAAAAATTAACCCTTTGATGTCATTACTAGAGGGGGTTCCTTTTCTCTGACGCTGACTGTACCATATTATTGTATTGTCATCAAAGTTAAGTGGACATCAAAATTTCAGTGGGTCAAATTTAACTTGCAAGATTTGATGACAAACGGGACAGATGAAACTACATAAATAAAATATTGTAAAATAGTTAAAAATTCTACTAACCTTTTTTTGTTTAACTACAGCTGAGCGTAGAGCGTACATCCGCTATAATTATATAGGTAACTGCCTGGCTCTGTGGAAGGGATTAAACCATCAAATTATGCTATACCTACAGTAGGAACAATACGTAATACGTAATAGCGCCATTTTACATAACAAGTTGGCTTCTTGAAAAATGTTACTATTTCAACCAGGACTTTCTAAATGAAGAAAATGACAATTTAATATTCAAAAATATACATTTTTTAAGTACTGTTGATATAATATTAATAATAAATCGACATTTAAAATAGCATTGTGCCTAGTGACAAACTTTTGTAGGTTAGCTTAGGTACGGTATGAGCGGACTTTTTTAGGATGTACAGGGAACTTCCTATGTATTATGAACATGCATTGTATACCTACTTGCAATAAAAGTCTTTATCTTTAGACGATTTAATGTTTCGTGTTGATTCATACCTGAAAAAGCCATCATGGCGTGTCTACATTAAATAATAATACGTCCTATATTACTCACCTTTAATGTCTGCTGTCTGTTACAAAATATCACTTTTTACCACGTACATGAACCTTGTATACACTGCAGTCACTTTTAAATTGGATTATATGTATAAATCACATGCAGTAGGTACTCACACGCCGTAATACCAGACACAATTGACAAGACAAGTCGTTGCTCGTTGCTAATGGTAATGGCTGACTAGCTGTGTTGCCAGAGACATTGTGTCATAAGCTACGCTTCGTTTCTCAAAAAGTTACCTCGCTTTGTTTTGAAATGGCTGAAATTTAACTTTTTTGGAGTTCAAGATACAGTGGACGGAAACTAAATTTGTACCATACCAGTTAACGCTGACCCCTTTTTTGAGTAAATTCGTCATTTTTAGGGTTCCGTAGTCAACTATGAACCCTTATAGTTTCGCCATGTCCGTCTGTCCGTCTGTCTGTCCGACCGAGGCTTAGCTCCGTGATCATTAGTACCTATTAGGAAGCTGAAATTTGGTATGAGTCATCACGCCGACAAAACGGTAAAATAAAAATTTTTTTTTCGGGTGCACCTAAAGTGGGGGAGATTTTTTTTTTTCATTCCAACACCCTGATTGTCCCTTAATATTTATTTATTTATTTATTATTTTTTGATAGTCAGCAGTTTTGTAAATATTCGCTCAGGTTAAATGAAGCCTTATAAGTACTTTCAATGAAAACTACCTAGGTATATGTATTTAATAAAATCGGTCGAGCCGTTTTTGAGTTATCGCAAAAATTCATAATTTTCTTTAAAAAGACGTAAGTGCCGCTCGGTGTCCTTATACTTCGAACGTCACATTGTATTATTTAAGTGCCATACTGTATTAAAACATTCCTCTCGATCGATCTGGCGCGTATAATCGATAACTTCCAGAAGGTAGGTAATTAGTAATTACAGTTACTTAGGAGTTTACCTTTTTGTGAAGGATGGGCAATTACGGAACCCTACACTGAGCGGGCCCGACATGCTCTTGGCCGGTTTTTACGTTTTAAACCCCCATATCTCCGCCATTTCTTAAAATTTCGCAAAACTGACTCGGAATCGGTTGAGAAATGCGAGCTCTAGGCGAGAACAGCTGGAAATCCAAACATTACTGGACATCCGGAATTCGGACATCGAGACAAACAATTTTTCGTCTAAGCTGAAGCATTGACGCTTCGCTCGCTCGGTCGATTAACCTTTTGAACGCCAAAGACTGCTGTTGCCCGTCATCGAAATTTGGTGCTACGGACGCCAATGACGGCAACAGACGTACACAAATTTCAATGATCAAAAACTTTGTAATTCAAACCGCTACAAGTACTGTTGATTTAGAGCATTTCGTTTTTTTTTTTGCGGTGGCGTCCGAGGCACGATTTTCCGTCGGCGAGCTCGGCGGTCAAAGGGTTAAAATTGTTAACAAACAAAAAACCTTGAGGTTAAAAAAGTTACGAAATTATTATACTAAATACTATTATTTTAATCTGGCGACACTGAAGCGCGTCTGTCGCATTTTAACATTAGAACGTTCATTCAACAAGTTGCGTTATGCTAGCTTGTTGATGGAACCAGATAGAATTTGAAGCGTCGTCACGTGACCTTCATACCTGATACCAGTGCTGCTATACGTATACCTACGGATATTATTTTAACATTGCGTTTGAATAAAAAGCGACCTTATAGTGTAAGTCATAATGGGTCAATTTGCAATACACTGTCTGTACCTGGATTGGTATCGTCGAAATTGGAACACTTATGAATATATTTTAATTTTTCTTTATTAACCATGTAGAAAATAAGGAATCATTCTGACTGGTAGAATGAAGTCGAAAAGATGAATGAGTATGATGGTATTGATGGCGCATGGCGCATACGCTTAGCGTAAGTGTATTTTTTGGAAATTTGAGACATTACTATAAAATATATCTAGCTTATTAAAAATGACCTTCTTGCCCGCCTCCTCTTCGATAATCGATACCTACACGCGGCAGCGCGTCAAGCCAAGTTCAAGAAAACCGGCCAGGTGCGAGTCGGCTTCGCGCACCTAGAGGTTTCCGTATCATCGTACAAGATTTAATACTATGAACACTAAAAATCACTTTTTCTCAAACATGCAATGAAATATTGTCTTTACGTTCCTTAAAATAGGCTCGGAAGTATCGCTTTTTGGGCGCGAGTTGTTGCGCGAGAGAGGACTGTAAAGGGATTTCATACTGCTTTTCAGGCCTAGGCCTGCAAAGTAACTTTTTTTTTGGTTTCAACAACAAGGTCATTCACACAGCTGGCTGGTTTGACAAAAAGCAGGTTTTGTTTTTAAAGGTTGGTTGTTAGACACTTGTGGAAAAAAAAATTCAAGATGGCGATTTTTTTTTTTCAAATTGGTGCTAGGCGGCTAAAACTCGGTATCGGGGGGCTCTCGGGGCTCAAAAATATGAATCTGAAATCTTGTCCAAAAATTCGGTCAAATTCGGAAAATATCGAAAAAAAACGATTTTTTTTCTCAAAATTTCAAATTGGTGCTAGGCGGCTAAAACTCGGTATCGGGGGGCTCTCGGGGCTCAAAAATATGAATCTGAAATCTTGTCCGAAAATTCGGTCAAATTCGGAAAATATCGAAAAAAAAACGATTCAAAATTTCTAAATTGGGGCTAGGCGGCTAAAACTCGGTATCGGGGGGCTCTCGGGGCTCAAAAATATGAATCTGAAATCTTGTCCGAAAATTCGGTCAAATTCGGAAAATATCGAAAAAAAACGATTTTTTTTCTCAAAATTTCAAATTGGTGCTAGGCGGCTAAAACTCGGTATCGGGGGCTCTCGGGGCTCAAAAATATGAATCTGAAATCTTGTTCGAAAATTCGGTCAAATTCGGAAAATATCGAAAAAGAACGATTCAAAATTTCTAAATTGGTGCTAGGCGGCTAAAACTCGGTATCGGGGGGCTCTTGGGCCTCAAAAATATGAATCTGAAATCTTGTCCGAAAATTCGGTCAAATTTGGAAAATATCGAAAAAAAACATTATTTTTTTTCAAAATTTCAAATTGGTGTTAGGCGGCTAAAACTCGGTATCGGGGGGCTCTCGGGGCTCAAAAATATGAATCTGAAATCTTGTCCGAAAATTCGGTCAAATTCGGAAAATATCGAAAAATAACGACAATCTATAGATTGTCGGAAGGGCCTCTTTGCTCTGCTTGCAGGTACCTAAGTTAGACCAGTATAGTTGCTGTTCTACCTTCGTGTTCATGAACGCACTGTGTTGCGCAGCCAGGCGAATGGTAGAGGTATGATTGGTTCGGGTCCCTCTGCTACCATCTCCGAACCTCCTCTCGCCAGTTCGTCAGCTGCGTCGTTCCCGCGCGAGTTGCTGTGTCCTTTGATCCACTCACAGGGATTGCGATATAACCGAATTTAACGCACAGCACAGTTTAAAAAAATGGTCTGCTTTTGATAAATCACAAGTACCTATAGCTGTCTGCCTCTTCGAATTCCTTCGTTTGGAGGATGATTGTGACCATCAGTATAAATGGCAGACATGATCAAATGATTTAGCAAACCCTTTTTTAACATTTTTAAAGCGCTGTCAATTGCGCTCTGTCATGGTCAAGTACAATCATCGATATTAACAGAGCTACTGATGAATACCAAAATTTTGGCCCCCAGCTCTCTAACTCAAGTGTTATGCCTCTGGTCGGGAATAGAATAGAATATTTCTTTATTGTGCATAAAATGTGGTACAACAGATGGTATAATATTTATAAAGTTCACACATTTTACCAGTATCTGGCATGCATCAAAATATGGACAAGGTTACAACTTTAAATGTTGCACAATAGGACCAAATACCCAAACTGGTTTACCTTTAACTTGATTCCGAATATAAGTACCTATAATCAAGTTTTGATTTGATGAAAAAAAATTGATTCAAATAAACTACTTACTTTTTCTCTATGACTTTATCAGAAAATGCCGAAAAAGTGAAAATATAGCCAATACGAACTTGGATCCCTTTTTTCACATTTATGTTTTTCGTGGGATGATATATTAAACTTAAACTTTAACTTAGATAACTTATTGCTTACATGGTGTTATGAATTTGAATGTAATTTGGATGGTTAATGTATGGGATTTCATGTTTACTACGGATAATGAACCCATAAATACCAGTCAGTACTCTTGTAGATCCTATAGTAGGAATGTAAAATCGAAATGAGCAATGTTCTTATAATAGGGTATGTTGTTACTTTCAACAAGTACATACTGAGAGCAATGTTAATTTAACAATTATGGGAATATCAATTTTAAATGACGCCTCGTTATTTCAACTGTTGTAACGTTTTTTCTACAAGACACCATTTAACAAGGTACATAATGTGGTTTTAACAAGTTTTACTGTTAAAACAACCAAACCTCCTTATTGATTTAACAAGACGCCAACTTGTTACTGCTACAAGTTTGTATTTTATGTTGATACTTCAACAAGTACAAACTGTTGATCATATACTGTTGATTCTACTAAATCAGCAATGTCAATTTTAAATGACGCCATGTTATTTCAACCGCTGTAACGTTGTTTCAACAAGATATCATTTAACAAGATGCACCATGTAGTTTCAACAAGTTATACTGTTAAAACAACCTAACAGTCATTATTGATTTAACAAGACGCCAACTTGTTACTGCTACAAGTTTGTGTTTTATGTTGTTACTTCAACAAGTACAAATTGTTGACCATATATTGTTAATTTTACTAAATCGGGAATGTCAGTTTTAAATGCAGTCATGTTATTTCAACCGTTGTAACGTTGTTTCTACAAGATACCATTTAACAAGGTACGTAATGTGGTTTTAACAAGTTATACTGTTAAAACAACCAAAGGTCCTTATTGATTTAACAAGACGCCAACTTGTTACTGCTACAAATTTGTGTTTTATGTTGTTACTTCAACAAGTACAAATTGTTGACCATATATTGTTGATTTTACTAAATCGGGAATGTCAGTTTTAAATGACGTCATGTTATTTCAATTGTTGTAACGTTGTTTCTACAAGACACCATTTAACAAGGTACGTAATGTGGTTTTAACAAGTTATACTGTTAAAACAACCAAACGTCCTTATTGATTTAACAAGACGCCAACTTGTTACTGCTACAAGTTTGTGTTTTATGTTGTTACTTCAACAAGTACAAATTGTTGACCATATATTGTTGATTTTACAAAATCGGGAATGTCAGTTTTAAATGACGTCATGTTATTTCAATTGTTGTAACGTTGTTTCTACAAGACACCATTTAACAAGGTACGTAATGTGGTTTTAACAAGTTATACTGTTAAAACAACCAAACGTCCTTATTGATTTAACAAGACTCCAACTTGTTATTGCTACAAGTTTGTGTTTTATGTTGTTACTTCAACAAGTACAAACTGTTGACCATATATTGTTGATTTTACTAAATCGGCAATGTCAATTTTAAATGACGCCATGTTATTTCAACCGCTGTAACGTTGTTTCAACAAGATATCATTTAACAAGATACACCATGTAGTTTCAACAAGTTATACTGTTAAAACAACCAAACAGGCATGTTGATTTCACGTGATACCAAGTTGTAGCTGTTACAAGTTCATGTTTTAGTTGAAGCTACAAGTCGATCTTGTTAAATCATCATGAAGCAGGTTGTTTTAAACAAATTTTTGGTTGTTTCAACTAAATACCCGTTAACAAGTTTCATCTTGTTCTTTGTACAAGATCGACTTGTAATGTTAACATTGCGTTTGTTTCCATTAACAAAAATACTGTTATTTCAAACAGAAAACCACTTAACAAGTCGAACTTGTTGAAATTACTAACCCGATTTCTCTCAGTGTGAAAATCCGCAAAATGGCGTGGGTTGCAAAACGCCTTGCAGGGCTTTACTCCCACACAAAGTCCGACTCACTTGTACGTAGCACACAAGATGGATAGGAGCTTATACTTACACCCCTTATACGGCTTATTTCAGCTGTGTAAGGGCTGTTTAAGCTCTTATACGGCATGTACTTGAGTAGTGAGGTCTAACCGGCCCTGATAGAGTTCAAGTCATGTAAAAAAAAGTCTGCATCTTCACGCTTAAACCACAGAATTTGGCATAAAGATATTTTGAGTTTCGTGGCGGACGTGGGATATGTTTTAACAAGAAAATCATCCTTTAAGGGGATGACAAGCGAAGTAGAAATTACCATGGCAATGCGATAACTTGTGGGTTTCAGTTTTATGCTCTAATTTAATGTTTGCTGCTCAATATCATTTACGCGTCTTATTAATCCCTTATTAACGCATACGCGGACTATGCCACGGGCTGCTAGTTAGTGACCTAATAAATTACTTGGCAAAGTGTTAATGACAACCGAAAATTAGTTCGTCCCAGCAGCGTGAATGTCAACACTTCTTCAATGACATTTTAGCGTAATGCCTGTATTGCACGTAAATATTAAATTAAGGCTTGTGGAACATTTCTCAAACAGGGTTAGGATTTTATACCGGGTGGGGCCAGTGTCAATAAATCAAATCAATAAATGAAAAGATAGATTAGTGAAACAAAGTGAACAACATTAGATACTTAGCGAATTTGAAAACTAACTTGCAAAGAAGCAATGTATCGCGAAATATTTAACATTTAGTGGCGTGACGGAATTATAAATTTATAACAAAAGATAAACTAACATAATAAATAGGACGATGGATTTAATGAAGTTCTCATAAAGACCGTCTTTTTTAGTTCCGTAAAAATATAGACCCTAATAATGGCGAACAAGGACATTCATGTGTAATTTAAATAATCCTAGCGTTTCACAGTACTACAACTTATGGTAGGTACCTACTACATACCTATACATATTAAAGTAAATATATTCATTTAACATTTTAATAATCCTTCCTCCCTTATTGAATTGAATTGAATTTCTATCGTTAAGTAAACTTATATATTTAGAAACACCTACTTTTCTCTCATAAACCCGATCGGACAGTAAAGACGGCGAAAACACGACACAGTTTATGTTCACTGGTCGTTAATAGTGTAACCTACATGTGAGACTGCATTTTGCTATGTAATATCAATTATCGGTGTAAACGTGGCTTTCATTTTCTAATCCAGCGGTTCTAATTTATTTCAACATGGAACCTTTGACTCACGTGTTTCACAGAACCCCAAAACAGATGAAACAAATTTTATACTAACTATTTATTTATGCTAACTATTATTATATAGGGTGACTACAAATTGGTAATACAAAACAATGCAATAGAACAATACTTTATTGCACACCAATAAAAGTTTCCGAAAGGAAACAAGACGAATACAATTACTAAGTATTTATTAAAAAAAAATACAAACCCGTCTTGTCTCTAATAACTGTTGCAGACAAGGTTTTTGAAAAACGTTTAACTTTATTTTATTTCAATACGAAAGTTCTTAGTTAAATCGTCTCATACTACTTTCTTGGAAAACTTGTTACGTTAATATTAGTTTGACAACGCCTTTTAGGGCTTCTGAAACAACTCACGGAGCGCCAGGACTCCGTAGCACACTTTGAGAAGCACTGTTGTGAGCTAATTAGGTTCTTCATACAATACAAGTGACTTATTTGCTGTGGCAACATAGTATCTTGCATCTTGCTACGTGTATGTACTAAGTTATTTGATTGCAATTGTGTTAGTATAAATACTCGGATTTTCCCGTTGCAGAAAATGCTGTCTAGGCCTGCAGTTCAGAACTTAACCGTACTTACTAACGTTAAAGTTCGATTTTAAAGTGACTTTTACTTGTATATCCTTAATTCAACTAAAAGGTAAAGTATGCTCCACATTTTCCTGTACTTTTACATAAAGTACTAGTTTTTGTCGTGCGATAAACATTGTCTATCCTTCTTCATTCTAGACCGCTCGAGAAAGCCGGATGGCTTTGTAGCGCGATTAGCGAAACTTGCGGCTACTTATGGTATTTCGATTGGGCCAAAAGAACGGGTAGGATTTGATAAGCATATGTGCTAAATAACGTGATGAGACTACCGACTGACTACGGGCTGTATATGTTCGTATGTCAGGTGTATACTGTACAAACGCCATATGTACTTAGGCAGAGTAGGTAGATTTAGACTTGTAAAAGTGCTTGTTATTGATACAACTTTTACAAGCAGTGACAACTTGAGGTACAATTATTATTATTCAAAATTACTTCCATTACAGTAATACACTACAAATTACTTAGTATAATAATTCTAATTATAGCTGGAACATGTTATATTGCATTGTTTTGCGGAAAAGATGAACGTTAGACGACATGACTTCATGAGATATGTACTCATCTTTACTTTATCCAAGCTCAGTTGCACTGTACGTTAGTTTTTATACATATCACCAATCACCAATGCTGACAATGTACCTATTTACTATACATTGTCAGAATATTGTTAAATAGTTAAACAAATAAATTATCAAGTTCTGAGCAATAAATTCATAACATAACAGCGCTTGTTGTAACTGTATTTATAAATAACGGTTATGACGTAAAATCAATGATAGAACCAAATGCACTGAACTTTATTTTTCATTTCTGAGTCAACCAACCATATTACTTTAAATAATAAATACGATACGTAAAAAAACAGTAACATGTGACGTCACTCAATAATAGTTAACAACGCGTTTAAAAGCGCTATATAAAATCGTCGTTACACAGTTTTAAGAGGTTTCACCTATAAGTAAGGTAACAGCAAAGTTTACTACCGACAGTGAGCGTTATAAATGTCTAGTCTTAATACTTTATCACTTAAACCTCTTTTGATAATGGTACCGGCAATGTTAAAACGACAAATTACGCAGACATTTATGCTATTATTTTGCGGTCAGTAGTTCAGCTCAGACAAACATGGGCTAAAACTAATTCGGCTGTCCCAGCATCTGACCTATCCTATGTGGGTCAATATCCTGTTAGATTTATATGCCATGGTAAACGATTTTATGCCCCAGAGCCCACGACATCGGTTCAAGGCCTTGGATTTATGGTGCCATGACACATGGCATTTGTGGACACAATACCGTGCACCTAAATAACCTATTTGATGGGAACACAATGTAATAAAGGTACACTTTACCTACAACTATATATAGGGACACAATGTAATGATGGTTTACAATGTTGGGTGATAGAATAGCCACACGTTTGTGTTGGAAGGACTGTCGGTCATTTAAGGACACAGTGACATCTGTTGAATCATGAGACACAAGTTCACATTGTTTTTTTTTTTACAAACGACCTTTCAAAATTACAGTTTATTTATCGTCTCTTCTCTCTGTTGCCCGATGTTGCTAAGCAGAGTTTTCGAACGGTTTTGAAACCTTTTAAAAAGTTTAAAAGGTCTCCCTAATTCTGATATTATTGAGAGAGCGCATTTTGCTTAGATCACTGACTTTGTGTGTGATATAAATGTGAAACTTGAAATGAAATATAAAAAAACATTTGATACTACCCATCGAGTCGCTATGACTTTAGTGCCAAAAAATGAACAACAAATTGTGTCTGCTGATTCTACCTCAATAGCGCTAGCAAAAAAAAAGTCTTCCATAGTTGCTCAAAAAAGTTATGAATTCAATGAGAGAAATTCAAACGCACTCATTGCTACAAATCAAAATTTCTACCGCAATCGAAGCGAAGTCAAAGAAAGCAGCGTCATAACCTGTTATATATGTCTCAAGCCGGACTTTCCCGACCGTGACGTCATCATATCACATGCCCGGTTGGGATAAAAGCTCCATTATAAGCATACTTGTATCTTAGGCTGCGTTTCCACCTGTGCATATCCGCGGGTTTTATATCCGCGGGTTCGTGGGTCTTCTACCCCCCCCGCACGTAAGGACAAATGCAGTTGGAGGCAAAATTGTCTACTGCCCACTCAAGGGAGGAAAAAAAAAAAAAAAAAAATCCACCTGTGCAAGGACATGTAGCGAGAGAATCAGTTGCGCTGAGCGAGGATAAGTAAATGAAGTTATCCCATTTTGACGACGCGTTTGGCTCGGTTTGTAGACACCTGCCTACTGAGTCGGAGGTCCCGGGTTCGAATCCCGGCCGGGGCAAATATTTGTGCAAATATTTGTTCTTGGGTCATGGATGTTATCTATATATGTATTTATATATTATGTATATCGTCGTCTAGTACCCATAGTACAAGCTTTGCTTAGTTTGGGACTAGGTCGATTTGTGTATGATTGTCCGGTGTCCCTTAATATTTTTTATTTTTTTTTATTTATAGGTTAACAAAAACATATCCCTCGCTACGTATCCTCGCAAATCTGTGGTGGAAACGCAGCCTTATACGGGAGTAGCGTTCTTGGACAAAGCTTAAAACAGTTTTGTCCAAATCGCAGAAGATTTGGCATACTATTTTCAAGAACGGCATCTCTGGCAAAACTGGTGTGGCAAGCGACTCTTTATCGCGCGACAAATATTGTCAGTTCGTTCCTTTAAATCGTGCGATAGAATTGGTGATATATTTGTCGTATAACAAGCGAAGTTGCAGCTTGAGGTTGCTGCCGTCGGTCGGTCGGTTGGTCCCTGCAGTTAATGACGCTTAAGTTCGAATTAAATTGGCATTAATATATATACTTACAGAAATTAGATTTATTCAAATTTTATAATTGTAACTGATACTTACAAGTTGTTATTAAAGAAAAATAGATCACATGGCTAAAGTAGACTTACTCCTCCGTTTTGTAATTGTTGAGGTTTTATATTAGTTTTTATATTGTCTATGTTTATTTGCCCATTTTTTAAGTACTATTGTTTTAAAAGAGTTGTCAATATATTTCAGTGTCAAGCTGATGTGTTTTTATCCTCGCTCATAGTAGTTATCGAAGATTCCCGTACAGTAATTTTGATATTATTTAAAATGAAATGTGAACTACTTTTACATATTCACAAGCAATTTAAATAGTTAGTATAGTTACTATGAAAAACTAACTCCTTTAACGTACGTTTATGTACGTTTGAACTACGGTGATTTGTGTAAGATTGTCCCTTAATATTTATTTGTTTATCAAAATAACCCATAAAACGAAATCATAAGATTTGCACCCGTATATATCTCTCTTATTGAGATTATGAAATATAAGTTGTAATTATTATAACACGTAGGTAAGTAGGGATGGGGATGTTCCATGTTTTTAGTTATCAACCTTAAAAATATTGAATGAATGATGACGCATTGATGACGCAAAAGGGAACTTTTTGTCGGGTTTCTCGTTTGGAAAAAGTACAATCTTCATGACTCAAACTTTATGAACGTTACATTGCGCAAAAACCGCAAGGTTGGTACAAACATTGAACAGAAAGAATTATCTAATAACGCATAATTGCGATGCCTATTTCGAACATCCCCGTATAAGCCAACCTGTCTCGGTATCTGTATGAGCGAAAAAATAGCTTAATAATGCTTACTCCCTAAAGACACTTAAGTATGTATCTTTATTTTTCTTTTAGCCCTTCTAATTTACATTCGCATTACCCGTAATGCTCCCTTCTCGGCATCAATTCAGAGTAATGGCTAGGAATTTGATCCGTCTCGATTACAGGAGGGAAATCATGAGGCGATTGTATCGGCCGACCTCCATCTATGAGTGACTTGCACTTCGGCGTTCCTTGTTGCATAGTTATTTTAGGTCTTTGGATAGCATTTGAACAGTGGTACCAAATAGGTCAGTGTAGATGAGTTTACATTTATCTTAAACTGAGAAATAAATAAGACTAAGAGCGCTATAAATAACACCATTTTAGGTAGGCAGTCATTACTGTACGTATAAGTCGAAAAACATATCAGTAAAACTTATATAGAGTACAGTTAGTTTCAAAATACAATAAGACTTATACTTATTGGGTCTTTTGAACACGCGACTGAACCTAACCTTACCCACTTTATTATATGTGTCTCTGCTTAGGTCTGTGGTTTAACGTAGATACCACGTAGATACCTAATTAGAGTGAGACTGAAACTTTACCCATTTGCACATAGATAATGCACAAATGTATAATAAATGTTAAAGAGCCAACACCAGCAATAACTACGGGTTCATTATGGCAATAGCAATTTGGTACACGCAAGTAAAAAAAAAAACTGGCGACGCCCCAGTCGTGTTTTATAACTAGATTATTTTTGTCTGCAGTTTCAAGTATGTTACGTAAATCCATTTGTATATGAAGTATAGATTTTTTTTAAGAAAGTGAATAATCGCGAATGAAATTAAATACTTAATCAATTTATTATTACCTATTTTTTGTAGTAAATCACGCGAAACATAACCGTGTCAAATGACGCCTTTTCACACAACCATTGCAAAACCTAACCTATCATTGTTGTAGTACACAGTACACAAGTCAGACGGGTCTGCGTCTGACTCACCTCATATCGCTCCACATACCAATTATTCACTCAATTAAGACCGTATTAAAATGCTATTCAGGTAAAATCTTATTAGTGCATGTATCGTTTGTTTATCTTATATGGCACTTAAAATCGATCAAGTTAATGAATAAAAAAATATTTATCGCCAGAAGAACAGACAACTATCCTGGTACAACTACGAGTACGTCAATAATTAGAAGTATGATCAAGATAAAATTGACAAAAGTCAGTAATGCTAGGACAACACACAGTCAAGTCGCTCTAGTAGGTGTAGGTTCTTACACGATTATTGACCAATGTATATGGACTTATACGATATCCGAACTAAAATAATTAACAGATTCCAAGATAGGCATAGTCTAGTCAAGAGAGTTAATATTTATATTCTGAGATGTGCAGAGGACATTAAAAGGACATGTCAAGGCATCGCATTTTTTTTTTTTTCCTTCATGGCTTTCACTTCTTGCTGATGTTAGCAAGAGGTATTTCGCCACTGACGATTCGCATTTAGTAGAATAAAGCTAGTAATCATGTCTTTACCTAATCAAAACGTCAAGTTTTGCGTGCAGCATTAGATACAGTCTCTACTAACCCAAAACGGCCGACAATATTTCTGACAATATACCGAGTGTCTTTGAATTAACCTTACCGTTAACGAAACACCTGAACTCCAAGTAAGGTTTATACATTTCTACGGTTCTTTTTGTCGCAATCGATTCGAAATGCAGACTGACCAACATAATGAGCTGCTCTCATCAGGAGACAAAACCCGGCGTGTGCCGAAGCTGTGACAGAACTGGTTTAACAACTACCTACTTTTGTGCTGTCTGCCCGTCACCTGCACGCCACCTGCTATGCCTCAGACATGTGTATTTTTATAATATAATCTGCCATATGATGAAAATTAAGTACAAGGACTTCACATTTAGGTCGTTACACTCATTGTTATCTTTAAAATGTATAAAGATAAAGCTGTTCATAAACTTCATCTGACAGCATTCTTTACTAAGACGTAGAAATCGCGTGGAAAACGCCAAGCTTGCACCTAATTGCAAGATTTGAGCAAATAGAGAATAGGCCACGTTCTACAGGCAAACAAAATGTTGTGTCATCAGGTTATTCAAATCCGAGTCCTTCATTTTAAAAGCGAAAGGTTATTTTAATACCGCTTAATTCTTATGTTGCAATCAGTAAACAAGAGATGTATTGTTGTTCTACACCATGAAAAAATTATTTGTCTACATAATTGAAAACCGAATTTACTTTAGTTATGAGACGACGAGCGGCAACTCCAAACGAGACCTGACATAAATTAACATATATTACGTGGAACGGAACATAATATGAACCGACCAGGTGGTCGCCGTCTGTAATTTGATAACGCCGAAAAACTACATACGCTTGGGCTTCATTTTGCAAAACAAACGCATAAAACGACAGCCGAAGCTTCTCGAAGAGATTAGAAAACGACCCGTTTTGTATCTACTAAAGTTACTTCCATTTGACCGCATGTCTACCTTCTGGCGGCTGTAGGGGAATATATGTCTACTGGCGAAATGTCCCTGGGAAGAACCAGTTTCCACAGTCAATAAACACGGCGTAGCATAATAATATGAATTAATGATTATCCCTCAAACAAAACTCGTAAAATTTTCTCCTACAACACTTTTATAAATAAATAATAGATCGGTACTCCTACAGTAGGTACATCTAAACACGTGTAACACTTAACTAAATTATATAAAGCAACAAGAAGCGTCATTAAACAAAGCCTTTGCCATCTTCACAAAAACAGTTTGAATTCATCGGAACTTAAACAATGAGACGGTAAATTAGACAATTTTGTACTTCAATCTTAGTGAACGGCCAAAAAACTTCGGTATCGCCCACACTTTTTGTGCCCATTCTGAATGACCCGAGGCTCTTGATTTTTTATCAAATGGACTTAGACACCGCAAATTGTATAATAGTCGCACCAAATAAGTCCGCGCAATTACCATAGGTACTCATTACTTTTATGTTTGCTGTTATACACTAATAATCGGCTAGTACTCCAAGCCAAAAGTAGTCGGCTTTTATAATTGCGTACCATGAGGTAAACCAAATGATCATCCAACCGATTGCATTAGAACTTGAGTTATAGTATCAATGAAACGTTGAAATTGCGATAAGATAAGCAATATCGAATAACAATGATATGAAAACAGAAACAAAATATAAAGCGTAAAGAGAAAGTGGAAAGTTTTGATTAAACATTCGAAAAGATTCTAAGCCGAAATGTTTTTATGACCTTCGAACCAAAATCAACATTGTTAAGAACAATGTGATTAGTGTTTATGCAAGGAACTTCAAAGTCTGGAATGTTAAATAGTTTTGAGGATTGCCGACCAATCACATACCTAATGAGGCACGTTATTCGCTACAGTAAAAACTAAAGAATCGTGATGGTTAGAATTGAGGAAGCGATTCTTACATGTTTTGCAAACAATTGAACGATGAATTGAATGATTTTTACTCCTAATCCTAATGCAAAAGTTCGATGGGAAATTAAATTCAAATTTCTTCATTTGTGAAAATATTCTTTTTTCAAGTTGTTTACTTAACTTTGGGGGGGGGGGGGGGGTCAGATGGCGTTACGATTTGAATACGAGTTTCTTCATTAGACGTTTAGTTTTAGTACTTTGATATCGAGGTTTTTAATATTTACAATTTATAAATATTAAACCACTGATACAAAGATCAAAGAAAAATTTAAATGTGTAACCTAGTGGAAGAGACCGGGAATTGAACCCGGTACCTCTGAATTACCGGTCCAGCGTGTTAACCTTTCTGGGCTTTAGGGTGGTGCTAACGCCCAGATAACTTTCGAATTTTTCCTTATGCTTTTTGTGTCGATTTTTGCGTTGTTCCTTTGACAGCGACCTCTATGTGAATACCTCTATATTCTCTTCTCATCTTCGATCTTTGTATCAATGGTTTCATATATAAATTGTGGTATATAAAAATGAGACATTACATGTTTCATTTTATAATTTATAAATAAATAGTTATTAATGAATACCGTTGCGTCAACCCAGACGGTGGTCTTGCATATAGGTAGTCACCCGACCCAACGGCAGCATTTAACGACCTTATCTACATTCAAGGCGATGCTAGTTTGAAACTAATATAGAGTCGCTGTCCTGATTTGAATAGCTAACGCCTTTAAAACGAAATAAATAAGTTTAGCAGACAGCCACATAAATTACCACACGTAATTTGGTTGGGTAGATGAATTACACTTGTACTCATTAAATCTAGAATTTTAAATCGATTTCCGCAAGATACTATTAATAGACGAATTCTTCTAGCTAAGTTCTCTTGGATTGTACTTTTTTTTTATATATATATGTTAGTTTCCCGTTTTTGATACCTACCCAAAAGTTTCTTCGATGTGCAAAATCTTTCAATTCACTTATGATATTACTTACTACCTTTATCTAAAGCTTACGTGTTGCTTTGTCGGTGAGTCATTTTCATTTATGTTCATAAAGTCAAATGTAACAACTAAGTACATGTAATATTATAAATGTGAAAGTTTGTGAACACGTTGGATGTTTAATATGTACTTAATACCTATTTAGTAGAAAACTTTGAACACCAATAAATTATGTCATACATACGAGTATATCTAATACTTAATGTCCCATCTGTAGGAAATACTATTTATCATTGAAGACGTGTTACCTACTCGTACCTAGCCAATCGAAACACAAGAGGACATAAATCTCAGAAGATTAACTGCTCGTGCTGTGATGACGTCAGCTCTAAAACAAATACATGACGTGTTTCAATGAACTTATATTAAAAGTATATCGGGTTCTTCCCGTGCAAGCCTGATAGTTTAGATTTGTAGTTAAACAATTTAGCCTTTTGAGGGATATGCACAGTAAGTCACGACGACGGAAAGCTGTGCCTCAGACGTCATTTGCAGCCATACATACAGTGTTATGACACTACCTATCTGCTGTTGCCTGGCTGATAGTCTGGGATTCAGTATTCCGTCAACGAGCTATAAGGCTGTCAAAAGGTTAAAAATGAACGTGCCAGCAATGGACAGTAGTAGTTTAGCCAAGACATTTTTCTCCATCTTACCTAATTTGTGATTAAATATATATACATAGTCCGAATTAGGAATGTGCTAATCACCATGAATATGTACTCTTTAGTTTTATATTTGGTCATTTACACAATTGCATTTCCATCGGCTACCTTTTTATGGATCGGGTTATAAGGAATCATTGACATTAAGTATTATTGACAGTATGTTTTATTTTCACGGAAACCCTTAGTTTTTTTTTTATGAAGAAAACCTAATCTGGCTAGATTAATGAATTTTATGCGAGGAACCTTTCAAGAATCATGTCAAGAAATTAAAAATTATATGAAATGCATCACTAAGCCATTTAGCGTTTGAATAGTTATCTAAAAAAACGGACCGCGTAGGTACATGATATTTTAAAAATTATCTTGATTTTTAGAAGAAAAGAAATACAGATATTTCTGTAGATAAAGAAAAACAAAATATGTTTCCAAAACTTAAAAAAAAGTTCAAGCCTTGAAAGCCATTCCTCATTAAGTAAAATACAGTACGACACAAAAGAGTACATATTAAAAAGTGGATATACTGTAGTGTCGTCCCTTTCTAATCAATCTAAGAAAAAAGGGATGTCACTACAGTATTGCCACTTTTTAATTTCTACTCTTTTGTGTCGTACTGTAGAAGAGGGTTAAATATTTAATAGGGTGGCCATAGTTTGAAGTCGCCCGGGGAACTGCCAACCGCAGACTCGAACTAAATCCTCCGCTTCCTCTTAACCGCAAACTTCCGTCTCCCACTCCGGAACAACCTATTTATAAATCCAAGTCACTTTCATTGCATCTGATTTCATTGGCTGCGGGTAGTTGACACAAATATAGGTACTTACTCAATTGTTTATGCTTTTTAGGGTTCCGTACCCAAAGGGTAAAAACGGTACCCTATTACTGAGACTTCGCTGTCCGTCCGTCTGTCACCAGGCTGTATCTCAAGAACGGTGATAGCTAGACAGTTGAAATTTTCACAGATGATGTATTTCTATTGCCGCTATAACAACAAATACTAAAAATAAAATAAAATAAATATTTAAGGGGGGCTCCCATACAACAAACTTGTTTTATGGTACGGAACCCTTCATGCGCGAGTCGGACTCGCACTTGCTCAATTTTTGTAAATTCCTGTGTCAGGTTCTACATTTGTACCTGATAGTTAACAATACAAAATAAAATAAGTAATTGTAGTGAAAATATACCTAATTACGAAATTCCAGTTAGGTATCAAAAAGCGTAATTTTTCAGAGATCTTAAGTTATTTTGAAGACTAAATCCTAATGAAACTTTTGTGTATGATATCATGCAACCCTAATAATAATGCCTAGTATAAAAAATATCGTTTAGCGGAAAATCGGGGTGAAAATATGTCATGAAACACTGATATTTTTAAACTTCTGAGTTTTCTTTGGGTATTCTGGAAATATGTACCTACCTAGACAATTATTGTTTATAGTTATACCTACTACTTAACATTTCCAAAAATATAGAAACGCATGAAGAAAAATCACAAACAATGATAAAATATTATTAAATACAAATTGATTGACAGGGATAAATAAACAACCTTTCGTGTCTTTCAGACAACTTTTAATTACCTATTCCCCGTTTTAAGGATATAATGAATACTTCAATATTGAATACCGATTGCTTCTACAACAAAACAAACATACCTAAAATGTAAGGAAGCCAGCCTCGCATGATTTATCTCAAACAATATTAAAGTCGTAAATTTCAACGTGCGTTGATACTATAATATGCCATAAAATATCCTTTAATATTTCTTCCTACTTACGACACGGCTCCCCGCGACCAGTAAGAACCAGTATTAGTACTTACACAAGCCTAGCCACGCCTGCCCTACGCCTCAACGAATAGCTCTGTCGAATGTGCAAGCGTACTCATTTTATCTATGCGAGTACATTATCTCGATGCAAAATCGATATAGCAATTGGATCGTGTATAAGGAACATTCATTAGGCCACTGACCTCTGACATCTGTTTCATTTAACCTTTTTAGCCCTAAGCGAAAAGGGCGTGATAAACGGGTATCGTGACGATCCGATTTTGAAATATTTAGATTTTTTGGTCGAGTGTTTTTAACTATTAAGAAAAATCAGTTTACCCGTTTGAAGACTACATATTTTGATGGTTCCAAGAGTTAGTAATAATGTTGTATCACGCAGCAAATGTGCTTACCTACATTAAATAGTTTGTCTATACATGTGATTAATAACTGGTTCTGTTGTTGCAGGTTGCAATAAAGAAGTTGCCGCTTGGCTGAACAAGGTCAAAGGTGCGTAACGTTTTTTTGCATATTATGTCTCTTTATATTGAATACTCACTTAAATATATATCCAAATCCAATTTGATATCTGTACCTATATCAGTAAATTCATACGGCTACTAGTTTTATGTGTTTTCACGTTTTTAATTCAATACTTTTGCACTAACATGTAAGCAACACTGAAAAAATAAGTAGGTAGGTATTAATACACCTGTAGATTTTTTTAAATATATTCACTATTACCATCGCATCAATAACTAGATACTACATTAACCTCCCAAAATTTAAGCCAGAGCCTCTGAATGATATTGCACCCGAACTTGAGTGATGTAAAAATGGCATCGCAAAAATAGAATCGTAACGGTTAAAAAACTTTCTTTTATGTCCATATAGAACAATGCAAATATTTCAATGCTCTGTAAATCCTATCAAGAACGTGACACCTGTATCAAATCAAACAGCCGGTAATCTGGTAGTTAGACCTACTTATAGCTTGCAACTGGTCCAACAGACATTCAATAAACAAATGAAATAAAACTTACGTCACCAATATCTGATTTGGGAAAAGTGATTCATACGTCGTCCCGGTTAAACGCAGTCGTCTAAACGATTTGCATTTTTGCACGCATCGACGTAGTTCAGTTCCGATTGTATGCAAAACGGATCATTTATCTAACAGCCAGAGTTTAATATGCGAGAAGTATCGCTGTGTTAGCTTTCGGTATCGTCAATATGCTATATGTATGGGTCTGCGCCCGTATTTTATGCCGCTAATCAATCTTGTAACACAATCTTTGTTGAACATTGTGTCAACATGGCCGGTCTGATTCTGCAAGGTTCCGTGCATACTTGTAGGGTACACAATAGATTTTTATGTAAAACTATGTCACCTTTGTTTATTGAACTTGTTTTGATATAGGTACCTAAACAGTATTAGTACCTTACGTATAAATAAGATATCACGAGTCATGCGAATCACGCGTCCTAACGTCTTATCTTTGTTATAATACATATCCCTTCGTATCTTGTTTTCAATAATTTTCTTTATTCTAATGAAACGTTAAATGAAATGATCTCATCAACGTTAAGATATTATATAATTTTAGCAACGCGCGACCGTTTCTACCATTACAATTTGTAATAACTAATGAAATTCGCTTAAAGTACCTATTTATTGGCTTGAATATGTGCCGAAGTTGCCACTTGAGTATGATAATGTACCTATACTACATACCTACATACTTATTTATAGGATAGTTCTACCCAAGTACCCAACTACTGGTAACACAAAAAGTGCTAGGTATATCTTTTTCTCCAACACGAACGAAGTTGTGGGCAACTCCTTGCAACTAAGTATTAAATTTATTTCTGGAGCGTTTTCAAAGTTCCGACTTTTACAACTGTTTCAGTTTGTTTAGCGGTAACCGCATTCCCTTGATTTACTGTTCGATGTTGCATGTTCCCCGACACACAATTATATCTTGAATATATCATTGTTGATTCAAGGTGGGTGGAATGGCGCCCACGGCACTATCTAATCTTTTGTTATCTAGCTGAGTCCTCCGAACCGATGGAGTTGTCTAACAGCCATCGTACATACTCTACGTGAAACACAAGTTAAACAGTTTTCAGTTTACTTTTTCGTTGGTTATAGTATCCAATCCTTATTTGTGTAGTGACGTGGACTCGTAATTGTCATAAGGTATGTTTCACGAGATAACACATATTTTCGACCATTCTTCAATGTGAACTCACTGACGAACAGCTCATACCTACTGTCAATGTTTGTTTAGAATTGAAACGACATTTCTCAATAGGTACGTAATTATTCAGCGAATAGTTCATTTCTCTTTTAAAGTACTTACATGTAAATGTGTAAAGGTTCACGCAGTGCCTTCACAAACAGCTGCCATAGTCTTTGTGTACTTGTAATAATACGGCAAAATATAGGACGCCCTTCATTGTATGACTATCGTTGGATGTCAGCAACTCTTTCATCTTCAACGGGTTTGCCGAGCCCTATTATTCCAGATATGAAAGTCCAACTTTCTATTTAGCAAAGTACAAAAGGAATTGACCTTACGCCACCGCGTTAAAATAACTTTCAAATGCAAACAAAGCAAGGAATATAAATGATTAGAAAAGTCAAGGTTTTTGTTCTACATAATATTCCCTAAAGCTAGGTATACTTCCTTACTTCAAGAGCAGTTTACTAAGTTGAGAATATTCATAATTCACGAAATTTACAAAACCTATTATCATTCAAATAAAAATGACGCGACACCTAACGAAATGTTCGCCAGCAGGAAAATGAATTCGTTTCGTTGCTAAGTTATTTATTAAACTAGGAAAATATTATATTCAAATATGTGTAGTAAATACTCGTAGTGTAAACAAATCTAGTTTTTTCGTCTTGATGTTGTCTTTATTTTTATACGGTTTTATGTATTTTTTAAAGTAGATTGAGGGATTTTAGGCATGTTGGAGTTGACATGCTCATTATAATGACCAAAGCCTTAATATTACGATATAATCAGTAAAAATATTCACTTGCAATTGATGATCTAGGTATATACTCGTATATTTATAATCAGGGTGGGATACTATCTGCTCTCCAATATTATAGGATGAGCAATGACTCGTCAATAGTTTACTAAAGCAGTACGAATACGAATATAAAAATTCGCTGGCAACCAAACAGTCTAATGTCCGCCTCTGTCTTTAATTATTATATTAGATCAAATGGCATTCTCTATGACCTTACTAAGTAGCTGAGAACAATCGCTTGACGAGTGTCACATGTCTCGCTCCTGCGATAGACCGACAGATGAACATACATAGCGCAGATAAGATTTCACTTGAACAATGCCAGGACCATCTGTTTTATAACAAGTCATACTTACACATACTACTTCTCGTATGCCAGCCGTTATACCGCATTCTACGACACGAATACAATCTGATTTTATTACATATTCCGCTTCGCCATCCCAAACGAATACACAACGCGTATTGTAAAATCCATCCTATTATTGTGCCTGACTACAAATGGTTTTCATGTTATTTGTTTACACGTCTGGCTAAATAAAGGATTATAATTCATACATATTTTTTAAACACAACATATTAAACTCATTGTGTTCTACTTTAAACGAAAAGTTGCAAAATGTATGATAAGGAAATACTATTGTTTGGCACTGTTATTCTGAACGTGACCGACCGCGTGTTTTCGCGAAAATTCCTACGTAAACAGTTCCAGTTTCATTGGGTTAATAGAGGTATTTTCTGTTTTCCAGAGTTCGCTACGAGATGGGAACGAGGTACCGGGAGTTAATACTGCTCCTGGCGGCGTGCGCGCTGGCACTCAGCGAGCCCGTCAACAAGACTGCCAAGACTGACAAGGACGCGGACAGCTTCCTCTACCAGTATGATGACTACGAGACCGCCGACGACCAGAAAGTGCTCTTCAGCGAGGACAAACCGTGCCCTAGAGACTGCATATGCACAGCTACTCAAGGATACAAAATCGCCAAGTGCAACCGTCTCGAAATCGGCACGCAGAAGTTCGGCGATGACATCACGGATCTTGTGATAGAAAACGCTGACCCGAGGTTCCCTATTAACCTGGACGATTACATATTCAAGAAGCTTGGCCTTCACCAAATTGCAACCGTCAAAATTGTGAACAGCACGATCGGCACTATCGGTCCTAACGCCTTCCACGGACTGCAGGACCTCTACGCCGTAAACCTGTCCAATAATAAGCTAAAGAGTCTTCATCCGGAAACTTTCGCTAACAACAAGAAACTGTTGCTATTGACTCTCTCAAACAATCCGCTGAAGTTCCCTGCACCGAACACACAGGATTATTTCTTGAACGCTTCATCTGTGCAGGAGCTCGATGTATCCTACTGCAACATGCAATACATCACCCCAAACAGCTTCAAAAATTTGCCAAGCGTAATGTACCTCAATGTGGCTGGCAACAATTTATCCGAGATGGACCCAGACACGTTCAAGAAGCTCTTAGACTTGGAAGAACTTGACTTGAGCGATAATAACATCCAGTCTCTACCTAATGACATTTTCTCGGAAAATACTGAGCTTGCCACGCTCCACATTCAAAGGAATCCCATTGATACTGTATACGACTTACAAGTCTCAGACTTGCTCACGTTGAATGCTGGTCAGACTAACATCAAGTTTGTCGGACCATCTATGTTCAATGGAATGACGTACATTGCCAATCTGAACCTCAGCGGAAATAACATCGAAAAGATACACAACCAAGCTTTCCACAAGCTTATTGAACTGAACTATTTGGACCTTTCATACAACGACCTCGACTTCATTTCCAGTATTCTCATCAAAGAAAATATCGAACTCGATATTTTCAAAATCTCTTACAATCCCAGACTGAAAAAGTTGCCAGAAGACGGGTTCAACTGTTCCGCTGATCAGTTCAACATGTATTTATTTGAAGCCGCCAACTGTGGTCTGGAGGGTATTTCTGATAACGCACTGAGAACGTTCACCGCACTTTCTCAGATTAACCTATCCGGTAACAAGATCAAATCGATAAGCAATCAGGTATTCTCGCGGTGCCCTAAACTAGTCGATATTAACTTGGCCAACAATATGTTAACTACTCTTGACATTAAGATCTTTGAAAAGAACACTGAACTTGGCAGACTGAATCTACGAGGCAACCCTATCAAAGTATTCTCAGCGGAAGTTTTTCTTCATACACCCATGTTACAATGGTTGGATGTGAGCCATGCTGAGTTGACTGCTCTATGGAGGGTAGATAAAAACCATCCCAAAACTCTTCTTAACAACCTGAGCTACCTGAACGTTTCACACAACCGTATCGCCGAGATCAAACAGAGTGAGGTAGAGAATCTGAACAAACTGCGCACTCTGGACATCAGCAACAACCCCTTGGCGTGCGGCCGTGAATTCGAGAATCTTATGTCGTGGCTCAACAAACACAAGGTTTCACCTAATGGTGAGTCCGCCAGCATCGCTAACCTGGCCAGAGACGCCAAAGAGGAGGAGGGCAGTTACAGCTGGGAGTTCCTTACGAAGAAAACTTGTGGCTCCGCTATTATCCACCCAGTTGAACCTCTACCTTCTGTATCTGACGAGGAAATATGGGAAAGAATCGACAAAGACGACGTGGGTAACTTTGATCTCAAGGACACACTAGACGACGGCAAAATTGCTGATGACGCTAAAGAAACATATCAAACTGACGATGACAAGGAAGATGAAGATGATGATGACATGGATGGCGCCGATGACGCTGACGACGAAGATGAGGATGAGGACGATGATGACGAGGAGGACGACTCTGGCGAAGACGAAGACACCGATGACATGGAACTCAACGTCAAGCTCAACGAGAAGCCAATCCCCAAACAAGCAAAAACCAAAGCGGTGCCTGCCCACGAGGACAACAAGGTCGAAATCGATGTCAAGTTGTTGGACAACGCCTTCGCAGACCCAGAGCCAGACTTCTATCCTTACGTCAAGGAAGCATCCATGGTCAAGGAGGGTGAGCACGGTCACTACGAATACCTGTGGCCCATCCTGATCGCCATCCTGGGAGCGATATTGTTGATGCTCATTATCGCTAAGGTAGTCATGGTAATGTGCAGTAGGAGAGATAAGCAAATAAGATACAATAGTGCCATAATTGCTGCCATGAGTCAACAGGGCCGCACAAAGAAGGACTGCGGCTTGGTGTACCAGCAGCTGTCGGAGGACCTGACGGGTCCGACCACCCCGAAACTGAACCGCTACGCGCCTCTGCATAGCGTGACCGTGAAGGCTTCCAACATGTATGAAAGCAGTCCATTCCACCACAACAACATCATCCCCGAGGCGGTGTGAGCGCGGCACCGACCGTTTACTTAATGCAACATTAACAGCTGCTGTACTGTTACGTAAGAAAGTGATGTAGTTAAGCGCTAGTCGAGCTCTACTAACAAACCGCGCATTTCATAATACGGTAGCCTTCATGCAGATCACCGGGACCATTCAGTCTAGCGCTTCACTTAATTAAAGAATGAAAGTATCAAATGAAAAGTCAAATTTTTACAACAAATTAATTTAAGGTATACATATTATATATAATACAAATTAGTTTTAGGTTTATTTTATGTACTTATAATTATTAAAAATAAACTAGGTACTAAAATATTGTGGTTTGTTTGGTTACCGTTATCTGATCGTATCCTGATCCTTTTTGAGTCGTGAGTAGTGTTCCAAAGGACTCGAGCCCTTTAGCTCTTTTATTTAAGGCTGGCCTATATTTTGACGCCTAATAGGGCTAAAAGCCTATAAAGCTCTTTAGCCCCCAAGCCACCGGCCTAGACTCTCAGAGCTCGTAACCTTATTAAAAGGCTATAAGTTTAAAGGGCTAAAACTGCCTAAAAGACTTGTAAAAATAATGAGACTTAAAAATATTTTGGCCTCCGAACTTCAACAGGCTTGGAGGCTAAAATATTTTTGAGCTTATTAAAAAGATTTAATAAACTCGGCGCTCTTATAGTGGGGTGTTTTAAATAAAACAAAAGACGTGAGTATGTTTTCTCAACAATTATATAATTTTTGTATTTGGAACAGGCAAGAAACTGCCATTAACATACGTTTTTCAAAAGTGTATAAACACGTATTTCAATGATATTACTTAACATATTTTTATTTGTTTTATTGCGTTTTGTAAATTTCAATTTTAATTATTATTTTCTGTATGTTGTGTTTTTTCCGCTCATTGATACAATATTCAAACGCAATATTTTACATTATCTGTGAATAGTCTACAGTAGCTACCTCTGATTGGTCGGCGGTCTGACACGCCAACATGACGTCAGAAATAAATAAAAAATGTACTAAGTGATGTGATAGTGGCTCGTTTTGAATTTACTTATGGTGAATTTAATAGCATCGATTATTTCTGTAAAATTAAATTCATTGACTATGTAATTCATGCCATCAAATCAAATAAAAAAATCTCCAATGAGGATTCGGCTCGAAAGTATTATCATCAATGCGGCAAACAGCAACTGACAATTTAAAAAAAAAACCGGCCAAGAGCATGTCGGGCCACGCTCAGTGTAGGGTTCCGTAGTTGCTCATCCTTCAAAATAAACTGCTGTTTTAAGCCCGAGGTTTAAGTTAAGAAAGATTTTAAGCTCTATAAAAAGGTCGTAAACGCCCTAGAAACTGTAATTTTTGTTCAATATAGTTTTATATACATGAATTTTTCCGAATTTTTTTGAGCTGCGGTTGTAAAGTTAGAGGGGGGGGGGGGGGGGCACAATTATTTTTGTTTTCGGAGCGAATATTTACAAAACTGCTGACTATCAAAAAATAATGGTAGAAGACCCCTATTATTTTTACAAGACCTATTCAACGACACCCCACACACCAGTGTCGAAAAGAAAAAAAAATTCACATCCACTTTAGGTGTTCTAGAGGTACCCGAAAAAAAGTTTTTTTTTTTTAGTTCTTATTTTACCGTTTTGTCGGCGTCATACATACACATACTCATACCAAATTTCAGCTTTCTAGTACTAATGGTCGCGAAGCTAAGCCGCGGACGGACGGACAGACGGACAGACGGACAGACGGACATGGCGAAACTATAAGGGTTCCTAGTTGACTACGGAACCCTAAAAACGAAGTCTTAATTGGATTTTATTGAAGATGAATATTTAACAAAGAAGGTAACTCGAGAATACTAATACCTACATAATAAGTATATATGTAATTTTTAAATTTGCTTTTATTTTCAAATCAATCCTTTTGATTGAATTGTTTTGATATTTAATGAAACATAATATAGAAAACTTTGTATAAAAGAACTAGGTATAAGCACAAAACAGATAGGTATAGAAATCAATCAACATACAAGCGCGCTCGAGCAAACGCATACATAGACTTTGCTCACGGACACGATATCTCGGACCAAATCGGACCAGTGCGAGCGCGAGTGACATCCGCTTGACACGTGCGTCTGTGAACTATTTTATGCTATAATGGAGCAACGAGCTTCACTTCTGGCCCGTTATTTTTGAGGTTACGGTATTTAAAATATTTTCTGTGACAAATTTGTAATATACTAATATAACAATGACATAAAAATAAAAATATTGTAGTTATTATTAATTTATATTTCCATTCTTCCCGTTTCATTCTCCACAATATATCAATCAACTATATAGGAGCGCCAGTACCACGATATGTTTTCGAGCATAAGCCATAGTTGACAACCCTAGAGCGACCGCCGACCACCGGTATGAAAACTGGAGTAAGTAGGTACATACATGTGGTTGACTTCTGTACCTATCTGTTTTGTTGTATAAGTTAACGTACACAAGTAAGTAGCCTTAGCGTAGCCTAGGTCTAAAAAATGGCTACAGCCTTTAAAAAGGCCTAAAGCCCCTTAAAAGGCTAAAATAAAAATAAAAACCCATAGGCTTTTTTTAAGACTAAGGCCTTATTATGATCACTAGCTCTTCGAAACTCATTTCATCAAGCCAGCTCTAAAAAGAGCTCGTGAG
Organism: Apotomis betuletana; assembly: GCA_932273695.1. Classification (NCBI taxonomy): domain Eukaryota; kingdom Metazoa; phylum Arthropoda; class Insecta; order Lepidoptera; family Tortricidae; genus Apotomis; species Apotomis betuletana. The sequence goes on along the minus strand of OW026301.1, from coordinate 21,169,413 downwards.
GCTTAAAATTCGGGCTAAAAGGGCTCGAGTCCTATGGAACACTAGTCGTGAGGTATCTTTTGCAATGAATAAAATATATTGTAACATTTATTATATTTATTATAAAATAAACAATGGCACAATCACGTCATTAAACAATAGACGTGTATAGTATATTTACATGAGTATCACATGATCTTCTAAAATATAGTTAACGACTCTTCTAAAATCTTCGACAAATCTTCTTCAGACTGCGGCAGAGGCGCTATTTTCAACAATCGTTGCTGTAAACAATACAAAGTATATAAATAGAACATACTTAAATTTCCCATAAAGTCAAAATGATGGTTATCAAAAAGTAAAGTACCTACGGTGGGGTAACACTAACAGTGACTTTTATTATCATAACTTTTCAAACGCCAAGCGGTGATATAACTTACCGTGCCACTGCCGGCATAGAAAAAAAAGAAGTACTTACTCCAAAATCAACACAAATTGAGAAATACTTGTAGTAGTATGATTTTCAAAATTTTGAAAATTGTTTTTTGGACGTCTGTGGCCGACGTGGAGTCAGTGGCACGACTTTTAATTGACGGCCACAGTTGTCTTTGGCATTTAAAATGTTGACAAACTCAAGTTCTAGTGAAAAACCATATCAAACCTTTAATGTTGCTAAAGCAGAAACACTGATTTATTATTATTTTACCGCCAAAGCAAACTAGAGAATGAAGCTGTGCATATCTAGTTGTTGGACTTCTGGTGAAAGCCTTACCGCACCCTACTTTTTTTCAAACAGTGTAAATGACCCTTAAATATACGTTTATTTAATAACGTAAGGGCATCAAAAGCCAATCTCACCTGAGGCAGCGCTCCTTTGACCAGATTAGGTATATCCGTGCTAGAATACCCAAGACTGGTCAACCCGTTGTCAATCTTCATAATGTCCATATATTTGAGTATAGTATCAGCTAGTAAATTCCCTGCATCTGCCTGTTTGACGCCCGTGGTATCAGCTCCGAGGAGGCCCGCGGCCTCCAAGTGCTTGTCAGGGTCGCTTGGAGCTGTGAATCGGAAGACGGCTGGGGCAGTCATCACGACGGAGAGGCCATGAGGGATCATAGCCTTTTCTCTGGAAAACAAAGGTTTTCAATTGTTTTTTTTTTTATCACGAAACTTCCAAGTGCTATTCTGGGTCGCTGGTAGCTGTATATTGAAAGACTATCAAAACACTGGTTTTGGTTATATTCTTAACTAGATAGTTACCGTGAGACTCCGATACATTTAGATTAAAAAACATGGCACTGCGTATGAAACTGGCTGGCCATAAGCGACCGCTCTTGAGGAAGATCCACGGTTGAATAGAAATATGTATAACAATACTTGATTTTCAAAAACTATTGCACATAGGCACTCTTTACAGAACTGACTGGCCGTAAGCCAACGACGAAATGAGGGTCATGAGTAAGGCCCACGGTTAAACCTAAATATGTCGACCATGTAGAGCAATAGGAACTCGATTTTAACATGTGACCTAAAATAATCGTTATCGTTACTCTGTCCATTGTCCTTAATCTGAATCCTAATATTTTGCAGCGTCGATTGATATTATGCTTATTCATAACAGTAAATCCACACACAAATGAACTACTAGCGACATCTAGTGGCAACTTCAGTAAGCTCGCGACATGTGCCCGCGCCGTTCATGAAACGTTTTCCAATTACATGTTCACGTTACATAAAACTAAGTTGCCGTTTTATTTACAGTTAGAACACGGTTACATAATATCCTTTGCAAGTTACACGTGTATTACAACTATGGATAAATCAGAACAGTGTAACTTTATTTTTCCTATGCACAAATGGGGTATGGATGAGAAGTTTAAAAAATCTTGAATTTTTGTTTTAGGTAGGGATTAGGGAATAGGAATAGGTCTCCTTATTCCTAGAACAAAGTTACAAATCATTTTGTAGCTTAAAAAAATAAATAGTTGTTTTTTCCTGCCTCGTACGGGCATCGTACGCAAACTGAAGCGTACCTACAGTTTATCTTTTCGTTAGAGCAATGCTTAGATGCAGTGCTTTCATAGTTCGTACGGAACCCTCGCAGCGTGAGTCCGACTCGCACTTGGCCGGCGTTTTAGTGATTGAAACAAAATATACATTATAGGGTCCATTATCGGGAGATTGGGCACGCCTTCTTTGTATGCATCACGTTTGAGAACCTACTTGCCTTGAATGCCTGACTCCCATCCTGAGTCAGGACCGCCCTTGACCGAGATTACCTCATAGACAAGACTAAGAGTCAAATTAATCTAAAAGAATTATCCTCCTACACAGTGACCATAATCACGGTCAAAACTGATAGCATCTATTGTGTAGTGTGTAGTACCTATATATACTTGTACTTATAGTGCCGTTGAAAACGTTACATCTAGGATTTACCTAATTGTCAGTCAGCCAAACAACCTACCGAGCCATCTGCGTATAAACTAAAATCCACAGACCTACGGACTAAACTGACAAATGACTGACAGGTAAAATGATACCAGGAACAGCAAAATAAAAATAGTAAAGAGTATATGTCGATAACAATATATCGACAAGTTGTAAAGTACAAATAACAGACTAGTTTAAATAAAAAATAAGTATATTAGTTTTAAATAAGAGGTACAAATTTTGGTTTGTTTGATTTTCGAGGTAGTGGATGGATAAAATGCGTTTTTACCCACTAGTTTTAAAGCATAAAAAGGTTTCCGAGCCTAAATATATAAATATTCTACTGTCGGACTTGGGTTGTCAGACTATATTACACATACAACAAACTTAACGGAAATAATTGAAAATCGCAATACAATTTACCTTTGTAACAGGCGGGGCCTCGTTTTTTTCAAAAAACATATGCACTTTTTGACGTATTGCCGCAAAAGTAAATTCGTCCACCTTATCTTTGAACTTTAATTTTGGACCGGGTTTCAGAGGCGAATTAAACTTCTCTTGTTCTTTGTATTCCTTCAAAACTTTAAAAACTGAATCTCGAAATACCAAGAATTTCGGATGTTTTCATGACACATTCGTTTTTGTTGACGTGAAGGTCCTCTGGAATATCTTGTTCGTCCTGCAATCTGTCTACCATCTCATTATAAATATAAACGTAAAATCGATGAATCGTCTCTTTTTCAGTTTCACTAATAAATTATTTTTTTCCTTTTTGTCGGAGGCGAACATTTTGATGAACATGGTTCTGGTCCCGAATCTTGCGAATCCATACTAACACGTAACAATTTCAATAAACACTCCCAATAGCAATGATAACGTATATCGTTAGATACATAAAAGTAGTTTGTAAACAGCGGTCAACTATTTCTGAAGATACCCGCTTTTTTTTTTGTTAAATAAATGGACCACATTGTTGGGAATTTGAAAATAAAGAACACTAATTTTATTAATTTATTTAATTAAATGTATTTATTCAATAAACTATCAATTAATAAATATATATTTTTCATGTACATTATTGCTGGTTTGACATTAAATTTTTATCTCTAATTAGGGGTCTACAGACCTTTTGATCTGTCAAAATAACTGGATAAAGTTGGTATATAGATTAGCCGATCAAATTGCCAATTTGATTGTCCCGTCTGGGTGGACCTTAAACCTACGATGTAACAATAATTCTAATATCGATGAGAACGACACTGGCCAAACTGTGGCAACATTTGTTCATTCTTACTTGTCAATTTGGTCCGTAGGTCTGTGGATTTTACTTTAAGTACAACACCCTGGTGAAATACTGTCGTAAGTTAAATTTATTAGCCGCAGTAGTATGGCGTCAAATATTCTCCGTAGCCGGAACAGGATGGTTGAAAACCTCCCTAAGACCAATGGAGTTGAGGGCAGTGCTGTATTTACCCCTAGGCCCAGGGGCCCACTAAGTCCAGGCCTGGTTGAGGGTATGGATCAGGTGGAAATCGGGTAATATGAAAGCCTCTGATACTCACCCATAATCCTTAGGCACGAACTTCTTGCAGTGCCCCGCAATAGGATAAGCAAGGCCATGACAGAGATGAACACCGGCATTGCCAATGCCAACTCCAGCCATCGTGGCCGCCAGATGCATACCGGAACGCGCGTCCAGATCATCTGCGTTGTACACGGAACGGGCAAAATATTTCTGGATAGTCTGGAATTTAAATACAAAATGTCAAAAGTATGTTTATCTCTGCCTCATTTATTGTATACCTTATGTGTTGCTTCCCTGTGTATTTTAGATGTGCAATAAAAAAGATTTGTATTGTATTGTATGTTCCGAATTTCAACAAGTTAAATGTACAGACTTTTATAAATTTAAATCTAAGGTGTGTATACATTTGCGCAAGTACCAGACCAATTAAGGTTATTAGTCGACCACATTGGAATTTAAATGACAAAGAAAAACAAGGTTATTAAATACATTGGTTTTCCTAGTAACTAGTCATTGATTTACCAAATTGGTTAACCGTAGTAGATTACAAGTGCGCTGCTCCAGTCATTCCATATGACAGGAAAATAAATAAAGGTGGAGGAATTTAGGTTATCGTCGTAAATGGTGAATAACTTATTTCGGAGAATATTTCATTTCGCCGAAAAATCGTTTCTCTGTACATACATCATACATTTTTCATAATTCTTGCAAATGTCATCCTATTGATTAGGTTAGATTAGGTGTGTTTTATAACAATCTCAAATAGGTTACGTTTGCAAAGAAAAATGCTTTCTACATTCTTTCTACGAAATGATTTTTCGGCGAAATTAAACATTCGATGAAAAATAATTCCAGCACCTCTAGCATAACTGTCATACGCGACTATTTCTCGCGCGAGATAATTACCCGTCTCTTTCTGTGCAGTAATGTGAGAGAGTGACGGGTAGCGCTATCTCGCGCAACAAGAGTCGCGTTGCATAGTTGTGCTAGACGGGCAGGAGTCAATATAGACCTATGACATAATTTACCTGTAAGCAAAATCTGGCCCAAACATCGGATATAGGATTGCTGCCTTGATATGCCTGCCTCAAAGCCGGGTTCGGAGGCGCCGGCCCTCGCTCCGTATACGGTATCGCAGTAAAACTCTCCAAAGCATGACAGAAGATATCAAATCCCGCGTAGTTGGCCACTGTTTCTGGTACTGTCAGGGTGTGGAGGGGGTCTATTATGGCGAGGATGGGACGGAGCGCGGCGCCTGAGATACCGGTTTTCGCGTTGATGGCTTCGTAGTCGAAGACGCTGACGCCGGTGGTTTCGCTGCCGGTACCGCTTGTTGTGGGGACTAGAAACAATAAGGATGTCGACTGATGTTAAATTCATACTGTAGTTATATAAATAAACTGGGCTCAATTTGTCATGCTACAAGGGAAAAAAAAAACTTATTTTTTTTATATGTGACTAAGTCTTCAAAGGTAGGAACGCAAATTTTTTGTTTATTTTTTATCCAGAAGAAATTTTGAAATGGTTTTCAGAATCCTCATTACTTAACAAAACAATAATTATACGGCAACCATCAACTTAACACGCTTTTTCACAGTGAAAATGGCAAATTAAAATTACTTATTGACCTCATTGTCTCCATATTGTCTACAAATATTGGTACCCATAACATATGATGATGTCACGATTAGGTGGCCATTTGTATGGACCGTTTTAGCGCTCTGGAGGAATGTTGAACTTTGACGGTCATTTCTGAATTTAAAAGCAGTCTAGTTCTAGTTACTCCCATTTAGGCATTTGATCCCAATAAAAAATAGAATCGATTGACATGCTCAAAAAAAAATTCGTCATGCCTATTGGTCGAATTATTTTAAAATATGTAGACATTTTCCTTTTAATCTCACATTAGATATTCCGGACCGAGATAGATGTTGAAAGGCGGTCTAGGCAAGGGCATGTCAACTAAATTGCAGTGATACTGAACAAAGTTAGAAGCGACGTCGCGTCTTTCTTAAAAAGACCCGTATCCGAATCTGGCATTTGATGGTATCACCTTATCTCAGTAGGATACAAGAGGTGATTGTGAAGCATGACAGTTTTAGTACTTAGCCCTAATCTCCTAGTCCTAGTCTGCAAATAAACCATTCTATTCTATTCTAAGTATATATCTAATGCACACTAGTATAACTAGCGTAGCGTAACCTCACTATTTTGACGATATTGATGAACACAGTCATGTTCCTTAGAGTTGTTAAAGATGTGTTAGTAAGGATATTTTTTGTATAAACATTTAATTACCCCAGTATTTACAGAAATAAGAAATATAAAAACTCCTTTGGGGGATGAATGTTTATACCTACCTATTGAAAAAAAGATACATAATATGTACGCGTTACTTAAAAGCAAAAGTGGGATATTTTACCACATTATATATATATAACTCAATTAAAGAAAACCTCTGATACGGGGGCCGTATTAAGCCATGACTAAAATGAATGAAGTAAGACTGGCGCCTTTGCAATTAGCATAACTTAAGCTTTATCGAGACAATAGATAGTTAATTAATACACTTAACAGTAAATTTCGCATGTATACATTTTAGCACCATATCTTAGCAGATTTAGCACTATTTGAATTGAGCAAAGGTGATTTTTGGTTCATAGTCCATGTAAGATAATAAGATAAGCCATTATCTTGCATGTAAGCATGCAAGATAATGTTTTATTAGATTACTTAACATATATACAATAGTAGATTGTTTTACAAAGGGCTAAAATAAGTCATCGCAAGCTGAAGCGATTATTTGGACGAGCGAACGCAGTGAGCGAGGACAAATATATCTGAGTGTCATACTGGCTTTTAGCTACGTGTTAAACACTCTGCTTTTCACATCGTATGCGACAAAAATAACATTTATAAATGAAAACCATAACATTATAAAACTATGGCGTGCTCTCGTCAGAGATCCAGACTATATTTCAGGGAAAATGGTAGGTATCTAAATTAGAAATAATTACTCGCTATCATGGGCTTCAAAGCTTTGTCGATAGGCTTCGCCTTGCCAACGGGGGCGTTCACGAAGTCGATCAAATCCGCGTCGGGATAGCAGGAGAACAGATTAGCGACTTTGCAAGTGTCCATAGTAGACCCCCCGCCGACCGCCAGGAAACTATCGAAATCGTTCTCTTGGGCGAACTTTATCGCATCCTTTAAACTGAAAAAAAAAACAGGACTTTAAAGACAAAGACAATTTTTAACGATTGATAGTCATAAGAATCATCGAAATAATAGTTTCAGGGTAATACAAGTGGTTTCGAACCTAGCGCTCTGGATTCGAAACCCGAGACGAGTGGTTTGTGTGATGAGCACTCTAAGTTATTTCGTAGCTAGGCGTAATAGTACTTACATTACATACCTAGAGCGCCTATTGTTTACCTCTGTTATACAATGATTAGTGTTATCTGTATTTTTTTTTTTTTTTTTTTTATGTCATAGGGGGCAAACGAGCAAACGTATCGCCTGATGGAAAGCGATTACCGTCGCCCATAAACACCTGCAACACCAGAGGAGTCACAAGTGCTTGCCTACCCGGAGGACGAAGATAGAATGCCTCTATGCTAGTAATTTCACCGGCTATCTTACCCCCACACCGGAACACAACAATGCGAACATTGCTGTTTGGCGGTGGGTTAGCAGGCAAGACGGTAGTAACAATCCGGACGGACCCTGCACGAGGCCCTACTACTCCAAAGTCAAAAACTCTGTATTTGTATTTCTTTCTTCTTGAGGTGTGCAATAAAGAGTATTCTATTCTATTCTAGAGCGGTGAATTCGTGAATGTCCTAGATCACATAAATAACCAATCTGGGGCTTTACAAATTACCGCCCGTGGTTTGTCTAATGTTTTACTTCTTGCCTTGGGCAGGAAGTGAGATTTTCTCTCCGCGTAGTGAACAGTAAATCAAACTTACGGTCTGGGATAACGTACCGCGTAAAAAAGCTTACATACCGCTGGAAAATTAGCAATAGATGTCGTTACTATGTATAGTTTGTCGCTCTCCATTCTCCATACGTTTATAATACGGTCAGCGTCACAAGTAGCTCACAATTTTACTACCGATATATGACAAAGTGTATATTAAAATTGTATTGTCAGCGAATTTTGATCTTGACTATACCTAACACCTGTGACAATATCCCTGTCTACATTTCATACTTTTTGCTGTACTTATAATGTGTAATTTTACCTTGTTTCTGTTGGTTCCACTTGCACCCTGTCATACACTTTATAGTTGACTCCAGTCTTCGTTAGCGCCTCGAGTACTGCCTTCATAGGGCTCAGGTGCACCACATTAGGATCCGTCATCACACAGACGTTCTTAGCTCCGAAGTTGACCATGTCCAAGCCAACCTCCCTTGTCACTCCTAGACCATAACGGACTGTTGAGCATTTTATCTAAAAGTATAAAGTTATAGTTTATACAATGTTCATTAGTTACAAGGCCTTACAGATATTAAAATGTATTTTTTTCATATTATGACAAATATATTGATAATTTCAAGCAACTTTTTAAAGTGAATAATACTTTTCCATGAGTTCTAGATAGTAACATAGCTATTCCATGCTTTCATAGCGTGCAGTCGAAAATAAGCTGAAAAAAAAAACAGTTTTCTGTCAATTTCAAGTAGTTTTTGAAACAAAAATTTTCAATAAAAAAATAAAACTGTAGGTTTCAAACATATACCAATAAATCGCAATAGCCCTGTTCTAACTAGTAACATTGGTAATATATTAAGAAGCATGTTTGATCACAGAGACATGTCTTAAACAAACAGCATTTTTCAACAGATAAGGACCCTTAAAATGGATATGTTTATGGAACAACTGTGGATATGCACAATGGCCTCCCAGCAGAGGTCTGTTAGCTTGTTATAGATGCTAGGTGTAATCGCGAAGTGAGTTTGTCTTCTGAATATTGTGATAAATGAAAGGGAACCGTTATTTTAGACTTGCCTCAAATGCATAGTCCTTTTGAGGTGTTGCATTAGACACTTGTATGTTACCCCTGTGGCTGTGGGCTGGGCACCTACATCTGAAATATAATACAATAATATGGCATAATAAATTATTCATAGTTTCAAACACAGAAATGCTAAAGATATGCACTGTTTTTTTTGTATTTATTTCAATACTATGGAGGGTTAAAAATTTAAGAGACATTTAAATAAAACGATTTTAATGGTAATGATTTTATCACGTATATTAATTATTTAACGGGAGGCCCCTGACGTTTCGGTAACTTTCCAGTTAAATTGTTTTACTTAAATGTGTGACAGTTGTGGAAACCAAAGACAATATTAACTTAAGAGACAATTAAATGAGAGCAACCATTGGCCAGTGCCACTAGGCAGGAACAAATCTACAAATATCAATAAATTAATTTTAACCTAGAATCTAGCTTATAAAACCTTGGAGCAGATAAAGAAATAGCTAGTGATAGTAAAACAATAACATATATTACTTACGATGCCACATTAATTGTCCTCAGAAGGTCAAACACTCTTTTTCGCCCTGCCATATCGTTAAGTAGTCAACTGTCTTTGGCACGACTCAATAACATGTAATAGGTCTCCCCATCCGAGTCTTATCATTCTTATCAATGTAGATAAATAAATGTGGACATTTATTATATTATGACAAAGTCATCATAAACATAGAACATTCCCTGTAGCTGTAGAGGACACTATGTTGTAGTTTGAACCTGTTTACCACAAAACCTGTTTTTATACAAGTATGTTAGTAAAGCATCTACAGATGCTAATATTCCTATAAAGTTCTTATCCGACTATATCCGTTAGTGGAGGTTTATTGAATGATAAAAACAACATAATGATTAATGATAATGATATTGCGGTGTTTATAATTCGTCACACATCTACGGATAATTATTGAGCGAGATCATTTTATTAAGTTACTTAATAACGAATATTATTTTTAACTAAAGAGAAGGGTTTATAATAATTCAATAATTTACGGCGTAGTTAATAAACAAACTTTGAACAGTGACGTAAAATTAAAATCACCTGTTGGGGCAATTGGCTGTTTAACACTGACAGTGACATTAGATGTAAATGTCATGTTGTAAAGGTAGCGATCAGTAATTATCATATCGGTGAACGCTACTTGAATATCTATCGGCCATACCGGCCCGCACTATCGCGAAGTTGTCGAAGAATGAATTTCTGTCTCCCATACTATCATTTTCGCCCAACGTCGGGGTTATTAAGGTTTTACTCCACCTTGTCGGTCTACCTTATCGTAATTCAGACATTATCCACGGTAACTGAGGGGAGAGGGGACGGTTAATTTAGCTATACATTTTGATAATGATCTCCCATCATAGGTAAGTACATAATAGGCGATTTGGAATGCACTACTATCTACGCCAGTAGAACCGTTAATACAGATAATATGAGTATGAAAGTAAGTGAAAAGTAACCACGCGAAACCGTCGCAACCAAATCGCCGATCACTGATGACAGCTCTGAGCTGATAGTGATGCCCTCTTACAAAGCGTCTTCACGCTCTACCATCATAGATCAAACATTCCTTTCTCTATGCTACCATTTAGCTCGACCTCAGAAGTACCGGTACGTTTTCAAAAGTATACTTATTCCTTAACGATTTTCACATAATGTACCTATTTCAAAACTGTGATCTTAGAGGGATACGTAGGTAGTGAAAGTCAAGCGGTCACAAGGTTGGTCACATACTTACCTACGCGCCGAGGACCGTAGCAAGTTGAGGCGATTTGCGAGGGCTGCATTACCTACAATAGATCCGTCTCACAATACAACCACGACCACTCTGTCAAGAGTGAACAACAGAGGTCTTAATTGATTTCACAAATAATAACTTACTTAATCCATGACTAGTTAAGAGTAGGTTTTTTGGTAAAAGTGAGAGATCTGATTAGACCAGCGAGAATTTCCGATCGTCTGATAGCCATTTTATATAGATCGCAAGAGCTGGCATCTGACATAGCTGGCTCGAGTGGCTGGGATCGCCAGCGGAGCATGAACGAATTTCGCCATCATTTATGATCCTCACCGTTCTTCATCGTCGGATCGATAGTGAAATTGGCTGCCACAAGCCAGGTAGTAGGTACAAGTGAAGCCAGATGAACGTAATTTTTCGAGTCGTAAGTCGCGTAATTTCGGTCGCGCCATACATCGTGACACGTGATCATGTAACTAGTTTCACCCCTACCCTACACTCACCAATATCTTATTCCTTTTTGCCATTTTGGCTCACGATGACGCTCTTTTTCCGATATTCCTCTGGGCGTAGTTTTTCTATATTTGTGTATTGGGATAACAAAACAAATAAAATGCATAGTTAGACATCGAAGTGATGTATTAATAAATTCATACAGATTGTCATTCACATAATACACAATAGAAAAAACTATTTAGCTACAACTCCGTTAATATACTACAATACAGAATAAAACATCTTACACTACTAGCATCATTTGGTTAAATAACTTTTCAATAAGTAACATACTGACAGGCTAAAAATGGCATTAAAATATTTCATCACAATTAGATTTTCACAATATATAAATAAATATAATTTATATCATAAGAGCTATAGAAAAGTACGTAACGCAAGATCAAGTCAGCACTTTTCTAACATCTCTAATAGTTACAATAAATTATGAATATAATCTACAGACGTCTATTCATACTTTCTATGCTAAATTATCTATATACATTGTTACTGCTATTGCATTAAGAATCACTTATGCATAAACATATATTAGATACTCTACTTATTTTAACGGAAAATATCCCAATTAACAAGCTAATTTGTATAGGCGCTTTTACAATAATTCTCCCGCCGTCGCCGTACACGTAACCCAATTATCAAAGCCCCAAAGATCAGATTTACAATATTTATTATTGATAACTTATACACATAACTTGTTTGAAACAAGTCTCATTGCTCTTCATGGAGGCGACGAGAGAATTACTGTTTGGCCTGACTGTTGACTGGACTATTAGTAGGACAATAATTGTTGGGTAATACTTTAAATTAAAATCTGCCAGATCATTGTGCAATTTATCAACGTTTACAAGTTACGGTTCGGATGTCAATGTAAATACCGTGGTTATCGATTCCCGGTTTTATACCTATACTACACCACACCATTTTTTAGTTTAGGTAATAACACCATACGATAGAGGTATCTATTATCTGCCAACTTATAGCAATTACCAAGCAATCTCATTCGGAGTGTTAATCGTAGAAACAATATCCGTCCTTCTCTAAACATGTAAGAGTAAATAAGACAATTTATGTGTACGGTCAACGTTAACATTATAGGTAAGAATTGTGAAACTTTCAGACATTCAATCCAAGCTTGTGAACGAAGACATCTTGCACGTAAAATGATGCTGACGGAGCCCACAGGCAAAACTATGTATCGGCTTAATGCCTTAATACAATATAGAAAGTAACTCATGTTCAAATAATACTAATGTATGGCATCGCATGTGGTAAATGGGTAACTCTAAACAGTACCAGGCTTAGGTTTGAGCGAGGCAATGAGTGGTCAAGCGAGAACACTTAAGGGCACAACATCGCGCGACCAGCGACGGCCATAGTAGTGAGCGAGACCCCACGATCAAACCTTCTGCTTTCACGCATGGCCACTTACGTCCTGTGACGTCGTGTGACTAGCCGCGGTTAACCCTTTCGATCCGGTAAACGAGTTGACTCGTCAAATTTCAATGCAAATTACGATTATCAAAAGGGTTTAGGCCCCGGCCTGGTTGCCCTACCCGAAAGCCGGCCCTGACTCTGAACTGCTTCCTTAATCTACGCGAGTAAACGAACCAATATACAGACTAAATAATTACAGGCTTGGGAATGTGCGATGTGTTTTGCGTAACAAGTTTTGTTTTGTTACAACTATTGCTAATAATGTAATGTATATCTCGATATAACATCTATTTGAAAACGTGGAAATCGTTAAAATTTAACAGTTACAACAAGTTCTGTTGTGTTTTGAGAGAGATCACAGGGCTATATACTCTAATAAAATATCTGTCGTTCCTATGCAAACTCAAAATAAATATTGGTCATGTAGTTCAAAATGTCAACCTACTTTAAAAAAGGAGGAGATTCTGAAGTGTATTTTATAGTTATTTTCTCAATTTTTTGGTCATATATATTCTACAGAACTTTAATACAAATTAATACTTATTACTCTTTTACTTTCCATTTTAATGACAAAAAAAAAACATAAAGCGCGATTCAAATGCTATAGACAATCTCAGTAAACAATATTGTACTTATATTTAAGACAGACGTTTCAATGCTGGCTCACGATATTACGGTTAGCATCAAAAGTATCTCACAATATTACTACAGGCATAAGCCTAATTGCATACATAAAATTGACAGCTACTTTTTATGTTTACTGTACTAGTCCTCAGGTCTCCCTCACGACACAATTCTATAGACATCATGCACCAACAATCTAAGACACGTCAATATCTTCTACGAGAACAAACTATATAACAACAGTCACTGGTCCGAGGTTTGTAACTGATATCATTTCCCACTACTCATCACATAGTTTTTGGCAATCTCTGAATATATCGAATACTATAACGTTTTATCGAGTTGTAATCGTGTTTTACTTGAGCTCAAGACAAAGCTTAAATTACTCACTACACATATTTAGTAAAATTACTAATTCTAAACAACTATCATTGACTTGAAATATGTCCTGGTGCTTTTTTTATTGCCTCAGTTGTACGATGATATTTCACGTCTTAGGCTTTTCTAAATCTTATAATATATTGGTTCAATAGTTACTAATTTCAATTTACTCAATATTGAACAAGCTACTTTAGCGCCGATACGAGAAATGAGAGAAAACTACGGAAATTTTATCGCTATGACAATTCCAATGGAAATTAATCAAATAAAGGTCTATCAAAAGCCTTCGAGACTTGTTAAAGATAAGTCTCGAAGGTGAATCAAAGCCGCAAAGGGACGGACTATAGCTACTGGCAAACACAGTATTGGTGTCGTCGATTACGGATCGGCCACGACTTCGGCGACCATAGATAGGAGTGAGTGAGACACCACACACGGACCTTTCGCTCCCTCTATGGTCGCCGTTCGCCGATCCGCTAGTGACCGGGCGTTTACTGCAGTCTTCACAGTAGCCACTAACAGCAGTATGACATTTCAGCCATTTGTATGCAAGTATTTCAGTTTGTACCTACAAGGAATACGCCTGCCCGTCTAGCACCCGTCAACCCGTCACTCTCGCACATTACTGCACAGAAAAAGACGGGTAATTATCTCGCACGAGAAATAGTCGCATATGATGATATGACAGTTGCAACAACACATTGCACTGCTCGACGGCGCAGATTTTATCAGTGGTTAGTACCGTGTGGCCAGTGTGAAAACCGCTTTAAAGTACCCTCCTCTCTCTCAGATTACTTAAATGAGCGAGATAAATAGATTCAGGCGACTTTCTGACGATAAACATGACAAATATACGCCATAAGAGCAATATTAAGCTACAATTTTAAAGCGTAATTTATATGCACAAATCGTTGAGAACTCGTCTAAACGTGTGCTACGTTTTAAGTCTGAAGAATGTATATAGAAAAGACGTACGTTTTATGTATATAAATTACGATCACGGCTTCGCGATTTATGTTTAGGCAATTTTCAAACTTAACTTACTAATTTTGTGGGAACTTATCAAAGTTTAAATTTCTATGAAAGATTGGAATGGTTCAAATTTATGAGTATTAAAATTCCTGTATAAAAACAATAACTATATATACATGGTAGTGAGTGACTTATCACATTGATACTTGTAAAATGGTGCGCCGAGATATTTTATCTAGCCCTGTATGATACTGGCCTTGATAATAAACTTGAACAGCTGAATTATTATCGAAACTATTTTAACAGTGTATATCGAATACATAATGCTACACTTAAAATAAGCTCATAGTGTTTCAAATTAATCATAGCTTTAGGCCAATTTCGCAGATCAGCCTGTCTAGCACAATTACGCTTAGCGACTCCTGTCGCGCGACATAGCATCGCCCGTCGCTCTCTCACAGTACAGCGAAGAAAGAGATGGGTAATATTTCTCGCGCGAGAAAAAAATCGCGTGTCACATTTGTGCTAGAGGGGCTGAAGTTCAGTGAGAGTTAATTTGACGCCATCTTTCTTATTTCGCCATGGAGTCATTTTTGTATATGCCCTTTTGACCGAAGCTTATTTTCGCTGGCACAGCGATTAAAATTGTGGGTTTTGGCCTCCAAACAAGCCTTACATCCGCGGTATCATTCCAACGAGTAAATACCAATTGTTACCAACTACGCCATCTAGACGCCATTACCATGATTAACTGATATAAATTGTTGTTGATTATTATGAATATAGAAACAGCACTACGTACTTAAATTGCCATATAGCATCCCAACCCATAATAAGAAATATCACGCGAACAGACAGAGCATTGAATACAGACAATATTACCCATAATTTTACAGAAAACAGCGAAGTAGAAATGAAACATTGATATTTAAAGTTCCTTTTGCGAAAATCAGTGAACACTTTATAAATGTACACTATCACGTACGATTTGAAAAACCTGAACACAGAACATCAATACAACCAAGTCCGTTACAGGACACGTTTACTAGACATCGAATCGACTTTTTCAATGCTTTCTTCATTCCCAAATTATAAAGGAACACAAAATCCACATTTAACACGCTCAATGCTTGTGTTAACATGAAAATGCGCATTAATTTGTTATATTAGTTCCTCACGCAACGCACGGGATAGATTTACGTCACCCTGGGCCGTAAAATCAAAGCCAAGGCAAGACGTAAAGCTTTAAAGAAACCACGGGCGGTAATTCGTGAAGCCCCGGATCGCATATTTATGGACCTCACCTTCAGTTCATGCCACAAACACCTGCGATCTGGGACATTCACGAATTCACCATTCTAATTCAACCAGTCCGACGTTACGTAACTGAACAATTTAGAGGGCGAAGTTCGCTACCATTCTATTGAGCTTCACATCATGGGCTTAAAAATCCGACATTTTATTCAGTCAGAAACCTAGTTCATCAATTCCTTTACAGAGTAAATCCACGTATCGGTTTCTTGGTGCTGGAGAATCGAATTATTCTATTGGTTGCTATTTTATACATACAATATCATTGCACTGGGCGTGTTAAATGGAAACCCAACGTACACAAAGACAGTCATGCCCTTTTGTATAAGCAGGACTATCTACTGGCCTAACCAATAGCCATCTCGTTTACCCCTAGTCCGGTAGCATGTGCACGAAAGAGACGGGGAACATGCCGCGCCGGCTCGTGCCCTCGACCTGGCCCTCCATCCAGTTGTCGTCCTCGGTGCGCTCGTTGATGACCGCGATGACCTCGCCCTCGCGGAATGAGAGTTCGTCTTCGTTGTCCGCTGAACAGTCGTAGAGCGCCCGGCAACGGCGCATTCCTACGCCCATCTGGTAAAAAAATAAGTTTCTGTCAAAAATGACATTTTAGTGGCAAGCTTTTATAGCCGACTGTACTTTTCTTTGGATATCCATCAAATGCTCACTGAGACGATTCTAAAGAGCCCAAGCTGGGTAGGATTGCTTTTTCTATTATAGAGTTCCTATGGCCACCTTCCGGCTCCATCATCAGATCAGCCCCATGGTACCATATTATTGTATTGTCATCAAAGTTAAGTAAGTATGCAAAATTTCAGCTCAATCGGTTGACGATATCTGCTTCGAAATTGAGTTGCAAGATTTCACCCGAACAAACATACTTTAAACATACCATGCAAGCTAAATAAAAGCTTGTAATAAGTGGTCAGTGATGTAGAAATGACTTGCAAATACATTGAGACAAATAGTACATTACTGCATACGCCGGGAAAGAAGGGCTTGCCGGATGAGTAGGTATAGCCGACCGACCGTAGGGAGACCGGATAGTGATACGAAGCCGGCAAGCCCTTTTCACGGCTGGGCGTGTATAGAGCGTTTCTCAAACATGCAATGAAATAAAAAAATACACCACTAAAAAAATATAAATCAACTGCTTAGCTAGTACATGAACACAGACGCCATGTTTAAAAAAAAATACTTCCCGGCTTAGAAATTTCTTTATAGTTCTCTCGAGTTGTTCCGCTTGGAACGTGATACTTTGAAGCCTGTTATAACGCACGTTATGAAAACATTTCACTGCATGTTTGAAAAAAACCATATCGAAAGTGATCCGGTTGGCAGAAAGATTTACGTGGGATCTCAGCATCTCACTTATTATCTCAGTATCAATCTGACCATGACCAAAGGTCATCATCAAGTCAGGTTACCCATGTCCACTGCTATAAAAGCTTGTTCCAGGGATCTTGTACAACGCCTGGTCGTATGCCACTTCATCCAAGGAATAAATATGATTCTGACCAAAGGTTGAGTCTATCCTCTAAGGTATGTCTGTCACCTAACAAATTAACATGACCTGCCTAGTGGCAGGTTCACAGACAACCCCCACTAGACGGAGCATGTAAGGCAACCCGTAGGCGACCCGCGCGCACCAACGATATGGTACGGCAGAACATTAAAGTATCAACACGGCGGCCACCGTTTAGTTGCGTCCATGTTTATGATCCATGCGTACGTCAACGAAAAAAGAAATTAAATAAATAACATGGTAAATTGTAGTGTTAAGTGGTGTAGAGAGACCTCATAAACATGGACGCAACTAAACGGTGGCCGCCGTGTTGATACATTAATGTTCTACCGTACCATATCGTTGGTGCGCGCGGGTCGCCTACGGGTCGCCTTACATGCTCCGTCTAGTGGGGGTGGTCTGTGGGCAGGTTATATGGAGTAAGCGACTGAGACAGATTGAGTCATTGACATCTGTTGGGCTTATGAAAGGAGGAAAAAGACTGCTTAGCATACCAGAAAATTGTAAGTAGCTGCTGGCCAGTATCGATAAGCGACGTTATTAGGACACGTACCATAGTGATAGACGCAGATGGCGACCGCGAATGCGCGCTGGACGTGTCGGACACGTCGAGGCGACTGTCGCTTCGCCGTGTTCTCTCCCTAGACCGCGAGCTGTCGCACGACAGCGACGTCAGCCGACTGTCGTCCAAGCACGGGGCTGACATGTCGCAGAGTTCCAACGACGAGTCTTGACTAGAACATTCCTGTAATGATAACATATATTAGGATATCATAGTAATAATGCAGTCGCGTTTATCCTCACGGAACAATTTCAACAACAACCCTCACACTTACATATTAAAACGAGTGCTTTATCTAGCCTCGTAAAGCCTGTGGCATTATTATAATGAACACCCCTTTTTATGTTTAAAATTACTTTGAGAATTGTCCAAATTTTAGTCCGTTAAGCCTTACGAGACTATGTCAAAAGTTGCGACCATCTTATAGAAGTAAGTAGGCCTGTTGTATGTGGTTTCACCGGCTAGATATTGTTTCTAGTTCATTTACCAACATCCAATTTTAAAATTAACGCAACAGATAAGTATTTTTTGGGAATTGTATCTTGACTTGACATTTGAACGAATAAACAATTGAACATGTACAATTTCTGGCCGATTTACCTACTAATTGAATATCTTCAGGATATTGCAATATTTCTGCTGTTATGTGTTTAAAGCAATTAATGAAAAAAATGGTATGTCTAGTTGCCCGGCAAGGGATGTTTTGATAGTGTAGTGAAAGTGTATAAATTAAATAGAATGTGTACTTGTAGCCGACGCGACATCGCAAGTTTTGAATAGTAAATATTTAGCTAAAAAGCCAAATAATAAGGCAAGGTATGCAACTACGTAAGATGTAAAATTAGTGTAGTGTTTGTGGATTATTGAATCATGCTGCACATGTAAACCTTTGTTAATTCTCAGTTCAATATCAAGTGTTAACAAACAGAACAACAAATCAATTGTTATTTATGTTTAAATTATAATCACTAAACCGTAACTTGCTTTTAATCAATGTAGCATTTTATTGCTTAAAGTATTAACTAAGAACGTAGATCTAATTTGCTATTTCTAAAATATACGCGAGAGCAAATGCGAAATAAAAAGAATTGAAATAAACATTTGAAGTAATTACGGTTAAGCTGTAAGCTGTTAGGTATATCATGCAAAATGGTATACTCGTGTCCCCATAAGTCATGAAGATTAAGATTCAATTCTTAGAACATAACTTATGGTGTTGCTGAAACGCTGCCAAGAGAGTAATTGCCAATGGGAATAGTTTGTCTAAGACCAATAAAAATTTTGCTGCTCTGTAGGTCTGCGTTCAAAGTTCAAACACCGGGTTTCAGCCCGCACATTAATATTCACGATAAATGATACGTTGCAATATTTTATGAATCGGAAGCCGTTGGTGTCGCTTTTTCGTTATTTTATGAAATAGCGATGTGAATATCGTTTTTATTCAGCTGGCTGTGTTTTTAAAATTATCTTCATTTGTGGACGGATTAGACAAACCCATAAATAGCGTAGGTATTTAATATTTTTCGATTGGCTAAACGTTTGTAGCGATAGCAGCGACCATTATTCCGTAGAACTGCTGGCACCACTGATCGCGTCGTCACGTCATACTTTTATTTTTCAGTTCTGTGCACAAGAGATGAAAGAATAAGGCTGTGTTTAAACCAGAAATGTGTAGCGAGGGATGCGTTTTTGTTAACCAATGGAATAACTTCATATACTCAGCTTTGCTCAGCGCAGCTGATTCTATTGGTTAACAAAAACACATCCCTCGCTACACATCTCTGGTGGAAACGCAGTCTAATTGTTACGCGACTAGTGATATCGGTAATTCCACAGACATCGTGTCAGATCGTCATTTATCGTCAATATTAAAGTACATGTTCCTATTCGAACGCCCCTTTGTTCTGTAGTAGGTATCACATAAATAATGAAAAAGGTAAGGGAGTAAACCAAACGGGGTAAGCGAGTTACACTAAAGCTCTCTCATTTCGTTACCCTTCTCAGTTTCGCTTTCACAGCCTTTTCCAGGTGCAATCTATTTTTCTTCTGAAGCAAAAACAAACATATCCTGTACTCCTGTTGTTAGTCGCTTATGAGTTCATTGCCGGAACGATAGTTCTTTAATAAATGTTAATATCTAAGACTATGTTGTTATTTTCTAAATAATAGAGTTACTATTTACAGAATCTGCTTACGTTATTAATATTAAATTATGTACATTGCATTGTTGATAAATGATAAGAATAAGTAGGAATGAACGAATCACTTTGATACGAGATACGTAGTTACTTTTTTTTACTTCATCCGATACTAGTTACATTGTATACCTACAATTATCGAGATAGGAAAAACACATGTGCCAGGATAATTTCTGCCATTCGTATCAGTTAGACTAATATATCTTCCTTAGTAACTCAAATCACTAATCGAGCATTAGCTCCGATTAATCAAGAGGGCTATTAATAAATTCGAATATCAAAGTATACACCCAGGGATTGGGGAAACGGACAGATATCGCTGTAAAATTATATTGAGTGTAAATTTTATTATGAGTCAAACGTGATAATCTTTATCATTATACGGTTTACCGTTTGCGCGGATAACTGATGAATAAGAGATTTTAATTCGGATAAAGGCATCAGAATCAGAGTTACGACCTTCCAACCTTCAAGATAAGAGCGTACTCCCATTTGAAAGGCCGGCATCGCACTTGTGACACCTCTGCACCTCTAGCATAAGTGCTATACGCGACTATTTCCCGCGCGAGAATATCCGTCTCTTGCTGTGCAGTATTGAGAGAAAGTGACGGGTAGCGCTAAGAGTCACGAAGCATAGTTGTGCTAAATGGGCTGGTGTTGCGGGTGTCTATGGGCGACGGTAATCGCTTTCCATCAAGCGATCCGTTTGCTCGTTGCTCGTTGACATTAAAGAAGTAGTATGTAATCTGCAATGACACTGACAGCACTGTCGCTTGTCAATGTCATTGTCTTGGCATTGACAAGCGCTTACGCTGCGTTCAGTCTATAAGAGTGCAGCAAAACATTCAATATACTCTATGGCCGTGTGTGTGCGGTTCACCGTGGCGTCACCTTATAGGTTTCACCGGAAGACCAGCGCTGGTTCCCGGGCCAGCATTTATTCTGAGGTGTGACCTTTTCGTGGCATACACAACAACGATTTTTTTTATTTCTAATATTTGTTGTCCACTTTGTGTGTGTTAAGAGGCCTTATTCCTTTTGAAATTTATTTTTTTCATATTATGACAAATATATTGATGATTTTAACCAACTTTTTGAAGTGAATAATACTTTTCCCCGAGTTCTAGGAAGTAACATAGCTTTTTCATGCTTTTATTGCGTGTTGTCGAAAATAAGTGGAAAAAACTAATTTTTCGCGTGAATTCTGTCAATTTCGAGTACTTTTTAGAACCAAAATTATCAATGAAAAATTCCAACTGTAGGTTTCAAATATATACCAATAAATCCCAATAGCCCTGTTCTAGGTAGTAACACCAATAAAATTTAAAGAAACATGTTTGATCATATAGAAAAATGTCTAAAACGATTACCATTTTAAAAGGAATAAGGCCTCTTAACGAATAAATTTTTATTCTATTCTATTGTATTCTATGTATGTGCTGTGGGTTTGTTTACCTTTCTGGGCGGCGGCGTGGGCTCGTCGCGGTGCGCGCCGTTGAGCAGCGAGCCCGGCGGCGGCGTCGGCGGCGGCTGCAGCGGCCGCGGCTTCGTCGCGCACAGCGTGCCGTGCGACACTACACCACAACACCACCAAACAGATACAGAAATCAATCTACATCACAGACAACCCCCACTAGACGGAGCATGTAAGGCGACCCGCGCGCACCAACGATATGGTACGGCAGAACATTAAAGTATCAACACGACGGCCACCGTTTAGTTGCGTCCTTGTTTATGATCCATGCGTACGTCAACGAAAAAATTAATTAAATAAATAACATGCTAAATTGTAGTGTTAAGTGGTGTAGAGAGACCTCATCAAACATGGACGCAACTAAACGGTGGCCGCCGTGTTGATACTTTAATGTTCTGCCGTACCATATCGTTGGTGCGCGCGGGTCGCCTACGGGTCGCCTTACATGCTCCGTCTAGTGGGGGTGGTCTGTGATCTACATACAAGCGCGCTCGAGCAAACGCACACATAGACTAGACATTTCAGCCTGCGCCTGCACTCGCCCGTTCCGCGCGCGACCGCGCTCATCAACTCCCTACTCTTAGCACAATCTGAATGTGATTTGTTTGCGGATGGGATAGCGAGATTGATGACCGAATGGAAGAGAGTGCTAGAGAAAGAGCAAGATAATTATCTTGTTGTTGTAAGTTAGTTAGGTTTTAGTTAAGTATTTAAGCTTAAGAATCCATGTAACGCTTTGGTGTAAACTGTCATGTTACATTTTTATGTGATTCAATAAATAATAATAATAATAATCAATAAATAATTTCTCACGGACACGATATCTCGGACCTGCGGAGCTAGCATATCTGGCTGCGACTTCGCTTGTCGCTCGACTCAGCGTCCCCTGTCTTGTTCGCACGGTATTGAAAGGAAAGTGACAGTTAGTATTTGTCGCGCGACAAAGAGTCGCGTGTCACAGTTAAGCTAGAGGTGCAGTTCAGACCAGTGCGAGCGCGAGCGCCATCCGCTTGACGTGTCCGTGAGCAATGTCTATGTGTGCGTTTGCTCGAGCGCGCTTGTATGTAGATTGATTTCTGTACCTATCCGTTTTGTGACAACACTCTATTAAACATCCACCAGTCGATGGAAGATATTCATCTATTTTTAAACGAATGTATTTGAATTGACGACGCGGTTGGCGCAGTTTGTAGTGCACCTGACTGAGCCGGCGTTCCTGGGTTCGAATCCCGGCCGGGGCAAATGTTTGTGATGCACTCCAATATTTTGTTCCGGGGTTATGGATGTTACCTACCTATGTATGTAACTATTATGTATAAAGGGTCCTCGCCAGGAATCCAAATGATTTTACCAGCGGATTCCTGAGGTCGTAAGGAGCAAAAAAAATGGTTCGAACCCTGCCTGAACCAATAAATTGTTCGCTTCATAAATCTATATAAAATATTATGCAATGATGTATGTCCGAATTATTAATTCCCTTTACAATTATCTTCACCCTGCCTCATATTCTCTCAAGGAATGGTAAAGACAACATAATCCAATGATAATAAACTTGCTCGGTTCATGACGCATTGGTGTCTACATTGTAATGTCATGTAACCTGTTTTTGAATAAATAATAAATAAATAAATAATAAATATATAAATAAATGTAGCTCACCATGTAAGGATCTCGTGCTGTCAGCCGACGGTGAGGGCGTGGAGCGGGGATGTGGCGGGGGATGCGCTAACGCCACAGCCGGCGGCAGCGGCGCCGCGCGCTTCTTCAGGCTGCCTATGTTGTCTGGAATAAAGTATACTAATATTTCAACACCTTACTTACTTTATTTGTTTAATTTTCATCTTACTGTAACAAGGTGGAGCGACGACATTCGTAGGACAGCGGGTAGTAACTGGAGGACGAGAGCTGAAAATCGAGCTCAGTGGCGTGCCATGGGAGAGGCCTATGTCCAGCAGTGGACTGAAACAGGCTGATGATGATGATGATGATGATGATGATGATGACTTACTTTATCCCCGGGCCACAGGCCTACTTGCGTAGTTGGCCAAGCTTGGGCGAATATAAAAGTGTGGAGGCGTTTCGTTGCAGAAACTCATACTTCGACCAACTTCGCGATAGTGTGGAGTCGGAGTATCATTTTTACTCGAACTTTTAGTAGGTTGTTAGAATTAGAGAATTTGTTATTTATTTATTTATTCAAGGAGAACCAACAGCTAATTATGACATATAAAAGGAAAACTTAAATAGAAGTACAGAGCCAATTACAGGAACTCACAGATAGACACCGTATATGAAACTTATAAGTAACAACGCGCATTATTAATACGGCGCGCACACACAGCAGAAATACGTATACACTTACAGTTTATTCTTGAAGCCTTCCTAGGCCAACAACACAAATACTTAATACTAAACTGCACTAACACGAGATTCTATAACGCTCATTTGAAAAACGCCTCTGCTAAACTACGCCTCACAGAAGGAACTACAGAATTAAATATATCAATATCATATTATAACTAATAAACCAATCCTGCGCAGCGTCTTACAAATCATCGGCTCGAAGCTTACGCATATTCGTCTCTACCGTGTCCACTTGTTCAGCACGTCTAGTACGACAAATACTACCTGTCACTTTCCTTTCAGTGCCATTCGAACAAGACAGGTGATGATGTCTTGCGACAAGCAAATCTGCAGCAAGATATGTTAGCCCGACGGCAATACTTGGGATATTCCCAGAAAACCGGACCGTCCAGTCACATTTTGAGCTTCCTGTTAGCAGCAAGTAGACGCAACCTGTACACCTATGAAAATATGTTCATACCCCCAAATCTTGGTGACATTTTTGTTCGCACTTTATCTTGGGTGCCACAAGTGAACGAGGTTAGCAGGAAGATGTTTGCAGCAGTTAGTTCTCTCAGAAGACTCGGTAATTTTCTCCCGATCGCCACTAAAATTGCGCTCTCTCAATCCCTACTTCTTCCTATTTTGGATTATGCTGACATCTCTTATCTCGATATCACGGAAGAGCAGCTTAATAAACTTGAGCGTATTCAAAACATTTGCGTGCGGTTCATATTTGGGTTACGAAAGTATCATCATCATCATCATCATCTCAGCCATAGGACGTCCACTGCTGAACATAGGCCTCCCCTTTGGACTTCCATATATACCGGTTGGAAGCGACCTGCATCCAGCGCCTTCCGGCGACCTTTATAAGGTCATCTGTCCATCTTGTAGGTGGACGTCCTACGCTGCGCTTGCTGGTCCGAGGTCTCCACTCGAGCACTTTACGGCCCCATCGGCCATCTGCTCTGCGTGCTATGTGGCCTGCCCATTGCCACTTCAACTTGCTAATCCGGTGAGCTATATCGGTCACTTTAGTTCGTCTACGGATTTCCTCATTTCTGATTCGATCACGTAGAGACACCCCGAGCATAGCCCTCTCCATTGCTCGTTGAGCGACTTTGAGCTTTGAGATACTAGACTACGAAAGTATGTCCACTAATACATAAATACTCACACACGTTGGGCTTCCTCGGTAGCGTGCTAGGCGCATGTAGTGAGTCGCAAGTCGACGAGCGAGAACGAAGGACGGGCGAATCGCCGCCGGAACGCTCCGATCTTTCGGGGACACCCGCGTAAGATGGTGGTCGGGATCGCGGGCATTTCTTTTCGGGAGTTACACTGCCGTTTTGCTGAAAGGAGTAATTGGTTTATTTTAAGAAACTTATTTAGTGAAGTAAGAATCAGGCTTCAAGGCGCGAAGTCTAAGGCCGAGCTCCAGCGGACGGCCGCGTCGTCAAATGCGTCATTCTTATCCTAAAATGGAGACGTTTTGGATGCCTCAGCAGTTTTAGCGAGGGCTGCGAACTAGCTTTAACCTCTTTACCGTCCAGCTCGTTGAGGGAAAGCTGTGTCCCAAACGCCAAGCTGACAGCAGATAGTATGGCATTGTTTAGCGGCAAATGACGTCGTGGCGTCTGGGGCACAGCTTTCCGTCGACGTGATTTGCCGTCTTTGGCGCTCAAAAGGTTAAGGTACGAGGTCGAGTACCGCGCTACCGCGGAAGTTCATACAGCCCTAATGTCTTCCTAATATCTAAAACCCTTTCCTTTTAAGCCATTTTAGCGTGTTTGAAAGGCAAATTTCGGTAAAAATATAATTACTTTCCAAGGTAGGTTCCACTTATTTATTAAACAAGTCCTATGCGAGTATAGATCTGAGCAAAAAAAAGGGCTTTACCGACCTCAGCTATATAATACTTAACGAAGTCTTTCTTAACCACTTGGACAGTACACTGTAATTGTCTAAGCTCGTAGCCAAAAAGCGATGCAGTACAGCACAATATCATAGAAAATATTCACTTTGAATTCAAATGCCGATAAATTTTAATAAACTATCTAAAATTGCTATTTGTTAAGAAACATTTTGAGCTGATGATTTTTCATACCCTTTCATCAATGACGGTATCGTCGTCAGAGAAGTCAGTCGATCCATCATCATGTGACAAATTCCAGTCAATGTTTATATTCTCGAACATGCTCTTTTCTCTCTTGTCCACATTTTCCAACTAAAACAGAAAAATAATCGCATTATTAGGTAGGTACATTAAATTATCACTGGCCATTATCGAATGTTTGTTCAGTTTGCTAATGTGGTTTTGTTAGTTTGAGGATGATTTATTGTGCTAAAATTAATTTACCAACAAATTATGACTATACGGACCTCATTTTATCTGAAATACGGCGCATCCAAACCGCATTTGTACCCATATATGTATTGTGATTCACACTCGTATTCGAGTTGCGGTGGAGCATATGGCATATTTAAAATACCAGCGTTAGGGTCAGCTCACACCGAGACGCGACGCGACGCGACGCTGCGCGCACATTTCAATAGAGTGACTCAAAATTATACTTTATTTACTACGCCGCGAGGCATCTCGAGGCGCAGCGCTGCGTGGCGCAACGTATTTTGAATTCTCACGATGAAATGTGTCCCTTTTAATTTAGTAAATAAAGTATAATTTTGAGTCGCTCTATTGAAATGTGCGCGCAGCGTCGCGTCGCGTCGCGTCTCGGTGTGAGCTGACCCTAACAATTTACTACGCCGCGAGGCATCTCGAGGCGCAGCGCTGCGTGGCGCAACGTATTTTGAATTCTCACGATGAAATGTGTCCCTTTTAATGTAGTAAATAAAGTATAATTTTGAGTCGCTCTATTGAAATGTGCGCGCAGCGTCGCGTCGTGTCGCGTCTCGGTGTGAGCTGACCCTTATATACAAATTAATTCCTACGTTTTGTCGTCGCTGCATACAAACGTAATATCGCCAGGTCTAATGCGGTCTCGAAATTTACTATCATCCTTCACACTATCAGTGCTGAGCTTGAGCAACAGCTTCAAAAACTTGGTCATGTCCTTCGCAGCACAAAGGTGCAATACAATACTGTCTTTTAGAACTTAAAGACGTCAAACTTACCAGCTCCTGACACGCGTGATGGCCCAATGTCCTCGCGATCAACAGCGCCGTTCTCGCACTCTCACCCTTCACCCTAACATTAGCCGCAGCCTTCAACAACAACTCTATGGGCTCTGTTCTGTCCGTCGCCGCACAAAAATGTAACACCCCTGGTTCTGTATAATGCACTTACAAACTCCGGACACGTGTCCCAGGGACCTCGCGATCAACATCGCCCGTATCCCACTCCTATCCTTTACACTAATATCAGCGCCAGCCTTCAGCGACAGCATCAAAGGCCCAGTCCAGTCTGTCGCGGCACAAATAAAAAACTGATCTTTATGTACACTGCACTTACCAGCTCTCTGAACAAGCGTGATGTCCCAATGTCCTCGCGATTAACAGTGCGGTCCTGCCGCTGCCATCTTTTACGATAACATCGGCGTCAGCCTTTAGTAACAGCTTCAAACGCCCAGTCCTGTCTGTCGCGGCACGAAGATGTAACGCTATCACTGAAGAAGTGATCTTTATACTTTATACTGCACTTACCAGCTCCTGACACGCGTGATGTCCCAATGTCCTCGCGATTAACAGTGCGGTCCTGCCACTGCCATCTTTTACGATAACATCGGCGTCAGCCTTTAGTAACAGCTTCTAACGCCCAGTCCTGTCTGTCGCGGCACGAAGATGTAACGCTATCACTGAAGAAGTGATCTTTATATATACTGCACTTACCAGCTCCTGACACGCGTGATGTCCCAATGTCCTCACGATTAACAGCGCGGTCCTGCCGCTGCCATCCTTCACGCTAACATCAGCGCCAGCCTTCAGCAACAGCTTCATAGGCTCAGTCCGATCTGTCGCGGCACTAAGAATAACTCATCTTTATGTACACTGCTCTTACCAGCTCCTGACACGCGTGATGTCCCAATGTCCTCGCGATTAACAGTGCGGTCCTGCCACTGCCATCTTTTACGATAACATCGGCGTCAGCCTTTAGTAACAGCTTCTAACGAACGCCCAGTCCTGTCTGTCGCGGCACGAAGATGTAACGCTATCACTGAAGAAGTTATCTTTATGTATACTGCTCTTACCAGCTCCTGACACGCGTGATGTCCCAATGTCCTCGCGATTAACAGCGCGGTCCTGCCGCTGCCATCCTTCACGCTAACATCAGCGCCAGCCTTCAGCAACAGCTTCATAGGCTCAGTCCGATCTGTCGCGGCACAAAGATGCAACGCGGTCATGCCCGAAGACGTGGTCTTGTCTAGGAGCTGGGCTCCACCATTTTGGACTAGAAAATCGACGATGTGTAGGAAGGAACCGTCGCCGAGTTCGCGGGAGATTGCCAGGTGTAAAGGTGTTTCACCGCAGTCCTGAAAACATTGCCATAGTTCTTACAATATAGCCATAAATGTAGGTACATATTATTGCTTAGTTATTTAGTATAAAGAACATACGAAATAGCGGTTTCTCCCAAAGAAACAGATTAGTCTCGCACCGGTAAAATATTGTAAATTATGCCAATACGTGCACACTAACCAAATTCTTCAATGATGATACAGAGTAACACGGTCGAATCAGAATGATTTAAGCAGATTTATACTTCTTAAGTCATAAGAAACAATGCATGTATTTACATGTTTTTATTGTAAGACAATCTTGTGAAAGTTACCTATCCACATCATACTGGCTATGTATAGAAAATTGACGATAACAGTCGACATTGGCATATAGTACTAACATGCCTACCACATCAATCAATTCCAGCGCTACAAAGTTTTCCACTGCAACAACAACATTAGGATGATAATTGAATTACTCCAGACCCACGTATTTACTGAGCGAGGAAGTGTTGCGGCCAAGTACGCTTGCTGTAGGTTTTGCAAGTTACATAGGCAATGACCACATCAATCGATTCGGATGCTATAAATGGTTGGCACAGAACAATAGTAAGACAATCTAGGCACGGTAGTGTGTTTGCCAAGTTCGCGAAACAAAGTAACGCAACGGCCGTGGGTTACATCATTTATTAATTGTAATAGAATTACTCTACCCCACGTACTTACTGAGCATGGTAGCGTCGCGGCCAAGTCCGCTCCTTCGGCGTATGCTTGGAGTAGGTTTTGTAAGTGCCCGTTGTTGACTGCATGTTCAACTTCAGATAGTCTTTCCGCAGCATCCCTGCAAGTTTGCGCGGCCCACGCTCTGTATACGTATTTTTCTCGGATAAACCTTAGTCGCTCCTCCCTGAAAGTGATAAGTATAACATTATTCTTTGTTTCAATACTGATACAAATATTATTTATGAAGGCAAGCTTCTATGCGATCCGGTGCAAAGTAAGAGCAACTCGAACACACGACCTTCTGTAGTTAAAAATCAACATATAATTCTATGAAAATATTTACATTCATATTATTACATTATTATTTTTTACAATCTCCAATATTAGTGTCGCATCTTGAACATTGCATTAGATATTCATTTGCGCGGCAAATACATGCAATGCGATGAATAATAATGAATTATTCCAACTGTCAAAAATAGAGAGCATTGTAGAGTTCCGATGATTTACGAACATGAATCACTGATATAAATCCACGTTTGATTAGCATATTAATTAGCACAGCACGTCGTGAATTCAATATAGGGGATATTGAATTCACGACGTGCCGATCTAAATCGTTTAGTTTCATTTCAGAAATAAAGTGAGTTATACGTTTTAAAAATCCCTGCTATAAAACATGGGACAATGTGGTGGAACAAAAGTTTAATTCACGGATTTTTATAACAAATATCAATGCATATTTTTAGTGTTCTCTTTTTGTGGAAAAGTCCAGGCATATCTTACGAAGATCTTAGGCAATGACAATCACGAGAAAATATTAAAAGAAAATGGTGCATGTTCTTTTGGTCAAGCATCATCTGAATATTTAATGCATCCGCACTTTGCCCGCCTGTTTTATGTGTGACAATGACAACTAACAACACACTACTAAGACTATATAATTATACTGCGCTTACATGGAGCTCTCAGGCGTCAACTTGTCCCTTTCATCCAACATATTCTCCATGATTTCGTTGAACATTTGGTTGCCCATATGCCTCGCAATGAGCAGCTGCGATGTGCTGAGCCGGTCGAGCGTGAGCGACTGGATCCGGGATATATGCACCCCCAGCTCCCGGTGGCTTCCAGAACATTCTATGCATACTATTACGCCGAAGTTCGTCGATAGCCACGTGGGATCTGAAATATGACAAAAGAAGGTGAGTTAAAGCAAACACATTTGACAGTAGGAGACAGAATCACAACCAGCAATTCCGAAATCCTTAATCTACGATTATATACAGTTTTAAAACCGGCCCTTAAGCTTTAGTGTTTTAAAGTTGTTTTTAAAGTTGAAGAGTTCGTGTTAGACCCTGGTCTCGTTGACAGTAGGTAATTATAAGGTCTCACGTGGAGTAGACATACGTATAATGACAGCAGTTTGTCATATTACTATAATTGACTGCAAGTGTGCAGTGCAAACTTGGCGCTGCCACTTCTGTGCCTACAAATATGTTTGTTTTTTGCATCGATACAAAATCAAATACCAAACAGAAGTCTCATCGTGAAATGATAAGCACAGACAATGCACTGCACACTGCACTGCAATGCACTTTTATAACAATTATAATACGGGCGCTCTAACTTGTTACAGACATTTATATATTTGTTCCCCAATGGTGTACTTACGTAAATTCATAATGGACAAAAAACAAAGGTGGACAGATGTTGTTATCGTCAAGTGATAGGGACACAACACTAATTAGCGACTTATCGTTTATTAGGTATTATTTATAGATGGACTTGCGTTGAGCGAGATAATAAAACAAGTCCCCGTCTGCACATTGTTCACGATCACGAACATCTAGAACGAAAGAGTTTTGGGCTAAGCTGAAACGGAGACACTTCGCTCACTCAGTCAATAATAAGTACCTAATTAGGTACACTTAACGACTACAAATAATAAATAAATATTAAGGGACAATATAGTATAAAACAAAGTCGCTTCCTGCTGTCTGTCTGTCCCTATGTATGCTTTCATCTTTAAAACTACGCTTTGATGCGGTTTTGTTTTAATAGATAGAGTGATTCAAGAGGAAGGTTTATAATTATGTATAGGTAATACAAGCGTGTTATAGTATTGCACCAGTGCGAAGCTGGGGCGGGTCACTAGTAATATATAAAATATATATATAAATACATATATAGATAACATCCATAATCCAGGAACAAATATTCGCGTTCATCACGTAAATATTGGCCGGGATGAGAACCCAGGACCGCAGGCTCAGTAGCAAAACAAACAACTCTAAATACAAAACCAGTAAGCGTTTTGTCAGCACTGATTGCATCGATCGAACTATAATTATACTTCCAAATCAACCTAATTATGGATGCAATCAAACTAAAAGTTTCTGTCCTAATTAGTAAAACCAATAATGATAACAATTCCGTAATAAAAATATAGACATGAGTCGGAAATGGGGTTCCTTCCTGGCGTCGATTAGTGGTCAAGGCTGCTCTCGTCCGGCTGTTTGGTAACTGTTCAACTTCGGTCATGGTCTGTGATAATTGTTTATCGTGCCCGATGCGTATCTGAGACTAGCATAGGTCGGTATTTATGTGTGTGCAGTAAAGTAAGATCACACGCGCAGCTATATGTTTATCTTCAAAAATTGCAATATTAAACTTCGACAACATTTGTTTTTCTTTTTACTTTTCCTAGTTGGTTGTTATCCGTCACAGTGAAACCCTTCGAGTTCTAAAACATATATGATAATGAAAATGGTGCTACTATTAATAATAAAATCGAAGAATAATTGTTATATCTTCTGAACAAGATAGGAAGATCATTAAATGATAATGTAAGAAAATCAATATATTATGTACTATGCATGTCAATTGAAGTACGCACGACGACAGATAAATCTATAGTGAGTTATATTGACAGATATCTCATTCGCTTTTGAGGTGATAAGTCTTAATTTAAGCCATAGGATGAACTGAGCAAAAACGAATTAGGACTGAACGTTACAACTTCGGAACTCGGATATGGGGCACAATAGCTCGATACAAACATGCTTCAGGCACATCGGGAAGCCTTTGATTAACCGCGTGAATCTAGGTCTCAGCCCACTGGCACATGTGGCTATAATAAATAGAAGATAAGTTTATCCGATGGGAACTACTAGTTTTAGTAACTAGAAATAGCCAGATTGTGCTTAGTACCTAGTAACCAACATTAGGCTAATTTTACATAAGTTATTTTGATTACTTACTAATAAATAGCCCTCAAGTTTGTCAGTCCTCCGATTTAGTAACTAGCAGCTAACATTTGAGCTACTGTTAACAATATTTTTTTTTTTGTAAATCCTAAAGATGTGTAAATAGGTATTACCGATCATAACTAAGAAAAAAAAACAGGATTGTGATTAACTTAAAACAAGCGAGGTTAGGAGCGAAATAGAAAAACATTGCTGAAAATGGTGAAATATATTAAAGTCCACCAAGTGTTAAGTATTAATGAAAAAAAAATTGGTTCGTTTTGCCTCCGAACATTGTCTGGACTATCCAAATAGCACTAAAATAATTTAATAATCACAAAAGAGCACACCTTACAACGTAAAATGAAATTCACAAGCTTCGCAAAACACTCACAAATGTAATAGCGCGATGCGAAAAAAAATTGTAAACATAGGTTACTCCGGACCGCATGCTATTCGGTTGTTTCATAACATTCGTTTTACCACGTTTTTATCAGTCAAGGCCTCTAATACCGTGTGAAATTGAAGCACCTTAAAGAATGCAACAAGTGATGTGCTTCTGTGTTCCGCACTTGAGTACTTTTTGCTCCCACGAACTCTAAACGATTAGCTTAATCGGAACAATAGAATCGATTTCACAGTTACGCATTTTTACTGTTATAGACACGTCCTATTCGTTTCTTAGGGTTCCGTACCCAAAGGGTAAAAACGGGACCCTATTACTGAGACTTCGCTGTCCGTCCGTCCGTCCGTCCGTCCGTCCGTCTGTCACCAGGCTGTATCTCAAGAACGGTGATAGCTACACACTTGAAATTTTCACAGATGATGTATTTCTATTGCCGCTATAACAACAAATACTAAAAATGAAATAAAATAAATATTTAAGGGGGGCTCCCATACAACAAACTTGTTATACCTATATATACATATATATAGGTACGGAACCCTTCATGCGCGAGTCGGACTCGCACTTGCCCAATTTTTTAGTGTACCTAATGTCTTTATTAGGTATGTGTGAGTTATTGCATGATAAAATTGATAAAGGGGATTGTATTTATGTTCAAATAGGTTTTGCTGGTACCTATACCTCTGTACCGGTGACCTAGAACGTTTACATCTGACTGTCTTTGAATTTATCATCGACCTAATATTAAGCCACTATTAAGCAAGGACACGTAAGTAGTGAATGATTCATACATTATTTCTCCATTAAACCATCCAGTTCATTCATTATCAACTGCTACTACGTTTGTGTGACTCACTCTCATGTCGTACATTATATGAAATAACTTACTATAGACTAGAAGTGACATCCACGCCTGTTGCTCTACTCGGCTTGAAAGTTGAAGGCATCAGAACATTTACCATTAGTAGATTCGCAGTCAGCACAAACTTGATTCCCAGGCATAGCCCTCACAGCCCGGATAATTGACTGTTGAAGGTTCAGCAGCGAATGCCCCCTGAATTGTTGCTCTCCCCTGCTTCTTGGTGGAAAGCCCTCAGTCGATTAAAACAGATGCCTAACACCTATTCCTCTTGGTATAAAAATTGAAGACATCAGAACACTCACCATTAGTAGATCCGCAGTCGGCGCATACTTGGTTCCCCGGCATAGCCCTCACAGCCCGTATAATGGCCCGTTGAAGGTCCAGCAACGAATGCCCTGAATGTTGCTCCCCCCCGCTTGTTGGTGGAAAGCCCTCATCAGAACGCCCTCCTTGCAGTTCATTGAAACAGATGCCTGTTCCCCTCGGTATAAAAATTGACGCCGTCAGAACACTCACCATTAGTAGATCCGCAGTCGGCGCATACTTGGTTCCCCGGCATAGCCCTCACAGCCCTATAATGGCCCGTTGAAGGTCCAGCAACGAATGCCCTGAATGTTGCTCCCCCCCGCTTGTTTGTGGAAAGCCCTCATCAGAGCGCCCTCCTTGCAGTTCATTGAAACAGATGCCTGTTCCCCTCGGTATAACAATTGACGCCGTCAGAACACTCACCATTAGTAGATCCGCAGTCGGCGCATACTTGGTTCCCCGGCATAGCCCTCACAGCCCGTATAATGGATCGTTGAAGGTCCAACAGCGAATGCCCTGAATCGTTGCTCTCTCCCGCTTGTTGGTGGAAAGCCCTCATCAGAGCGCCCTCCTTGCAGTTGACTAGAACAGATGCCCATGCCCGTTGCTCGTTGTCATCCTCGGCTTGGAAGTGGTAAGTACGGTTATCTGGAATAAGATGTAATGAATGAAAATAAAAATATAAGAATTATCGAATAAACTATTATGAGCATAATATTAAAGTTTCTTATCGACAAAGACTTGCTCGATAGATGGAGTTGATGACGAATAAAAAGCGCTCTAAGAAATTTATCTGTGTTACGTATATCACGTATACAAATTCTGTCCTAGGTGACTTAGGATTGGGAATTGAATTTTATGTTCCTTGAGCTGCCTGGCCTTCCATCCTTTACCTTCAGTGTGTAAGATAGATTGAGCTCTGTTTTGTCCTTTTCTAGAACAAAACCTAACATCTTCGACTAAACAGTAAATGTCTGCAAGGGTTACTTACATGAGACTAGATCAAACGCCCTCTTATCATCGGCGGCGACTTTGATTTGGCACGTGAGAAGATTGACCCTCGCGGGAGGTTTGTTTTCGTCCGCGTGGAATATATCCAAGTAGCCTTCGGCTGTGACCCGACAGCGTCGCTTCTGCCACACCCTTCTGACTTTTCCCTCCGACTTTTTGAGCAAATAACCACTTCGTGTAACGCCATGCTGTTTGTCGCCTTGGAGCTGATGGAGAGAGTACCCGCCTACAGATGATGCAACCTAAAAATTTCCAAAATGGGAGTGTGAAAATATTGTTAATTGATATTTTGTAGATAATAGAAAGTAGAGCACTGTTCATTAGAATGGAGATAAGGCTGGTAATTATGTGAGAGTAGTTGTTGTAGAACAATAAACGATAGTACCTAAGTGTTGACATTGTTTATAGTTGTCGTGTCGACAGAAGTTTTTTTTTTTTTTTTCATTTAGTCAACTTTCTATACGTAGTAATGCAAAACAAATAAACGCACTTATCTCTTTAAGCTTATGCAAATGAATATGATTTTATGTTAAGTTAACGCGTTGTTTTCACGAATATATTTTCATACTGGTAGATGGAAATTGTAAGGATTTTTGTAGTTATAACGCGTTGTTTTCACGAATATATTCTCGTACTGGTAGATGGAAATTGATCAAACTAGTGACGCTATGAGAGCGTTCACATTTCGCGAATCACGGAGTATCACGTCTAGACACCGACATGCGTTCCGGTATGCAGTTGCGCAGTGCTAATGTGACCGTAAAGTTTACGACCGCTGTAACGCACCGGTCTCTTTACTGAGGATGCTAGAGACCGTGCAAAGTGGAGAAGAAAAAGCCAGAAAATCTGGCTCCAAAGCAGCAGCTGAGGATGGACGCTCGGGAAGAACGCTCATTTGAGGTGAAAGAGAGACAACCCACCTCCCGATCTTGCGGCGCGGCTGCCCGCAGCATATTCCTCAACTCCAACAACCTCCGTCGCTCGTCGTCCTGCTGCTGTCGAATCTTCTGAAGCTGAACGCTCAAATCCGCCACATACACCCCAAAATGCTCAATAGTCTTCAATCCATCTTGGAAGTAATTTGTCTGAGCGTGATAGTACTCCACCAAATGCTGCAGCAGCTCGATCCCCTTCTTCGTCTTTATCTCGTTGAACTTTATCAGGTACTAGAACAAAGCGATGACTAAATTAGCTTTCATAGATGGAAACGAGCCAGACGGCTCCGCCTAAAATTGAATACGCAATTGATATAAGTGATGGGATGGGAGGCAAATAGGACGCGGCTTGCCGGCAACGAGTGGCACGCGAACTGTGGAAACGCACAAATATTATGTGCCCTTCCGCGAGTTAAAATTACTCCCGGTGACGCGTAAACACGCGCATCCTCATAGTCTTGTGCAATAATAAAGGCGGTGCGCGACCTTGCACAACTTTCTTGGCGAGTCGCCGGCTGGCGTCACTTATCGATACTTACATCATTGTGATTATCGTATCATTTTTGACTAATAGCAAGTGTTGAAGTTTCGTAACAGCAGCACATTACAAAAACACTTTTTTCTATTGATCGCTAAAGCCTCTTAAGAAATTAGCCTATACTGTGTTTCAATGGTTGTTTGTGCAAAGCGCGACGCTACTATCCGTGGGGTGTGGCAACGACCGACGCGTGCAATTGGCTACGATCGCGCGGTGTACGACCCGAACAAGATTTGAAGGCTCGATGGTGCATTGGTTAAAAAGTCTGTTTTTATTACGGCACGCGGTGCGCAAGTGAGCTACTACTGGAAGTCGATTGAGTGAGATATTCATAGGTTTGAGAACAAAGCAAGGGTCAGGATTGCATCGGCCCTGCGCGGCGGGCGCAAGGCCGGGCGTCGACCCCGCGGTACCGCACCGGCGATAGGGCTTCAGCCTTACTTGATTATTTTTTATGAAAGCCTTTGTGCATCAAAATCGCAGACAGACTCAAATATTATATGACTTTCGGGCTTATATACAAAACGGAGCAGTAACCTTTATTTTAGTTAGTGTTTTCTATATGCAAAGTGGGCCTGCACCGCTCTGTTCCAGTATACTATTAGACCGGGAGATAGTGACAGAATTTTCTTGGTCATTTGTAACAGTATGGCGGTTCTTCAGGGGTCTTAGTACGCAATGACAAAAAGAAAAATGATGGTCATAGCGCTGGTACCGGCGGCCCAATCGCGTGGGCGATAGTTGAACTCGTCGGATAAATTACGAGTGTCAAACGATTTGTACCACAAAAATTTTAGTATTTTCCGATGGCCCATCAAAAACATGTAGGCGGTAGTGTCATGCCATACTTCTCCGGTGTGACTTACAGCCCGCCATACCGACGCGAATGCGTCAATTAAAAATAAAAAAATTCAACCATTTGTACCAGGCTAATTTTTGCACAGTTAATCATCGCCGTGCAGCCATTTACGAAAATCACCATGCCATACTTTTCCGACGGTTCTAAATGGCCGCCATACCGCCGAAAATCAGCAAATTTTTTTTTTTTCGCCAAACGATTTGTAACAGTATTGCATTTGGATTTTTGGAAAGTATTTGATAAAATGTGACCGTTATCATATTTGCCATACTTCTAGTAGGGGGAAAAAGTGCTGCCATACTTGAAAAACTTATTTATTCGACACGTTTCAAAAATACGACTGTACAATACGTAAAATATTTTTTTACAGCATGGGATCATTATATTCTGTTTGTTTGGATACAATTCTACCTACAAAAAAATATTCCGGATTGTAACCATGGGGCGGACGACTGTGAGACTTGAGCCAAGACGTAAACCAAAAAAAAAAAAAATTGACGGTTTGTACCAGTATGGCATTTGGATTTTTGGAAATTATATGATGCAATGGGACCATTATTATATTTGCCATACTTCTAATAGAGGGAAAAAGGGGCAACATACTTGAAAAACTTGATTTTACAACGGGTTTTCAAGGTGCAAGACATAAAATCATTTGTTACAGTATGGCATCATTGTATTTGGTTCGTTTGGATGAAATTCTACCTAAAAATAATTATCCCATACTGTAACCATGGGGCGGAAGATTGTCACACTCGAGCAAGATATAAATCAATAAAAAAATTGGTCCAAATTGTTACAGTATGGCATTTCAAATTTTCGAAACTTGAAAAAAAAGTATGGTTTGGGAAAATTACACCGTACATGTGAAAAAAAATTATATGCAATATCAATATTAATGCAGTTTATTCCGAAAGATTTACAGACTTTCGAGGTCATCTAAGCCGAAATCCCCGGCATGCTCCAACTCGTTTTCGTCGTCCTCGTCGCTGCTTACTGCATCAGTATCTACAAATCATTTAATTTTTTCACACAAGCGCAATACACAATCGCAAATCGTTAACATAAAATTAATTTCTTAAATATTTACCTTCGCCGCCTTCATCTTTCTCTTCTTCATCTTTTTCCTCTTCATCTTGCATGCAACATGGGCACACTATAACGGTCGACTTATTCTAATACATAGAACTCCAATTACCTATTGCTATGTAGTTGTGGGTCGTCTGACAAGCAGCTGCCGTAATACCTGCGTTGCCAGACATTGTGTCTCACAACACGATGAGCCGAGATCTCTCGAGAAATCGTTCGAGCGATGGTAGCCGTTCAATATTATACGATATAAACATCTGACTATAATTCAAGATTGCCGCCACCTAGATCTTTGAAATTTTGTATTTATATTCGTTGAACCTCAAACTTACAGGAAAAATTAGTGCCATACTGTTACAAATCGTTCAAAATACGAATAAAATCTTACAATTAAAAAAAAATATTATACACATTCGCCACCTCCCACAGGTATGGCATTATCACACTTCTATTTATCATCATTCAGGAGCTGTTGAAAAAATTTTTTAGGGTGGTACAAATCGTTTGGCGAAAAAAAAAATTTTGCTGATTTTCGGTGGTATGGCGGCCATTTAGAACCGTCGGAAAAGTATGGCATGGTGATTTTCGTAAATGGCTGCACGACGATAATTAACTGTGCAAAAATTAGCCTGGTACAAATGGTTGAATTTTTTTATTTTTTATTAACGCATTCGCGTCGGTATGGCGAGCTGTAAGTCACACCGGAGAAGTATGGCATGACACTACCGCCTACATGTTTTTTATGGGCTATCGGAAAATACTAAAATTTTTGTGATACAAATCGTTTGACACTCGTAATTTATCCGACGAGTTCGACTAACGCCCACGCGATCGGGCCGCCGGTACCAGCGCTATGACCATCATTTTTCTTTTTGTCATTGCGTACTATGACCCCTGAAGAACCGCCATACTGTTACAAATGACCAAGAAAATTCTGTCACTATCTCCCGGTCTATATGTAATATTTTCGAATCTGATGGTATAACATATCGTTAAGAAATAAGCGTCTAAAATGACGATTTTATCCCACAGACGTTTGAGTATTCGAGCGCAGAGCGGACAATAAAATCGCTTTTATAACAGTGCGATCTAGAAGTGTCTCATTTGACATTGAGATTGCGAACACGATCACGCAGCTAAATTACTTTCCAAGAAGCATGACGCACATAGGTCGACGAATGATACTATAAACACAGTATCCGTATAACCTGCGTGTCCTCAGTAGCAAACTATCCTTTATAAACCGACCACCAACGGGTCGCCCAATCTGTACAAATAAAGGTACTACCAAATATACCTAGATATGATATGTGACGATTCGTCACCTACTCAGATGCCAATGAAGATTGTAGTCCAAGTTCATATATTTCATGATCATGACTTCCCTTAGATATATCTACATCATGGAATTAAAATTCCAATAGACATTGAAAGAACGAACGAAGGCAGAATAGTAAATTTTTAAGAACTAAAATGTGTTTGTTTACGGCACAACTCTTGTAAAAGCGAAATTAGCACGTAAATTAACTTGGAAGAAAGAAGCAGACAGAGATATAAAAGCTTAAACACTTCTACATTACCCGATAAACGTCAAAACTACTCATATCTAGGAGTAAAATCACGAAGTTTCAGTGTCAATGCTCCGTTAGTCAAATTGTAAAGCTAGCCAGCTTAGTTTGAGGAGAAACGCCGGCATCTGATTGCAGCCAGGAAATGAAACCAGCAGAGCGAGGCGACGTCGCAGGGGCTACAATACCGGCTAGGTACGGAGGAATAAACTTGCGGATCAAAGGATATCGTGGTGGGAAATAATAAATAACAATATGTATTCTTCTATTATTATAATGAAGATTTCTTAACTTGAATGTCATTGCCGTTGACTACAATCGAGTCGGAGGGTAAATATTGATGCAGCATACGGCGCAAAATACGGTTAGGGGACTGTCACTTCTTTCTTTTTCGTTGCAGTTATACTATACGTATCGTCCGCGGTAGTAAACTATTAGCCCTAGAGACTGCTAAAGCAAAATCATATCATAACCCTTCCATTTGAATAAGCTCAGACGTAGCCGGGTGAAAATCTATACGATGAGCTACGTAAAATAATGGAATAGAAACAACATGGCGGCAATAAAGATTATAAAAACAGATGGACCCACGAGCTTCAATTACTCGTATCCACAACTTTACGATCATAAAATGTACATCGAAACCTCAGTAAATTCTCCGAGTAACAACATAAAGAACTAGAATAAAACCAGCGGTGATAAACTATGTGCGACAGATCAGTTTATAGAATCTTTATCACGCGAGGAACTTTTCTAGAACGTTGCGTGGCCGTTTCGTTCGTGATGCTGCTAAAAAGGCTACTGCTAATTATGCCTAGGTTACCTTTAAACCTCAAAATAAATATATCGATCGTATGAACTAATAGTTATTTATTGCGGTACTCCACTAAGTTGGCGTACATTTGTTGTGTATTAGATGTAAGAGCCGACATTATACTCTGGAACAAATTGCATCAAATCAGCTCATCAATTCAATTGCCAACCACGCCTTATAGGACCACACGATTGATAAATTTAGGTTAGACGATCTTGATTTGTTGTCATGTCATCCATGATGCAATGCGTCCATGAACTAAACTCCAGGCATTTGGCATCGGCCGGATAATTTGGCGTTCTAGCGAGACAGACACATCGATTTTACCAGCGACACGATGTCAACGAACTTATTCTTGCAATTCGCTTGCATATCTTAACTTACAGGCATTTTATTGACGCAACGAAAAAGGCAACAGGCAGCAATTTGCTATAATTGCGTTTAGAATAAATTTATGCGTTTGAGCATTTGGGTTTTTAGGCGTACACGCTATGTAATCAAATACAACGCGCAATGCGTCTTGGATTACGGTGAAGTAATAGTATCGCTTGCTTGATCTTGATTGGTCGTGGGGCGTGGCAATGCGACGCTAAAGCACGTACATACTTTACTGCGAGCTGCGAGTGGCTATGAACGCTCGACCGAAGCGCGTGAACAAATGAAGCACCATGGTGCGCGCCGGTGCGTAGCCTATTGCTCCTTTTATTTATAGTGAGTATTCATTAAAAAAAAAATATGTTTTAGATAAAGTTGAACTAAACGCCCATAAAAGTTAGTCACAATAGCGGAACAAAGTGTGTCAATTCACATACATTATCAAACTCGGTAACTGTAAACCAGTGTCACTGACAACCTGCGACCTTTTCAACGGTGCGCGGTGTATAACGGCTTTTGTGATGAACATTGACGTATCAGCTTGCAAAAAAACGTATCATACTAGGAAATTCAAATTACTTATGTCCTTTTGTACGTGGAGTGATGACTACGTATTACAACAGTTCGCAAAAAAACGTAACATATTAGGGAATTCATGACTTGTGTCCTTTGTACGCGGAGGACAGTAGTCATAACATTATAATAGAGACAATACGGCACAATGTGGTCATACGCACCGCATTCCTGGATTCAAGTGACGCATAACCGCACAATCATATGGCTTCATTGTGATTGTTTATTTTTTACTCATAGCTTTTTCACACGTGTTTGAGCGGAAAACACAGGCCGATTTATATGTCACCTAGATACTTTAAACGTACGTTTCTTGGTCCCTAATCCTATGATTACTATTTATGCAATCAATTAGTAACAGAAGGAGGAAGTAGTTCCTTACAAGCAACAATAGTTTAAAATTGTACTGTATCGTACAATACGAATATACAAAAAGAGTGCAGGTATTCAATAAGTAAAAATCGTAAAGAGAATCGTTTTATTACCTGTATATTATTACCTATAGATTTATTTTATTCGAATTTCATCGTACGGAATCAGTAATATAATAACGTAAGACATCCGTAGTTTATCTCTATTTTCCGTGTATTTGTGTTCGTGTTTATATGTTTTTGCCGAGGCATGCAATGAAGATTTAAAGATATTTAATTATTGAAGTCGAAAGCAATAAACGAGACTGTTATCTAAATAAGTTTCTGTCAAAAATTACATTTTAGTGACAAGCTTTTATAGCCGACTGTACTTTTCTTTGGATATCCATCAAATGCTCACTGAGACGATTCTAAAGAGTCCAAACTCGGTAGGATTGCTTTTTCTATTATAAAGTTCCTATGGCCACCTTCCGGCTCCATCATCAGATCAGCCCCATGGTACCATATTATTGTATTGTCATCAAAGTTAAGTAAGTATGCAAAATTTCAGCTCAATCGGTTGACGATATCTGCTTCAAAATTGAGTTGCAAGATTCCACCCGAACAAACATACTTAGATACATACATACATACAATGCAAGTTAAATAAAAGCTTGTAATTAGGAAACAACTGCCACATAAAATAATCTCATAAAGGAAAGCTCGTTTAGTTCCAAACACATAATCATTACAATGACGTTCGTTCGATTTCGAAGTCACGACTTAATGAATTGGCTAAATAAAATAAGATACAATCCACACTTCACATCTATACTATTATAAAATTATATTGTAAGTCAGTTTTCTATGGAGAGGGATCATTATTAAATGATAAAATTTAACAGCACGAAGCAAGATACGAGTATGTATGGGCGCGCGGCCATGTGTTGGTAAATATTTCTTTGTCCGCTCGTCGCGATGAAACGGCTGGGCGGATTTTATCAAATTTTTACACAGGGATAGCTAGATTAAAAGATGGTTTTAGGATACTTTTTACCCGATAATGGTAAAGAAAAATGTTTTCAGCGGACCAACTTGCCTTAACCTCCCAACCTTCTAATTAATACACACGGTATCATGTTTACTCAATTATTGATACCGATATAACCATCAATACTAGGACGCGATACAATTATATGCGCTAACGATATACTTATCTTATTTGTAATGTATAATTATATGAATGGAGAATAATGAGATGTGTTTCTTACAATAGGTATTAACATAATACAAGTGTTTAATGAGGTCGGTCATTGACACAATATCGAAGAGTTGACTAATAAACTCATTGAGGCTAGTTTTTTTAATATACAAAACAGGTTTTACACGATCGAAACAGCTGTTGGGAGCAGGCCTATTAACCTAGATCAATACACTTCAAGCACCCCTTTAGCGCCAAATAAGCATCGTGACCTTTCCGAAAAGTCTTGACCTACACGAGTTGGCACTTCATTTATGAGGGGCATTAGAAAATAACTGTTGGCTTGTTAGGAAGTAGTTAAATATGCCCGTACAGGGGGTCGTTTATAACGTGAGTGAAGCCTAATGAGTGGGCGGCCATATTATGGGCCCCGGGGTTCTGTTAACCGGAGAGCGTACACATTTGAGTAGCTAGGGTAGGTAGAACCAACAGGTCCGTACCGCTGGGAGCCAGTCAGTGCAATTTGCGCTCAAGCTATTAATTACCTGGCTTTCTTCCTTGCCTGAAGCTTAGGCTAAGTGCTAGTCCAAGGGATTTATTACTGAGCCCGTTCAGTTCGACGTTCTTCCTTCGGACGTGATCAGAAACCAATAATATCTTAATTAGTCCCCTTATTTTAGGTAACTTCGATGAACACAGTAGGCGCGAAGCCAATTACGTTTTCATACAATGGCTTCCCATTTGGGAAAATTAATAAGCATTGAAAAAGGTCGTGATTTAAAGATTCGTAGGCTCGGATTTCGATCATGGCACGAGCTTGAACCGTTGACCCTAACCGTTAGAGTAGTTTACAGATTTGTTAAATCGATTAAATTACCATAGGAATGTTACTGCGACAATCGTATGATGTATGACGCAGACGTAAGCAATAAAAATAAACAGC
Organism: Apotomis betuletana; assembly: GCA_932273695.1. Taxonomy (NCBI): domain Eukaryota; kingdom Metazoa; phylum Arthropoda; class Insecta; order Lepidoptera; family Tortricidae; genus Apotomis; species Apotomis betuletana. Next base: position 21,125,097 of record OW026301.1, on the reverse strand, counting down.
AACGTTAGAACGGCTTCGGAACTAGGTGGATAGGATGTAGGTTAAACGCTGTATAAAAAGTTTAAAACGTCCGGCAGTAACAACTAACAACACACGATAAAAATAACGATCCAGCTTTAATGTTTAATTTGTTGTGCAGGAAAACTGCTTCACTGTATTTTTTCTACTTGGAAACGAGGTTGCAGTGTTGGATTTTTACTTTACATAAAAAATAGGAATAGACTAGAATACATAGCATACTCTGCTCTACCGTAAGCACTGAGAAGTATTAATTTGCATGACTTACCTCACACATCTGCAACTGAAATAGCCTCCGTTCCTTCTCCATCTCATCTGCAATTTCTGCTGGAGTGACTTCGCTGCGGATGAGGCCAGCCTCCTTCGCCTGCGACTTCTTCTCTTTCTCAATCTTCAGGTACTTTGACTCGTAGTCTTTAGATGCCTTATCGAATGGCCTTTTTAGGTCTCCTTTCACACCTCGGAGGTCACCCTTCAGAAGACTGTCCACCGGGAACATAACTATGTTATTTATGTTTTGCATCTGTGGACAAAAAGTACGAGTGTTATTTGAAAACAAATATATGGGTTCATTAGTCAAACGTTGCAGAGGCGAGCAGAGCTTTGTACCTAGATGACGACTAACATTACGTATTGTGTAAAATGTGGAGGAAACCATGATTTATTTCTACGCTAAAATATGTAGCAGAGATTAAAACGGCTTTATGCACCAAGAGGCATATGCAATTTGCAGTCAAGCAAACATATGCAATTTGTCGGCAAGCACAATTGTCTGGAAGCATCGTCTAGGCGTAGCCACAATGCAGACTTGCATAACGCCTGCATTCCTAAAGCGTCGTTGGCTTAACTCAGAGCTGTTGCTTCACCGTGCAATTTGGAATGACAGTCGACGCAGTTGCAAATAAAATGCCCGAATAGGCGCCAAGCGCCGTGAACTGAATAACGATGCCAATTCATATGCAGGTGTCGAAGATTTTGGCAAGGAAACAGCCATTACTATCTATGAGCGCTGGGCGAGAATTGCGAAGTCTAATCGACCGGCGACTCGGAGCTAAACCAATTTCAAACTACGAGATATTTACTTCCAACCCGGTGAATGCAAACGTTAACTTCGACTCCGTTTACATAAAGCGCCTCTACTTTGGTACGTGCTTTGAACTGTAATTGAATTCATAGTTTTTTCTAAACTTAAATCTCGCATTCTATATTTTTAACCCTTTATGTAACACGGTTTAAAATAAACAGATGACTCGCTGCATGCACATCATCGGTGCTCTTAATGCGCTTTTAATATCTAGAGCACGTTAAGTACTTTTATTTTTATAACTCTATTTGTAGTCCAAATAATTGGATAAAATGTTGTAGAGTTACGCAACAGACATGGAAATAATCTTAAGAGGTATACAGGCTTCGTACAGAGGGGCTGTTATGGAGCCAATGGAGTGAATGCGTCCATCAGTCGAAAGGGGAGATAAAGGGTTGTACGACATAATGAAGCCCTTCCTGGACATTGTTGTCGACCTGCTAATTGTTATATGCCGGGCAAATTGTCCACAAAATGTCGCAGATTGAATTGAGTGAGAATGTCGCGTTTAAGTATTAAACAGGGATTGTACAATTCTGCGTTTATCTGTGAAAATACAATTCTGACTACAGTTAATGAAATTGTTGCATGCTTTTTAACGGCACATTACGAACACATTCAGGTGACTGAGGCCGATTTAGTGTATTTTTTAAGGAAACTTGCAAGGCAAGTCACTCTTGATAAGGAGTCACTTGGGCCGTCGTGGTTGCGGAAGGATTCTCAAATGATTGTCGATCATAAATAGTCTACGAGTTATAAAATACATGTAGAGTAGGGTAAATTCTGTTTTCGATTTTTTAAATGGCGGGGGCTCGGAAAAGATGCTTAGACGATTCAATTTTCCATTGTCATATCAGTTTTCTTAGTTTCATTAGCAACTATCTAAATGTTTAGCGACTTAAGTCAACTTCTTATGAAACCATACCGTCATGCCCTGTGCCTACATATCTATAACACGCGAATAATCTTGGCGTGACGCTTCTCACGCTATAACAACCGTAATATCCTCTAAACCCGCTTATCTACACGATGCAGTGAAATTGCAGAGCGGAATCGAAACCGCAATCATTTTCCGCTTTATCAACAGAAAAGGCCAGATAACATTACGGCATACATTTTATCGATGTTATCTTCACGTATCTTTTTCTCTCGCAAGGTCTAACGGATCAATAGTAATCACCTGTTGCTACTGGGATCTTTAGGGAATTGATATAAGAACTGCTCACATACTCGTAAAGGATTCTTTCAATACGCTTATAAGCTTAGGAACCCTCAACCTTCAGTAGAGAAAAGTATAGAAATAGCGGCAGTGTAGAGGATTTATGTGTCCTAATTTCTACAGCAATAATAATGTAAGGTATATTGCAATGGTTTACATATATCAAGTTTAAGGTTCGATAACATCGACTTTTAACAGCTGCCGAAGCGAACCTTTCGGTGTGCAAATGAGACGTGTGGTGTCTAGTTACCTCGTCGCCTATCATGGAATAGGAGTCTAAGAGACAACAAAGATGAGTCATTTGACTAGATACCTAATCTACATACGTATACATGCAGTCATTTTATTTAGCCCGGTAGTTTACATTTAATACGACACAGACAAGAGACATGATCGCGACTTTAAGTGCTATCTCAACCTTGACAGAAACATGAAGGAGTTGTTTAAGTGTTCTGGAATAAAGGGTCTTCCCTAAGACAATGACACTGAAATGCGATACCATGACAAGCTCGACAATAATTGCTAAGCAATCTCAGCTCAGCTTTACTTTGACGTGAGATGAGTCGCCTGTTTACCTAACGCATGAGTCAACTGTCACTTAACATTACTTCGGTCGGAACTACGACTGTTAAACTAGTCAACGAGTTATTTGATTATATCTTCGAATAATCTTTTCATGTGTTAAACCATTTTAGGTACTCTATTTTGTGTAAATAGGTACATGACATCCATTTATTAGACAATTCGTCTGGTAGTGCTACATTTGACCGACATCTCCAGTAACAAGTCTCTGATTCACCATTACATCCGAGACCACGTGTATGCAATTCAAAATGTAAGATAATAAAGGTAAACAAAAATTCTGTCGATATACCCCCTTATAATTTGTGTTAATCATGTGTATAAACCGCGAAGTATCATAATAATCTTAATATTTATAGTATCATCTGTTTTATACGTATAGTACAGAATAGTTAAAATGGAAATCATGGATTTTAAAATGCGAACAAAATCTATTGAAATGACGTACGACAACTATATAGTGACGACCTTCAATGAATTTCGCTCGCATTTCTGATCCCTGCTTATAATTTATAATGCCTTATTGAACGTCATTTTTTACCAGAAAACCAGGGTCAAGTTCAAATTAAAACTTGCAGTTAGTATATAAAAACAATATGATAATATTGTCGTTTCCTGCGCTGCGATTTTAACTGATATCGGTTCACTTTGTTTTTCAGTTTGTTCAAAAGCATCATCCTCGTGAATTGGACTAAGTTCACACTTTTAACAGTTTTAACACATGCCTTTACACAGCATTGAATTAGTTTTTGCGGCTGGCGATATTTCTAGTTAATGAAATGTTGATGTAACAGCGATCATGTTGAAAAGAGCACGTGCGGGTTTTGTCTCCCATTGTATGGTAAGTGTGGACGTCGCACGCTCGAGACGATGTTAATATGTTTTGCAGAGCATTATGTCAGGTTTCATAATTAATCGTTTACGAGCGATAAAACAGTGACGTTAAACCATTCCAATAGACATTTTTAACCCAATTTTGTCTTATCCTTGAACTTGTGCATTTCTTTTTCATATTATGTACCTATTGTTGTTTGGTAAACAAATATATTTCTTATTTTTCTTTTATTTAATCAAGCTCAGTAAAATTCAGCCGAATTTCCGGAAAAACAGAATCCGAACATCAAAACGTAGGTACTATAGAATTTTTGGCGAAGCCGAAAAGTAGACGCTGCGCTCGTACGGTCATATAAATGTGTTTAGGAACAACTTGGACTTATTTTTTAGTTTTATCATGCACGCCTGTATATGTCTATTGTATGTTAATAGAATGTCACACGCTCAAGATATTAATATGGTTCGCAGAACGAACATTATGTCTGGTTTCATAATTAATCGTTTACGAATGAGTTCACCGCTGCTAACCCAGTTCTGTCTTTCTGATATGAAAGTAAAAGGCGATGATTCCATGAAGTTGCTTTAACTTGTAATCCTATCGTTGTCGATGTAACGTAACTGTAATCATGCATGACACTGAAATTATATTATGAATATTATGGTTTCAGTAAAAACACGTAACTACAAATAATAATCTCGTCACAGTCAAGTTTTAAAAAATAAATCCAAGAACACTTATTATTATTAACAATCCGATCAGACTCTTCACAGTCGTGGGTCATTAAGCAGAGTAGGTAAACCAAAACTCAAACCGTAAGTCTGTTTAATATGGATTAAGGTTTAAAAAATAATGAAGCTAAGGACACTTAATAACAACCTGAACAAAATTCTTCCTGGTTGTAAGCCTCTAAGCGGATAGCAAATATGACTTTCGGCCTGGGGAAAGGGAGTAAACCAAAACGCAAACCGCATATTGTTAAAGGAGCCAAGGGTGAGGGGAAACGCCGTCGATCTAACATATTCTACCGCTCTATACCACTTATGTGTGAATTAAGGTATTTTTATTTGATAGATTTAATAACCGCAGTGACCATAATAATAAAAAAAACGCCATAAAACGTTTAGAAGTTGGTTAAAAATGTTAACTGCCAAACCACTGCTGTTTGATTGGAGCAAAAGATCAAAAGCGTAAAATATATAAAAACTAATCAGGATAAAACAGAAAACAAGGAAGTATCAAATAAACAACGAATCTGATTGAATAACTGATACATAATTCATCGGAGAGTTTTGAAAACACGTCATAGCCCGGGTTCGCGCAGAAGGACAAAGGATTGCACGCCGTGTCAAGGGCAGGCCAAGGATTCTGCGCAGAGCTGCTCGAGGTTCCATATGGCCGGTGCGAGGGAAAAGAAAAGTATTGAGGTAATTGCAATTGAACTAGTAGAGCATGGAAGTCATATTTTCTGAGTACTGGGAAATTTTGATATGGGAGCACTGGTGGAGCACCGGTTTTTCCTGGTACTGCCATACAAAAAAATCCTGGTACTGCCATACAAAAAAATCCTGGTACCGCCATACAAAAAAAAACCGGTACTGCAAGCCATATTGGCAAGGAGGGGAGCGGAGATGTGTAAAATGAACCAATCACATACCTCTTATTTAAATGCATTTCTTTTAGGCTTCACACAGACGCAGCCTGATTGGTTGAGCCTTAGGGTCCTAGTGTTAAGAGCAAAGGAGTATTAAACTATGGTAAATTCGTAGAGATAACGCTTTTGCCTTACGACGGCAGTACTTGTGCCTTAAGAAAAGCTACATCATTAGAGGACGATATGATCGTCACCGTCAGTAACTTATCAAATGCATGCATGCATATATTCTATTGATACGCGCCTTTTTCTAACATGAACATGAGTTTGTCATTTAACTAAACACTTCCAGTCTTCCATCCGCTATTAATCAAGTTTGATGGACTGATGAAGATACCAGTGTGACGAAGATACATTTTACGTATTCTGTGACAGACTTAGTAACAATTTGCAATCATACGAGTAATACGATTTGAAATAATCACATTAAAATATAGCGTTACCGAACTAAATTAAGATGACTTTAGAAGCGTAACCAATCTTATCAAAGGTATCATTGTTTTTGTAACCGCAGTTAAAGATATTTGTAACTGTAATGGGACCTACCGTAATCACAAACGTCTTTTGAAACCATGTGTCGTGCACAGCGTGCGCTGTACAAGACGTTTCTTCATCACAAAACTTTCAATTTCGAAATTCAATGTGATACCTACCATCGTTATGGAGATGGGGCTGTTAAGTAAGGTTTTTAAAGACGTGATTAAGATATAATCGTTTACAATTCATGCTGTTTTTGCGAAATTTCATTAATTTTTACTTTATAAGTACCTAATGTTATGTTGTAATACACTAATTTGAACGACACATCGGAGAGAACTACTGTTTTACGCATTCATTACCGAAAACCCGATTAACATTTATAAAATAGTGCAGGATTAGAATATATTCAGATTTAAGCATTAGCATGGTTCGTAGAACCCCTGTAAGGTTCTAATATGCCACATGCATGAAAAGGGATATTTTTATTTTGCTTGAAATAAAACATCGACAACAAATTGACCCACAAATTATAACGCTTACATTGCTCATGGGGAATAAAAGTAAGTGATGTTTATTTATTTAAACTTTATTGCACAAATCTAAAGTGAGTACAAACTCAATACCTAATGGCATATATTTACATAAATACGATCAAACGTCTACTGCATAGAATGATGGACACTATTCGAGCATATGCTTACCCACTCTACTCTATAGGTACTTTATACTCATTCACTAAAGAAATAGGTGACACCTCGGCGCTGATCCCTGGCATGTACATCCTGTGACATCTTAAAATGCAGTTTGTCTAAGCCGCATCCGGATCCGGACTTCGAAACTCTAAAGCAAAGGATGTCTCCGTTAACTGACACGGCATTTCATTATCGTCAAATTATCTAGGTGAAGAGTATCGCAGTCGCAGCCAGAGTTGTGCCTCTCTAAAATTATATTTCTATCTAAATGTGCCCGCGAGTTGGACCTCGTAAAACATTTTTCTTTACCGTAGTCGGTAAAAATATCTGTTTGATTTTTTTCCAACAGATGGCGCTGTACGACTAGCGCCGCGAGTCCACACAAATTCTACATCGCGCTTTTAAAACTTTTTCTTCAAATGACCTCTCTCCATAAAAAAACAGATTTTCAATACGATTTTATAATAGTATAGATGAAAAATAGACAAACGTTTCACATCTTGTTATAAAGTTTCGATAAAGCATACTTGCCTTGAGAACGCCTAATTACTTTGTTCTTCGGAGTAAACCTAAGTAATACATTTCAGAGAAAAAAATCGCCGAAAAGTTCGACTCATACTGTCCCTTTTAGAAAAGGAGACACAAACTGTACGTATCAGTGGTATATCGATATATGACTACAACACCGTGATGCCTGAATAGAGATGGCGAAATCACCTTATACGATCCCTGTCTTCATCCTTCTCCAATATCACCTGATCTCGATAACTTCAAATCTCTCTTTAAACCTATCGTGTCATGTGCAACGGGAAAGAGTTTTATTTTAACCGTTTCATGTTCCCTTAGGGCTGCATGTGTCCGAACAGCGCAAAGGGTGTTTCTTGTTGGCCAATCGCCAAAATGTAAGTGTCAGACTAGGGCAAACATTCCCAGGATTAGATGAATCCCTGGATTTATCCCTGCGTGTACTAGGATTGCATTGCCTTATGTTGGAAGCAAGATGCGAATTTTAGAGGTTGTTGGTTGTCAAATATTGTAGATATCTGGTATAAATTTCTTAAGTGTAATGGATAAGTTTTATGACAATCCTGAATTTTGAAATATTGATTTACTCTTTTACGTTCTAAACTTCATCGCTATTCAACTATTTTGACACTGCATAAAACTTAGCTGATATCAAAAAAATCTCGTACCTCATTGCATTCCGACGAAAATCGTAGCAACTCCAAATTATGCTTGTTGGCATGGAAATTGTTTCAGATATATACAAGCTATTTTTCAAAGTTATAGCGAAGTGACCCTGAATCTCCTAAAAAAAACAGCGGATCCGATTCCCGAACCAGTCCAGCATAATGCAAGGTAACAATAATGGGTCGTCGCCGTGACCCATTTGCAAGTAAATCTGCTCCTACGCAATTCATCTGCGTCAGACGGTTTAACGCGTCGAAACTCGAAAGCCATTCGAACGTTCCGAGAATGCTCGTACATAAAACGGCTATTAAGTGTGTTCGATTTTCGAACAATATTGAAGACGCCTTCATCGATGTGGGGGTTGTTGGGATACAGCCGAAGTGATAGTGCTGGCGTTATTAGCAATAAAAAAAAGGACATAAGGAAGTAAAAATTAGAAGTTTCTAATCTTGAAATTGAAATATGTATTCAGTTTGGCAACAACAGTAATAAGTTGACAGAGGCTATCGATAGGACTTATTTAACATTTAATAGAAGTATAATTTCGAGCAAGAACAGCTACATTCTAGTGCTTCTTGATAGATATAAGTGAATAGTATTTAAGTAATAAAAGTACTTCCGATCTTAGTCATCTAAGTTCACATGCCATACAGCTAATATAGGTGAAAAAATAATTAAAGGACGGGATGTATGTATTAGTGGTGTAATTTTTTTTTATGGAAGTTACGTCAATATTTAAATATAGAACGCCAATTTCTGTATATACAGACACGTTATTACTCTTCTTCTAAGTTGTTCACTCTTGATAGAGTGGTCGTATTTCGTGGTCATCGGGTAGTTGTCCGCCATTCTTAATGCCGCGTTCGTGATTCTTCTCCATAGGTGTCTGTTGGTTGCATAGCCTGCGCTTTCTGCCACAGCTGTGGCTCCTAGGAGCCTCAGTGGCAAATTTGATGGTATTTGCCCATCGAGTTGGTGATCGGCCACGAGGCTACTACATACACCTAGTTCTTTAGTTAAGTTTTTCAGTTATTGATGTTAAAAGATGCATTAATATAGATCACGTATCTCGGACCTTCTGATGAAAGTCGCTCGCTGCCTCGGTTACCAAGAAGGACGATCCACACGCCATTAAACGTAGAACAATTCTTAGTTACGACGCGGAATTTCTTAATAACAAAATCGCTAATTCCAGCCGTAGTAAACTACGATAATACATCCGTTAACTACTAATAATAAACACGCGATGGGCAGATACATTATCATGTTACATTGGTCAACGATTATAATACGATATCGTAGCCATTGTCTTTATTTATGCAGAAAAGATGAGCTTGAGAATCTCAAGAGAATTATTGTAGCTTTGTGAATATAATAAACCGCAATGGCATGGGATTTAATGGATGACCTGTCTCATGATCAAAGTTTATGCAAATCATGTGTACCTATGCAAATATAAGATAAATTATTCATAGCACAGCAGATTGGGAATTATATTTATAATGATACAAAGGCGGTAAATCCTGCAATTTATAAAGAGTTCAGTTTCATTTGTAGCGTGAAGGGAAACTAGGACTGGGCTTGGAATTACTTGGGAACTGGGATGGCTAATGTTTGAATTATTCAGCCCAGGCCATCGTTTTGTGGGCGAAATGCTAATAGCGGTTCTCGCGGGCAAGTTACATTAAACGGTCGAAAAACGAGATTTTTGGGTACCGTTTTTGACAGCAATAAAAGATAATTATTTCTACGAGGTGTAATTATGTTAAAACACGATTTGATACACTCTACACTGCCGACCTTTACGTATAGAGCTTTTAGCTAAGCACGGCAGTATACAAGAGCCACTTGTAAGAAATATGCATCTCGTATTCTTTCACTAAACAAATACCTGCAATAAGTATACCTGAAATAGGTAACACACGCAACGGGCGAAAATATAATCGCGCAGTGCTAGCTGTTCTAGTGCATGCAATATACCGAGAACTCTAACAAAATTACAATATTGGGGTGCTGCAGGCAGACGGAAAAGTATCGCTTTTCCACGCCCGCGCCCTGGATCCCTAGAGATACTCTGTCGCTCCCGCAATGACACAATTTCCGTCACGGCTCAGATTATTTGAAGCCTTCCAAGGAGCTGGGATTTTCAAGGGTTTGTGATCTTTTTAGCATCATTTACACGCCCGTTTAATTTAACACTCTGTTGAACTTGCTGTGTAGTTACAAAGTATCTAATTACTAGAAACGAAACGTTTTCTTCACGCGTTCAGACTTTTTAGTAGTCGCAAATACCTACCTATTCAAAATCTGTCTTTCGAATTTATCATTAAAAGATGAAAGGATGGACTGCGGTTAAAGCATCGTTTGGAGTTGCTTTCTAAAATATCAGTCGCTCACGCATGTATCCAATAGTTTATGCAAATATGGAACAAGTGATCCATATCCGGTGAGATGAAAAATATCGAGTTGGACAATAGCCGTGCGGTGTCGGTTAGCGGCCGTAATAGTACCAGTTTTGTACAAACACGCAAAACTGGGGCACATACTAGTGCTGGCAAACTGGTTGCTCGGTACACTTTTCTACCGCGGCTTCCTATCAAGGCACTTGTGAAGAAAGTGGTCTATTACAATGATGCTGATTAAAGAAATGTACCTAATGAAATGAACGTACGCGCTCTTTAAAATAATGACAGCAAAACGCAAGTGAAATTGAATTAAGTGAGTCATTTAATATAATGTATCGTTATGAGTTTATGGGCAGTAGTGTTAGCAATTTCCGAAGCAATACATTTTTATCACGATTATGATGGCCTCCCGCTACAAAACAGGTTCTAAAATTCAGTGCTAAAATTGAAAGTGCCATAACTCAACTTAGTCGTCTTGATTGCTTTCTCCAATTACGTTTTAATACGTATTCGTCTGCGGAAAGGCACATTAACATTTAATAACTATTTCTTAGTCTTATAAACTGTTTATATATACTTAGAGACATAATCTTGTAGGTACAACATAAAAACAATGTATTTAATAGTTTACTGCCCGGAAGAGAATACTAATTAGTATTAAGTTCCGGGGCACGAACACTTGATGTTTCTACCCCGAGGAAGCACTTTAACGACAGTTGCTCCTTAATTGAATGAACAATTTAATAATAAACAATACCTGAGTATCAAAAGGCGGTAACTCACAACAGGCAATCTCAAAAGACGGCGGATATATATTTCAGAAAACATCGCAGAAGTACCTATGCAGTGAAAAAGCATGTCTACAGGTCTGCCGTAATACTTGTACGACGGCGTTTTATGTCTCAGAATATATTACATTTTTGATATTTTACGGGTTCTTACGGACTACTCTTGTTTTATAACTGTTTGTCTTACGGGATTATTCCGAGAAGAAAACAAATGTCAATGTTTTGTTAAACGCGTACCTTTTTTTGAGTTCATTTTATTTTTATATAAGTATGATCGGAGTGAGCTGTATTGTATAGCACAACGATAGTCGATACGTTGAACCTAGGTCTCACAGTTATTACTGATGAATTATATAGGTAATACCTATTTTCGGCAGTAATCAGTATTCCGTCAGAAGCAGCTTATAGCTATTTTAAAAAATCCTACACACAGTGTAACCACCACCGTTCCGGCCCCTGGCAAACTTATCGTAATAGGCTTTTCCCCCTAATTCAATAAAACTTCCAAACTAATTCCATATGTATGGTACTGACGGATCTTGGCCCCTTCTAGCCATAGGCCCCTGGCATATGTTCCGCCTTGGTTTCCTATTACGTCGCTGTCTGCACACTATTATGGGAGCTTGAACAGCCATTATAATATAACATTTATAACTCAGATATAAGCTGTATAAAGGTTGTATACTACTTGCTCGCCCATCAGAATAAACCTTACCAGCGTTTTCATAAGCGCCGACAGCTCTTTGGTGACCACGGCGAACTTGAAGAACGCGGCACCGATGTCCGGCTCCGAGTCCTTACTGAGAGCGTTCCCTCCCAGACGTTCCAGCGCCCGGGAGAGGTACATCTCGTTGTCCACGTGAGCTGTAAATAAAATAATCACACTAATATTATAAAGGCGAAAGCTTGTGAGCGTGTTTATGTGTAGGTTTGTTACTTCTTCACGCTCAATCGGCTGGGCGAATTTTGATGAATTTTGTTATGAAGCTACACCCTTTATTAACACAGGCACAGGCTTTTTTATCCCGAAAAATTTAGTGTTCTCGTGGGGTGAGCGGGTAACACCGTGCGGCACAGGTAGTTATTTTATAAAGGTCTAACCCACTGGTGAGACCTTTACCTTACGACACTCACTAGCCTTGTCAGGTACATTATACATGCGGATTAGGACCACGATCTCTCATTACAGCTGTTATATGAAAAGGCTGGATAAAAGTCCTTCAACGTGCTATGGACAAAGCTATACTCGGAATTTCTTTACTTTATCAAATCACATACCGTTCCGTACCTCTCAGTTCGTAAAAACCTTCGTTTTTACAAACTCCCAGAAAAAATTGATTTTATTAGAGCTTCCTCTAATAAAATTACAGATGTGCCGTTCTCGAGAACGTTCCCCGGTTTGTACGGAAAGAGAACGTTCTCGGGAAAATTTCCCATACAAAATGAGGAAAGTGGCCAGAAATTCTCGAGAACGGCACATCACTAAATAAAATCATTTTTTTCTGGTACCTTCTGAGATCTTTATTCACCAAATTAATAAATAAATAAATTAGGCTCTTCTTTCAAGTCCCAAGTGGATTATATTTTATATGTCGAATATTTGAAATCTGTATATCTGACATCATGAATCTTCAATAGATTTTCGTGGGCAATTCATTAGACTCAATGTTAGTAAATAATTGAGTAGCATCACTTGCTTTCGAACGAAGCAACTAGATTATTTACAAAACAAGATCAAGTTAAATAGGTACAAATTCACAGCTAAGCAGCGCTCATTCTTATTTCAGTCTTCAACAGAAAGTCACATTAACTTTCAATGTATGAACGTGTCAGACTTAACGGCGTAAAGTATGTAGTATACCGGCGCAAACAAAACAGTCTTGGAAATAAATTTACATAGAAGATCCCTTTTCTATTTTCGAACGTAATCTCCAGCTATAAAGTTTCATTGTCTCTATATTTTTTTCTGCTTTGCCCTAACCTATGGTTGACTGGTAGAGAATGCCTCATGGAATTAAGTCCGCCTTTTGTACGATAAGTTTTCTTTTGTGCAATAAAGATTAAATAAATAAATAAAACTGTTGGTACTCAACAAAATCCGTGTCTTCCTTGTTGGGCGCTAATTCCAATGTACTTAGAGATTTCGCCAAATAACCGATGTCTCATGCATATCATACTAGGCAAATCACCTCTTTGGCGATCCCTCCGAGATATCAGAAAGTTATATGAAATTGCTCCCTGGGATATACCTGAAACATTGCTTATTTGGCGATATCTTAATGTACACTCGAATTAGCGCCTTGGACATTTAATTAGTTTCGCAGTTGGATTAACTTCATCGTTGTAAGGGACCGGCTATGTTACGACTCTAGTGAAGTCGTAATAGCTGTAATATTTCCTTTTAGCAGCTTTCTAAGTCTTATTAAGAGCTTCATAAAATTTTGATATCTTAATTGCTTCTTTGTCTCTTCATTTAACACAAATAGTAGCGGAAATTAAACAGTCGGTAAATCATTAAAACAAGATTGGTGAAAACGAAAATACGTTATCGAAATAAATATGATAATGAGTTTAGTTCCGTGTTCGAATTTTGCTTCGACATTATAATGGGAAATTTGTTAACTTAGAATAAATAATAACGCTGATTAAATATTCCAGACCTCATTGTCTAAAAGCACTAAAAGTCAATCATGCGATTACTAAAAATTATCACTAATGTCATAGATAGATTGCAAATATTCGCTCATACAAATCGATAACTCCGCTCCGAATTAATCTTAGATTACAGTAACAACGCACAAAATTTACGCAAATACAGCGCCAGGCTTCGCTAGGGCGGGGCACATTGTAGAGCCGATGACCGTTGGGGCAGAAAGGTTCTTGAGTGGCAACCGCGGAACGGAAGACGCAGTGTGAGAAGGCCCCAACAAGGAGGACCGACGACCTGGTTAGGATCGCAGGCAGAAATTGGATGAGGGCGGCGCAAGACCGATCGTAGTGGAGAACTTTGGGGGCGGCCTTTGTCCAGCAGTGGACGTGTACCGACAGACGAATCGCACAACCCTTGGCACTACAGTACACGATGCTCTTCACACGGCTACTGATAGGAGCAGATGGCGGCGCATCATCCGAGAGAGACTGTTCCAAGAAAATTACCACGACCCTCAGCAATGAGGCAGCCGAGGCAAGGAAGACGTCTTTCGGCTGATATGATGATGAGGCGTCGCTACACTTTTGGAAGAGGTTTCCATTGAAACTAGAGATGGGCTGACTATAAATATTGCCGAATAGTCGGCGTTCCCGACTAGTCGGTCCATCTCTAATTTAAGGCTCCTTATCCGTTCAAAAGTGCAGGTGGTTTTCGACATTTTTCTCTATGATCAAACATGTTGCTTAATTAATATATATTCTAAATGTTACTACTTAGTACAGGGCTATGGTATATATTTGAAACCTAGTTTGAATTTTTCATTGATAATTTTAGTATCAACTTATTTTTGACTTCACGCAATGAAAGCATGAAATAGTTACTTTCTAGAACTCAGAAAAAAGTATTATTCAGTTGGTTGAAATTATATTTGTCGTAATTAGAAAAATAATAATTAAAAGGAATAAGGCCTTTATACCCGTTGTAAAGCGGCCTTCGTCCTAATAGCCGGCGAGTTCCTCCCATAGAAACGGAGGAAAATGCCCCGCGGAGAAATTGAAAGGCACGAGTTTGCTTCACATTTTAGTATTCAGATGCCGTCGGAACTGAGCTAGCCAAATGTGTGCCGCGACACGGAGCTTGCCTTCTATTTTCGTGTTTTCCCCAAACTTGAAACTGTAATTTAATTAAAGTTGGTGTGAACAGATTTATGTTTGTTAGCTTTACTTCGACAACTAATTCGAGATAAGATTTAGATTACGACTTTTTCCGTAATACCTACGTAGTTCGTTTCTGCTCAATCGGCTTAGTGTCTTTCTTGTCGTGAATATTTTGCTTATTCGGCTGTAGAGTGTTTGAGATTAAACATTTATATTTTTTTAAATGTAAGTACGTAAACACACTAGTAGCGCTTTTCTTTTTAAATTGACCAATTTCTATCGTACTTAGTATTATATGAGTTTTTGTTTTCTCAATTTGTCTATCACTTACTTATCTAATGTATGTACCTATCCCTATACCTTTCAACGCATAGCAATCACAAAAGTTGTACGGTCAGCATCATATTAGTCTTACTTGTTATGGACGGTTTTGGCCTGGAAGCTGCACTTTGTGATGGAAGCAAGCCGTTTTGCACAGTGATAATATAGACCAAAAAATTTTTCAGAAACATGTTCTCGATATTTTTAACGAAACACGAGATGACAGATGATAGTTGTTATTAATTCTTTTAGAAAAGTGTACTGTATATAATTGTTAATTGTACATATTGTGTTACCAAATGGGATATTTTAACCGTAAATGATGTATGGCGTTCGCCAATACTGTTGCATGTTAATTTTATTTCTTCTTTTTTGTTTTCTCTTTTTGGTTGTTGTTCCTTGTAAGATTTTGTTGTTTATCCTATGCAGAAGTTTAGTCTAGTGTAGTAAGTATTAAAATGTTCATGTTGTGTGTGCTCAGTGAGAGCGTTTTAGGAAGTAAGTGCATGCCTATATGTATACTTTAAACCATGATTGTTTTTGTTACACATTTACTTCTGTTGTTTCTCCAATAAATAAAAAAAAAAAAAAAAAAAATAAACGATTTCACTCGAGGCGAAATTAGTTTCACCCCTTAGGAACAGAGATGGCGCCACTTATTCAAAAAAAGTTTAAAAAAAATTCTAAATCCTGAACGGATACTCCGATTTTGACGTAAGAGGTGCCAATCGGCAGATAATTCCCCAATATAACATGAAAAAAATTAAAATCACGTAGAAAATAATTTTGGATACCTAAGAAATAATAATTTCTGAAAAAAATATTTAAAATTTGTGATTTTTGGAATTTTACTCGTAAAAATGTATGTACATGGTACTTGTTTTATTTATTTATATTAATACACAACTAATTTTACATTTACGAAAAAAAACCGCATATCATTAGCTCGTATAATTCCAAAGTTATTGAAGAATACAGACATGGCGCCGCTGGGTCAAAAAATCTAAAACCTCAACGGATTTTCCGATTTTGAAAATTAAGGTGCTAATCAACAGATAATCACTTAAATTAGTCTCAAAAAATAAAATAAAAATTCAAATAGGCAAAAAGTAATAATATTTCCAAAAATTTGAATGCTTCGATGCTTTCACAGAGCTGGCGACAAGCCTTTCGCCGACTACTTCAGCTGCCATTGAACAACATGTTCTGCGTGTAGCGTTTCAAGCGAGCCAAATGTGAAATAAACGTCTTAATTTGGATATATCCTGTCCCAAGTCCTTTCTTTTTGGGAATGGAATGGCGTTGGAAGCAGGTTGCAGGTGCGATCCACAATAGAACAGTTAGTATAGGTGCAAATCGAGCTATGGAAAAATGCGTTGTTGCAGCCGATGCAACGGCCTAACATGCACGTTACAATGCACAGTTTAGTGAAAATATGCAGAATATACTTGTGATATTAGCAAACTGGTTGTATAAGAGCCTATTCACCCGTTAAAACTCTAATTTAAGCTGTACAAGGGATATAAGTGTGTTGTGTGCTACTTGGGATGATTATTATTTGTACTTTCAATTGTGGTTATATTTTCAGGGTAATCAGTACCTTCGAAACGGGAGAATACTTTTCTAGATACATGTACATAAGTTGCACGTGCGGCGGCAACATCGCACCGGCACCCTATAGTAAAATCTCCAATACCTTTGGAACTGTACAAGTTCTCGATATGCGGTTTTTTATTAAACGATCAATTACCTAATAGTGTTATAATATACATAAGTAAAATAAAGCCATATTCATGGTTTTTTTTTATATGAAATTACCCCTCAGGACGACTTCGTCATTGTCTTAAACTTGTCACTTTTCCAACTTGTCTCTTTTGTAAGTCGGCATTTTCTTATTTGGTCATTAATAATATTAGTATGGATGGGCATATTATTAGCACAATTTCATTTTGATCATTTAAAATCTATTAAGAAGAGAAATACAGCGGTAGCTTCGCTCGCTCGCCTCGCGCGCTGTTGTGGTCACAGTTCTAAACTAACCTAACCCAACCAGGTCGGCTTTGGCGGTTGGTCGGCTGCTGCCGCAGCACGGTAGCTTCGCTCGCTCGGCTCGCGGGCTGTTGTGGTCACAGTTCTAACCTAACCTAACCCAACCAGGTCGGTTTTGGCGGTTGGTCGGCTGTTGCCGCAGCACAATAGCTTTTCTCGCTCGGCTCGCGGGCCGAAAAGCCCATCCATACTAATATTATTAATGACCAAATAAGAAAATGCCGACTTACAAAAGAGACAAGTTGGAAAAGTGACAAGTTTAAGACGGTATCTGCTTTATTCGTCCCATTCGCTTTTCGTTCAATTCTTATTTCGTCTCATTCTGCATTCGTAACTCATTCTTGTTTCGTCGTGTTCGCTATCTGTCCCTATCTTTCTAAGTCCAAATCAGTAACTTGGACCATTCTTATTAAGTCTTATTCGTTGTTCGTCACCGTCTTCCTTGGACTCATTCTTCATTCTTCCTTTTAGATTTTCGTCTCATTCACTTATTTGCCTCAATTTTTCCGGAACGTTCGATGCTAGTCACATTTTTTTATTAGTCTCTTTCGTTTTCAGTCCAATTCTAAGTTCGTTACTTTCGTTTTTCGTCACCATCGATATTTTCTATCTTAGCGCATAAACCGTGTATTTTACGAGACGAGTAGCGAACGTACCCAAAAAAGAACAAGACGATTTGCCAGTAACGCCAAAATAAGAGAGAGACGAATAACGAATGTGACTAAAGATAAAGTGTGAATGATACTAAAAACGTAAGGGACAAACAACAACATAGTCCTAGGAAGATCGTGACGAAAAACGAATAAGACTTAATAAGAATGAGATAAGTTATAGAATTGGACTTAGGAAGATAGGAACAGATGGCGAACACGACGAATAAAGAATGAGTGACGAATGCAGAATGAGACGAAATAAGAGTTGAACGAAAAGCGAATGGGACGAATAAAGCTGATACCTTTAAGACAATGACGAAGTCGTCCTGAGGTGAAATTACATAAAAGCCCCAAAAAAAAATATTTTATCAAAATGTATGTTTTTTTGGAAATATTATTACTTTTTGCCTATTTGAATTTTTATTTTATTTTTTGAGACTAATTTAAGTAATTATCTGTTGATTAGCACCTTAATTTTCAAAATCGGAAAATCCTTTGAGGTTTTAGATTTTTTGACCCAGCGGCGCCATGTCTGTATTCTTCAATAACTTTGGAATTATACGAGCTAATGATATGCGGTTTTTTTTCGTAAATGTAAAATTAGTTGTGTATTAATATAAATAAATAAAAAAAGTACCATGTACATACATTTTTACGAGTAAAATTCCAAAAATCACAAATTTTAAATATTTTTTTCAGAAAATATTATTTCTTAGGTATCCAAAATTATTTTCTACGTGATTTTAATTTTTTTCATGTTAAATTGGGTTATTATCTGCCGATTGGCACCTCTTACGTCAAAATCGGAGTATCCGTTCAGGATTTAGAATTTTTTAAACTTTTTTTGAATAAGTGGCGCCATCTCTGTTCCTAAGGGGTGAAACTAATTTCGCCTCGAGTGAAATCGTTTATTTTGGTCTATATTATCACTGTGCAAAACGGCTTGCTTCCATCACAGAGTGCAGGTTTTTTTCATAACAAATAGGACTATATGGGTGCTTTTGCACCAGAGATATACTATGCAGCTATGCCAGGATGCGAAAGCTACTCGTTTCCACCAGTGATATACTATGTGGACCAATAATTATGATTGGTGGATATCAAACACATCCATAGCACATTTCTGGTAGCGAGGCACCAATATAAAACAATACTGGCTTATTTCAAATTGCATACCTACTAAAATTGTCAGCTACCTTTGATGCTGCCTGTTCAAAAACAAAGTTATCATCTCTGGGCTCGAGAACAATAGAAAAAATACGTTCCACATGCAATGACGCTGAAAACAATGCTGAATTTTATTCGTCGCCTTTATTTGATAGACTACCGGAATCCGTCTGTTCGTCTAGACTAAAAACACTCAGTAAAATATTTCCTTACAATTCTTATTACAAAGCAATGCAGTTTGTGTCATATTCTTCGCTTAGCACCTGCTGTTTTCATCAAATATAGTATTTTATTGTAACGTTGATGTTACAATAATACATATACATAGGCTGGCGGTTTACCCGCATACCTATGTCACGGTGAAAAAAAAAACAATAAGAGAACGAAGATTTGTTTCAACCTTTTGACTCAGGCTCTTCCTGCCCATTTCCTGAAATGTCTGCTTTGTCAGTTTCCCATGATGCCTGTATTCTATGTCTGTGTTTTACTTTTCCAGTTTTCATATGAGGAGTACCTTTTCAAAAGGGGTTATTTCTCTACGTAACTCATACAAAAATAAGCCCTTTTTAAGTCACTCCTTATATACGACTGCATATTTGTCCGTTTCCTATAATGTCTGTTGAGAAGCAGACATATTAGGAAACGATCACGACGAGCCTACGTCAACGGAAGTGTACACCAGAAAAAAAAACTTGACGTACCTACTCGTATTACATCGTAAATTAGCTATTTCGATATCCCACCGACGCTTAAGAATAATAACGGTGCAATACAAAAGACAACGTAACGAGTCGGAAAACTACTTCGTTATCATATAGGTATCTAAAGTCATCGATAAATGCAATGAAACGACCAAGACTCTTGGAAGGCATCCAAAAATTCTATTGTTGTGATTTGTTTGCTTTTTAAAGCGTCTACATTAGTTGCCAATATTAAAAAAATGCCAAAGGAAAACTTTTACAATGCGAGCTATAAATAAAGAGGTTGACCTTAAACTAGTTCACTTAAGTCGAGAAGAGGAAAACTCTATACGCCGCATACTGTTCTGTTCGCAAACTAGGTAAGACAAAGTTTGTAACTTAGTAATTCTTAGCTTGCCAATTAATGAAAATTCTGCGAAATCCTAGATGAACAAAAAATATAAACAAGAGTTTCTTAAACAACTCATTCTATAGGAATGCTTAAGGTTTTATTGGTTGTCGTTTTTGCGCGCGCACGACCTTGCCGGCTGCGAGCAATCTGAACTGAACTCGCGCGACGAGTTTCAATTTCAATCCAGACACCAAACAAGCTGTATGAGAGTTTATGCAGCCATTATAACTCTAATTTAAGCTGTATAAAGGCACTTATACATAAGTGCTTACGCAGTCTGTGTGTGCTACTTGGTAAGCGAGCTAGCGCAGCGCAGTAAACAAACCCACGCTGGAAAGTTAGCTAGCACGGATGTTCCAACAGCACGAAAACGGTATCACGTATTTGATTGGTTGTACTATTGGTAGCCGCGTAACGCTGTATTTGTCGACCTATACATACGTACAATAGTTTATTGACCGAGCTCGCGACTATAGCAGATTCTGGAAGCAATAAATATTTCCTCCGATACCGTGTATCCATATATAAATTGCAATCTATCTTATTCGCGAAACATAAGCCGGGAGCAGGTGCTAGGTGTCGAATACGATCCGCTTTACTTTCAAATCTTTGCAACAAGTATTACCTTTATCTCGAAAAAGTTTTGGTATTTTGCAAGCGAATGCAAAGTCATCAATTTATGCTTAAGACGTAGTTTCATTGTCTTCAAAACTTGTGAATCAGAGATCAACTAGCAAGCAATCAAATTGAAAGTCTAGACGTATATGCTCGTAACTAGATTTAAACCGTACTGTAGTAACATCATACTAGACTGGTAGATAAATCCAAATATCGGCTTCCTTTACCGTTCTAACGGCATTTTGTGAGCCATTTTGGCAACATGACTTTTCCGATGTAAAATAGCCTGCTGAATTCGATTCTGGATGTTGCCAAGCCGAATTTTGCCCCCCTCCCCCCATTTCCCCCCTTTTTACCTCAAAATATGTCCCTAATCACGGTTTTTACGGTTTTATACAAAAAGTATTACAGCTAGAAAAAAAGTGTCAAAGACAAGAATGATCTCTATAAAATTTCCTATAACATGATATATAAACTTTTTTAGTAGGCCTTATGGTTTGTGAGCAATATCTTCCCGAACTTCATAGACTGGTAGAAAATTCTAAATATAGGCTTCCTTTACCGTCCTAACGGCATTTTGAGATCCATTTTGGCAACATGACTTTTCCGATGTAAAAAAGCCTGCTGAATTCGGTTCTGAATGTTGCCAAGCCGAATTTTGCCCCCCTCCCCCCATTTCCCCCCTTTTTGACCTCAAAATATGTCCCTAATCACGATTTTTACGGGTTTATACAAAAAGTATTACAGCTAGAACAAAAGTGTCAAAGGAAAGAATGATCTCTATAAAATTTACTATAAGATGGTGTATAAACTTTTTTAGTAGGCCTTATGGTTTGTGAGCAATATCTTGCCGAACTTCATTATTTAAAAAAAAAAATTGATAAACATGGTCGAGGCAGTGAAATACACTTATTTTGGGATTATTGGTATCGCACAGGATCCAGCCGCTCTACAGTGCTTGACGCTGACATCCAGTTGGCGTGCTACTTATTATCTGTCAAGACTCACGAGGCTTTCAGTCATAAGCAGTCGTCAGATTTACACGCAGAACTGTATCCAAGTCGGGCTAAAAGGGACGTAGAAAATAAAAATGCTTTGCTTCTGACCATGAAGTCATTCAAACTGCTCAGTTCTACGACAGATTCTCCAGAAATGTGCCTTACCCAGAAATGTGCCTTAGAAATGCAGTTACCCAGGATCTTGCAACAGAAAAAAGCTAAGCAGCTTGGCTGACTCTAAGTAACGAAGTTTGTTACCGAAAGGCTCACCAACAGCAGGTCAGCAACTGCACTAAGGTCATAATTAACAAAGGCCCGACCTTCAAATCATCAGAAGGATCATTCATCAGAAACGGCGTGGCGTATAACTGAGCATTTAGGATGACTTCATGGTTAGAAGTAAAGCATTTTTATTTTCTACGTCGCTGTTAGCCCGACTTGGATACAGTTCTGCGTGTAAATCTGACGACTCCTTATGACTGAAAGCCTCGTAAGTCTTGATATATAATAAGCAGCTAGCCAACTGGATGTCAGCGTGAAGAGCTGCAGAGCGGCTGGATCCTGTGCGATACTGATAATCCCAAAATAAGTGTATTTCACTGCCTCGACCATGTTTATCAATTTTTTTTGAAAATAATGAAGTTCGGCAAGATATTGCTCACAAACCATAAGGCCTACTAAAAAAGTTTATACACCATCTTATAGTAAATTTTATAGAGATCATTCTTTCCTTTGACACTTTTGTTCTAGCTGTAATACTTTTTGTATAAACCCGTAAAAATCGTGATTAGGGACATATTTTGAGGTCAAAAAGGGGGGAAATGGGGGGAGGGGGGCAAAATTCGGCTTGGCAACATTCAGAACCGAATTCAGCAGGCTTTTTTACATCGGAAAAGTCATGTTGCCAAAATGGATCTCAAAATGCCGTCAGGACGGTAAAGGAAGCCCATATTTAGAATTTTCTACCAGTCTATGAAGTTCGGGAAGATATTGCTCACAAACCATAAGGCCTACTAAAAAAGTTTATATATCATGTTATAGGAAATTTTATAGAGATCATTCTTGTCTTTGACACTTTTTTTCTAGCTGTAATACTTTTTGTATAAAACCGTAAAAACCGTGATTAGGGACATATTTTGAGGTAAAAAGGGGGGAAATAGGGGGAGGGGGGCAAAATTCGGCTTGGCAACATCCAGAATCGAATTCAGCAGGCTATTTTAGTCCGAAAAAGTCATGTTGCCAAAATGGCTCACAAAATGCCGTTAGACTTGAAATTTTTTATTTGAACTACCAGTCTATACGGTGTGGCGAGCGAAACCAGACGTCCGCGTCGACCCACTTTCCTGGGCAAGTGGTTAAGGGAAATGCATTCGTGACGGCGGACTGGCATTCGATTCTTGTTTCAATCCAATCCATGAGTCCATTTATCGAACGCGTCAACATTCGAAGGCATACTCGTATTTGGTCTAGGTATGCCGTTCACTGTTACATCAATTAATTACGTGACCACAAGTATTTCATTAATTACGTTAATGGAACAGCGGCACGAAGGAAACGAAGATAAAATAAAGAAATGAAGAAATATAAAAATACGATACATAAGGGAGGTTTCTCATTTTCTGAACGGATAACAATTATACTTATCCCCATATAGTCTCTATTTTCGTACCGTTTGCAGTAGAGACTAGGCCCATGGCAGAGGCTCACAATTTGTTCAATTCCCTTAAAAAAAACTCATTCAAACTACCTGTGATCCCAGAGCTGGCGCGTTTCTCGGACAAAGGCTCAGTATTGCTGTGCAGCGGGGAAACGCCGCCAGCATCTTGGGATCATTTCCGCCAATGACCTACCATAGGGTTAGGTTAGTTTAGGTTCTAGGTCTTTAAGTTAATTTTAACACAATATAAATAACGCATAATAAATACGTCTCTAGTGTATAACTTATAGAGAATGGGTAGCGCTTAGCACTATACGGAACACTCCAAATGCAGAATAAGATGTTCTCTTATTGAGTGTTCCAATTGTTTTCTTTATAGGTATATTGGCTATACGAATACATCAAATATATAATATAATAGTTTATTTCAGACTAAATGTTTACAAATGAAGCGAAAATTAAAAATTTAATGATTCGGACAGGATTCGAACCTGCGTTTCCAACGGCTTTCCGGGCCAACACTTGCGTCCTCCCAATTGGACCACCGAATCAGATGTCAGAGCCATTGAATTTTTCAACCAGTTGCTTCGACATGCCTTAGGGTGGCATCGTAGCGCATAAACATTTAGTTTACGTTAGCAGACGTTACTGCTTTAATAAAAAATAAGTATTTCAGACTGCTCAATTAAGATCTTTATATTTATCTCATTGAATTTCAGTGCGTGTGATGTCTAGAAACATCTCAGGGAACTTGGCATCCGTACCTCGCAAGAGTTGGCTCTGAATTGTAAAACATGGCGTGGACTGATGTTGGAGGCCAAAATCCTCTTTGGGTCGTTGCGTTCTAATTGTTAGTTGAATTATAGTGAATCTAAGGTATACCTATATTTGGTTTTTACTCCCTTCCCAATATCAGTTTCAGTCAGGAAATTATAGTCCAGTACACCTATTATTGCGATATTTAGGTCATTCTAGTTCAGTAGTTCGATCTGCCTCGTCAACGGCACTGACTATTGAGTGGTATAACACGAACTACACTAATGGCTTGTTTCAATA
Source organism: Apotomis betuletana (assembly GCA_932273695.1). Classification (NCBI taxonomy): domain Eukaryota; kingdom Metazoa; phylum Arthropoda; class Insecta; order Lepidoptera; family Tortricidae; genus Apotomis; species Apotomis betuletana. The sequence goes on along the minus strand of OW026301.1, from coordinate 21,100,734 downwards.
GCAACATAAAGGCACTGTAATTTATGCTTTGTGAAAAGCCGATCTGTTTGAAATCAATACCTATTCATTTATCAAAGGCGAAGTCTTATATCTGTGTTTTGTTTATTTTTGTAAAGATACGAATCGTTTGAGTAGTTGCGAATGAAAACATAAACACTGAATTCACTGCAATGACAGACTTTAATCAGACATATCGAAAAATAAATCTCTTCAGTACCTATGTTCGCAGTTACTACGATATTCTTGTATATATACGTTGTTTTTAGGGGAAAAGATTTTCCAACGGAACTATATCACTAAGCTTTCGCTTTGTCTTTCACAGGAGTTTAATTATAACCTAAATCGTACGTATATGCAAATCCATACGATTTATTATTCTTGATTATTGGTAATTAAAGTATCGTAACATCATCGTTGCACATGGTTTCACGTTCGAGCGATATAGGCTCTCGTTTGCCTCCGAAACCTTAAAAATTTAAACTAACTTCAGATTTACATCAAGACTAATCTGCCCTTAGTAACACAATCATTTAGAACACGAGTCGCGTTCCGCTCCAAATATACTCCAGCTAAATACCAAGCGAGTTAAGTATGCATCGGACAGTTCAACTATTCCAGTCTCCTCTATTCATATTGCTTCCTCTATCCCCTATTTTTAGCCTCGGAACGAAACTCGGGAATACAAAACAGGAGATCCATATTTACCCCGCGTTCTCCCGACAATCAGGCACAAAAGGACGTAATGTGAAGGTCATTTTCTACTATGACTGAACGTTTTGTGTTGAGAACACAATACATACCATTTCCAGAATTGTGTATGGCTTTTATGGCCTTCTTTAGCTTCGCTAGGCCATCTCGGTCGAAGTCCAGAGTCTGAAACAAAAAGATATTGTGTAAGCGCTTTGCATTTGTTAAGACATGTTATATTGGTGTTCACTTTTTAAAAGGTACCTATTTAAAAGTGGTTTTGGCACATGAAATTGGTCTTAAAAACAACTAGTAAACAGCTTTAGCTTCAGTAGGTATGTGAGTCTTGAAGATTATCAAATGTTCATGTAATTCTGTACATTTTTTTATATGACATATACTTATGTATCAGCATTAAAGAAGGATATTTTAACGACAGGAAAAGGCTATGTTTTTATCGAAAGTAAATACCAATGACCACGTAACTCGTTATTTTTATGTATTCTAACTTTCTTACTTACTTTTATCTTATTCATTGCTTTGTAATTTATGGACAGCGTTAATTTTAATAACTCGGCGTTCGTGACAAATAATAAAGTTGTGCTCATTAGCAACCCCATTTCGGAGTGTTGAATTGAAGGGGTTTTCGGAGATTCGAGCCTTCATTTGTAATTGCAAATGCACGATTTGTTTACCAAGGTAAAAACCGGCGAACCGCGTGCGTACATCACGAACGTAAACAAATTAGCTCAAGTAAGACCAGTTCCATGACTTGCTTACAAAATGTCGCAAGCGACTAGAGAATCTTTGGAGGTAACGACATTGTTTTTCTGAACGGAACTGCGACTGCAAATAACTTTTGTGATCGGGCTCGCTGCATCGCAGTTGTACAATAGCCACGCGTCTAAAGCCGTGGCCTCAGCTGTAGCCGAACATCTGTCGCCCCAACTGGCGATTTATCAAAGCCCCCTCCGAATTGAGCAACGAACCGATTACACTACCGCATCAAGCCAAAAAGACGTATATCCGTTAGAAAACGGAAGGATGATAAACCCTTTTTGGTTTAGCGCGGCAGTGTAATAAAAATGCACGCCGTTTTGGTGCAAGACCTTAATTCGATGGCGTTTTGACTTTCGGTGATGCTTGAGTGAAATCCATTTTAATTGAGCACTTGATCTCAATTAGAAATTACACTGGGATAAAGAACATCGTGACTTCTTTCATTGCTTAGCATCAGTAAATTAATCATTCAAAACGAGTTCAAGCCTAGTTTGAATGGGATACGGTCAGCATCAAAAGTAGCAATCAATTTTAATACTGGCTTAAGTCAAATTGCATGCCAAAATTTACAGCCACGTTTGCATCTGACTGTACTTTCTTAACAAGATGAGCACAAACAAAAACAAAACAACTGGTAACTGGGCCAGCCGGCTAGATTTATTGCTTGAATATATTACCGGAACTTACGTAATTGTTAACGTTTATGCACAAGATAATGATAATAAGCAGATTCGCTTTCTCGGTTGCAGTCGCCGACGCATAACGGATCCACTTGCGCAAAATAGACACAATGGTTAGCAGGAATTATTTATTTACATTTGCCACTGTATACATACGCGACTTTGATAGATAAGCGTTGGTTCTCGGTCGTTGCATGTTAACAACAAAAGAGTTCTAACTTAAGGGCCAGGCAAATATGCTTCCAAGAAAATGTTTACATTTTGAACGAGAAGCGACGAAGCAATTCAACGTGTCAAAAATATATATTGTAGCGATTTGAATATCGAAGTTGTTGATCATTGAAATTTTGACGTTTGCGATGTCGTGACGACACTGGCGTTCAAATGGTATTTTTTTAGACCTTGGAACTTCATTGAGGCATATGGATTCTAAGCGAATATCTAATCGATCGAGTTATAACACACAAAAAAATATTCTACAGCTTATCTTGGGACATTTTTACTTTTACTCTTAAACAGTAATATAAGAAATGTCAGCTTACATCCAAATAAATTTTTCTCTGCTCAGGAATTCACAACTACATATAGATTCGACGCAGCCATTTTGCTCATCCCTTCGGGAACCATATCGCATCCTTATGTAAAATTAGCTTAATGTATGTAAAAATTACGTAGATTACCGATACATTAAAGAAGAAACTAAATTTTTTGTCTGTAAAATATGAGTGAGCATAATTTACTCAGCTTACGTTTTCTACGCATCACATTTGCCTGTCATCAATATTCTGTTATAGCAACCCAGTTACGAACTCCGTATCCGCTTCGAACTGTGAATACGGGCATCTACTTCAAAGGGATCGAATGTTTGGATGTATTAACTAAATTGGGGTTACTTTATGTGCTTTCCTACCATGAAACGGAATATCATATTTCATGTTTCATAATGATTTGATACAAAACCCTTTATATGTATACTACAGAAGAATCCTATTTTCCGAGAACCACTGAACCAGTTAGGTACTATGAAAAATACTGAAATCGTGGTAGATATGCTATTATATAATATTTGAGAACTTTCTTCGATTCTTCATGGATTTCGTCATTATATCTTCACCATAAGTTTTATGACACCAATATGGCAATGCCTATCAAACAAAAAAGAATCTCCAAATCGGTTCATAAATGACGGAGTTCTGTGGCAGCAACATTAAAAAAAAAACAACCGAATGGTTTTCTTTTTCTCCGTATTTTTTATTTTTCTTTTTCTATTTTTCTAGTTCTCCTTTTGAAATCGGTAAAAAAAAGACTAGCATAAATAAAAACATAATTTAGCAAAATTCCATTTGAATTGACTTTAATGTAACTTGTTTTCAACAAAAACGCAAACATAGAGCTAAAAGGTAATAAACACGCCTGTATGCCAAAACAAAAAGGTAGCCCAGCCCCACTCCAAGTCAAAGGGACTTGCGAAGATCGTGCCCGAATCCAAACACAAATACATATTGACGGCGAAAGTTGTTGACCTTGTAACCTGATGTAGCATCGAACATTCAAGACTACTTTCGAGACTATAAGTAGAATCTTCTTGCCGTAAGCTTAGGAATGGCACAATTCAAAGGCTATTAAATTAAAAGTTTACATTGAAGCGGGTGCGTCCCATATTATATACAAACTTTTGGTATAATTTCAATTTATAAACATACAAAAGATATAATGCACGATATATATAATAAGAAATACCATATTTTCATGAAATATAAGGCTTGATTGGTATAACATTCAATTCATATAATATCATATGTTATAATGGTTATTTTGTCTAATAATTTTAGATATAATATTTATTTTGTATAACAATTATGACATATAATATAATATCATTTGTAATATCTATCATATAAAATAATATTATATGACAAGTACCATTTTATAGACATTTTATAAAAAATGGCAGTACTTACCTATATCTGTAAGAGCGAAACGAGCGCAGGCAAGGCAGGTAAAGCAGGTCTGACTTGGCTTAAGTTAGGTACGACGACGAGCGAAGCGAGGAGGAGTGTTAGGTTGAACTGCGACCCTAACGAGCGAACGAAGCGAGCGAGCCGCGCCAGGTCTGACTTGACTTACGATTCCTAACATTATCCTTATCACCTTAAGGCAGATCCGACTTGGCTTAGGTTAGGTACGACGACGAGCGAAGCGAGGAGGAGTGTTAGGTTGAACTATGACCCTAACGAGCGAGCGAAGCGAGCGAGCCGCGCAGGTCCGACTTGGCTTACGATTCCTAACATTACGTATTTTACCTTAAGGCAGATCTGACTTTGCTTAGGTTAGGTACGACGACGAGCGAAGTGAGGAGGAGTGTTAGGTTGTACTATGACCCTAACGAGCGAGCGAAGCGAGCGAGCCGCGCAGGTCCAACCTGGCTTACGATTTCTAACATTACTTCAATGCTTCGATTGCTTCGATGTTTCGAGTAAATGTATATTATATGTAATAATTATTAAGTGTTTTAAATGTTATACCACTAGATGATTATACACAATGTCATTATACCTACAGTTCATTATATACTATGAAAATATGCATTTTATTGTTATATGTTTCGTTCAGTATACAAATTGAATATTATACCAATTCAATTTATTCCAATTGAGCCTATGTCTAATGAGTGTTATATCTATTGTTTATATATGTTCTATTACTTACCCCATTGAAGCCATATATTTAAAAATTTATCGACTCGAGGCGGATTCGATTCGAACCTGTGCCTCCAGCAGCTTTCCAGGTCAACACGGGCGCTCTGTACACTAAATCCCGTTATCGAGTTATTGAATTGAATTTGCTTCATTTGGTTAACTGACTAAAAATTAGATAAAACACAACGAAATGTTTCTAAACTATTACAACGTATAAGCAAAAAGGTAGCTTTCTTTTTGTAGATTTAATAGCTTGCATAGCAGGCACAGAAAGCTATATATAACTATTAAACCTGTAAAACAGCAAATTAAGTCAGTTTTTTTTTTCAAGAAAATTTATGTAAAACTTCCCTATAGCTAAGTAGGCTATAACAAAATCCCATATAGCCGAAGACGCATCCAATTCGCTATTTGCATATAATAGGTAGTAACAGCTTAGGTGGAGTAGGTAAAAAATTTGTAAAGTGGTTCTGTTGACGATCACGTAGATCGGATATGCTCCTCACGCACTTAATTAAAAGAGAAAGTTTGTAGAAACATGTACATAAATAGTACCTGCTACAACTTGTTTAGGGACTTTCGTTTTGTTTAAATGACGTCAAGTTAGGATGCCGCTTACTTGCTTGTTAATGGCTCTTTGACAGCTTGACAACATTTACGTACACTGACATCAAATGTGATTGTTTACCGGCAAGTTTTACAAAAACGTAAAAAAAATGAGATTCTTACTCGATTTCTTATTGTGTTACACACGATATCCTTAGTGATTATTGCGTACTGAGTAGACTCCCAACGACTTTGAATTTGTCAAAACATGGTCAAAACTGCTCGGAATATGAAATAATTATGTCTGTTAACAAAATGCGCCAATATTTTGGAAACAAAACTGCCATTTAGGATGTTCGTAATGGTATAATAAACGATTGACTATTTATATAAAAAAATGTTTTTTTTTTCTTTTATGCAACTGTTTTCTTGTATAAACTTTAGGAAAATATGGTATACGTACCGTCTTACGTACATCGTAATATAAGGTATAAAGCGAAAATTTGCCTCAGGAACTGCATTTACATACATATGTGCAATTTCGACGCCTTCTTGTCATCAGCGTCTATTGTCTAAGAACCGTCCGTGGCCCAAAAAGCTAAGCCAAGTTGAATAATTTTACGCGTGGGTTAAATCAAAATGATAACCATAATAACTTTATGCTTGCAAAAACTGCAACGTGCATAAACCCGCCTCCATGATAAAGTTATCTGCACTTGAGCACGCCACCTTAAGTAACATCGCGCGAGTACTTAAGCCCTATATTATAGCTCCGTGTGTGACGGACTATATACTTTGATTTAATAACGCCTTTAAGAGCACTTATGCCATTCTAGTTAAAATCTCGAGCACAGGAGGAGAACACGTTTCGTAAGAATAGAATGGAGTTGAGGTATTTAAGTGCTACTCCGGTGCATTTTTTAATCTATTCATAAAGTTTTGCCTTTAGTTTCGCTGCAGCAAACTATTTTGCGTATACGTTAGAAACCGTGCATTTTTTCTGAAATAAAAATAGGGGCTCTAATTAAAACATTAAATTATTATTATCTTCTCCACATTTTCAATGATCTATCCCCGCATGAAAGAGTAACAAACCAAAATAGATATATACTTATGTACATTATATAACATGGACAAACCTACCAACAAAAAAGTAGGCCCTACTTTGGTATAAAACAAAGTTGTCTCAAAGGTATCGAGGGATTTCATCTATAACTGTACGAAAACTTAAATATGTAAACACGGGTTTTCATACCCTTTTCTCCCCATTGATAGAGGTGTGACATATGACAAAAGATGCCGGATTAAAATGGTTATGATTTAGCATAGACAGGCACATGAATGGAAGTTAGATTTCAGAGACCCGTTATCAGGTAGTAAAGGCAATCCCACTATGCGCCGTAAGCCATGCTAATACCCGACGGCGCACAAACCTCCGTCTACCACTTTTGTTCGAGCAGAAATACGGCGCCTTTGTTTGGATTGCCAGTCACACGCGTCGGTCGATCGCGTAGCCATGCTCATGTCTCATTAACAAACAGTTTTCAGACGACTTTTACCAAGATCAAAAAAAAGAAGTATTTTATTCTGTGGTATAAGTAGAGTAAGATAGACTTGGGATTATCAGGGGATTTCGAAAATTACTGTCGCACAAACGTAAATACTAATAGAAGATAATTTAGAATTAGAACTAAGCTGAGATATATCAAACAATAGGAGATTAAATTTCACCACTCGCGTTAACGTTAAAACGGCTAAAAGTTAAACCTATACATATTGATATCGATTGCTATTATTTCTCGATTTTATAGGGAACTGTATTTTTTTATCGCACGACAGCAATAAATTCTCCGTAGCTTCAACATGTAAAAATTGCAAAACGGAGACAGATAAACGGAATACAACTCATCAAAACCAATAGCAATGCAAATAGTCAGCTAGTTAACTGCTAGCCACGAGACAAGGTCTAACAAACCCACTTTCTTACTTATCACTCATGCATCGTAAAGGTATCAATCAGTTCGTATTAGCCGACTGCAGACAACCACACAGCAAGCGTCTTGTCGTACAACCTGTCGTAAACCTGTAGCATAACTTCCCTTGACTTCCCTTGTCGCGCGACTGAGCATCATCTGTCTTGCTCGCACGGCATTGAAAGGAAATTTTCAGGTAGTACGTCGCACGACAAAGAGTCGCGTATCAGTCATACTACCCGTGCTGTAGTGTCGCATCGACACACCGTCTGATGCTGCTGTTTTCTGCGGTTGGCTACGAATCGATACCTTAAATAATCCCAAAACAAGTTAATCAAGTAACGAAGGACTACACGAATCGTAACTTCGAAAAGTTCCTATTTTAAACAGACTATTAGGAAATTGCCGGCGGCCATCAAACGAGCCTGCAAAGCAATAAATATACATTGTTATACCTTAAAAAATGTCCGCGCGTAAAATCCTAAGACAATACAATGGGCGTTTGAAGCACATCAAATTAGAGACGAGACTCCGAGTACAAAAACGTTTTGTCCCCCGATTTCTAAAGGAATCGGATTATGCGGTTGTTTTTAGGGTTCCGTACCCAAAGGGTAAAAACGGGACCCTATTACTGAGACTTCGCTGTCCGTCCGTCCGTCCGTCCGTCCGTCCGTCCGTCCGTCTGTCACCAGGCTGTATCTCAACAACGGTGATAGCTAGACAGTTGAAATTTTCACAGATGATGTATTTCTATTGCCGCTATAACAACAAATACTAAAAATAAAATAAAATAAATATTTAAGGGGGGCTCCCATAAAACAAACTTATTATTGATTATATATATGTATAGGTACGGAACCCTTCATGCGCGAGTCGGGCTCGCACTTGCCCAATTTTTATAATAAACCAGGGGACGAAATTTTTCAATACATAGGTATACATTTTTCAATACATAAATATTATATACGTAATTGGTTAGCACTTACTTCCATAACTTTACATATAAGTACAAATATTTCCTTTTCCTATTTGGATATAATATAGCATAGATCGAAAAATATCTATAGGCCGCGTGATTTATTTGTTTGTTGCTAAAATGTGGGATAAAATAAATAAGTAGCTGAATATCAAGGACCTTATAAACTTTCTATACTGCTTATCTTTCGATAGCAAATAAGAGGGCTTAAATTTCAAATCTGGCTTTCAAGGCTGGGTACACTTGCACTTGGCTGTATTAGCCAAATAGTACAATAAAAAAGATGCATTTATGTTTGACAAAGATTTGGTCAAGTAAGTAATAGGTACCAGTCGTAGTGTGACCCAATTATACAGGCTGTTTAATGGACGACCTTTATCAAGCCTCCATTGGACAATTGGATTCAGTCATGAATTCATCATCGATTATGATGAGGAACCAACTAAGAAGAATTTTACCTCATATGTTTAGTAGGATGTATACATTACGTGTGTTGGCGTAACGAAAGCTCATAAGAACAATGACTCACTGCGGATGTCGAGTATTCCTTTCATTTATCAGCCACATCAGGTGTTACGCACTATAGTCAGCAGATGCAACCGCAAAAAGGTCGTATATGCGTTCCTGTTTCAACCACATACGCATCTTTTTTATGTCGACGAGGCCAACGCATTCACATGTGGTGACTCAACGTCTTTTTGACCTACCGCTGTTTATGCAGGTCACAGTTTGGACCGAAACTGACGGGTTTTGAACCTTAACAAGGTTATTTGTATTAGACGCCCGGCCCGGCATACCATTACAAACATCTTTTGAAAGTTTGTTATCTTAACAGAATTAAACCGAGTTAAAAAGTTTAAGTGGCTGATAGATAGAAAGAGTTTAAACTTACGGCGAGACTGTAATAGTGTTAAGATACTTAGATAATTAAATCGTTCAAATTCTTGTTATCTGTAACTTAGCGGCTTACGTTAATCTTATTGCACTCAAATGATGCATGCATTCACGTACAAATTTAATCGCTTTATTGTTTTAATCGTGCACTTTGTATGTTCTGTTCCGTCAGAGATAAAATCATTTTGCAAAGTTTGCTCAGTTAGTAGTTGGACGGCTGCCAAATCGTCAAGTGTTAAGTTAGAGATACGATGTCATTTTAATGCTAATTGATACGAATGCACATGAAGGATATGAATGACCTATCTGTCTTGTTTCTGGATTATAATACTTTTCTTAAGACCTCTATTTAAGCCATACTTTCAAATTATCTTGATCGACCTATCTTAACTGCTATAGGACTTGTTTGAGTGCAGCGTGGCGATAGTTAAAATGCCAATCTCCTTTTTACTATTGTTGCAAGAGTATTCAGTCCAGTAGTCTCTCATCTTATTCAGTCAGTCAGGAAATACTAAAAAAATATTGGTCAGTTTTTAACCGACTTCAAAAAAAGGAGGAGGTTCTCTATTCGAACTAATTTTTTTTTTTTTTTTTGTATGTTTGTTACTCGATATCTCCGAGAACCGTGAACCGATTTTCAATTATTTTTTTTTAATCGAAAGGGTATAACTCTGAGTTGGTCCCGTTGGCACTAAGTCGGGATCTGATGATGGAATCTTGGAGAAATCGAGGGAACTCTTCAAATGTTATAGGGACATGTACGGCGCTTTCGGTAATTTATTGATAAAGTCAAGAATTTACATTCAGTAAATAGGATTTGGTGTAAGGAAACTGATGATGAACACCACAGATCTAGTTTTTTAGTTTTACTGAAGTCGGTTCTTTTTTTTGTTAAAAATTATAGTTATTAATTGACTGTATAGGACTATATGTACATACACATATTCGTCCTTTTTCCTGCCTAAAAATAAAGAGCAAAAAAAGTAGCTGACAATTTGAGTAAGCAAATTGACATAAGCCAGTAGAAAAATTTAAAGCTACTTTTGATGCTAACCGTACCAAGTAAGTTTTACGACACAAGATTTTGTCGACAATAGAGCACTGAATACCAGAAGTCCAGAACTTTACTTATTTTTTAAAGAACCACATCTCCAGCGCAAGTGGGGTCGTAGGTAACGTATAATTGAGCTATTACGGTTATTATCTTAGATGAAAATTGTCTAAGCCGTGCGCTGCTGTAAATTCCTCGGTCCTTTAATGTAGGAAGGGCCTAATTATTAAACGCTTAATTTTTTAATAACCTTACCCTTCCCTTCAGCCTTATTGAGTAGGTGGGAACAGGGAACAAGCGTAACGTTTCGAAGTGAGCACTTAATATGCCACATGTGACATTTACCCCTTTACCCGGCAATTAATAAACCCTCTAAATGTTATTATACTTGATGATGGTCGTAAATTCGACGATAAGTGATGGGTTTGTGTTTGTAACTAGTTTTAGAGGCCAAAATAAAAGGTCAGACTAGTCGTAGGCTATGTATTAAAATTGATATTAATAAAACTTTTGTGCCTAGCCATGATGAAAGGGTAAAGCTAATCAATTAAAGCCCGTACGGGCTTAATACGAGGGGTAAGTAGCTAAGTCCTATTAGTTATTTTATTATACTACTCGTAGCAGTTGATCATTCAAGATTTGCAACGTGTTTGCAACGATTGAGAGTTGTGACACATAAGACTGATGACATTTTGGCTTCTTTCGAAGTTAGTTAAAACCTTACTGACCGCTTTTATAATTGAACTGTGTTTAAGTGAACTGAATTATTCCTCCTTACCTATATTGAGAAGACATTGCAAGATTGCCATTGGAAACTGAGTCAAAGACCCACTTAACGTATTTATGAGCCTCTATTAAGTTACAATCGACTTTGCAAAACGCTCCTTTGATGTTGCTGAACCTTCGAGACTAGCGGAAAACACAAGAGGATAATGGATGGACTTTGTGTAGACAGTTCTGCAAAAACTGCGTCAGGAAATTTGAAGACGAGTATGTCCTGAAGTTGGCAGTGTCCCAATTAGAAGTTTAGGCGTGGTTTATAAAGAGATTGTTATTTTCTTTCGAAGCGAAGATTAAGTTAAACACAAGAAGCGTAATTGGTGTAATTGTCTAGGTACTTATGAGGGTTAACAGTAACTGTGACTGACAGGACAGACAACACAGAGCCTTAACCAGCCTATGTAAAAGTATGAAACTGTACAGAGCCACAGGAGTTGTTTTTATAACACATTAATAAGGGTATGAAAATTGGCAGAGACCGAAACAAAACGAGCTGCTTTCCTAGTATAGATCTTTGTAAACACATGGAAAAGTAATTGGATGGGAAAAGTGAGAAAGAACGGCAGCTAAACTTCTATTTAAGGTCAAAGATGCTTAATGAATTATATTAGCTAGGTGCGGCAGATACAATATTGTGCCGTTATTTTTATAGAGGGGGCGTGACGGCAAGGTCGCGCGCCCACACTACCCTGCTCTAATCACACGGGCGATCACAGAATCACACTCAATTATAGCTCCGGAACGTAATGTATACCCTGACACATTGGTGTACCGGCTGAGCAAAGCTGTGTCAGCATTTGAAATCTTTTAGCGTGATACAAATTCTGTCTCTGCGTCGTGTAGAACCGCTCTCAGAATCATCGTTAGAGAAACTAATGTACTGTTACATTGGTTTACCGATTGAGCAAAGTGAGGTTCATAATTGTGTCCTTTTAGTGGAGGTTCTCTCCGTCGCCTATCATGATACCGTCACGTCGATTTAGAAGCGATAAAAAACGTATAAATATCTTATTTACGCGACGACGCAACGCGACTTCTTCTTTTGGTCTCATTTCCTACTGGGAGGTTGGGGATCATCGTTGCAATGCGTTTTATCAACTCATTCCGAACCATTCCCTAAAATTTTTGAGCCCAGATGTCTTAGTCTGTCTGGTCTTCGGCGACCCTGAATTCTACCAAGTTTTATACGATACGTAAGACGGTCTTAAAGCATGCGGAGTCTTTTGAGCTCTCCATAATTAAAGGCCCCATTTCAAACTAAGAAAACATCTACGTTTTTGGGATCCCTACGTGAGGATAGGAGCCCCTGGAACCTTGCCCTCATGGTAAAGATGGAAACGGGACTGACGATACGCTAAAGTAATGCAAATGTGCACCCAGCTACGGCATGGCACGGCATAACATAACGTTGAGAGTGCAATATGGCGGAAGCAAGGGAGCAGAGTTTCGCGACCCGAGGTGCAGTGTGGCGTATGGAATCGGGTAGCGCAACAGTGCACTGGAAGTGCAAGCACTGAATACCTACGTAGCTACATTTACTACATAATATATCATAATAAAGTGTTATTTCAACCGTGTGGTATCGAGTACAAATCATCCTCAGGTTCTGTAATTCGTAACAGCTCGGATATAGGGGTGGACAGCAGCACTATGTTAATTCGACATGATTCCGGGTCACAGCCGTCACAGGCAAGAAAACCGCAGAACGAAAAGGTATAGCCGTAGGCAAATGGATCGAAGCTGAAACTTAAAACTGGGGACTTAGAGTTTTAAGAGATATACTTACCCATCAGAAATCTGATAACGCTATTGACGTTTGCTTGCTCAAAGATCTCTAGACACCGCGACTTGAGGAAAACCGTGGAGTAGGCCAAGGACTAGATGGCTGGGTAATAAAATTGTCACATGATGTAATGTATCTTTAAATTGAATGGAAATTAATGACGATTTTCACAATCCCGTTAGCTGACAATGATGTTAAAAATAACAACTTCAGCACCTCGAGCAGAAATGAGTCACACAAAATTTTAGTCGGACGAAAAATATTGTCCGTCGCTTTCCTTTCAATAACGTGCGAGAAAGACGGGTACTATGTCGCGCGAGATGTGCTAGCCCCGCTGGCCATTTCACCATGCTCTATCAGTTATTATCTATTGGTTACGCCTATCGATCATTACAATGTACAAATGGTACAATCTAACCATTAATAACTAACAGAGGGTTACCTTTAAGGTCCAATTTCACTGTAGGTACTCTGTAAGGGGATCCCCTGCTTGTATAGACAAACGTTTCCTAGAATGTTTTATTTCATAGACGTAACATAAAGCATCTTTCTCTGAAACCATAAAATATTTTTGATTGTTATAAAAGCAACCTAACCTAATCTATAGGATGATATTTTCAAGATTTATATTATTTTACTTCAGGGGAAAAAATGGTCTATGGAATGAAAATTAGATGAAACGTTTGTCTATGAAAGAAGGGGATAGCAGAGTACAGTGAAATTGGGTCGACAAAAATCACAGGACACACGTAAACGTTTCTCCCGATTCTTAAGCGAGTTGTTTGTGTTGAAATGGAAATCTGTCTTAGTTAATCTATCTTGTGAGATATGGCCGAGGCTATGTATTTATAGTGGTAGGTATTGTATCGTAAGCTTGCTTAAATGTGTGTAAATACCTATTCAGCTATAGTTAGGTAATACGTATACTACCTACCTATTAAACTTATTCTGACTGTTTGCACAATAATACCAATGAACATTTCGACGATGCGGTGTGTGTCAGCGCAGCTGCTTACTAAGCCGCCGGCGCTGGGTTCGAATCCCGGCAAGGTTCGTGGATGATAGATTCATTTATTTCATATGAAAATAACTGTATACCACAGACAACCCCCACTAGACGGAGCATGTAAGGCGACCCGCGCGCACCAACGATATGGTACGGCAGAACATTAAAGTACCAACACGGCGGCGCGGCGGCCACCGTTTAGTTGCGTCCATGTTTATGAGGTCTCTCTACACCACTTAACACTACAATTTACCATGTTATTTATTTAATTTCTTTTTTCGTTGACGTACGCATGGATCAACATGGACGCAACTAAACGGTGGCCGCCGTGTTGATACTTTAATGTTCTGCCGTACCATATCGTTGGTGCGCGCGGGTCGCCTTACATGCTCCGTCTAGTGGGGGTTGTCTGTGCTGTATACATATGCAGTAGTCAAGGATAAGGATGTTTCTATATATTTATGTATAAATTTATTTATATAAGTAGGTATATTGTCGTCTAGTGCCCCCTAAACACAAGCTTACAAGAGCTTACTTTGGGACTAGATCGATTCGTGTGGGGTTGTCCGAATTATTTATTATAAAATTAACGAACATGGTGAATGAAATATTGCTAAGAATTTTATTATCTACAATTGTTATAGCATTTTAAGACATTTTAGTTTTATTTTGCTCGATTTTGTAGGTACATAATACACGTAGATTATACCTATATCGGATATTGATTTTTTAAAGAAGTAAATAGGTATTTCAAATAAGCAAATAAATACTAATTATCTGACATCATTGCCCGATAGCATACCTAGAAATACAGATGACTACGTGATTATGTAGGTAAACAGTGTTTTAAGCACATCGTGAACATGCGAATCACAAACATAATTTTGAAATAGTAATACGTAGTTATAGCTATCTATGCTAAATTTGCGATGTATTATATTAGTTTACGTGTGTTTAGTTTTGTAAGACTCCAAATTTGAACAATAACTAAATAGCTATTGTTCTACAAACATCTTTCGTTCTTTAGTAGTCAAACACAGCCTAAGAATATTAAGGAAAATTGAAGTTACGGTAAGCGCGCTTCCTGTGTTCTTTAAGGCGCATATCCTTATCTCGCCAGCTGTGGAATTAGGCTCGGTTCCTTTATTAGGGAATATTTACTCAAACAGAAACAATTACCTCTTCCAATGCACCGATGGTCTGCCGACATTGCGGCATACGCGACACGAATGTTGAAGTCGTCGGCGAACTATAATCCTCTCGAGTTTCCTCGATAAATTCACCAATGCCAATAAGACCCGGCATGGTGATCACTATCACAATTACACACTAAAAAGTCCCAAACTTCACATCCAGTTCCGGTTAACGCATCACTTAATGCAGTAAACAAACAATTAAACGAAACCTTTAACCACCATTGTCGCCTTCAAAACACTTCTGCGCAAATAAAAACAATATCGAATCTAATCCATTAATTTAACGTACGCACATCTACTACGCGATGAATGAACTTACTAACTGAACCATAGAGTAAATTATATATACTGAGATAGAGTCATCAGCTTCCTTTGTGTACTACCGCCATCTATTGAGCGAGTTTCGAGTTATCTGTGTCATGTACATATGTATATACATAGCAATCGCTATATGCACTGTACTGTAGGTACTTTCAATACATATTATATATGATTCATCTCACACTTAACATAATAAGTGGGCTTTAAAACTAGTTATGCTTGTAGGAAGGTATAAAAAAGACACATTTATAAATAATTATTTTTATTTCCTTAATTTTGGGGAACATAATTAGAACAAACGCTTACCATGTTAAGATGTGGCGTTTTTAATATTATTTGAAACATGCTCACATGACACAATTGACATTTCCTCTCTATGGTTATCTGTTATCCGGTGCCCCGACTAAACTGACTGTTGTACTTGTCTCGTCGTCTAAAAGTTAAATTGATTTTAATTAGAGTGATCGCTTTATCCAGTTCCTGTTCGATACAAAATAAAGAGCATAAGTGTGTCATAACGTATGTACTGGTTTTATTTCATGGGATCCATACTAAGGGACTTCTCTGCACTCTGCTCCCCGCCAATCTCCAAGAGGTTATCGTCCCAGCGACCAACCCTTGCGTAATCCCATGAAATATATGTGTGATCTCAATACGAACAACTCATCTGGCGTGTTGCTAACCGCCTTCATCCATTTCGCTTCGCGCTGGTGCAGCGAGCTTCACTGCAGTGCTTGGGGCAAGTGCAAGGCGGCGCGTGCATGCAAATGGCGGCGGATAATATAAATGCAAATGCTACAAAGCTGTCGTATACTCATTTCGACCGGCTTGAAGGTGTTGGAAACTATTGTGTATGGAAGCATTATATGAAGAATGCGCTTATTATCGACGGCTTGTGGAGTTGTGTAACAAGAGGCGACGACGTTGCTGTGGATGCGGTCAATGACCAACGAGCCTTAGCAAGAATAAATTTATCCCTGAAAGCTTCCTGTATACAATATGTAAGAGATGCAAATACTGCAAAGGAAGCTTGGCAAGCTCTCAGCCATGTTTTTGAGGATAAAGGCTTCTACAGACGTGTAATGCTTCTTCGACAACTGCATCAAGCGAGTTACAATAGTTTTAATAATATGAATGATTACATTGAACACATTATGACGCTTGTGCATCAATTAAGTGATATTGGAAGAATGATAGAAGACTCTGAGATAGCAGAACTACTACTGTCGGGACTTCCTCAAGATTTTGATGTTCTTGTCAGCAGCTTGGAGACTGCTTCGATCACCAACAGCCTCAATAGTGAGATGGTGCGAACTAGATTACTTCAGGAGGACCATCGGAGGAAAAATAATGAAAAACAAAGTGATCTAGCTTTGTTCACCAAGCGGAAGGACATCATTTGCAATTTTTGTCACAAACCAGGACACATAAAGGCGAAATGTTACAAGTTTAAGAAGAATAAGAAGCGAGATGGCAATCGAAATGAAGCTTTGATGGTGACTTCTTCAAAGTGTGTGCCACATAGTAGTACAGTTTGGGTTTTGGACTCGGGTGCAACTAAACACATGTGCAAAGACATTAGTTTATTTGAGGACATTACTAAGTGTCAACAACATGTAACTGTTGCTGACGGTGGCTCCCTGCCATGTCTAGGCTTTGGTGAGGTTAGTATTCCTATGAAAAATAACAAGTCTCAAATAGTAACAGATGTTTTGTACGTCCCAGACCTCTCAACTAATTTAATAAGTGTTAGTAAATTGTGTGAGAAGGCATTTACTGTTACCTTTAAAAATAATAAGTGTTATGTTTTCAAAGGGGAATATTTAACAATATCTGCCACTAAACTTGGGGGAATTTATATTTTGGACAATGTGCATGGTTTTGTTTCTTCTGATCCACAGCAAAGGTCGTTTGTGACCAAGAGTATGGAAAATGTGTCGCAGCAGCAGAGCTTGCCCGACACAGATGCTGCTTCTTTGGCGGTGTCATCGGAGCTATGGCACCGGAGGATGGGTCATCTCAGCTATCGTGGGGTGAGTGTTCTCCGTAATATTGCTAATGGTGTTAAGTTTCATCAATCTCAGCAGGATGCAGCCGTTAAGGAATGTGAATCTTGCGTTGAGGGGAAGCAAACAGTGCAAAGTTTTCCTAAGGGTGAAGCTAAACGTGCTGTGCAATTGTTGGAGCTTGTTCACTCCGACGTCTGTGGGCCAATGCCTGTCAGCAGCTTGGGTGGATCTAGGTACCTGCTAACATTTACAGACGATTTCTCACGTAAAACGTTTGGTTATTTAATTAAAAAGAAATCTGAAGTTTTGTCCAAATTCAAGTGTTTTAAGGCTACCGTCGAAAAGCAAACCGGATATTCGATTAAAATCCTTCGTACTGACGGAGGTGGTGAATATTGCAGTAATGAATTCAGTGAGTATTTACTGGGTCAGGGGATAATTCATCAGAAAACTGCTCCTTATAGCCCGTCTCAAAATGGTGTCTCGGAGCGCCTTAACCGGACCCTGCTGGAAAAAGTGCGCTGTATGCTTCAGGAATCTGGTCTTGGTAAAGAATACTGGGGTGAAGCTGTTTCCACAGCTATTTATCTTAAGAACAGAAGTCCTACAGCGGCTCTTCCTAATAAACTTCCTGAAGAAGTTTGGACAGGCAACAAAGTTGACCTGAGCCATCTACGTGTCTTCGGTTGTCGTGCTCTGACGCTCATACCTAGCGTGAGACGTGATAAGCTTGATTCTAAATCTCATCATTGTATCTTTGTTGGGTATTGCGAGCATACCAAGGGTTACAGGTTAATTGATCCCTTAGTACCTAATAAAATAATAACTTCAAGAAATGTAATTTTCTTTGAAAATAAGTTTTGTGATAGTACAACTGATAACTGTGATATTCAATGTAATGATAATGATAAATTTTATTCTTATGAAAATGACTTGCAAAGCAATGAAAACAATTCTAATATGAATAATTTAGTGAATAATAATTTAGTGAATAATAATTTAGTGAATAATAATTTAGTGAATAATAATTTAATGAATAATAATTTAAATGGAATGCAATGCAATGAATCCAGTAATGAATTGAATAATATTCCTGAATTAAATAATGAATCATTAAATTTTAATGAATCAACTGACAACAGTAATTGTCAATCTGATATTTCTGATAATGCGCAAAGCCCGCCTAATGTTTATCTTTCTCCAGTTTCAGGGGACTCTTCCTTCCATAGTGCTGAGGGAGTCGATG
The DNA here is from genome assembly GCA_932273695.1 of Apotomis betuletana. Classification (NCBI taxonomy): domain Eukaryota; kingdom Metazoa; phylum Arthropoda; class Insecta; order Lepidoptera; family Tortricidae; genus Apotomis; species Apotomis betuletana. Next base: position 21,082,107 of record OW026301.1, on the reverse strand, counting down.
GAGACAGCGAGGACTTAGGTTCTTCCTCTTCATCGAACGAAACGGTCGTTCGAGGGGAAGATTTAAGCGCGCCAGCATCCGGCAGCGACCGACCTGTTCGTTCTACGCGTAACACTAAACCAGCAAGGTATGCAGATTACGATTTGTCTGACTCATCAGATTTGTCATATTTAGTTCAAAATTTTATCTATGACGAGCCTCAGTCCTATGATGAAGCAGTAGCAAGCCCTAACAAAGATAAGTGGCAAATTGCTATGCAAGCTGAGTACGACTCTATGATTAAAAATAATGTATGGCAAATTGTTGATAGACCTGCTAACCATAACATTGTCAGTTGTAAATGGGTTTTTAAATTAAAGTCTGATGATTCAGGTAACTATACAAAATATAAAGCTCGTTTAGTGGCAAGAGGATTTAGTCAAAAGCCTGGTAGAGATTTTACAGATGTCTTCTCGCCAGTTGTTCGGCACTCTAGTTTGAGAATGTTATTTTGTATAGCTAACGAACTTAACATGGATATGGAACATATAGATGTAAATACTGCGTTTTTACATAGTAATATTGATGAACAAATCTATATGGAACAGCCTCCAGGTTTCTCAACTGATAAGACTAAAGTATGCTTGTTAAATAAAAGTTTGTATGGTCTTAAACAAGCGAATAGGCTGTGGAATAATAAGGTTCATGATGTGTTGACTAATCATGGTTACTTGCAAAATAGGTGTGAACCATGTGTGTATATTAAAAAGAATAATGATAAGTTGACTATGATTGCATTGTATGTCGACGACTTTTATATATTTTCTAATTGTCAAAATGAGAAAGAAAAATTGTATAGCTTATTAAAGTCTGAATTTAGTTGTAAAAGCTTAGGCCCTATAAAGAACTGTCTTGGTACTCAAGTTCACAGGGATAGAAGTCGTGGCGTTTTAATGTTTGAACAATCTGACTATATTAAAAGGTTATTAAGCCGTTTTGGCATGACTAATTGTAAGAGTGTCTCAACTCCTATGACAGTTAATAATAAGTTAGAAAAGGCATCAGACAATAATTGTTTATCTGATAGTGATTATCCTTATAGAGAGTTAATAGGATGCCTAATGTACCTGTCTGTGTGTTCGAGACCTGATATTACTTATGCTCTAAGTCATTTAAGTCAGTTTAATACCGCTTTTACGCGAGATCATTGGTTGGCTGCCAAAAGAATTTTAAGGTACTTGAGTGGTACAATTAATTACAGATTAGTGTTTGTAAGATCTGGCAGCTTTGATATGTCAGTATATGCTGATGCTGACTGGGCCAATGATATCGTGGATAGAAGGTCGTATAGTGGCTTTGTTATTAAGCTGGGTGATTCTACAGTCTGTTGGGAATCACGCAAACAGCGATGTACTGCTCTGTCGACTACAGAAAGTGAATATCTGTGTCTTAGTGATTCATGCAAAGAAGTATGTTTTATTAGAAATTTTATGTTTGAAATTTTTGGTAAACATTTTAATTGTAGAATCTTTAATGATAATCAGAGTGCGTTGAAATTGCTTGAAACTAAAGAGTATTGCCACAAAAAGACCAAGCACATAGATCTTCGCTACCATTTTGTGAAAGACGTTGTGAAGAACGACAATATTACTGTTAGTTATTTACCTACTGATAAGATGGTTGCTGATCTTTTCACTAAGCCTCTGTGTAGCTATAAGCATTTGGGTTTTATTAATGACTTAAATCTGAGAAATGTATTGTCTTAATTTTACTTTACTTTGTTAAATTAGAGCATAGTTCTGTGACATATCTTTGTAAGATCATGTCAATCATCTTGGTGCTTATTGGATGGTTGACATAAGTCATGTTTTTGATTGTCGGCACATAGTCAATGTAGAGTTTTAATTAATTTGAATTGTTAATTAGATTATATAGTTATATAATGTTTCTCTGCATTGTTATGTTGTTTTCTCATGTTTTGCATGAGGGGAAGTGTTAAGATGTGGCGTTTTTAATATTATTTGAAACATGCTCACATGACACAATTGACATTTCCTCTCTATGGTTATCTGTTATCCGGTGCCCCGACTAAACTGACTGTTGTACTTGTCTCGTCGTCTAAAAGTTAAATTGATTTTAATTAGAGTGATCGCTTTATCCAGTTCCTGTTCGATACAAAATAAAGAGCATAAGTGTGTCATAACGTATGTACTGGTTTTATTTCATGGGATCCATACTAAGGGACTTCTCTGCACTCTGCTCCCCGCCAATCTCCAAGATACCACAGGTAGACACACAACATTTTTTACTTTAAAATAGTTTAAAACGAGGCAATCGTGATCCATTACACAAAGCCGGGATCGAAATCCTTCCTGGAACTTTTGTCGTCGGAATCCAAGTTAGCGTAAAGGTCAACAACGTAGAGCAGATTCGCTAATATCCGTAAAGCACAGCCGAAGTAAATTTCTTATACCCGTTTGAATATCCACCAGAAAACAAACTTGTCATTAATCCATATAAAGTAAACTGTCAAACAGCACTACGCTACGCGTTCCTCTACACCGAATTGTATTAACTAAGTAGTCTTTGAGTTTTCTTTCTTCTATTGTTTTTTTACATTTAAAAAAATACACATTTATCATTTTCCATTTTTTTTGTGGATATTAAATTTTTGTGACAATCATCATATAACTGCTTAAAATATAATAGGTGAAATCTAAAAAATAAATGAGTGGAATGGAACGAGGATCTAATCTTAAGCCGTAATGTTGCCTGTAATGATAAATTAAAATAATGCTTCATAATCTTTCACAATAACTTATAATTATGTTTTTATTATATGTTTATTTATGGATAAAATAATAACATAAAAACAGATTTCATTTTAATAACACTAATTCAAATATTGAATTTTGCTCCATCTATCGAGCGAGTCTCGTATAAAACGCACGCAAGTTTTAATGTATGAAATCTGTAAAGTACTGAGTGAAATGCCCCTGAACTGAACTGAACGAACGTAAATTGATAGAACGAGAAGCAGATTGTTATGAGTGAGTGAACGAAAAAATTGATTTCTTGTTAATCATTCGTTCAGTGCAGTGTTACTAGAGTAACTCTTTTTTATCAAAAATGTTTTGAAAATGTGGCAAATATTAACTATCAATATTACTGTCAATTATATTTTAGGATTTAACTCTTATACAATTGTACATATTTAGGTAAACTCTTTTTATTTTAAATGCGTAGAAAGTCATTACGTAATTATTACAAATGGCAACATCACATTACAATTACGTTTAGTTTTCTTTACGTGTTGTAGAAACTAATAAATTTCATTGAAGACTTGGAAACCTATGTAAGTTTATTTACGAATTTATCAGACCAATTTTTTTTGTTTTTCACTTTATCTGACTATTATTTTTATGGCTTTCAACAGATTTAAACCAAAAACACAAAGACATTAACGACCATACATAAAATAACAAAAGTAACGAAACGCTGTTTGGTAAACCAATGATGACGGAACTGTCACGAGGTATGTATGAATGACCAAAGAATTTGTATTTATCTAGGCTAAATTGTAATAATTTTGCTCATCACGGTTATATCAATAGGTCAAGATTCCCATGACACGTAGTTTACACCTGATGCAATAGCTGAGTCATAAAAATCAATTGCTAGGTCAATATTTACCCCTCCAGGATTCAGATTTTATTTTATGAAATACTTATTTCGTTCTAACTTAGATTTAATTGCTGTGTAATCCAGGCCGATTATATATTATAAAGACAAACTAGGCCACAACACCGTGGCAAGCGTTTGATGTCAAAATATTTTTATTCCAGAAGTTGGTGAAGTTTGGGCTAGATTATTTGATCATAGACCATTCCTAAATGGCGAAATAAAGTTTATGCTGAAAGAATTCGAGGTAATTACATAAACATAATCTCATACCAATGTAAAATCACTGTGGCAATACCAACTGTACTTACTGTAAATCTAATCATGTAGATAACTCAGTCTTGTATCGTTTTAGGAAAGACGTGGAGATCGTGAAGTAGAAAATCTTTTCTCCATTCTTGAGAAACTCACTGACATCAAAGATTCTCAAGTGCAGAAGATAAAGAAGGGCAGCGAGACTGCACCACCTGTTCTAAGCGAGAAACTCGACCAGGCTCTCCAGCTGTGTGAAGGAGTGGAGACTGACTACCTAGACGTTCAAAAGGTAAATGTGTGTCCAATCAAGACATCTGCATAGGTAATTGATGTAATAGAAATTGTTAGTAGGGAGGGCATTGTAATTTTACTCACTTAGTTTTTTTCTATCGAGTGACTATCTTGACAATTTGTGTTCATGACTTGCTTTTTCGATTCTGATTGTGACTGTTGAAATATTCTCGTGTTCTTTCCCCATACAAATCGGGAAACCTTGAGACCCATCTCTAATTATATCATACATGAAATATTTGGATTTATTATTGATAATAGTAAAAAAAAGAAAAAATATCCTACATAGTAATTTCTGTTGTTGACCTCACAATAAATGCAAACTTTGAATGAGTTAGTTAAACAGCCAGGCTCTACTAGGCAAACTAGCAACAGGCTGCAATAAACATTGGGGCTATCGGTGTTATCATCATCCCTTTATTCTGTTAAATATCAATAATTTTGTAATACAAACATCCAATTTAATATTTCAGGCTTGTGACCAAAAACGAGCTGAAAACCGTGAGAAAAGACAGAAGGAATGGGACCAGTTCATTGATGATATGAACTTCAAGTGCCAAAGGATAGATAACGCTTTTGAAGAAAAAGAAGAAGAACTTAGAGACCTCTACGCTGACCTTAACCACAAACTAAACATCACAAAATAACTAGAATGGACCAGAAAGCTGCTCTCACTGATCCTACCCTCAGGATTTACCCATCAGAAAAGCTACTCAACTTCATACAAACATTGAAAGACAATTATGACATACCAGAAAACATTTTAAAGTTTATGAAGTCACAACCTAGCAAACAGAAAGATAAAGTTAAGCTTAAGTATACTGATCAAGTAAATCAACTAACTGACACTGATATATCTAATATAGAGAAGATTAAGGCTGTCATCGATAAAATAGAACCTCAACAATCGGAAAAAGAAGCAAACTGTGAATCAGATGGTGATGATGACTTGGATAAGAATGTTGATGATTTACTCAAAGAAGTACCTAATAAGGATGGTGGCAACAAGAAGAAACAATTAGAATCAGACACAACAGAAGTAGAAAAAATGACAAAAGATGAAGAAAAAAAGGAAAAGAGAGAAGATCCATTCCTACAGACATCAGATCTAGACTGGTTATATGTATACCTCAACAATATTAAGGCTACAGAAAAAGATGTCCCTTACTTACATGAACTGATGGAAGGAATACAAATTGAATTGCCAGAAAATAGCATTATCAAAAGAAACCCTGTATTGGAAGAGCGATGTGTCAAACTAAGGGCACAACAAGAAGCCAGGGATTACAGGAAAATGACAAAAGGGGTTGACAATGTCAGGATCAGGTTTCCTGATGACTCCATTGCTTTCCAAAGTAAGTACCTACTTTTACTTTGTAGGATAATATGGATAATAAAGTTGTAACTAAAACAAGTAATGCCACACATATTTGGGCTTAGCACAATGGTAATTGGTTTAAATTGGTAAATTGGTATATTGAGTATTCAATTTTTATTAAAGCAGTAATGTCTGCTAACGTAAACTATATGTTTATTTAGAAGAGAAATATTTAAAAAGTTTCAGCTTTCCGGGCCAGACGGGTTCATTACCAATTGAGTATTCTAAAAGTATTTTGTAAATGTTCCCATTTATGTGTACCAATTTTATTATAGATCACTATTTCAGAAGGATTTCATATATTGATGATATAATAGTACATTCCAGATCAATGTCACTGATTTAATAAAAGTTTAATACCAGTAATGGCAATGATTCACTTCTACGCCTATGAGTCAAATGTACCTAAATTATGCTTTACCTGTGTGACAACGACAATGCAGAGTATATTGGACCAAGAAAATAAAAAGGGTTTTTTGAAGCCTAGGCATTTCTTGTTTCTGGTATTATCCTTTCAATTATGTCCAAGAACTTAAAATTAACATTCTTTTCTTAATTTCAGTGAAACAATTAAACAGGCAGTTGATTGCCATTGGCCAGTTCATAATTTCTATATTCGCCGGATTCCTCTTTGGGTTTCGAGGAGTTGAGTGGATGGTCGGCAACCTGGACTTTGGGTTCCGTTTGCTCCTAGGAGTGATGTGTGCTCTGGTGATTGCCCTCGCTGAAATTTACTTCCTGGCCAAGAAGCTTAATGAGGAGTTGAATGTTCCGGAAACTACACAGCTAGGAGGACCACCTAAGTTTGTGGATGAAGACAAGTATGGAAGTCAAAAGAAAGTTAAAAGTGTTGGTGATAAGGAACATCAGGATTAATATAAGTTTTCATTAGTTTTTACTACATAGTCTCTTATGTAGGTATTATGTATTCAATGTTATTAAAATAAATAAGAAGTTAAAACATTTGTAACTTATTTTTTATGAAATTCCTGTACCGGCAAATTTACATGTAAGTAGCTTATTGTTATAAGTACAATCAGATGCAAAATGCAAAGGAATATAACCTACCTGATGATACTAAAAGGCGAGTGTACATGAAGTTATGCAAAAATAAACCTTTTGAAAGACCTTTCTTTGTTTTTTTACAAGCTGATCATGGTTTGGCCGCCTTATCATTAGTAGATAAGGCTACTATCTACTTTAGTTCTCTTTATTATACTGTGCTAATGGTCAGTGATATTGCTATATGCAGCTCGAGATGTAGATCGCTAGCGACAGCGGCACCAATTTAACACCTTTCAGCGGACACTTAGTTTTGTATATTTATATGAAGATTCCGCTCTTCCCTTTTACCCTAGGGTTTGCGCAGCGAAGTGCCCCTCACACAATCATATTCGCCTAACTTCGGTCAACTTGGCTAGTAGTGTGGAGCGTACACTATTGAAAGTAGAGACTGAGATTTATTTAAAAAAATATATATAAATAATGACACAAAGGTAAATTAAGAAAGAAAAATTGAATGCGATCTGCGATCTACTACAATCTAAGCAGGCTTTGTGTCATTATTTATAAAAATAAAAATGTGGTATTTTCACAAAAAAATATATGGCAATAATAATTTCAACGTCAAATGTGTCAAACGTCACTTACTTGCTGTATCAGTTGAGAAAAATATTCTTGACACTGGCAGAATTGAATTGACAACATTTCAAATTTTTAAGACTACAATTTTATTACTTTTCTGAATTCTGCTTAGAAAGATGAAGTAATCTCTGTTTTTATATTTTTTTCTGAAATAACTATTTGTTTTTTTATTAATTTATAAAAACTTACTCATTTTAAAATGTGACAACACAAACTATAACTCAATGGGACGGTTACTCTATAGTCCGATCTCTAATAGAAAAAAACTTAGTAAAACTCGGTATGCATTTGTCATCTGTCAACGTCAAATTAAAAAATAAGTTACTTTTCGCTGTTTGGTCTAAGACGATAACCCTATTCAGGCCTAATTGTCTTAGATTGCAGTAATTTTACGTTTTCTGTTATATTTCTTTAAATACAGAAGAATATTTAAATTCAGATTTTTTTTGCGCGTACACGACATAAAGCCCTGTCGATCTCTTTATTAATTTTCACCTGTTAGAAATATGAAATCTTGTCAATTGTCCCAATGGACAGTAGCCATTAAGTTAAAAATTGAATTGAGAAAAATATTACGGTTATTTTCTACGCATTCGTGTGAATCATGAACAAATCCATTAAAAGTAATGCGCGTTAGTGACTTTTCAACATTATCAATAAATATAAAGAAAAACGAGACGAGCGAGACGTGATTTCGAATATGAAAGCAGCGCACTTACGTACGATATCAAAGTTCTTAGGTTAGTATCATCATCATCATCTGAGGCGTTACAGCCGTGGGTGGGCCTTAGTCTGGTCTAGCAAATCTCTCCAGTCCGATCTATTCAAGGCTTTCCTTCTCCAACTTATCACTCCTCCTCTCATTAGTTTAGTATGTTGTAGCTATTTTTTTTTGTAGCTATTTTGATACTTGATGTGCAAAATGTCTAAGAAAGTAACAGTTTGAAAAAATATTTATAAGATTATTTTTGTTTTTCTTTCAGCGGCTAATATGGAGCATGTAAAAGGCGTAGAGGAAATACAGTCCTGTTAAAAACATGAAGGACCTGGAGGAAGAGGGTCGAATAAGAATTCAAAATCAATATACGTAATCATCTAACTAACTATCTTGATGTGTTTGTTACTTATTCAATAAATATTTAGGTACAATCTTACACAAACTGACTTGGTTTCAATCTAAACAAACTTTATTACACAGAAAACTTTCAAGACCCAGGAACAATTACTTATGGTCATCACACAAACAAATGCCCTTACCTGAATTAAAACCTAAAACTTTGAGCGTCACAATCGACTAGGCTACACAGATTATAAAGTATCTATTAATTAATAATATCTACTAAATGAGACAAGGCAAATACATACTTTTCTTTTGTTTGCAGAAGTTAGTGTCTACACTCTCTTGAGTCTTGAGTGTACAACAATGTGTGGAATACTCCAGGAAAAAAACGTACTCATAAGCCGACAGATAGGGTATTTAATAATTTTTTATTAGTGTATTAAGCAGTAACTATAGAGTTTGAGTGATTCAATAGAAGTTGTGTTTTCGAAGAGTGATTTTAATTATTATTTTTAAGCATAAAATAAAATAAAATCAATAAGTTTTATTTCCTCCCTCTTTACCCTTACAAAGTTCATAAATAAATGTGAAGGATTATCTTATGAAACTTGCACTTCGCATTAGTTAAATCGATAGGCTTCTAACAAATTCTATTCTAATATTTATTTTTAGATAATTAGATGGATGCAACCTTCTTTTTTCTTCTTTGCCATAGTATCTGAACTTGTTATAGTATCTAGTAACAATATAAATGTACTAAAAAAATACCAAGTATCAATATTGTTTTATCGAGTTATACGCGGAATTGCAACTCGCTGTTTTTTTTTAAATATGCCGCTATTTTCTAATTCCCAGGGGCCAGTCATTTTTTTAAAACATTCTCATTCTGTTTTACGCAGTTGGATAAATGAAAACAGAAAATATTAATTTTGAATCACGATATTTTTTTTATAGTTGTTGCCTATTTTTTTATAAATTATATTATAATCTGTTCATTATCTTACGATATCTGATAAAAACATTGACTTTTTTAAACATTATACATTATTAGTATTATTTCATTTTCGTATAAAGGAGCGACATAAACATGACTGTTTGTTTTGACAGTGGGTTGATTGTTGTTGCACAACAATTATTGACTGTCTCGCGTCTTGCCTTCTCCAACGTTCCATATGTGATGAATCATATATTTTGCTTGGTGTATTTAAGCTCGGACACCGCGCGGCAACAACCTGTGTCGTCCCGTGAAACTCACGTCGTTCATTCTTGTGATTTTGACTACGTACGAAGACCTGAGTTCTAATCGATAACACGATTTTTGTTTTTAATAATACCTGTTGCGCGCGCATATTTCTACGTTCCTTATTGCGTTTCTTTGTTCCCATTAAAACTCGAAGAATTTTGTTGATACAAGGTAAGACTAGAATTTAATACTAATATAGTTATTTTAGTTTAGAGACCCAAAACAACAAAATGGCGGCTTCGGACTTACAGAGTAGAGTAGAGATATCAAAATTCAGAACATTATCTTTACTTGTTGTATATCATACCGAAATATAGTTTGGTATATTTTTGAATCCAGGGTAGAATACCAAATTAATTGCCATAACTTGCAAACAGTTCTTTTTTTTGTTTTCTTATTCATCATTGCATCATCTAAATACATAAGAAGGCGCATTAACTAATTTGTATTACCGTCAGTACCTTATTGTAAGGTTTTTAGTTTCATTTTGTAATCTTTAATTAATTGTGATTGATGTTTAATAAAGTAACCTAACTTTGTTCAATATGTTAAGCTCTAGGAATATTAATATTATATTAATTTGATTACTAATATTTTCAATCATTTTGAATTTTCTTTCCTTTGTTCAGGTTCATATATTTTCTCTAAAGGTAAAAGTTAGGGATCGGAAATTCAGGTGGATATTTACCTAAAGTTGTCAAAATCCAACAAAGCCGCCGCCAAAGTTTAGGTATAAATGCATCAGATTATCCAATGCCTATGATGTTATCTGACCTGACCTAAAAAGTTTCACTACTAAACAGTGTTATTTTATTATTTCTCTAACTGCAATCAGCGATCTAACACATTCTCAGAACTATTGATGTAATTTTAATGAATAATTTGTTTCATAGATGGAAGACCTAGTTCATTTCAAGGTGTACACCCACTGGACGCCAGAGGGTCCGCCAGAGGTCCGCCGTTTTGGCATTGAGAAGAGTGTGGTGACCAGTTTCCATTACCTCAGTGCTAAGTTGCAGGATATCTTCCCGGGACTCAAGGGGAAGGTCTATACTGTAATGTGGAAGGGTAAGTGAATGGATTATTAAACAACATGCTTCTTTAAAGTCTTTAACCAATATAAAAGAATATTAAAATATGGGACTTATATTTGCTTATTAATTGAAAGATGAGTGTTTAAGCTCTTAGAAACTTTGCTTGTGTCTTTAAAATTGCATTTTTTTGTTTATAGTGTGTGCACGGATACATGCATAATATGTGTAACTGGATTTTTAGGAGTAGACAGTTATGTTAGTGTATTAATATGAAAATACTTGTGACTGACTCCTGTTTCAAATGTATTACCAATGTTGAACATCTGTTTGGAACGGACATGTTGACTGTATCTGATTCTACTTAGTTTTAAATCTTATTTTTTATGTAACCAATGGATAACTGTTATTGGCCCTCTGTTATGTAACAAACTTTATATCATATGTATATTTACGGCTGTTGTTATCGTGAATACCAATAAATAAATAAATAAATCAAGCACCACTCAGACAGCTATTAATTAATTAACCTTTTCTCTGGTTACCTTAGCAAGTATCAAAAGTCGTTTATTTATTACTTTATTATAAACCTTTGTGAACTGTCATTGACTCTCATGCTTTTCAGCATAGGCCTCCCCGTAAATTTTCCAAGCCAATCTGTCTATAGCTGTTCTCATCCATGTTGTTCCTACTATTTTCTTTGTTGTCTTCCCATAATTGATTTATAATGTAGTATAAATGATTGACTCCAGCAAAATAACAGAGCCACTAATATGTAGTTGTAACCTGTTTGAATAGACAACAGTAATGTTTGAAATTTCAACCACTTCACCACGCCAACGTCAGATGACCAAATGATTTTTTCCTTATTTATTGTGTGTTGGTTTTGTGTTGTTTTGAAAGGCCTTACCATACCTTTACCTTATTTTACTTTCATTTAGATGAGGATGGTGATGAAGTTACTCTGTCTTCTGATGATGAGATGATGATTGCTCTGTCAAGCATGCAGGGCGATCCCTACAAGCTGTTTGTGAAACCCAAAGACCAAGATGACAAGGAGGTTAACATCATGTTCACTGCCTTTCCGGAGATCTCTTGTGGTAAGTACTTTGTACCATTGATACTTTATATTTCTTGATGTTTTTAACTGAATTAAATAGATTGGAGCCCCAACAGCTCAAAACAGACACGCAGCAGACCAAATAGGCTTCGGCGGGATGAACTACTCTTTTTTTAAAGTAATGTCCAGAAACCGCCCAATATAGGGAAAGTTGCAAGAAAAGGGGAAAGCCTTTGTCCAGCAGTGGGACACAACGGGCTCAAAATGATGATGATGTCGATGACGAGTAGTTAAAAAGGAGAAGGTTCTATGTTCGACTGAATCTAGCTTTCACATATTACTTATTGAATATAATTAACTTAATTTCATAAATTTCTTTAAAATAACGTAAGTGCCGCGCGGTGTCCTTATAATTCGAACGTTACACATATAAGTTAAGTGCAATACTGCATTAAAACATTCCGCTCAATCTGGCGCGTGTAATCGATAACTTCCAGAAGGTAATAAGTAATTACAGTAACTTTGGCGTTTACGACCTTTTTATAGAGCTTGAAATCTTTCTCGTAATTTAAATCGTCTACATATTGTGAAGGTTGGGCAACTACGGAACCCTACACTTAGCGTGGCCCGACATGCTCTTGGCCGGTTTTTTATGTGCGTTTAGTGGGTTCAAGATACAATTTATTTTCACTACCTATAGTAAAATACCGTATTACTTGTATAATGAAACGAAAATAAGAGTTAGCCCTTAATAAAATTACTTATTTATTGCACAACAAATGTATGACTTGCACAACTAATTCCATCATGCGTTTTATTCATTATGTGTGAAATTAACTGTCATTTTCATCAAATCCGTTCAGCAGTTTCGGCGTGATGAGCATATTTTTACGAACAGATGATTCTACAATACAATACAAGTACTCTTTATTGCACACCTCATGAAACATACAGGAGAAATACAATGCAAAAAAAAAATCTCCTCTCCATAGAAAACTGATTTTCAATATAGTTTAAAATGTTATATTAGTATAGTATGTATGTGTAAAAAAAATTGTCTAACATTGAGAGGTGATGTGGCAATTTTGATTGTGAGTTGTGTTTCATATGAATGCATGATGTGGTGAATTTCATGAGGATGTTGACGTCATTGCCATTTTAATATGTTAATTTATTCTCCAGAGAGGTGTTTTCGCTTTAACAGTTAATTTGGCTGGTTTGTGTAGATCGTACACATTAATATCGATACATAAACAGAGATATTAAAGTATTAAAGCCTGACCAGAAATATATGAGGATGCGCCATGTTGCGGAATTTCACTGGAACTAATTTCTTACACTGGCAATGATTTTATGATGGTTTGTCAACAATGTCAATGTCATTTGTGGTGGTTTGTTTAAAAGACAAATATTTAAAATTATCCAAAGAAAATACCAAAAACCATTCACAATCGTACAGTACTAAGTGTACATGTATTTACTACACGAAAAACAGTCAGGAAAAATGTGCCATCTATTAAATGATATTACGAGGTTAACATGGTGGAACTGACAGGTATTTAAAACTAATGTCATTATAGTGGGTTGCGATTGGTTGCAAAATTGTTGCCATTTAAATCTTATAAATAGCGCCCTCTTGACAATCCTCATATATTTCTGGTTAGGCTTTACGTTACTGTACCTTCAAGTATGAATGTTACAATTACCATTAGACAGATTACGCAGTTTAACATATACCTATGTGAAGAAATCATTAGAGCAATGACTTCTTTCCATGAGCTAGTAAAAGGTTGCAACACTATACTTAATTAATCGTTATCTTTATTCCATCATGCCTTTTATTCATCATGTTTAATGTATGACTATCGGGTAACAGAGCAGTAGATTACCGAGTTAAATTAAAATTACCATTAACTATATCATAGCGTCGTGCGGCGTTTTGCGTTCTTAGACTAGATGGAGCGATGATATTGGTATGGTGGCAGAATTTATGCTCACTGGCGTATACTTCGAGACACCAATGTCCAGTAGTGGATGACAATTTGATGATAAAACTGACTTTATCACATATTCATTGTTGTACAGGAACCAGAACAGCCCACCACGTTGGCGTGACTTGCGACAACTGCGAGGGCCCGGTGGCAGGATACCGCTACAAATGCACCGCGTGCCCCGACTACGACTTGTGCTCGCGCTGTGAGGCCTCGGGCGCTCATCCCGATCACTGCATGGTGCGCGTGCCGGCTCCTTCCACACCGGTGAGTTCTTTCATACTTATGGCACCCTGGTACTCTAACTGAATTTAACGGCGACGTTTTTTTTTATTTGGTTATTTGTTACGAAGCTATCTGGCTAAGACTTCGCAAATAATTTTTTTATACTCGCAGACTTTAATCTGTCAATTATAATTTCACAGACAAAATCACAATAACGCACTTTTTAATCCTGTAACAAAATTCAATACTCTATGGTACCCGCTACAGAACTTTAATATTCATAAGACATCTCTCTACACAACTCTAATATTTTCAAAAAGAGAACATAAAGCTTATTTGATACGCACTGATTGGTTGAAATTACTTGTCAAAAAAAAACACCAATCACGAGGCACCCGCCATGGCCATCGCGATCATGTTTTTTTTTAATAGGTCAGTTTTAGTTGAACGAAAAAGGTTACATCAAACATAAAAAATCATATTGGAGAATGACGATTAAAGTAAAAAATGTTTTTCTGAGTTTTGCTCGTATAAAAAGTATTGTATGCAATAGTTACATAATTAGGTCTTAAAGTCTCGTACCTTACATAGGCCACTCGGCAAGCCTCGTGACCTAATCGCGGTACTCGACTTTAAGAACCTCCATTGTGCAACGATTGCATAAAATACTATAAATATACCGAATATTATAAGGCGCAGTCGGTAGGATCAGAAACGTTATCTGGTGGCTAGCTGTCTGCCACGGTTATCAATCTTTAATACAAATCCTCTCTTGCAGCGCGCGGTTCTTCGTGCCGCTCTCAAGCGCTCGCGGCACTTCCTGAAGACCGTAGCCGCCAATACCGAGGAGGACTTGGCTAAGCGCCACCGTCGCGACCGAAGCGCCGAGAAGAAAGAGAAGCGCGAACGCGAGCACGGCCACGGCCACCATGGGCATCACCGCAGGCATCGCACTAGCTGGCTCGAGACCTTCGCCACCTACATGAACGAATTCGCCAACCTCGCTGGCGACATCAACATCGATTCCGACGAGATGAAGGACTTTGACAAGACTAACGATCAGTCCAAGAAAACCAAGGAGCCAACTACTCCTCCGAATACTGCAGCCGCCGAGTCTCAACCGAGCACCTCTCACTGCCCGTTCAAACCATTTGTTCCAACCGAATCTGCCTCCAAGCAGTCGGACCTGAATCCCAAACCGAGACCGACCGAGTGCCCATTCAAGCCGCCTGTCGAGAATCTATTCCCCATTGATGTTGATAAGATCCAGCAACTTCTGCAAGCTTACATCTCAAATCTGCATCCCGAGATGGGGCAAGGTGATAGGAAGAACTCCAATGACAAGGCGAGTGAGAAGTCTGACAAGGGGAGCCCTACTCCTGACAGGGTCAGTGTGAAATCCGAAAAGGGGAGCCCTACTCCTGACAGGGCCAGTGTGAAATCTGATGCGTCCACCTCTTCTCATGAAGTGAAGAGAGAAGCCTCATTGGATAAGGTCGATGATTGGATGATGGTCAACCAGGACAAAGGTACGCACTTCTATTTCTACATATTTGTTTCATAAATCGGACTTAGTGAAAACCATATTATCCTACAATATGATTCTTGACTTATCTCCAATTCTGACTTTCTTTCTTTGACCCAATCAGTTGCTCCGTTCTTTAGGTTTTAGGAGCAATAATATAAAAGTATTCTCCTGAACACCTCAATAATCCCTTTCGATCCTAATCCTAATAACACACACACACACACACACGTTCCTAAGTAGGTATTGTTGGTACATATTTGTAAATTAATGTTAATATCTAAAAATAGTCTTTTAGTCTTAAGTTCTAAACCTGAAATTGTTTCTTTTTAACTTTGTTTTCTTTAATAGTAGGTACCTAACTATCTTATTTCTGTATAAATTTACTTTTTCTTATTCTAAATTGTAGTGCACCTGCTGAACATAACATTTTACCTTAAAGAAGAGCGGGGCCTCTCGACACAGGCAATAACACGCTTAATGGGAGGTATTATGTGACCATGTGTTTTTATTGAATAAAGAAATTTGAATTTGAAAGAAAAAATAAACACCAATTTTGCGCAGATCTGATGGATGCTTACGTGGCGAAGCCTTCGGCCCCAGAAGCAATCACTCCGATCGGCTTCAACCTGCCCGAGGAGTTTCAGCAGCGCGTCAACATCTCCGCGGGCAACCTGTACCCTCCCCTCAACATGGCTACTGCAGGTAACTTCACGCATTCCAATTCCTTAACCCTTTGACCGCCAAAGACGGCAAATCACGTCATCGGGAATTCGTGCCACTGACGCCTATTGACGTCAAAAATTTCAATGGTCAATAACATGTTAATTCAAACCACTATCTGTGTTTTTCAATCCCTGTTGATTTTGGAGCACTTTTTTTTTTTTGGTTTGGCGTCTGTGGCACGGAGAATTGCTTTGCCGCTTGGCGCTCTAAAGGTTAAAAATACTGATTGAGTGTTTTCACTTGTGTTTTTTTCTTGGCGAGTTTAAATTTTACTTATAGTTTTTAGTCTGCCCATATCTGATACCGTGCCATCAAAACTTAGCACTAAGTAACTGAATTGACATTTCATTTTTTTTATTAGTTTTTTTATCAATATTATCAAATACATTTTCGAAAATATCCCAATTTGTGATAGAAAACTTCATTTGAAAAGTTACTCATTCTAAAAGAGCGTAGGAGTCCAGAAATTGGTCACAGCGCAGAAAAATATAGTCGGACTATTCATTCTATCCATTGTGTTGCGAGTGTCAAGCATTTAGACTAGAATTATTATTAACTTTAGTTTTCTCATCTAATCAATGTGTGTCTGCGATCATATCATTGACCCAGTTTTAATATCTAGTGTTGAATACTAAAGGCGAGCAGCCCAAGCCGCAGCCCCCGGCAGAGACGGCCCCCGCGGCCGCCGCGCAGCCCCCCAAGCCGCAGCCCCCGCGCCAGCCTCACCCAAGTAAGTAAGAGAAAGCTAGGTATAGTTGAAGTAATACAAGCTAAGCTAATCCACTTAAGAACTGAATACCATTGAACAAACCACAACTGGTAAACCGCAAATTAAGATAACGAGCTCGTAGTAAAAGCAGATTGTAACCACCTTGGAAGGTTAATATAGATTATCGACTCTATTTCCTTGGACATTAGACTACAAAATGCACTAACAGAATAATGGTGATCATAACTTTTTGGAATTTTACAACCGTCCGACCCTCCTCAAGAACGTATTCTCTTGAAAAAGGACTATGATCTCTCGTCAACAAACATTTTAAACCTATTCAACAAGGAATAAGGCTGAAAATTCAATATCCACGCGATGTAGTTCTAACCTTTTTTTGTAAGTAACTGGTTGGCGCCAGGTTCGCGTTTATGAGAACAAAAGCAGATAGGATTGTATTAGACACAATGCTATTGTGAATGCAGGTAAGTGGATTAGCTCAGCTTGTATTACTTCAACTATAATATCATGCCCCAGCAAGCTCATAGCCCTCCTGAGGTCCCCTTAGTACCCGAATTTGGAATTGGCATGATGCCCTTTAGTGCCAATCTCATGGCTAATCATTTCTTTTGCATTCAAGTTAACTATGACACTGTTTGTTAATCGCTGAGAATCATAACCGTAACGTTTATATACGTATATGCAGCGGGACCCCATGTAATTATGGTTTAAGTCCTATATAATCGAGTTGGTATATATTTCTAGCTCTCGATTTATGTACTTTTAAATTTCTACCTTTGCAAATTAATTAAAAAGAAATGATTCTGTGCCAGCGGGGACCTTTGTTAATTGTAAGTTTACAGACTAAATGAATTACTTTCGAATAACTTTTCACTACACCCTAGATATAAATAGTTTTTGAGAAATACGCGTTCGAAGATTTTGTCCTTTTAGCAGGGCCCTTTGGTATTTAGTGACTTACATGACCCCAGGTAATTTAAAAAAAACAGCCGGTTATTTCTACTTACTGAATCAATTATTACCAACTTGCTAGTGACAGGTTTAGTGATAATATAATACAATAATATAAATATATTTTTTTTTTCTTGAAGAAATATATACCAACTCGATTATTTAGGACCTAAACCATAATTACATGGGGTCCCGCTGCATATACGTATATGTAAAGTTTACCTTCAATGGCTATGGTCGGAAGCCATTTAAGCAGTTAATTTTACTGCATGGTTTAATAGCAAGTTGATATTGCACCATGTAGTGAAATTTACTCTATATACGTCACAAACAAGCATGAGTGTAGTGAAAACGACTATAAACGTGGTTCATTAAGTTCAGACAGACGCAGCCAATTTACATTAGTACAACATCATCCGATATTTTACAGAGAACTCATATAAGCTTCCAATAAATGTGGCACACATTGTTAGTACGGTGACGCATTAGTGCCGAAAAGAACAAAGACATTATGAAATGTCGATTTTACACATAATTGAACAAAAAGTCGTTGTAACTTAATGAATGATCGCTTAATTCTTACTTCCACCTGCTAGAAAGGGGTTTTTTCATATCAATGTTTAATATTTTGTTCGTGAATGACGCATTGAGGGCGTGACTCACTGATAGGAATCGCAATAATAAACGTGCTGTTGGACAACCCTGACTAGATAAGATAAGCGTATAGACTAAATCTCGCTTTGTTTTGTTTTTATTTCTGAATTTTATTTGCAATCGATAATTTCACGATTCCGAAGTTCTTCACTACTTTATCACAACATTCCTGTTACAAAGAAAGTTTATTTAAAAAATGTGTCTTACCTACTCCTTGAAAACTTACATCATCATGAGTGTTAAAAACAGGGAATCATTGATTATTTCCGTAGGTTGACTCGGTTTGGATTAGATTATATAGATTATTTATCGCTCATTATCAGTGATCGGGGATTTCTCTGCCACAACGCGGGATTTCAAAGAAATATATTTTTTAATATCAATATAGTCATGATTATCTCATCAAATCTCAATACAATAATTTTTTCGGCCAAGATAGCCGGATTACAATATAATTACCATGTCCATATAAAATAATATACACGAAATACCGCGTTGTGGCAGAGAAATCCCCGATCACTGCTCATTATCGATACGCATTATAATATATAGGGCGGTTCAAGACCACTAGGTTTGATATTTACATAATCTGCTCTCAATGACTAATAGAGCATGGTGAAATTGAACCTTGGCTGTCACGATCATTTCATTTGTCATTTTATCTTCTTTTACATCACCCAAGACGTAAGTGGGATTTTCAAAAAAAGAAATAAACGAAGATTTTTTTTTCTTATTGGATTTTATTTGGGATTGGGGAGAAAATCTCACTTCCTGGCCAAGGCAAAACGTAAAACTTTAGAGGTATGTAATGTACTATTGAATATTGACTGACGACGCGTTTGGCTCGGTTTGTAGACACCTGCCTACTGAGTCGGCGGTCCCGGGTTCGAATCCCGGCCGGGGCAAATATTTGTTCTTGGGTCATGGATGTTATCTATATATGTATTTATATATTATGTATATCGTCGTCTAGTACCCATAGTACAGTCGAGTTCATTTACATCTACACACTTACGAGAACAAAAATATCTGAACACGACCCTATTGTCAGGAGCATAAAGCCGTGTTCACATATTTTTGTTCTCGCAAGTGTGTAGATGTAAATGAACTCGACTGTACAAGCTTTGCTTAGTTTGGGACTAGGTCGATTTGTGTATGATTGTCCCTTAATATTTATTTATTATTATTTATTTATTACTTCGCCCGCAGCTCCGCACGTCGAGTCAGCCATCCAACAGATGCTGTCCATGGGCTTCACCAACGACGGAGGCTGGCTGACCCAGCTCCTCGAGAGCAAGGACGGGAACATCGCTGCCGTGCTCGATCTGCTCACCCCCGTCAACCCCAAGCAGAAGTAGACGATGATACATGAGGGCGTTACCATCAGCGCCATCTAACGGGCATGAGTGGAAACACTGCCGTTGGAGTAGTCAAGGGGGAATTGATAACAACGCCGTCAAGTCTTCGTCGTCTAAGTTCTTGTATGCCGAATACTATAAAACATCCGATAGGGCGCTCCCTCTTAACGTATTACTGATTATACGATTATGGTATAATATTTTATGCAATTAAAGCTTTCAATTAAATGTCTATTGTGCAATTAGTGCATACCTAATCATAGACCATACAATATTCGTAATACGATGTAGGTTTTGTCGTACATAAGTGTACCTGTATTTGATGTTACGAACTGATTTCAATTAGATTTATTATAATATTTTGAATGAAAAGAGAATATATTTCTTTATTGTCAAATTGTTATGATGATTTAATTATGTTTATAATAATAGTATGTAATTTTGTTTATTTTTTGACATTGCCCATGTCCATTAATATATTTTCTGAAATATTCTCTATATAGTGGAAATGTTTCATTGATGCATTAATAGTATAATAACTATGTATGCACCATTGATATAATAAATGTCTCTTTACTTTTGAGGAAAAGATAATAATAAAGGATGAGACTGGCGAGGCCTACAAAAAACAAGACAGGGAAGGATGTGATACCTACAGTGTGATGTTATTATTAAGGGTTAATATAAAATTATTATTTCTAGATTACGAACATGTATCCGAAGTTATACTAATAAAGGCATATGGGAAAATCTTGTGTTTTAAATAGAATGAAATGAAGATTTTTTTAAAGATTTTATTTAAGAAACCCGTAGGAGTGCTTTTTTATACCGATAGTCTCCGTTCTTTCCCGTAACAGAGCTTGACCTAAAGCTTCGTCCAGATATTTGGCAGCAATTCTGAAAATAAAATTGGAATTTTAATGCTAACTCCAGCCCAGCGCCTAGCTCGTTGTCGGTAACATGCGCGTCTCTAGTGACACAACAGATGTGTTCAAAGAATTCTCACTCCTATGCAGCTGACACCATATGTGTCTACCAATTCGTGCCCATTCGCTTCCAGCGGCATAGCGTAAGGGCTGAGTGGATGGTGTTTGGGGCACAGCTTTCCGTCGAGGCGATATCTTAGGTGGTCAACTAAATATACTTGGGTGTGTTATATTATATAGATTAGAGGAAAAAAAAATGGCCATTTCTATGAAAATTGCCAAACATTTACAATTGCAGGTCTGAGGAGTGAGAGGTTTATGACAAATTAAACATCTATTTTCTATCCGAATAAAACAGCAATCGTGGTGCATTTCTCTTCATGCACATTGTCCACAGCCTATGTGGTATAGTGTTGAGGATTGCCAGATACTCCGCCCAGAAGGGAGATAACAATGCATCTATACTTACATGCCCTGGTTGATGGCATTGCTGAGCGTCTTAGGCGCGACACTGCCGGGCCCGTTCATGGCAATAGTTGTACACTTTCCTTCGGGCACAGTGTCCAAGGCTTCAGTGGTATAGTGTTGAGGGTTGCCGGACACTCCAACCAGAAGGGAGATTACGCTGCAGCTCTCCTCCTCTGCCGTCGGGTCCACGACGCATTTTTCGCCAATTTTGCATAAAGTTACCTGCAACAATGTTTTTTAATTAATTCATCATCATCTTGAGCATTTTTCCGTCCGGTACTGGACATATGTCTCCCATCATATCTTCCACTCCTTCCTAGATGATCTTTCTTTCCTCCATGTCCATCCAGCTATTGCCACAATAAAATGTCATCGGACCATCAAGCTTTAGAGCGGCCTGGTCTATGGCAGCCTGATGGAGGCTTCTACTTCATTAGTCGTCAGCTGATTTGCTCACTGCCACTTGAGGCCTACATCCGTTATTCATGTAATGTATGGTAGTAACTATAGCTTGGCAAATTCGTTCATGACACTCCCATTGTCTATGTGCGATGGGCAGGGGTTCATGTGCGGGTGTGACTGGTCTGTGCGTTCCTGTAGTCTTTCGTTTGAAAAGATCAAACTGCTTCAAGACTCGCTAACTCAAGACCGATTGAAATGGCACAAAATTGGAGAGCCAACCCCACTTAGAGAAGGCCAAGAGAAAGAAGAAGATATTACCAGTAGCGGTGCGGCTCCAACTTCCAAAAATTTGCTGTCATACGGATCATCAGAAAGCTGCAGGTCCACATTGCCTCCATCCATAAGTGCAGCCTGCACAAGCGGAATTCTCGTGTTAAATAAGGCCGCCTTTACTGCTAAGGATACAGCGTCACATAAGTTGCCACCACTTTCCAAAATCTGAAATTACAAAAGTAAATTCTTCAATAAAGATACAAGTAAGTAAATCCCAAAAATTAATTTCAAACTACTTTGGGATTGCTATCCGGAATCCAGCCTAAATCACTTTCTGAGTAATACTATGTAATACTGTACTATATCACAACATTGGAAAAATGTACATGTCACTGATGCCAACTGATCAAAATCATTGTTTTTCCATCAATCATGGTCAATAGGTGGGTCTTCAAAGGCAGGTGTTCAAAAAGTAACATAATAAAATCATAAAAGAACAACTAGTATAATTCTTACCAAAATATCAATATAAAGCTTCCAGCATTGTTTTCCTTCTAGGATAGAGAGTTGTTTGAGGTCAAACGCTTGAGAAGATTGGTAAGAGCGTAGCATGAGATTGGCTATGCTGTTGGCAAGCTGTTCACCTCCCCGGCCCTCAAACTCAGGTGTTGCATTTGCCGAACTAGAAAAATAAAAAAGGGTAATCTATAAAAAAATCCAGAGGTACTGGATTCGATTCCTGGTCTCTTCCACCAGGTTATGCATTTCAATTTATCGGGTTTCATTACGGAACCTTCAGATTATTTCTTCTAGACCGAAAACACACTCACCAATCAACAAAGAACTCTATCTTTCCCAAGTCGGGTTTGTCCGGCTTTGGTACATCTATTTCCGTTTTCACACCCACTAGAATGTCTGTATTGGCCAAGCGAAGTCTGGCAGATCCACTTGCATGACTGACTACATCAGTTTCTAACTCCATAGGCCTGTAATCGATGTTTGACCGCCCGTCTGAACGATAATCATCCTGCAATGAAGCACACAAGATTGAATCAAGAGGTGAATCGAGGTAATTTAAAAGATGTTGAAAGGTTAGAAACTCACTTGGACACCGTGAAGTATAAATATTTTCTCTGCGTTGCTTAATAGAAGATTAGCCATTTTTATCTATCATATATTAAGACGTTTGGGTTAAAATAGTGTTCAATTCACTGTATTTTCTAAACGATTTTCAAGTAACATGAGTTTTTAAGCGCAAACATAAACAACACACACAACACATGAATGTGACAGTTACATTACAGTGTCAACCATGTGTCAACTGTCATGTGAATGTGACAGTAACACGAAATACTTTGAAACAGCTTTGAAAGCATTTTTTTGAATAAAAAATAATAATGTAATTGCATTGCAACAGACATAATTGATTAAAAGTATGTATCGTATTGCGATGTTTTTTTTTATTATTTTTCTTGAAAACAAGTTAGGTGATATTAAACTGTATAAGTTTCGACAAGAGACAACAGATGGCAGGCTTAAACGAAACCACTACATAATTTCGAAAACTCGTTTTTCCGGCAATCTAATTTCTGTTCAATAATTTCACCCTCGACATTTATTATGTTAGTAACAATAGTAACAAATGGGGTTGGCAACGCGCGTGCGATGCTCCTGGCGTCGCAACTGTCGCAAGCGTCCACAGGCCGCGGTGACTGCTTAACATCAGGCGGGCCGCATGCTTGTTTGCCACCGTCGTAGTAGTTAAAAATATGTTTTTTGGAAAAACAACAACAACAAAAACCTTGGTGTGAGCTGAAACAGGAAGTCAGGAACTAAAAATCTCGAAGGGTGGACAGCGGACTCAATCCTTGACAACGGGGACTGTTGCCATAACGTTGGGCGACTCTTTATACTTAGTGATTAATAGTCACCATACGCGATAATAATCCTTCTTTTATTTAAATGTGCGACAATCTTGCAAACTGAAGATTATATAGAAGTGTATATACCATTCATTCTATATAACTTCGAAGTGTAGACAACACTTCGTTGTTTCATGTTTGATAGGACTTAGATAATTATATATGCCAAGTAACTGGTCACTGCATGGAAAATAATATTCACTAGCATTATTATTTACTACGACAAATGTGGATATAACTGCACTCTTGATACATAAAGCTGGCGTTTTTGCGGGTTGTTACTGGACAATTCATACATCAAATGTAATTTTTGGCAACAGTATGTTTCCTTCACCTTTTCCGAATACGAATAGGGTTACTTATCTTCAAAAATAAATACATAATGTTTGTACTAGGTAGGCACTAAACATAACACATACTTCTTACTAGTAGTTACTGGCTTGACTTGGTTATCAAATCTATTTTCGACCCGACTCAACGCTTGATGAGTTTTCAAATCAAAAATTTAATCATTTATCCATTTGAATTACGTACACCTTCATAAAATCAACATCAAATAAGTTTAGACTAATTTAGTCTCGTAACAAGTGTTATGCTGTCCTTTTCTCATTTAGAGACATACGTTTTTTCTCTTACAGTATGATCATGGATCTTTAAAAGTGAAGGCCGAGTTAAGACGAATATAGCATCAGCCCGTCTGGCACAACTATGATATAATGCTACCCGTCACTCTCTCACAGCACTGCATAGAAAGAGATGGGTAATTATCTCGCGCGAGAAATAGTCACGTTTGACAGTTATGCTAGAGGTGCTGCAGAGTATTTTTGCGAGATGAAAATCGTGAGCTGCAACAAAAAAAAATATTTTTATATTACCGTGTACACTTTCCACTTTATTGACAAACCTATGTGCTTCCCCTAATTTCTTATTAGTTTACAAAAATACCAATTAAAAGGTTTAATGACGCTGTATTCAGTGAAAGATGCATAGAGAGATTCGTTTCCGAGTTAGCA
This sequence comes from Apotomis betuletana, assembly GCA_932273695.1. Lineage (NCBI taxonomy): Eukaryota > Metazoa > Arthropoda > Insecta > Lepidoptera > Tortricidae > Apotomis > Apotomis betuletana. Next base: position 21,057,321 of record OW026301.1, on the reverse strand, counting down.
ACAAAATATGTGGAAATATATCTCAGAGAACTATCGCTTCCATCTGAGATTCTTCGCTCGTACCTAATTCGTGAACTCGGTATACTCCTGCAAATTCTTTGAGTAAGTATAAAGAGCTCAGGCGTAAGATAGGCGAAGGATACGAAACTAGGCGCTTAATATAACTGTATCACTGTAAATTACTGATTCTTGTCCTGGCACGCCCCTGATCAAGCCAGGGTCTGATTAACTAGCAAGGTTACAGGACAATTCGGTGGTCACTGTAACCCACATGTTTTCAAGTATTAGTCAGTTCCCGATTCGACCGTGGGGGGATCTCGCAACATCCTCTTTTAAATTGCGAGTTATCGTAATTGTTTGATTGCCAGATTGCTAGTCTGTGCCATTCGAGCTCAGGGCGCCTTGTGGGCCAGGCCATGATATCGGGAAATAATATTCGTTAATATACAAAACACAACGGGTACTACTAAGGGGACTGCTACTGCCAGAAGGCAGAGCGAGGAACATTGTTGTTTGAAAGGCGCTTCTCCCGAGGGCGACAGAAATCTGAACGGGATAAAAAATGGGGGAACTTAACGGTAACGTTAGCGAGATGGTGCATCAAATGCAGCGGTTTTCGTGGGTGGATTATGTGGTTTTTGTGCTAATGTTGGCGATCAGTGCGCTAGTTGGGATTTACTGGGGCTTCATGAAGAAGCAGACGACTCAGAGTGATTACTTACTGGGCGGAAGGAATATGAAGGTCGTTCCTGTCGCCATGTCCTTGGTAGCTAGGTGAGTTAAACTGAGAAGCTTTAAAAAAACAAGTGATTATTATTATTATTCTTATATTATCCTAATTTCTAACTAATTTGTTCGGTAGGTATGTATCTACGAGTATGTCCATCCGGACACGATTTCAAAATACCTACATTGGAATCTTCAATCCTGATTCTGACTAAAAAATGGTTGCCTGTAAAGTCGGTTTTACGGGCGAAGGAAGATTTTACGTGACAACGTCTTATTCTCGGTAGAATATTTATTGATATGAATATTATTAAATTGCACAATAGGAACAAGGAATTGAATGAAAATAAGAATTGCACAAATTTTAACTATAGAAATATATTTTGTTTACTAAAACATTGTACTTCCCCCTTCCCTCTTCCCTCTTCCCTCTTCCCTCTTCCCTCTTCCCTCTTCCCTCTTCCCTCTTCCCTCTTCCCTCTTCCCTCTTCCCTCTTCCCTCTTCCCTCTTCCCTCTTCCCTCTTCCCTCTTCCCTCTTCCCTCTTCCCTCTTCCCTCTTCCCTCTTCCCTCTTCCCTCTTCCCTCTTCCCTCTTCCCTCTTCCCTCTTCCCTCTTCCCTCTTCCCTCTTCCCTCTTCCCTCTTCCCTCTTCCCTCTTCCCTCTTCCCTCTTCCCTCTTCCCTCTTCCCTCTTCCCTCTTCCCTCTTCCCTCTTCCCTCTTCCCTCTTCCCTCTTCCCTCTTCCCTCTTCCCTCTTCCCTCTTCCCTCTTCCCTCTTCCCTCTTCCCTCGTCCCTCTTCCCTCTTCCCTCTTCCCTCTTCCCTCTTCCCTCTTCCCTCTTCCCTCTTCCCTCTTCCCTCTTCCCTCTTCCCTCTTCCCTCTTCCCTCTTCCCTCTTCCCTCTTCCCTCTTCCCTCTTCCCTCTTCCCTCTTCCCTCTTCCCTCTTCCCTCTTCCCTCTTCCCTCTTCCCTCTTCCCTCTTCCCTCTTCCCTCTTCCCTCTTCCCTCTTCCCTCTTCCCTCTTCCCTCTTCCCTCTTCCCTCTTCCCTCTTCCCTCTTCCCTCTTCCCTCTTCCCTCTTCCCTCTTCCCTCTTCCCTCTTCCCTCTTCCCTCTTCCCTCTTCCCTCTTCCCTCTTCCCTCTTCCCTCTTCCCTCTTCCCTCTTCCCTCTTCCGCCAAAAAAGAAAAAATTATGTCCACCATCTTGGATTTCAAAATGGATGTCATTTTCGTAATCGGAACCCCGAGGAACCTCGGAGATGACACCCATATCGATTTTTAAGAAAAAAGTATGTCCGCCATCTTTGATTTCAAAATGGATGTCATTTTCGTAATCGTAACCCCGAGGAACCTTGGAGATGACACCCATATCGATTTTTAAGAAAAAATAATGTCCGCCATCTTGGATTTCAAAATGGATGTCATTTTCGTAATCGGAACCCTGAGGAAACTTGGAGATGACACCCATATCGATTTTTAAGAAAAAATAATGTCCACCATCTTGGATTTCAAAATGGATGTCATTTTCGTAATCGGAACCCCGAGGAACCTCGGAGATGACACCCATATCGATTTTTAAGAAAAAATAATGTCCGCCATCTTGGATTTCAAAATGGATGTCATTTTCGTAATCGGAACCCCGAGGAACCTTGGAGATGACACCCATATCGATTTTTAAGAAAAAATAATGTCCGCCATCTTGGATTTCAAAATGGATGTCATTTTCGTAATCGGAACCCCGAGGAACCTTGGAGATGACACCCATATCGATTTTTAAGAAAAAATAATGTCCGCCATCTTGGATTTCAAAATGGACGTCATTTTCGTAATCGGAACCCCGAGGAAACTTGGAGATGACACCCATATCGATTTTTAAGAAAAAATTATGTCCACCATCTTGGATTTCAAAATGGATGTCATTTTCGTAATCGGAACCCCGAGGAACCTCGGAGATGACACCCATATCGATTTTTAAGAAAAAATTATGTCCGTCTCTTCTTCCCTCTTCCCTCTTCCCTCTTCCCTCTTCCCTCTTCCCTCTTCCCTCTTCCCTCTTCGCTCTTCCCTCTTCCCTCTTCCCTCTTCCCTCTTCCCTCTTCCCTCTTCCGCCCTCTTCCCTCTTGTTACAGTAATGCTCGATGAATGAAAATAAGAATTGCACAAATTTTAACTATAGAAATATATTTTGTCTCTCTCACTCATCAACCGTGAGCGATCAACCGTGAGCGGGCGTTACACTTTTTCATGAGTGACTCCGAGCCGCAACCTAATTTAAGACGTTGTCACGTCAATATATTTTGTCTCTCTCACTCATCAACCGTGAGCGGGCGTTACATTTTTTCATGAGTGACTCCGAGCGCAACCTAAATTAAGACGTTGTCACGTCAAAAATTGGATTAACTGATTGATGATTGATGGAAAGTTTAGGAGACTTCGTATAATTTGCTGTACCAGTACCTAACATACGTTGTAAGACGCAGACGTTATTGGGGTTCCGTACCCAAAGGGTAAAAACGGTACCCCATTGCTAAGACTCCACTATCCGTCCGTCCGTCTGTCTGTCTGTCTGTCTGTCTGTTGCCAGGCTATCTCATGAAGCGTGATAGCTACCCAGTTGAAATTTTCACAGATGATGTACTTCTGCTGCCGCTATAACAACAAACACAAAATAATATAATATTTTTCTTTGGATTTCCGCGACTGTCACACATTTAAATAAAACAATTAACAAAATAAAATAAATATTTAAGTGGCGCTCCCATACAACAAACGTGATCGGTTGCTTTAACTTTGCACCTAATTTGTATGCGGCGTCATACATACTAGGCACAAAGTTAACTAAACCCGACCAGTTAAGATGGGATAAGTGTTTGTACGGAACACTCGGTGCTCGAGTCAGACACGATTTCAAAATACCTAATTTGGAATCTTCAATCCTGATTCTGACTTATAATTGGAATAACTGATTGATGGAAACGCATTTAGCCGATTCTTTAGATTATTTATTACCGGTTTATATTATTTAATAATTATCCCGGCAAACACGAGTGAAAAGTAAGCGCTCTCTTACCGCCAGTATTCGATAATATTTATGAGTCGACTTTGAGCATTACATTAAACTACTTCCGCCCTTGCTAGCTGTAAAATTACAGGCTGCGAACTGTAGGTAATGCTCCTCCGTCACTGATGTAATGATCTGATCTGTAACGTTACATCCCAGACGATCGAGTGCTCGCAGTAAGTACATCTAATGAAATTAATTAGCCCCTTTGATATAATTTGGCAACTACAACATTCAACTATTGGTTAGAGTTTGTCAAACGCATCGTGTCACCTAGGAGGGGGCTGATTTATTATACCCATCTCTTTTTTTCGTATGGTATATTATGAGATAGATATATAATCAGCCCCATACCCGAGGGGCGCGACTCGCTTGACAGATTCTATTAAAGGTAGCTGTATTATTTAGGGTCAGAAAAAGCTTCTATATAGATATGCAGATGGCGCTAGTGTGAGCAGGTTTAAAAGTTCCTCTATATTGATATTTGAGTTAAAGATCTCGATGCTGGTGGATCGTCTACAACTCTACAACAGGCCGCAGAAACACAACACAAATAATACAGTACAAATGTATTTTCTATTTTTACAGTTTCGTATCAGGGATAACTCTCCTAGGTTCTCCGACCGAAGTATACATGTACGGGACACAGTATGCCTTCATAATGGGCGGGATTTTCCTCATGTCCTTCGTGATGACTCAAGTATATCTACCCGTGTTCCACGACCTCAAAATCACCTCAAACTATGAGGTATGTTTTACTCATTATCATCACGAGTACCTACCTGTATTCTGGAAAATAACTCCATTCAAACTATATAGTTCTCGCCGTGAGTGAACCTATCTACTTTTAAAGATAGGTTTGTTCAAAAGTTAAATGTACCAGAATATTTTTGGCTTAGTTGCCAGTAGCTTGGTCCGTGCAATTTATCCGGTCTGTAGTCATTTGCTTGTGTCCAAAGTTTATTTAGATTATTCTATTTTTCAGTACTTATCAATGCGATTCGACAACAAGGTGCGGCTATTTGGATCGATTTTGTTCACATTTACTTTGGTGAGTATTTTTAATTTGTATTTAACACCACTATTTCCTACCTTCACAGTTTTGTTACCTACTTGTTTGGAATCTCAAAGACTTATAAATACAAATCATTGAAAAGATCGATTATTATTTTTACCTGCAGGTATTTAATAATTTATTGCGCTGGCAACTATTTCTGTGCTGCGTTTCGGAAACCAATTTGATAATTATTGAATAGCGTGGAAATTCCAGTTTGATTTTCCCGCCAAACTATTATACCTACATAATAGGCCAAATTAAAAAAAAAAACCGACATGGAGGCGGCCCATATTTAGAGTTAAAAAGTTTCCGTAAATGTGTTTGTGCCTACTGCGTACATATTATATAGTTGATTCATTATTATAGTTTCTGATTAACGGCATTTTAACAAAAGAACTGATCTAGCTTTTCTGTTAGTTTTATTAGTATTCGATGTATTGTTTTTTCTTTTTAACGGAAACTTTCTCGATCTGAAATATTTGGAGTCAATTTCCAGATTGGCTGGTTGCCGATTGTAATTTACGTGCCAGCACTAGCGTTTAATCAAGGTAATTTTAACAGACTTTGACTTAAGTACTTAAGTACCTATTACAAAAGTAATACGTAAAACCGTCAAATTACAAAATATTTTCTGGGGATTCTCCAACTTCGACTATTCCATCGGCGATGACAGAAGAATCCATTCAACCATTTATTTAAACCGTGCTCCAATCCCAAAAAAACACAGATTAGCTCCTCCGTTTCCACGCATTCGCCAAGAAAATTAGGAAGAAACCCATACTACTATTTTTTTATCTGAAATTAGTTTCTGTTATGACTGCCGTTCAGCGATTTGACCTAACTTCGCTCCAAGTCAGGGGAATTTTGTCAATTTCGAGTAGTTTTTGAAACAAAAATTATTAATGAAGTATTCAAACTCTTGGATTTAAATATATACCAAAAAATCGCATTAACCCTGTTCTAGGTAGAAACATGTTTGATCATAGAGAAATATGTCTAAAACAATCAGCATTAATGAACGGATAAGGAGCGCGACGTGGCTAAAAATAAAAATACCCGAATAGTTTTCTAAATTTCGAGCGAAGTAACAACATTTAACGTTACCTACCTACATTATATTCTACTGTTTTTATTTTCAGTTACTGGGGTTGATATACACATTATCACTCCAATAGTATGTTTGGTTTGCATCTTTTACACTAGTGCGGTAAGTATGTTTTAGAATAAAAGAAGTAGGTATATATTCGAAAATTAATTTTTAAATATAAAATTGTCAAAAATATCTAAAAAGTATAACCACGTGGGCGAAGTAAGAATTTTGTTGTTGAAAATAAACGATTTCTTTATCAGGGTGGACTCCAAGCAGTGGTATGGACAGATGTGATCCAGATCACGGCCATGGTAGGGGCGATGGCACTGGTGGCGATAAAGGGGACCCTGGACGTAGGTGGAATTAGTGTCGTGTGGCAACGGAATATGGACTCGGGGAGGATCGAGATGCCCAAGTAAGGATTCATTAACACTATTTCATCAGGGTTGTCTTCAAGCAGTGGTATGGACTGATGTGATTCAGATCACGTCCATGGCAGGGGAGATGGCATTGTTGGCCATAAAGGGGACTCTCAATGTGAGGGGTTATTAGCGACGCGTGGCATCGGATCATGGAATCTGGGAGGAGTACGGATGAAGAAAGTGATGAGAGAGAAAGATGTGTTAAGACTCTCGACGTGAGCGGCAATGCAGCGAAATATAAATTTGGAGAGGCCAGAGTTACTCAAGTAAGGTTTCTTTAACATTTCTCATCTCGTCAACGTGTTCTTCTGCAGATGCAGCTACGAACAAATCGGTAATGGTAGCGTATTTCTGGCCAAGGCATGTATAATGCTTTTCTCAAATAATGAAGCTGTTTTCATCCACACAACGCCTGTTCATGAACACAACGCCTGTTAAAAAAAAAAGAAGCTAAACCTACTTCCCAGCCTAGGCCTTTAATTTTGTATGAAATTCCATTACAGTTAATTGTTCGAGTTGTTCCGCCCGAAACGTGATACTTCAAACCCTGTTATGACGACACGCACGTTATGACGAAATTTCATTGCATCTTTGAGAAAATACTTTATTTCGGTTCATGACGTGATGAAGATTTCGAACTAAATATATATGACTTCCACTAATGCAATGGATGTGGAGAACAGTTTACATTTGAAGCAGAAATTGCATACGAAACGACTGGCGGTTATTACCTTATTTATATCCCCGCCCACGAATGAGTGATCTGTTAGTGTTAAGTAAATCATCATCATATCGTATTTTGCACGACCCACACGTACCTACACGGGTCTATAAATTTTAATAGAAAGAACACACCTACCAGTTTAGCAATGATATCAGATCTTAAAAATTGCTCCAAATAGCTCTACTATTAGCAACCCTTAGCTACTGGTGTATGCCTTGCCTACCAAAGGTAGATTTTATTTATAAAGCAATAAAAAAGAAAGTATTGGATATACTTTCCAAAATATTAAGAAGACGCGGAGGGGCTGTGACGCCACTTGATGAATTCTCTCAATGTATTATTAGTCTGATGATGCTTGCATGGCGCGCGGTACGAAATTTATAATATCGTATCTTCAAAACTTCTGTATGAAAGATAGTCTTATTAATGCGGCTCTCCCATCCTCGTCCTATATCTTCAAAATCTTGGTGTTATAACTACGGAGTGCACGGAGCATTTAGGTTGGGCACCTACCTATTGGTAACTACTAGTACCTACGTTATAGTCAAACCACGCGAACTCTTCCGAGCAAATTAACTATCGAACCATACAAAGTGAGTCCTTTTGTATGGTTTGACAATTCATTTGCTTGGACGAATTAGCGTGGTTTGATTCTATTACCTATACTCCTTCCGCGCGCACCTCCAATAGATCATCACATCATAAAAACATTACCGGCCTACATCATATCAAATCAGCTAATGTGTCCACAGTTGGGATCCCAGCCCCCTGGCTCGGCACACGATCTGGAACCTGGTGTTGGGCGGGCTGATCTACTGGCTGCAAGCCAACTCCGTCAACCAGACCATGGTCCAGCGGTATTTGGCGTTGCCGACTTTGCGGGCGGCTCAAAGGTAGGTATATATTCATATTTTTTTCTCACAACCCCAGTTAGCACACAAGCTGCATAGCGCTTATACAACTAATTTAAGCTGAATAAAGTCTGTATAAGCGCTTATGTAGGTAACCTTTGTGCTACTTAGGAAGGTCTGCGCTTTCATTCGTTTCTAGGAAAAAGGAATTATACTTCGTACGTGAAAGGGAAAAGCGTTGTATGTAACTTTTTGTTTTGTGTCACCGTCATCGGGTAAAAAACAGTTATCGTTTCCGACATTTCTATACAGGGTTCAAAAAGTGCAGAACATTAGAACATTCGTGAGGCCAGCAAGCTTTGCAAACAGATGAAGTCAGCAATCGTGTTTTCACTTGTTTTCAGTGCAGTCATCTTGTTCTGCATCGGAATATCGATTCTCTACTGTTTCTGCCTTTACTGTGGATTGCTGATCTACGCCCGATTCCACGACTGCGATCCCTTGACAACGAAGGTATTTTGTGTACTTACGTACAAATAATAAAAATAAAATTGGGCAAGTGCGAGCCCGACTCGCGCATGAAGGGTTCCGTACATATACATATTATTATATATAATCTATAACAAGTTTGTTGTATGGGAGCCCCCCTTAAATATTTATTTTATTTTATTTTTAGTATTTTTTGTTATAGCGGCTATAGAAATACATCATCTGTGAAAATTTCAACTGTCTAGCTATCACCGTTGTTGAGATACAGCCTGGTGACAGACGGACGGACGGACGGACGGACGGACAGCGAAGTCTCAGTAATAGGGTCCCGTTTTTACCCTTTGGGTACGGAACCCTAAAAACGAATCCTTAAAGTTAACGACAGTACAGTCACTTTGTCTTAGAAACCTTTACAATTTTAAAAGTTATCTTTAATAAAATTTACCCAAAATGGGTAGAGGCAAACTGGCCGCATTACTTGCTTAATTATAGGCATTAGAGCTTAAATCAGTTAACTTAAGTAAGTCGACGACGAGTTTCACGAAGCGTTTGGCACAGTAGTATGTAGCAGCCTACTGAGCCGGCGATCCTGGGTTCGAATACCAGCAAGGGTAAATGGCAAATACGTATGTGATAAGCTCAGAATTCCTGGGTCATGGATGTTTTCAATGTATATAAGTATGTATTATAGTCGTCTTGTACCCATAACATAACCCAAGCCTTATAGAGATAACTTTTAAACTAGGTTGATTTGTGTGGGGTTGTCCAAGTTTATTATTTATTTATTTAAGTCATGAATCATGGTTGTTTCCAGCTCGCAAAACAGAAGGATCAACTATTGCCTCTGCTAGTTATGGATGTTCTCGGTGATATTCCAGGATTACCCGGCGTCTTCGTGGCCGGCATATTCAGTGCAGCACTAAGGTACAGCACCTATCTATTGGTATTACCATTACCTTACACTAGAACAATTTCGTTGACTTTATAGAGGAGAGATGGGATAATATATAATTATGTAGCCTTATTAACGAATTTACTGACAGAGAATTCCATTTTGTGATTATTGTAATAAGCGGTTAAACTCACGTGAAATTGTCAGGAACGGCCCGACATGTTTCGAACTCGTTTGGAGCTCTTCATCTGGAACTCCTACCCGTCCACCGACGCGGCCACTTTGTCACTGATTCTTTTTCTTTTTTTTTTGTATCCATGGAAGCTTGCGGGTCCGAAGGACCCTTTGCACTGCTGGTGCCAGACGTGCTACTCCGCTTGGAGAAGCACCGGAAAGTGATTCTTTGATCGACGCTCCGCTCTAATAGCGCACGCCGACGGCACGGGGGCGGGGGGTGCTTGCAAGCCTACAACTCCGTCCGGTGCTTATGTGCTCTAAATTATCAACGATTTTCTTTTTCAGCTCGTTGTCTACTAGTTTAAATTCAATGTCAGCTGTTGTGCTCGAAGATTTCTACAAACCGTTCTTCAAGAAACAACTCTCTGACAGACAAACCAACTGGCTGCTGAGGGGAGTTGTTATAATTCTGGGCGTACTGTGTGTAGGTAAATAAACGATACTGAAAATTATAAGAAACGCTTGCTTTGCGATTTGCGATACGATTTCAAATACGTAATAAGTACGCGAAGTCTTTTTCGTCTTATCCCAAGTACTTGTAACGCTTATGATGCCTACTCAAATTAAAGTAATGGTTCTGTGAAACATTGACAATATCGCCGTATATCTCTCTCACTATAACAATTGACGATGCGGTTGGCGCAGTTTGTAATGTACCTGCCTATTGAGCCGGCGGTCCTGGGTTCGAATCCCGGCCAGGGCAAATATTTGTGTGATGAACTCGAATATTTGTTCCTGGGTCATGGATGTTATCTATATATGTTGTCTAGTACCCATAGTACACGCTTTGCTTAGTTTGGGACTAGGTCGATTTGTGTAAGATTGTCCCTTAATATTAAAAAAGAAAGCAAATGCCCTATGGAGGGGTTGTCGCGTAAACACAGTTCCTAGAAAGTATGTTGAATGCGCCTAGCATTTAAAAACAAAAATTGGTAAGTAAGTTCAGAGGATACTTTGACGGATATGATGTTCAGGCATCAGAATATTGCTCGAGATTCTCGTGAGATGTAGTGGATCGCGTAAAATTTTGGAACCTATGAATATTCATAAAAGTAATAGTGACTGTATCTATAAGTGATTACAGTTTGTGGGCTCCTTTGGTTACTCTTTGCTTGTATTGTGATCTTTATCGGATAGCACATTGCATAGACGTTACATTTACGGGTTTGAGACTGGACTTATTTTCCTGCCCTATCATTAACTCATGCCAATATACAGAAGACCAAACGATTTACATGGATTATATCGTGTATATTCATTACTAGCTGCGCCGCCTGGTGTTACCCGCTTATCGCATGGGAACACTACATGTTTTCGGGATAAAAAGTAGCCTATGTGTTCATCCAGGGTGTCAGCTACCTTCGTACCAAAATGTATATAAATTGGTCCAGCCGTTTGAGCCTGAAGAAGTACATACCTACACATAAACACACTCAGAAACTTTCGCATTTATATCTAACTAGCTGTGCCCCGCGGTGTTACCCGCTCATCCCACGGGAATACTAAATTTATTCGGGATGAAAAGTATCCTATGTCCTTTCCCGGGTCTCAAAGTATCTCCATACCAAATTTCATCTAAGTCGGTTCAGCGGTTTAAGCGTGAAGAGGTAACAGACAGACAGACAGACAGACACACTTTCGCATTTAATATTAAGTACTAGCTGTGCCCCGCGGTGTTACCCGCTCATCCCACGGGAACACTACATTTATTCGGGATGAAAAGTATCCTATGTCCTTCCCCGGGACTGAAACTATCTATATACCAAATTTCATCTAAATCGGTTCAGCGGTTTAAGCGTGAAGAGGTAACAGACAGACAGACAGACAGACAGACAGACAGACAGACACACTTTCGCATTTATAATATTAGTATGGATATGGATGGATATTAGTTGATTTGAGCCTCCCTGACGTTTCATTGCCGCGATATAATCCATTTAAATCGTTTTATTTAAATGTGTGACAGTCGCGGAAACCGAAGAAAATACTTCATTAATTTCGTTACAGGTAAATGTTGATAATTATTTTGTTGTTCTACAGCCTTAGTATTTGTTGTGGAGAAAATGGGGACCATACTACAGTTAACGATGACTTTAGAGGCGATGACGATGGGCCCACAGTTAGGTGTATTTACCATGGGTATTCTGATGCCGTGGGTCGACGCGAACGTAAGTTATTACTAATAAATATGTTGTGCAGTAGATATAAATATAAAAATAAAAATATTGAAATTAAGGAAAATTGCAACAGTACTTGTTGTGGCACTCTAACTACTAATTTTATTCTCTACTAATATTATAAATTTATAAATACAAAAGTAACAAGTCTGCCTGCGTTGAAAACCTGTTTTGGTCAATAATTCGCCACAAACATTCACCAGTAGGCCTATGATCATGGACCAAGTAACCTCTGGACATGACAAGCAAATAATAATACCAGGAGGGAACGGGACAACTATTTACAGAAACCGTTAAGAGCGACAGAGACATAGACAAGATGTTTTGTCCTTATCAGAGTTCCGCTTTTTTTTGTTTAGCGGATGATTGTCAAATTGACAGAGCTCCGCTAAACACTGCCGGGCGATTCAAATGTGCGTTGTAGCCTACTATAAAACAACGAATATTGTGGATAATTTTACATTTCGAAAGTTTATATATGAATAATAGTGAGTGTTACTAGCTATAGATTTGTAAAACAATGGTGCGTTGCTCCATAATTGGCTGTATAAGCGACACAGGCCAAAAAAGTGAAAATATAAGCTTTCATAGGTAAGTGCGTAGTTTTGACTTTGCTTTTGCTTGATTTCTGCAAATATATATTTAATAATTATTTATACGATAAATAGCACAGCAATATCATATCAAAACATCAGAAATCTGCTTAAAATCTCATTTTGTAATATCTTATTTTTAGGTATTACCCCTACAAATTCAATAGTCTTTACGTCTTGTGAGTGTCAGTAGTCTTTACTCTTTGTCTTCACCTTTACTTGACGTTCCGCCGCGTTTTTTTACTGCTTTTTAATTTGTCTGCTTTGTTCGATTTTAAGGGATACCAGTATAAGAATTGGTAAATTACCCTTAACTCATGGAGTTTTACAAATATATTTTTTTGTTTTAGATTTCCAAAACATGATCCTGCTTTACTCCAATGTTGGATACGTGCAACAGGACGATTGAATTGGGAACCAACCAAAAATGCTTGTATATGTTCACGACAATTTTGTTTAAAGGACAGTAAACATCTTGCCTCATGACACCTATGGGCTATCTTGCTGCTCTCTCGAAATTGTAATTAAATTTATGTAAATAAATATATTTTACCATTGCATTTTGACAGTTTTATATGTAAAGTTTAATTGTAATTATTTTATAATTTGTCCCATATAGTGATGTGCCGTTACCGAAAATTACGGTAACAGAGAGAAAGTTCGGGTAAAGTTCTCCGTAACGTTCTCCGTAGCGGTAATTATCGAGAAAGTAGTTTAAATTTTATTTATATTTTTCTTTAATTCGTACAAAGCTATTTCAAATGACCATAATAAACTGCAGTAAAGTTTTCACAATTATTAGATAAATGGATAACATACTTTTCCATACTTTACCAACTTTCTCGTAAAGTTACCGAAATTTACGGGTGGAAATTACCGAGAAAGTTGTTTGATATATTTTTATTAGAATATTTTTAGCGTATTTCAAGTCCTTTGTTAGTGATTTCATTAAGTAAACTACTATTCAGTATGTATTAAATTGGTTGGTATGTTCGTGTCACTCCCCTCATTAGCCGTTGCATTTCCAAATTGATCAGCGGGTGCAAAACTGATTGTTGGTGGCGTTGGTGCAGTATTGTAGCCACTGCCACTTTGTACTTCTTCTTTTTTGAAACCAGATTGTATATCACTGGGACACTTTTGGCTATTTTTTACCAGATGTTGGGCAAACCGAGTGACATTTTTTGCCATATACACAATATAGACATGATCACAAAACAAACAAATGTACTTGGTTCGTCCGTTTTCGGTTTCTATTACTGCATACACTACTGGTTTCTTTGCGCTTAATTATTTCAATTAATACCTAACAGTCACTTGTTTTAAACACACTATACAGATTGAGCAGTTTGCAACAGACTATTTAAATTATACCTAACCTTTATAGCTACTCTTCCCACTTCGACCCAATATCAATACCATAATCAGGAAACATAGGTTTATGAAACTTGGTCTCTGATTCGCTAATTAAATACCACATGTACATACTTGTGGTTTACCTACCATACCTGGGAAGGGAACCTGCAAAGAACTGGTGCACTTAGATTACAAAGCTCGTTTATCTCGTTTTTTTACCTGCTACTAGTGCTACTCGTGAACACCACTTTTTCAAACAATTCTAATTAACAATCACCACGTTGCAAATCAGTTTATCAATTAAAACGCTCACTAGAAATAAACCAATAACTTTACTTAATCTTCAAAATTTCTAAAAATGTTACTTACTGGTAAAGTTGTCGAGAATTACGGAGAAGTTACGGTAATTTCCGATGGTAAGAATTCCCGAGAACGTGAAATTTCCTGACGGCACATCACTACAATATAATAATACATGGGACTCCCATACAATATAATAATACATTTAAAGCCTGACCAGAAATATATGAGGATGCGCCATATTGCGGAATTTCACTGGAACTAATTTCTTACACAGGCAATGATTTTATGATGGTTGTCAACAATGTCAATGTCATTCGTGCTGGTTTCTTTAAAAGACAAATATTTAAAAATACCCAAAGAAAATGCCGAAAACCATTCACAGTCGTGAACGTGATATTATAAATAAAGTGTACACGTGTCTACTACACAAAAAACAGTTGGCAAAAGAGTGCATTCCATTAAAATAATATTACGAGGTTACCATAGGAACTGACAGGTATTTAAACTGAGGTCATTATAGTGTGTTGCGATTGGTTGCAAAATTGTTGCCATATAAATCTTGTAAATTGCGCCCTCTTGACAATCCTCATATATTTCTGGTCAGGCTTTAAAACTAATTCACACCGCTAACAACTAGCTCTGGAAAAACGGGAGAATTATTTGGAACCTGGTAACCCTGTGTTAGTCATGTACTTTGCTGCTGTCCCTTTTGGGTATACGCATATGCCAAATCCATAGGTACTTCATCCAAGCCTATGATGGTTGCGTTTATCACGTGATAAATAAGTGTCAAAGCATCCGTCACGTTTTGACCAATTGCGAGTGCAAGGGACAGATGCTTTGTCACTTATTTATCACGTGATAAACGCAACCATCATAGGCCCCCTGGCCTATTTAGTAGGTACCATTAAAATATGGAACTCTTTGCCGGCTCATGTGTTTCCTCCTTCTTATAAGTTGGGACCCTTCAAACGAAGCGTGAAGAAACATCTCTCGGGCCAGCAGGGCAGTGTCGGCTGACATGGCACCGTTGGTTTCTTCTCAGTTGCCATTGCGACTTGGGCTCCCCTTTTTGCTTACCATCAGGCGAAGTGGAGCCACTATGTTGCACAAAACAGTCCGACACAGAATTTCCTTCACATTCAGTTTCCAAAATTGCAATACGACAAAAAATTGGAGGAGGAAACAGTGGAGAACGAAATCTCAATTTGTATGAAAAAATGAGCAGTGGCATTTAATCTTAACAGCGTTACCATGTGTTTAGGGTGCGCTGATAGGCGGCGCCAGCGGGCTACTGACGATGGCTACATGGTGTTTGACGGCGCAGTTAGCTATCGCTAGGGGAGCAATAACCCATGGACACAAACCCCTCAGTACGGTGGGATGCACGTATAATTACACTGTGGAGGCAGTCGCTGAAACTTCGGTCATTCCGTGAGTTTCTAACGTAGCTTTGAACCACACCACACAGACCCGGATCTAGACCTCTAAAAAGGTAGTTGGCATCCATACAAAATAAGATCAGTCAAGTGCGAGCCGGGCTACAGAGATCATTTTATGGTTAATTTTCAATGTATGCATATATTATCAGCCGATAAACCTAAACTCAGGCTGTGGGCATGCCCACATTGCCTACAAGGGTGGATCCGCGCCTGAAAGCACGATATAATTTAGTTATTGTTCTCATTGGTGTACTAGAAAATATTTCTTATCAATATCATAATTGTTTTTACATTAAAGAAAAGATAAGCCAGGCAAGTTTGGCAAGAGGAAGTAAAACAGGAATTTCGTATTGAATCGTTATTTGAAGACGATCTCATGAGATAAATTTAAGGTTATGCGAGTGTTTTTTCTGAAATAATCGGGTTTTGAGCTAACTGCACGTCTAGCATAACTGTGAAACGCGACTCTTTGTTGCGCGACAAATACTACCTGTCACATTCATTTCAATACCGTGCGAGCATGATAGATGATGCTAAGTCGCGGCAAGATATGCTAGCCTTGCAGGTGTGAGTGAACTTTCTCGCTTTAATATTTATTTTTCATCCTAGTGAGGAGGTGAACCCGATCCTACGCGTATCCTACATGTGGTACACCCTCGCCGGCATGGTGGTCACAATCGCAGTAGGCGCGACCGTATCGCGCGTAAACCGCGCGTGTGGCGCGGCGTACGTGCCTCCAGCGCCAAGGCTTTTGGCACCGCAGTTGCGAAGATTGTACAAGGACCCTCCGCATCCGAGCGAGGAACCGTATATTAGGGCTTATGGAAACAGTAAGGTGAGTAAGTTATGATGAACAGAATCAAATTTCTATGAGTGGGTACACCAATCGGTATGTTGTCATTGTTGGCGACCATCTATTGTATATAGGTTCCACTCTCTATCTCTCTTTCTCTCTCAAGAGAGTGGCCAGAAACAGAGAAGATTATCGTATAATAATCGCCGATATCCGCCATGGGCCTATGATGGTTGCGTTTGTCACGCAATAAGTAAGTGACAAAGCATGTCACTTACACTCGCATTTTGTTAATTGTCAACTTGTCGCGTAATTCGCGGTCGCGCCATATTTAGTGTAACGTGATCACGTAATATGATGTATGGCGCGACCAAAAAACGCGACTCAAATTACGCTTGTCTGGCTTCACCCTAAAACGTGACGGATGCTTTGTCACTTATTTTTCGCGCGATGAAAGCTCCCATCATAGGGCCCCATCTCGTTTAGCACAACTACGCTTCGCGACTCTTGTCGCACGACATACCGTCACCCGTCACTCTCGCACAGTATAGCATAAAACCGGCCAAGAGCATGTCGGGCCACGCTCAGTGTAGGGTTCCGTAGTTGCCCATTCTTCACAATAGACGAAAATTACGACACAATTTTTTATATTTTCGGAGCGAATATATACAAAACTGCTGACTTTATCAAAAAATAATGTTGGGAGACCCCTATTATTCTTAAAGGACCTATTGAACGACACCCCACACACTAGTGTTGGAACGAAAAAAAAAACATTACCCCCACTTTAGGAGTACGGGAGGTACAATACGATTAAAATCAGTTAACGATTCGGATTGTATATCTATCTTGCTCGTACTTATGCGATTTTAATAAGAGCGTGCGAGAGGGGGGTAAAAGCCGAAGTGTTAACTGATTTTAATCGTACTGTACCCGAAAAATTTTTTTTTTTAGTTTTTATTTTACCGTTTTGTCGGCGTAATACATACACATACTCATACCAAATTTCAGCTTTCTAGTACTAATGATCACGGAGCTAAGCCGCGGACGGACAGACAGACAGACAGACGGACAGACGGACATGGCGAAACTATAAGGGTTCCTAGTTGACTACGGAACTCTAAAAAGGGATAGGTAGTGTATCTCGCGCGAGAAAGACTCGCATGTCTCAGTTGTGCTAAAGGTGTAGGATAAGGTACAAGTAGAAGTATATTTTGACTTTTCATTTATTTTCAGGAAGCCAGCCAGGTGAATTCGCCAGCAATCAACATGAAGCCGATTTCGGAGTGCGAAGAAGTGAGCTGAGACAGGGTGTAAAGTCATAGCCGTAATTTATTGTGTGGTATTAAAGTTGTAAGCTACGATTTCGATAAAATAAATTATTTCTATATTTTTTGTTTTACTGTCACATTTATTACGTATCAGCAAGTAAGCACTAAGCAGCTGCTACGTTATTATGAGTAGAAACACTAGATACCTATATGAAGAAGGATAATTTTTGTACTGTCAAGTTTAAAAATATGGCTGGACTCATGTTTCTCAAAAATATCACATCCCTCTTATAACAACGAAATAAAGTGTTGGTACCTACTACCTAATTAATTTAGGTACTATATAATTTTGGACTTGACTGTTATATTTAATGACTTTGACGTTCAGCGATGCACAGCACAGAATATAAAACTACAGAAGGTTTTCTCTTTTAATCTTTGTAAAAAGCGCTGCTCGCTAATAGGTATTTTATTAGTTGTTTGTGTAAAATACGGCGTAATCTAGTCGTCGAACATGGCGACGCGACTAACTGTGCGTACGCACCGCTACGCCTGGCTACAAATGCGATCCAATTTAACGGAATAAAAGCGGAAACTGGAGAATTTTACCCACTTTAACAAAGTTATTTTGGATCAGCTGCTGCTGAAATCTGGACAGATTAGGGACACTCCAGTCCAGTCACCTTTCAGATAGAAAAAAACTAAAGAAAAATCAGTTCAGTTGTTATCCTGTTGTTGTATGAATATAATTATGTAGGAGATACTAAAAAACTTATAGTACTTACATCTCGTTTGTACTTACGCAATAATTTGCGTATCTCCTTCGATAATCCACTCAACTGCTTAGAGGTTAACTGGAAGAGATCCCTAATAGGGGTAAGTCGCCTCTGTACATGGAATATTTGTTTATATTAATAACCCGTTTTTGGGTACAATACAGTGTTTACATACAAACATTTATACAAAGTACATACATACATGCTAATTACGAAGGCTACGGCCGGAGGAGTTAAAAAAAACCGAAATTATTTCAAAGTAATTTAATTTAAATCAAAAATTACAATATAATTTTATAACTAAATGGAAGTGTCAATCGGTCGATGTAAGAACCAAGAGTGCCGGTTTCACACGGTGGTGCGATGCATGCCAAGCGCGTCACGTTGCAGCTGCGCGGTTCCCGTTATGCTGCGTCGGCGCCTTGCGAAATCCATGTCTTCACGTGTGGCCCGGTTCGGGTGCTTACTACGGGCTTTACATGGAAACGACGTATGTAACATGCTTATCCCTCTTTTAGTCGGCGATTAATGACAAAGCATATCTTACATAAGACGAACTTAATGATAATGTGTACTATGTAGGTAATACACATTTTCTCATGGTGACTATTTACTTTTCTTCATAAGGAACGAAAAGAGGGAGGCTATTTTAAGTACCTACATCATCTAGTTGCTGCAGGAAACATCAAATGAAAAGGAAGTCGATCCCGTATTAAATACTCGTCTGTTCACGCAAGACACTATTCCAGTCTACTATTTGCTGCCCACGCTAGGGTCAGCACTGCTTATGATCTATTTTCAGACAGGAAATCAGTTATTTGTCGTTTAAAATAGTCCATCCGAGTAGTGCACAAAAATCGCGGGCAGCAATTGAAAGATTGCTGTTATAAGACCTTTAAACATTCATTCATACGCCGTAGTCTCCTAGTGAACAACAGTGGAACAGATAAACTTGGTGAAGCTACCAAGAAGTTTAAAAAAAATAACTGAGTAACAAAATAAACAAAAGAGTGTTAAAACAAAAGAAAAGGGTATTGTAAAAGGGATCAAAATGGATAGTGATCCGATAGATGTGGCGGCGGTTAGAAAGTCATTTCAGCATTTTACGGCAGCTGACTATTCCGTATTTGTTCTAATGTTAGGAGTTTGTTCCGGTATCGGATTGTATTTTGGATGTGTGAAGAAACAACAGTCTGTGCAAGACTATTTAATGGGTGGAAGAGATATGGGAATAGTTCCAGTGACATTTTCGTTGGTTGCAAGGTATGAATAATGTTTGCCTTTCTTTAAACATTTTACTAGACCGGGGTTAACCCAGTGGTCTTCGGTGCACGACTGATTTGACGCCTACTGTCGGCCTAGGAAAACCCCGAGGTAGTGATTAAGTAGGTACCTACCTACAGTTAAATACAATTTCCCATATTAATTGGAAAACGGCTCTCAGTGTTGAAAATTGGCTGACATACTGGAAGGATAGAACCGTCTCCTCATTGGCTGAATATTAATCGCGCATTTCTATAAGCCTGTTACTGCCAATTTTGACTTTCATTTCCCTGTCAAGTATTTAAAGATAGAGATAAATTTATGGAGATACAGAGGATACAATAATCAGAAGTCTCTGACTTCTGAGCTAGGTAAAAGCCTGTGTTACAGAAGTCAGAGGAGGACGCTGTGAGAGGTCGCATCATATAATTTAGTTACATTTTGTCTTACTTAATAGGTATAAAATATAGCGATAGCTCTCCATCAGCAACACAGTGTTACGTTACGATTTACGACATTTGCAGTACAATGTTAACCGTAGTTAACCACTGACCACTGTAGATGTGTAGATATCCAGTAAAATCTGCTTCAATATTGTTACACGCGAGTACCTACATGTCGTTTGCGGAGGAGAAAAATATCGTAGCCCTCTTTATCGACTTTAACATAAAAAAATGCATTGACAAGAGAAAGATTCCCCTTCGGCCGCTAACGAAACCAAAGTTCAAAAAGAGTTCTTAAAGAAGGTATTTTTTTTCGAAATTGGTTTCTCGCTATCTCGAAATTCATTTCGAGAAAAGAATATGATTTCTACGATCATTTTATACAAAGATTTCCTGCAGTTTCATTTCAGGCATATCGTTACTGGGCACACCTACGGAGCTCTATCTATACGGGACAGCTTACGTCTTCTTCCTGACTGGGGCTTGTCTGATGTCGATCGTCATCTCATTCACTTTCATGCCGGTTCTACACGAGTTGCAACTAACATCGGCTTACGAGGTGGGTATTTGTTGTTGCTTTGGATTTGATACGAATTTTACGTTCAAAGAAATACAATACATTAAACGTATATCTTTACACGTTAACGGAGGGTCGAGGGACGTTGTGATTTTAAATTTAAGAAAATAGGCACACTTTCATCATGGCAGGAAAATATCTGTGCCGTATTACACTTCTCAAAATCGTCTTATGTCCGTGAAAGAGTAAATATTGGCTTGTTTTATTTCAGTACTTAGAACTCCGCTACGACAAGCGACTGAGACTGTTCGGTTCTATCATCTTTAGTGTATATTTGGTGAGTTTTTTCCTAGTTCTACTTTGTACAAGTATGTTGTTTCACATACAAAGCTTTGTTTCAATATTTTATGATTCAGGACAAAAATTATTGTTTTTTTTTAAGATGGCCTGGTTACCAATTGTAATATACGTGCCAGCTTTAGCGTTTAACCAAGGTGAGTATATTGTTTATGTACATGTATTCTAAATGCATTTGTTAATCTACTCTGAATTTTATGGTACCTAATAAAACAACGTCCTAGGTTTTAAATATCTATCATTGTTAACTGATGTTACCTTTAATTTTCAGTAACCGGTGTCAACATCCATATTGTCACACCCATCGTGTGTTTTGTTTGCATATTCTACACTACATTGGTATGAAATTACCTGATATTTTTAGTTCTTTTTTCGTTTCCTTTTTTCCAAGTATGCTTATGCTTATGGTGTGGTTGAGCTTGTATTATTATATTTCAGGGTGGATTAAAGGCTGTAGTCTGGACGGATGTCATACAAACCATAGTGATGACTGGCGCTATGTTTTTGGTGCTCATCAAAGGAACTATAATTGTTGGCGGACTTGGCGAAGTCTGGCAAAGAAACTGGAATACTGGTAGAATAGAAATGCCTTCGTAAGTATTACTATATTTAACGATTTTGCTATTTTTTTAGGGGAATTATTATAATAAACACTAGAAGCGGTAGAAGAAGAAGGTGCCCGTAACTTTCACACGCGTATATTTCTTTACCTTAGTCGGGTAAAAAGTATCCCGGAATTATCTGCCGTCAACCGTTTTGGCGTGTTATCGACGAAAAATATATCGATGTTACTGTCAAGATCTACATGTTATTCAACTTATTTTTTTTCTCTTCATTTTAAAATAAAAACAACAAAACGTCTATTGTTCGTCTATTTTAAAATAGTTTCATAGTAAGTAAGTATACGATCAATATTTTTTCCATATTCGTCGGTATAAAAGATTACCGTCTAGATGAACATATTCACTTTATCAGACATGATATCGAACTTTTTATAGTTATCGAGAATATTCAATAATCACATGTATTAATACATTTATATATCGACAACTTTTTTATCGATATCAAATCCCTATGAACGTGCCCCGAGTTAGCACAGGTATTGATGTGATGTTTTCTTTTTTTTTTTTTTTTTTATAACGGCACAACATAGTGGCTCCCCTTCGCCTGATGGTAAGCAAAAAGGGGTCAAGGGGGGGTATGTGTGTCAAATAAAATTTTACTAACAAATGGTGGTATACGGTTGGCGCAGTGATGCCCCCATACAAATGCTGCATCGCTCTTTAAGTTTTTTCCTGATATAGTGACCCCTCTCCATTGAAAACTGATTTTCAATACAATTTTATGATAGTATCAGATGATAGTATTCTTCTTTGTTATAGATTTCACCTTGATCTAACAGACCGGCATTCGATTTGGTCTGTCTCAATTGGATCGATGTTTTATTGGATTGGTAATATAGCAGTCAATCAATCCATGATGCAAAGATTTCTCTCTCTACCTAATTTGAAATCATCAAAAAGGTATGTTATTGTGAATATTTTGTACTTAAATAATCTGACATTTGGGCTTAAGATTGTCGTCTTTAGAGCGCTAAGAGTATACTTAGATAAAATGTCACTTTCTTACAAGTCTGCGAGTGCAAGAATTATCATTTATCATTTGTCACGTGATAAACACGCGACTGACGCGACCATAATAAACGCGCTCAAGGTTGGATAATAACTTGCATTACATATTCCAAGGTATTTGACAAAAAACAGGTGTATCAGGGTGATTATTTGAGCGTATTAATCATCTTGGTGTTCTGTTCGTAATACTAACGGAAAATTGATAAAATTCATAAACTCAACGTAATTTTGTAAATTTTTATAAAAAGCGGCGACTGCTACAACAAAACTGAAAATGGCGCCACAACCCATAATGAGTTCGTAAATATTGGGGACAGGTTAATGAGACGGTTAAATCGCTCAAATAATCACCCATCACCATGTTTTGGTCCAGCTAAGTTTTCTGCTCACAATAGTCACTGATGTTTCGTTATATTGTTCATGACATTCGACCTTTTCAGGGCAGTATGGGGATTCTTAGGCGGAATAGCACTGATTGTGTTGATTTGTGCCTTTAGCGGAATGGTAGCATACGCCAGATATTATGACTGTGATCCCTTGGATTCCAAGCTGGCTTTGGCTAAGGACCAGATCCTGCCGCTACTGGTGATGGATGTGCTTGGAGAATGGAACGGGTTGCCGGGTATCTTTGTGGCTGGAGTTTTCAGTGCAGCACTCAGGTCAGTGAAACTTCTTTTTGCTCTAATCGTAATCAGCTCCCAAAAGATTACCATGTTATCTAAAATTAATAAATTAGTATGAAAAGCTTGAGTTGGAAAGATTGGCGTTAAGGGTGGAGTAATTCTGAAATCCCATAATCTTCGACCCAATTCAGATATGGAATTGTTACTTGTCAACTGTAGATGAGTGTGTGGCTCATCTAAATTTACATGCGTACCTCGTTTCAATTCGGGAATCGTTCTCTTCCGCCAGGTTACGCTTTATATTTTCCTTTAGGCGTTGATCTTTGTATATTATGTTTAAAAAAATACATGCTTTATTTTTTATTTGTTTCAGTTCTCTCTCAACTGGACTTAATTCTATGTCCGCTGTAGTACTTGAGGACTTTTGGAAGCCATTCTTTAGAGAGCTCTCGCACAAGGAGACGCAAATATTAATGCGCGCTGTGGTTGTTGTTATTGGATGCGTATGTGTAGGTTCGTATTTGGATATTATCGGTCCGAATAAATGAGTAGGTAGTAGGTAAGTGATAAACTATTATTGAAAAAACGAGTATGAAGCGGGCCCTGGCAAGAGCCGGACAAACGTATGCCCATCACCGACAGATATTTTTAATAAAAATCAATGCTCATAATTTCCACGTAATTAATCCAATGGTGTTATTATTAAAATAATATATATAATTAAAACTATGCCTTTATTTTTCTAGGACTTGTGTTCATCGTGGAAAAGCTGGGGTCAGTCCTGCAGTTGTCAATGAGCCTATCTTCAGCGTCGATGGGTCCTTTGACTGGTGTATTCCTAATGGGTCTCTTTCTACCGTTTATTAATTCAGCAGTAAGTACAGTTATCAAGAACGAGTGATCTCAATGAATATGGGACACAATGGCTTGGTTAATTATTTCAAAAACGAGTTTCTAACTCAGCTGGGTACAGTACTTTCCCAAGAATATCATATGAGAAATCTTTTTCACCAGCCAGCTTGTACCTAACTAGATGGCTAGCATAAAATTTTGTAGCTTCACGAACGTTAGCTATTTTATACATAGCAACATATGTAAATTACGACCTTTTGCCATGATTTATGATCAGTTCGACAGTTTACGCGTCAAACATACTAAAATCTCCGTAAAGTTTCTTGTAGGTGCAAAGTTTCAGTTCCCTCTTAGTATGTGGCTAAGCCTAGAGATGGGCGCTCATGGGTAAATACCCGATAAAGACCGGGTAAATACCCAATCAACTACTACTACTGCCCGGTAGATTGGGTATTTACCCGGTATTTACCCATGAGCACCCATCTCTATGTGGCTATATTCCCCAGAGTGCCTTGAGTGGGGGTGTGATCGGTTTGCTAACGTCGTGGTGGCTGGCAGCGCAGGCGCAGCTCGCGCAGGCCAACGGGTCTCTGAGGTTCGACGAAAAGCCGAGATTCGTGCACAACTGCACTTACACTTTCCCGGACAAAGTTATCCAGGAATTGGTGGACAAGTATGTAGTAGTAGTATTTATTATTGGGACAACTCAAATTAAAATACAAAGAAAAAAGTACACAATTACAGTTTTCGCGTCAAGGTGTGGTCTAGGGACAAAAGTTTATACTTAGCTTAGTAAAGGAGAATTGCAACAAATCGTATTTCCTTAACAATTTACTTATGATATTTACGAGAACATGCTCAAACTCGAGTCAATGTACTTGTATCCTTATATGATTATGCAACTGTATGGATATTGCATAGTCATATAAGGATATAAGTACCTATGACTAAAACTCGTTGTAATTTATCAGTGGCATGTATGCGCTGTCACCTTTGTCATCGTCTGGGTATCATATGAAGAATACTCTATCTTTTGTAATCCTATTTATTTTTCAGCGAGGTGCCATACTTGTACCGAATATCTTACTTTTGGTACACCGCGTTCGGATGCACCGTGACGATTGTCGTCTCTTGCCTCATTAACCTCTGGCCACAGAAAGAAAAGGAGAAAAGCTTCAACGAGCTGCGACTCTACGCTCCAGTATTACGAAAATGGATTGCACGTAAATACCAGGTATGTATACCTATATAAACGATAAACATTGGAACTATTAGTACAGTTAGAAAAATAGCAGGCCAAGATTTGGCTTACAATCTTTTTAAATGCGCAATTAATTGTTTGTTAGCTCCTAGATAATTTTATGTGCCTAATATTTATCATTAGTATAAATGAAACACTTTAGTTCAATAAAATTAACTGAAAATTTGGCAAAATTAAAGGACAACTTGTATCTACCTACATAGGTTATAGAGCCAAGTTTAATTTTATCTACTCTCCCCCCCTCTCAGGGGTGAGCGTCACCCTCCCGCGCTCTCGAATGTGTCCCGGAGCGCGGTATTTTCCACTTTAAAAGAAAACCGTGTACGATACATACAGAGTGTATACGAACGAAATAATCCTGAATAAATTTACTATAAGGAGCGATTGCAAATAATTTATACATAGTTAAAGGCATGTATTTAAATCGATATCTGTATATTCCCTTTTTTCGATCAAAATATTTGAGAGTTTCACCAAAAATACTGACTTGCACACTAATTATGTACACTTAATAATGCGAATTCAATATAATTTAAAGGTACCTATTTACAAAACTGTTTTACAGGATATTAAAAAAAAAACTAACCAAACCTAACCCGGCCGAGTCGGATCTTAGTGTGCAGTGCGAGGATAACTAGTGCGCAAGTCAGTATTTTTGGTGAAACTTTCAAATATATCCGATGTACGAACCATATTTTTGGTGTGAATTCGGTTAAACAGGTTATCTCGTTTTGTATGATGTTTAAGTTTTTTTTGCAGGACATGTTCAGTTAATCAATTGTTTTTTTTTGCACAGCATTCGTTTTTCTGGTATGCATTCAGTTAATTAGTGGAGTTACCTAGTGTACTGAAAAATTATACAGATGTTCATTTAAATATATCCCATAGTTAAAAGCTTAGTTAAGTAACATAAAATACGATCGCTTCCTTTGTGTGACGAAAGTTAGTCATACAAAATGTATGGGTGACTTTCGTCACACAAAGCGGTACCTAAACGATTTGTATGGAGAATTGTAGTTCTACAAAGTGACCGCTTGGGCCGCTGTACTATTCTCCATACAAACCGTTTACGCTGTCGTTAGCGAGTACGGTCATGTTAACTCATGGTAAGAAACACTAACAGTTGGAAACACTAACACGTCATGTTGTTATGTTGGACATACTATTAGGTAGTTAAACGCCACTTAAATGTAATGCCTCTGCAAATAAGATCAATTCAACGGTAAATAGATTAAAACAGTTATCGACAGTGATTGAAAAGCATGTCAATTGGCGATTAATCGATTATTGGGTTATTGAACATAATATATTATAACTATTCTATTTAGTTATGTTTAATTACTTCCATTGGAAGTAATATATAGTAGTATTATTGTTTGTCTTTGATTTTGCGTGGCACAGGACATCATCCACAATTTTATTAATTTTATTATATAATCAAATCTTATCTTATAGGTACACCTTATTTTGAGTAAAAATCCAAATGTAGGTACTTGATTTTATTTTTCCAACATATGACATTGTCATATTGTATAACTTATCGACTCTATTAAATTTTGAACGGTTTTCTTTCTGTTTTCAGATTAAAATAAACAACACAGACGTGGAATTAAACAAGAGATAAGTGTTATTTTCAGTACATACAATATGTCAAATAGTTATGAAACTTGATGTAAATAAAGATAAGCTTTAAATTAAAACTGTTAACACTTTCTACTGAATTGTTTTCTTGCTCAATATTCCAGTAGATAAGCTGCTCGATCACATCTAGTAGTAAACAACATATACGATTTTATGAACAAAACATTATACAATTAGGTACTACCTATATACTTAATATGGACGTGTAATAGTTCTTAGACAAACAAATGGTAATGTTCACAGTATCTAACAAACAACATACGATATAATTTCAATGCATAGAATCGACCAACTGATAGAATTATCATTTCGTAGAAAATCAGTCCACATAATATATTTTCATTTCTTATAACAACACTTCAAATAGTTATTACTTCTTTCGTATACTGAACACTTAGTGTAATGAAAATTTGATAGAATAAACTAAACAAATAGAATAATATAATCTTAATAGAAAGTTACGTAAGTAGTTAGTATTACTAATCGCAACTGCTTCCTCCGCCGAGGGCAGCACTTCCGCGCTTGCGTGACAAAACACGGTCGCGAAACGCGGAAGTACAGCCCTCCCTCCGCGCCTCCGGCTTTAAAAAAATACTCTAGGGTGCTATGTGTCGGCACGCATCCTAACATTCCTAACCAAAGAGAGCCCTAGATCAAATGATTTTTATTAGTAGGGATCGGAAATTCAGGTGGATATTTATCTAAAGTTGACAAAATCCTATTGCTATCTCACTCATACCTCAAACAAAGCCGCCTATACCTACAACTGAACAACAAAGCCGCCGCCAAAGTTTAGGCATAAAAACATCCGATTATCCGATGCCATTTATAATTACTATTATCATTACTAATAACTATTAGGCATCATGCCTAATAGTTATTAGTAGGTAATGATAATGACATTAATGACTCTACTAATTGTGCATCTATGAAATAAAAATATATGAAAGAAGTATTCTAAGAAACATTGTTATACAATTTGAAAATTCTACCAAACGTATGTTCGGTCATATGAAAATACTTATGTCAATTGTTTTTCTAAAATATAAGACGCACCCCTTGCCATCACCTGATGCGTGAGCGTTGCGCGTTACGATATGATACGTATTTCCATCGTGCGATCATTGACGTGTGTGATTAATTTCGATGTTGTTCTGATTGGCTTCAATAATATTAATTCATACAGATAAACAAAAGATTATCTTTGATTTTCACGAATACTACTAATTACTATTATTTATTAAAATTTTATCGCACACTATAAAATTATCAACCTACTAGTCAACCATAAGGTCAAATAAAACATAAGTTTCTGTAAAAAAAATGTGACCATATTTTTTCCTGACTGCGTTTTTCTTTGAACATCCATCAACTACTCACCAAAACAATTCTAAAGCGCCCAAACTTTTTTTACAGAGTTCCTATGACCACCACGCGTTTCTGTCATTATATCACCTAAGTCTAACTAGTTTTAAGTCTTTGTTTATATGTATTTTTGTAGTTCACTGTGCCTTGGTTTTTACTGTAGGTAATGCTGTGTAACTTATTTGAATAATAAAAAAAAAATCACCTCATGCAATTTAAAATAGTTATTGATAGCAAAATTTTGACCCTATAAGTATTTGCATGGTCTCATTCAAATCAGCGTAAACAATATATACAATATTAACACTTCACATAGTTTGTGAAATGTTCATCTTTAAAAAATGCACGTAGGACCCCAAAATTTTGGCAGTACTCGACAGATTCTTATTTCTAGTGCCAAGATAAAGTTATAAACAAAAGTTTCATTGATGTACATAATATTTTGCCTCCAAATATTGCTATTTTTCCTGTGCTATAGGTACGTAAGGTACGTAAATATAATATATCATTTCATAACTGTAGACAAAGCATTGTGTTTAGGGTTGGAATCGAATCAAACCATTCTAGCAATAATAATGCATTTACATTTTCATCGTAAGTAATAATTCATTTACTTTACGTCACCTTAGGCCCTAAGTGGGATTTTCTGCCCGCTACGCGGGGAGCACTTCTCACTCCCTGGACAAGGCAAGACGCAAAACTTTAGACAAACCACGGCCAATAATTCGTAAAGCCCCAGATTAACCTGCGATCTGGGACATTTATGAATCCACCGCCCTAGGTATGTAATGTACTATCCTGTTGTCTCGAATTTGTTTCCGAGGTGTACTACTGTGATGTATTTCCAAATTTGTCTACCCCGCGACTGTTAAGTATTTTTTAAGTCGTGTTGGCATAAGTATGAATCATTATCTCTCCGACCTCTCCGTGTGTACGGTCCACGAGAAATAACAACACTTTTTTAACTAGTTAGGCTCGAACTTATTATTTTTATTGTTTGTTATGATCTACTATAATTACGCCACTGATTTAACAATTTTCAGTCATATTTACATGATAATTTATGTTTGTTACGTACGAGTACAGGTATGCCTTATCTTCCAAACAATATCGTAAAAACCCTGATAATCTACAATAACTAAATATGTTAAATTGCAAACGTCCAAGTTTTAGAAAATTATACAATATACAAGGGAAGCCTTTTTACTGATTCATTTCATAAATTTTTCAAGACCGGTATAGAGAATTTTCCAACTGACCGTTACCGAATATATTTTTAATTGCCTTACAATACAATACAATACGATACGATACAATACGATAGATATGATACGACACAACACGACAGGTTACGATACGATACGATACAATACAATGCATTAAAAGTACTCTTTATTGCATACCTCACAAAAACAAACGGGAAAAATTCAATTTAAGAAATTACAATAAGACGCCAACAACATGCGCTATTATCGCTAAATCGCGATCTCTTCCAGGCAACCTTAGGGTAGTGCAGATAATAAAAACTTAATAAATAGTGGTATTAGGCAGTGCAAAAAAGGACAAAAAAAATCAAGTGCCTAATAATAATACACACAAGCATAATACATACACATGTATATTTATAAATACTTATACAGTAAATAATTATTACAATAGGATTGGTAAAGATATTTGAAAAAATAAATTTTTCCTCACCATATCACCAATTAAAACGATTTTTGAAAATATACACTTGTGAACTACGTTTCGGCTTCAGGAATAATCCTTTCGAGACAAAGGAAAATTTGCCGGTCTTGGCTCTAGCCCTGTAGTGCCTCTTCATTTCGAACAATAAAAACATAAGTCTAATGACTTCGACTCATATCGGGATTACTCACAAGATAATCTAATTAGCCACCTACTGTCCCAATAAAACAATCTGTTTGCAATAGACAAATCATAGTTCTCGTCGGCAGTTGTGAAAATGAAGTGGCTTGTCCTGATATCCGTCGCTATAGCAGGTATTTATATCGTGATTACACGTGTTGTCTTTGGAACAAACAAATACTTATATACCTTATCCAAATAATAGTTACATGTTTAAACATTTACATTACACTCCTAAAGTAAAGAAAATTATTTCAATTTTTCGACATCATTATTTAAGGCCACTATATAAAAATTAATATCGTTACTTATTTAGGGAATATTTTAGGAGTGTTATAGATGAACTATACACACTTAAGTTTTCAAACAAGTACCTAATGTCTCCCTAATTAAGTTACCAAAATAAAAAAATAGAAATAATACGTATAAGTGGTATGCATTTATTGCAACACTAAACAAGGTGCAACACTAAAACTGACCAAAATGTTGGTGGTAAGTTAGCTGACCAATGATTTAATGAATATTTTTTATTTTCGCTTTCTTGTATACACCTAGCAGAGAGAGGAAGTAAAAAGCAATACGAAACACTTTGAATGTGTAATTTTTAACAAGTTTTTGCATTTTATCTAGTGATTTCAAAATTTTGAAATTAGACTTCTTTATTTGGTCGGGTTATCTTGGGCTGCCAATTATAGGCTGCTAACTTGACGCCGATGTCCTGAGAATAATTTTTAGGGTTCCGTAGTCAACTAGGAACCCTTATAGTTTCGCCATGTCCGTCTGTCCGTCTGTCCGTCCGTCCGTCCGCGGCTTAGCTCCGTGATCATTAGTACTAGAAAGCTGAAATTTGGTATGAGTATGTGTATATATAACGCCGACAGAAAGGTAAAGAAAAATTAAAAAAAATATATATTTTCGGGTACCTCTCTTTTTTTTTCTTTTCAATACTGGTGTGTCGGGTGTCGTTGAATAGGTCTTGTAAAAATAATAGGGGTCTATTAACATTATTTTTTGATAAAGTCAGCAGTTTTGTAAATATTCGCTCCAAAAACAAAAAAAATAGTGTCCCCGCTAACTTTTCAACCACGAGTCAAAAAAAAAAACGGAAAAATTCATGTTAATGAGGCCTTATAAGTACTTTTAATGAAAACTATATTGAACAAAATCGGTCAAGCCGTTTTTGAGTTATCGCCAAATTATACACTTGTGAACTACGTTTCGGCTTCAGGAATAATCCTTTCGAGACAAAGGAAAATTCGCCGGTCTTGGCTCTAGCCCTGTAGTGCCTCTTCATTTCGAACAATAAAAACATAAGTCTAATGACTTCGACTCATATCGGGATTACTCACAAGATAATCTAATTAGCCACCTACTGTCCCAATAAAACAATCTGTTTGCAATAGACAAATCATAGTTCTCGTCGGCAGTTGTGAAAATGAAGTGGCTTGTCCTGATATCCGTCGCTATAGCAGGTATTTATATCGTGATTACACGTGTTGTCTTTGGAACAAACAAATACTTATATACCTTATCCAAATAATAGTTACATGTTTAAACATTTACATTACACTCCTAAAGTTAAGAAAATTATTTCAATTTTTCGACATCATTATTTAAGGCCACTATATAAAAATTAATATCGTTACTTATTTAGGGAATATTTTAGGAGTGTTATAGATGAACTATACACACTTAAGTTTTCAAACAAGTACCTAATGTCTCCCTAATTAAGTTACCAAAATAAAAAAATAGAAATAATACGTATAAGTGGTATGCATTTATTGCAACACTAAACAAGGTGCAACACTAAAACTGACCAAAATGTTGGTGGTAAGTTAGCTGACCAATGATTTAATGAATATTTTTTATTTTCGCTTTCTTGTATACACCTAGCAGAGAGAGGAAGTAAAAAGCAATACGAAACACTTTGAATGTGTAATTTTTAACAAGTTTTTGCATTTTATCTAGTGATTTCAAAATTTTGAAATTAGACTTCTTTATTTGGTCGGGTTATCTTGGGCTGCCAATTATAGGCTGCTAACTTGACGCCGATGTCCTGAGAATAATTTTTAGGGTTCCGTAGTCAACTAGGAACCCTTATAGTTTCGCCATGTCCGTCTGTCCGTCTGTCCGTCCGTCCGTCCGCGGCTTAGCTCCGTGATCATTAGTACTAGAAAGCTGAAATTTGGTATGAGTATGTGTATATATAACGCCGACAGAAAGGTAAAGAAAAATTAAAAAAAATATATATTTTCGGGTACCTCTCTTTTTTTTTCTTTTCAATACTGGTGTGTCGGGTGTCGTTGAATAGGTCTTGTAAAAATAATAGGGGTCTATTAACATTATTTTTTGATAAAGTCAGCAGTTTTGTAAATATTCGCTCCAAAAACAAAAAAAATAGTGTCCCCGCTAACTTTTCAACCACGAGTCAAAAAAAAAAACGGAAAAATTCATGTTAATGAGGCCTTATAAGTACTTTTAATGAAAACTATATTGAACAAAATCGGTCGAGCCGTTTTTGAGTTATCGCCAAATTTCATATTTTTTCTTTAAAAGGTCGTAAGTTGACTTCCAGAAGGTAATAAGTGATTACAGTTTCTAGGGCGTTTACGACCTTTTTATAGAGCTTAAAATCTTTCTTAACGTAAACCTCGGGCTTAAAACAGCAGTTTATTGTGAAGGATGAACAACTACGGAACCCTACACTGAGCGTGGCCCGACATGCTCTGGGCCGGTTTTTTTTTTAATTTAACATAAAACTGTTTCCAGCTGTGTCTGCGAGCGTCATCAAAGACCCCTCTGAGGGTTACCAGGATGGAGACAGATACTTCCTTTTCCCCGGTGATGGTGACAACGTGCTGCATCTAGTAGATGCGCTGGAGTCTGTCGACGAGGCGTTTATCGCATCTTACACGCGGGACCCAAATAACAACGCTTATTGGCTGTTCACGAGGTAATATAAGAAAACGCCCATGAGTCTCAGATATATAATAGTATTTTATGCAATCGTTGCACAATGAAGGTTCTTAAAGTCGAGTACCGCGTTTAGGCCACGAGGCTTGCTGAGTTTAATAGTGTACAAGATTTTTAAACATTTAAACCTAATTGTGTAACTATTGCATATAATACTTTACAATGCATGTGCTCGAAAAGAGCGTATTCTAGGAATTCAAACTGTGCGGAAAGTAGGTACTACTTTTCCACACTAGTGCTTTTAACTTTTCATTTTTTTTAAATTTCTAGCTGTATCTGACAGCCTCACACAAAGTGGTATTAGTGGTATTAGTGGTATATCAAAGTGGTTTCGCCGAAGGGATGGAGGCGTGAAGAGTCTCAAGGACATCATCTCGCTATTCCAGGCGACCCGTTCGAGCGACGTGCCTTCGTTCGTGGCGAAGCAGCTGCACCGGCTGCCCCCCGTTACGTTCGACCACGTCGATGTCACCAGGCTGCTGAAGGATATTATGTTCCTGAAGAAGAGCCTGACCGAAGTCCAGACTAAGTTAGAGGTATCCAATAATACCATAACTGATCTGCGTTCTGAGGTAGTATTACTACGTAACGCTATTTCAGAATGTAGGTCAAACGATGCCTCGAACATAGTTGCACGTCACGGCGCGCGGAATGCATCCGTCAGCGACATCGCTGTTGCTGATGTAGCGGATTTCGTCGCGTCGCCGGCTGACCCGGCGCCGCTCACCCCGCGCCCCGCCGATCACCCGCCTGCTATAGAAGTGAAGGCGAGTACGTCACGTGTAAGCACTGTGACCCCTCAACGTGCTTATGCTGAGATCGCCGCAAAAAGTCCCGCTGTTTCAAGATCTAAGCAGCGGGCATCAAAAGGGGTGCAGAACCGGTGTGAACCCGTTCACAAGGATCTGCCGAAACCGGCTCCTCGGGAGTCAAAATGTGACAAGGATGGCTTCATCAAGGTGGAAAGGAGGAAGAAGCCGGTTTGCCGAAATCAGTGCGGTACCGCACCGACTGGGCCCAAACACCTGCTGCGTCCCGCCCTGCCGACGACGCAATTGTATGTGTCCCGTCTACATTACTCTACGAAGGCCGAGGAGATCGTAGAGTATGTACGTGTGAAGACCGGAATTATCCTGAGGGTCGTGAAGTTGGAGTCTCGCCACAAAGTGAATTTTAATTCTTATGTGTTTGGGGTTCCAGCTGACCAACTAACGACCTTCATGAAGGAAGAATTTTGGCCGAAAGGTGTTTTATTCCGGCGTTTCCGCGGTCGGCTATCCAACACCATGGACTCAACTCAACACATCGTGACCTAGTTATTTTAATATTTAATATGTATGTTAGATTGTAAGGTATTTATCTATGGGCCTATTTATTATTATTATTATTTACAAAAAGTTTGATAAATTAGTCAAATACCGATTATTATTACATATAAAAGTATAATAAAACCAATACTTCATTAATTAATTCATTTAACACGTCATTCATTACATTAGATATAAAATTTGATTAATAAACGAACTTTAAATCGTTATTCATTAAATACATTTGGCTGAATGTACGCGAGCTTGTGCCATTTTGACAATGTTTTTGAATAAGTAAAAAATTTTTACAACGGCCTCTTGTTGGATAAATCAAATCAAAACACTTTTTTCCAATGCAAACAGTCTTTGTGAGTATTAAAGTATTTTCTATTTTCTCATACATGCATAGTAAAGTTTTGTACGAAACTCGTGTGTAAGATGATTTCCGACTCGTGTTTGTTTAATAACTCGCTCGTGAATAAAAATCACACTCGTCTGAAATCACCTACCTTACACACTTGTATCGTAAATAACTATTTTATACTTACGAGCAAAACCCAGATAAACATTTTTACCTTATGCGTCATTCCCCGAATTAATTTTTATTTTTGATGTAACCTCTGACCTAATATAAAAAAAAAAACATGACGCGATGGTCATGGCGGTTGCCTCGTGTTTTGTTAATTTATTTAACAAGTAATTTCAACCAATCAGGGAACAGTAGCGTGTTTTGCTTTTTATCAAATAGGCTGATGTTGTCTTTTTGAAATTCATTTAAGTTGAGTAGAGAGATGTCTTATGAATTATGAATATTAAAGTTTAGTAAGTAGTTAGTTAGTACAGGTTTAAAAAGTGCTTTGTTGTGATTTTGTCTGTGAAATTTTTAAATATACAGTAAGTCTATTATCGCTCGACATGTTTCACCGATTCATTATCAGAATCGCTGATCAGTCGGCGGTGGCGAATCGAACGCACCTTCTCTTTCCTTTTAATAAAGTGCGAGCAACGCAGGTGACGACTCCGATGAGCAGTAACATGTATGGCAAACAGTGATATTTTGGACAATATGTTGACATCAGTACCGTTTTACAGATTAAATCTCTGACTACAGTTATCGAGTGTCCAAATCATACGTGATTTGCAAATACAAACGATTTTTTAGGCTTATCTATGTAATTATATATAGCATACTCAATTAAAAATATACATGTTAAAATTACTTTTACACATTTACATACGAATAGCTTAGCGCACTACGCTGATTACAAGGACACATATTTAATTCCTTCCTTTACTAATCACTTCTATGTATATCCCTATCGCAGGGCAAACCCCACCGTGGCTCAAGTGATATCGATAGGCAACGTGAACAGCGTGCTTGACACTAATTTCGATGTGAGGAAAGACACCGTTTTCCTCGCTCATGGTTGGAACGGCGATGGCAACAACAACATGAACAGGGCTCTTACTGAAGGTAGACTATTCACTTTTCCATCCTAATCGCAGTGCTATCCCCAGAGTAGGTCAAGTGATATCGAATATCGATTAGCAACTTGAACAGCGTGCTCAACACTAATTTCGATGCGAGGAAGGACACCGTTTTCCTCGCTCATGGTTGGAACGGCAATGGCAACAACAACATGAACAGGGCTCTTACTGAAGGTAAACTATTCACTTTTCCATCCTAATCGCAGTGCTATCCCCAGAGTAGGTCAAGTGATATCGAATATCGATTAGCAACTTGAACAGCGTGCTCAACACTAATTTCGATGCGAGGAAGGACACCGTTTTCCTCGCTGATGGTTGGAACGGCGATGGCATCAACAACATGAACAGGGCTCTTACTGAAGGTAAACTAATCACTTTTCTATTCTAATAGTGCAAACCCCAGAGTAGGTATGTCGAGTGACATGATGGATAGGTAATGTGAACAACGTGCTCAACACTAATTTCAATGTGAGGAAGGACACCGTTTTCATGAATGAACACTTGATCAGAGCTCTTACTGAGGGTAAACTAATCACTTTTATATCCTAATCGCAGTGCAAACTCCAGAGTAGGACAAGTGATATCGATAGGCAAGGTAAAGTGAATAACGTGCTCAACACTAATTTCTGTGAGGAAGGACACCGCCTTCCTCGCTCATGGTTGGAACGGCGATGGCAAGGTTAATTAAAGGCTTGGTAAACTTTAAGAATGTGTCCTGGGTTCGAATCCCGGCAAGGGCAAAATATTTGTCTGAACTCGAATATTTCTTCCTGGGTCATGGACAAGCATTGCTTAGTTTGGCTCTAGGTCGATTTGTGTAAGATTGTCCCTTGATATTTACTTATTTAACTTTTTTTAGCCTTTCTTCAAAACGGTGACGTCAACGTAATCGTCCTGGATTGGAGCCGTCTCGCCAACCGCGGCTACACCACAGCCAAGGGCGGAGCCGCCGCGGTCGGCAATGGTCTCGCCCAGTTCGTGGCTTGGCTCAGCCAGAGCGTGGGACTCTCATTAGACCGAGTCCATCTGGTTGGTTTCAGTCTTGGTGGGCACCTGGTGGGAAACGCGGGCAGGGAACTGCAGGGACAAGTCAAGAGAATCACAGGTAAATTTGTTTTCTGCTGGTATCTTATATGTGCAAAGAGATAAGACCGCCTATTGTCTACCGTTATTTAAAATTTGATTTGTTTTGTTCCCTTTTGTTAACTTTTGGTGTGCAATAAAGTATTATTGTATTGTAATTTTAATAGATTAGACACTCACCCCCCCCGCTATTAACTTGTACAGTGTTTTATGTTCAAAACGAAATAAATCCCCCACATTTGTAATTCGTTTATTGATTGAATAATCTTTTCCACAGTGCCTGTCGGTCTATGATGGTTGCGTTTATCACGTGATAAAAAAGTGACAAAGCATCTGTCACTCACACTCGCATCATGTCAAAACGCGACGGATGCAATTATCCTGCGGTCCTATGATGGTTGCTTTTATCACGCGATAAAAAATGCGAGACAGATGCTTTGCCACTTATTTATCACGTATTAAACGCGACCATCATAGCCCCCCTAGTCTTTACACTACACTACAGTTTAGATAAGTAATATTTAATCCTAATATTTTTTTATTAGCTCTCGACCCCGCGGGTCCTCTATGGGGCAGCGATAGTAACCGCATCGTCTCCACTGACGGCCGTTACGTCGAGATCATCCACACTAACACCGGCCTCTACGGTTACTCTGATCCCTGCGGTCACTCCGACCACTACCCCAATGGCGGTTCAGGCATGCCTGGCTGTTGGTTGAACACCTGCTCTCACTCCAGAGCTTGGGAATACATGGCTTCCACTGTCAAGCACGACCATCTTCTCGCCAACCGATGCGAGACCCAAAGTGACGCTTCCAGGGATAGGTGCACTGGCGACCTCTACCCGATGGGCAATGCTGATATAAATAAGCAACAGTGAGTATTTTCATTTGTTCGCTTATGAAGTTATACTGTTAAATTATAAAGTCCTATAATTATCATTATATTTACGTTTTTTGCAGGTTTGGCATCTTCCGAGTGAACACAGGAAGAAACTATCCTTATTAGTCAACACAAGAAGAAAATGTTGTGTATTCGTTCTCAGGTGATTGTACATAATTATTATAATACTAAGCTTAAACAATAAAGCTGTAAGGTTAATACGAATGTGGTTTATTTCTCGTATGTATGTGTCCACCGAATTTTGACTTCGCAGGAACCCTCGGTTCGCGAGTCCAACTCACACTTGACCGGCTTTTTTTAGTTTCAACAGCCGGTACTGCATGCATACAAAATACTCTCTATGTACTCGTGCTCTGGGTACTAGAAGACGATATACATTATTACATTACATTTAAACATACGTAGGTATAACATAAGTAACATCCATGATCCAATAATAAATATTCGAGTTCGTCACACAAATATTTGTTCTCGCCGGGATTCGATTCCAGGACTGCCGACTTAGTAGGCAGCACTACCAACTACCAATGCCGAATCCGCATCGACAAACGGACCATGTTTTGCTGTAATTTGAGGCCAGCCATTATTAACATCTTGCTCTAGCGTAAGGGTGTCATAGAAGGATACGTCATGGTTGCCCAGTAGTGAGTGACCGTAGTTGGCCCGTTTAGAAGCCCCATTAACTTAGCGTTCCTAAACGCTTTAGCTGCGCTTTTCATGAGACCGTGGTTAATGCGATTAACTTATGAGCACTCACCTTTAATTTAGAAGTTAATTATAATTAACGATTGTGGTGTAAATTAATTTACGTTTCCACGCGGCTTCACACGCTTGGCTATGTTTTACATATTTTTTAAATAAGTATTTTTTTTATGGAACAACGGATAGACGTATCTTGACGAGGAAAAATTTGTCTTGCTTACATACAATGTGGGTACCGTGAAATGGGGTTACTTTAAAATGCAGGGGCTTCTTTGGAAAAGTGTTTTCACGCCATGTCCTTGTTTTTTTGACCATCTGTGGCAATGGAATACCTACCTTTAAGAGGTCTTATTCCTTTTAAAATTAATTTTTTCATATTATGACAAATATATTTAGCTTTTTGAAGTAAATAATACTTTGTCCCGAGTTCTAGGTAGTAACATAGCTATTTCATGCTTTCATTGCGTGCAGTCGAAAATAAGTTGAAAAAACTAATTTTCCGCGTGAATTTTGACAATTTCGAATAGTTTTTGAAACAAAAATTATCAATGAAAAATTCATACTGTAGGTTTGAAATATATACCAATAAATCGCAATAGCCCTGTTCTAGGTAGTAACATCAATAATATGTTAAGAAACATATTTAATCATAGAGAAAAATTTCTAAAACAATCAGCATTTTAAAAGGAATAAGGCCTCTTAAAAATGACCTAACCTGTTACTTCATTTGTTCAATCTAACTATGAATATTTGCGTTTTTATAACCGTTTTAAATCTATCTAAGTAGCCCCAAATTTTCCTAAAGTAACCCCATTTTACGGTATATATTAGCCAATTAGCTCATTAGGTACGTTGGTTCCTTAATTATAACAGGATCCTCTGGACTTAGGATGGTTGCGTTTATCACATGGTCTATTCAGTTTTTCGAAAGGTTAAGTTAAAGCATCCACCACTTATTACCTATCACTTTCTTCGCTGTACTGTGAGAGCGTGACTGGCGATGTTATGTCGCGCGACAAGAGTCGCGAAGCGTAGTTGTGTTAGACGGGCTGGATCGTACTGTTCTCGCCACCGCGAGCGGAGGGGCTCGAGCAGTGTCTGTAGCGATTCACATGTTCACGTCATGTGCTCGCCATCATATTATAATCATATATCACCATCGTAAGACTCACATCATCATTGTCATCATCACGTTCCCGACAATAGCATCATATTTCGCCGGCTAATACTAAAATCATCATTGAATAGTTATAATACAATACAAATGCCTAATAGAAGTAACTGTATTAATGTTTACGAAAGCAAGTAAAAATATTCCAATAACTAAGCACCCTACCTTTATAAAATAGCAAATTACTTCACAAAATTTTCCAACGGAAGAATTGAGCTTTATTTTAGACTGAATAAGGATCAAAATTTAGTGGGAGGAGTCTCATCGGTCACGTGCGCGTGACGCATCTGAAATGTCCAGAATGCCCAGGAAGGGGTCACAGTGTTTTAACGGTACAGTAGGGTGGCAGTCGTGAAATAGACAGTAGGGTGGTTTACGGGGATAGTTACGAAGGTCGGGGAATATTGGTATAAATAGGGACGGATTTTATAGAGTTCATTCATTTTTACTTGCGACTTCGACTGGGTAACACTGTTGTTTGGCAATAAGGTATTAAAATTAATTCTAAGGGGAATTTCTGTTGGGATTACATTATTTTTCTGATCTATAATTATTTATTGAAATGTTGTGGGATTTTATTGTTTTATGGCTATTAAGCTTAATTACATGCCAGAAACAGTGTTTTGGTACATGGTTGCCAGATGAAAGATATTTAACCTTGCGGCTGTTAAACAAATATCTTTCAGACTCTTCTAGTTTTATCCGAGCTAGGCGACTCGGGCACTTGCCATTTACAAGCGCAGTGATAAGCCTACAGATCTAGAGTGCTTTGTCTGGTGAATGCAAGGTCCACATGTTGGGCATGTGGGATATCCACACTTGTTGAAATCAGATGGACCTCCAGGTTTGGTCTCATAAACGTATATATTTATATATTTGCAATATCTACACATATTAGGGCGGGTTACTTTGCGTTTCCGGTGTGTTAGCCACGCAAGGGGGACCCACTTACACGGATTTTAGTCCAACCTCGGGTTAATCTCCCGAATTTAAA
Source organism: Apotomis betuletana (assembly GCA_932273695.1). NCBI lineage: Eukaryota > Metazoa > Arthropoda > Insecta > Lepidoptera > Tortricidae > Apotomis > Apotomis betuletana. The sequence continues at coordinate 21,016,621 of OW026301.1, read as the reverse complement.
GTTTAGCTTACCTAGGTTCCATACACGTTTAAATGTAAATATGAGGTTTAGGCCTCTAGTGTTTTTGTACTAGCTAGGGAACAGGGGTATGGCGATAGGTACACTTCAGTAGGAATATTAGAACGGGGTTATTTTATCTTCCGAGCAATCGGCCATTCATCATTAACTAATATAACATATATTCAATTTATTTTCATCTCGTCTGGTATAATAAATACAAACAGCTGATTTCTTGTATTACTAGTGTCTATGACTCGGGATGTCAGTAGTGAAAACAAAGTCTTGTAGCAGGTTATAAAGAGTAAGAATAGAGCAACCTGTTATTTAGACTAAACAAATATTTAGAACCGTTAATTTTACATCGAGATTTGTAGAAACATTTAGTTAATTTTTTTTATCGATTATGATTTAAGATTTGGTAAAGTAATGCTCTTATATTATCTACAGCTGTTGTTTTGAGATGGCAACACTAAAAGTGAGAAAAGTCTCTACTGTCACTAGTCAAATCACATGAAAATTGAAATGAATTTCGTCTTATCCCTACAATAGACTGAAATGGATTGTAGATAATATGCTCCAGTGTTGATGAGGAGATTCTATTGTTGATTGTTGCGTAGTATGTCTAGTATGGAAAAACAAAGCATTCCTAAGGCTGGATTTGGAGTATCTGAAGTGTAAATTGCTAAAAGAAGCCGGGGACTTATGGATGACAATAATGAAAGTTATTCGTTCCCGTATTTACATCACAGATCTCAGAACTTAATTAATTAATATCACAAGGGTTGAGAGTAAATTCCCTTATCACAATGAGTCAAGTTCGCGAGTTGAAAGAGACTTCAAATTGACAACAATGAGTTATTATGTTTCAAGGATGAATGCCATTTTTCTTTGAGTATAGTCAAACGAAAACCCAAGTTATACAAATCTATTGTTTGTAATGAATGAAGTGAGAATTCATTTAGTTCACGAGTGAAGAAAATTCGTGTTGTTTAATAACAAATATAGATAGTAAAGATTCATAGATTCTAAATAGATCCGAGAGAGATCTTTTACTCTAAAAGAGCCTTATAGGCCAATAAAAGATTATATCTGGCAATCATACAGCATCCAGAGAACATGGGTTTGGTGATATTTAAAATAACTCACCAAACAGATTTAACAGAAATTTGTTTTATTTTTCCTGAGGAACGATTTTCCCTCAATATATACACATGAGGTAACCATGTTTTTTACACGATTGCCCATGTCACTAGACATGTTTGGTAGCTGCCATTATTTTACCAAACTAAATATTTTTGGGAGAATGAGATGAAAGCATTACTAGTATAACACAGTCAAATGATAATATTTTGTATGCGGTCGAAGGATTTCAAAAAACTTAGAATTCTATTCACCAACCAATTACTTCTTGTTTAGATCTAGAATCCATTTTAGAATATCATACTAGAACTTACTAAAAGTATGAATTCCATAGCTTTATTCCATACTAAATTATCATACTAACATTATTTAATTTAGTCGAACATGAAAACTTAAGATTCATTAAATTTGTAATAGAACCTTGTATTGTCAGTAACTTCAATCTATTTATAGAATAGTTATGAAGTGTAATTTCATATTGTACATTATTATTTGTCTAACAAACATTTTTGAACAAGATATACAATTTCAAGAATTAAATAATTTTTCATCTCAGATTTCTAATAAGATTTGGTTTTGATTCATATATTGATCTTTATTGTTACATAGAGTAATCTAATATATCTATAACTTACTTGTGGACTGAATGAGTTTATATTTCATATAGAAATAATATAAATAATATTTAATAAGAGTAGAATATCCCATACTGAATCATGCTATAAGAACTGTAGATATTTTTGAAGGCTAGACTACATAGGAAGGATTAAATTTATAATTTAAGGGTAGATAACATTAAATTAAGTTAGAAATTTAATTAGTATGAAGAACCAAGATAGCAGTATGATAGGGGAAACAAGCATTAAATAAATAATAGAAAACACATTTATTTAGGTTATTTAACAAAAATACATAATAGTATAGCACAGTATAGGTACAGAGGCATTTAGCAGCACATCTCGGCTGAACATCTCCTAAAAGAATTTGAGTTGCTACAACAACGTAGGTTCCTACCAATCTAGACGTCCACAACGGTTTTACTGATCACATTTGGCCATTAGTTAATAAGAAATGTTCAAGCTCAATTGTATAAAGATCCTTTCATATTTAGATTTGTTTAGTTGTAGGATATATAAGACTGGGAGCTACTGTTAAGATATTCTTAGGTAATTGTAGTAGAGTTTTCTTAGGGCTTCGTTGTAGGAGTAGAGGTAGGAGACGAGGGTGAAGCAGGCGTGGGTCCAGTTCCTTTAGTTTAGGGCTTAGCAGACATTTCAGTTGACGCGCGTTCCCAGGATGTATTTAGCAGTTAGTCTTTGTAACCATTATGATTGGTGGTTCCGAGACTCAGGATAGCTCTAAAGTAAAGTAAGCTTCAGATGCAGCATTACAATTGGTGCCGTGACCAGGATTTGTTCAAGTGCTGTTCATCGTGTGGTTCCATGTCTTGCTATCTTCTTGCGTTTTGTAGATCGACAATTGTTATTCGTTTTGTCAATTTGCCATGAAATTTTAGTGGAGTTGTTAGTGACGGTTTTATTGAAGGGATCTTTGAACACTTGAGCTTTGAACTATGAGACCCTCAAGGGTACAATTGTTGGCGTGAGAGCGGAAAGGAGAATTTAGCCGTGATGGGTGTTGTGCACATCGTCATGAAACACATTTTGTTGCATATTTATACACAAATTATAGTGAATAGAGTAACTTCTTGTTATAAACACACGATATTTTTCTTATTCCACATAGTAATAGTACCTGAAACAAAAGATTTATATTAGAACAACGGGATATTTTTTATCAATCAATATTTTGCAAACAATAATTAATTGACAGTTCATTCAGGCATTTTGTTATTTTATCTGTAGTTCTATACTGAATTATTTGAGATACGATTAAATTCGTTGCGATTGTTTTTATGGTTCACAAAGCTAATTTTAATATTGATTAATAATTAAATAGGTGGTTTATTTAAGTTCTAGATAATCATTTACGTTACATAAAATAATAATATCAAGTAATAATATACTTACTTTAGTTTCAATCAGATACGTAGACAATTTTACTCAATATGTTCATATTATTAATATAACATAAGATTTAGATATTTAGGGATACATTTAATATTATTTATGCATTATTTACATAATTGGGAAAAATAATAATAGGTAATTCATTTTTAAAGTAAAAACATAATCAAGGCTGAGTGAACAAAACGCCTTCTGAGTAGGTTGATTTGACAAGTTGACAAGTGACAGGGTGTTATCTGTTATCAGTAATTAATATGATATCGAGATGGGATGATTATTTAAATAAATTTAATTTTAGTTTAGTTATAAAGTCGGAATGTTGTAGGAAATTGAATAAGTAAGGTAGAATAGAGAGGTCATTGTTCTTGACTACAGAATAAATGAGTTTGTGGAGATTTTATCTACTTTGGTTAAAGTTGTGTTGAAAATTAGTTGTGTAACTAAAAATAAGTTATGAGGTTACTAAGGATTTATTATTTAGGGGGGCGTGGGTTTATTTATAGGCTTTAGCTCAATGTAGGAAATGTTTCACAATGAGATCTGATAAACATGACCCTAGCTACAATGTTAACCTTTGTATAAGTAAGGCTTCTAGCTACAATATTCATCTTTTAGTTTAATATAAGTTTTATTAGGAACATTATATATAGCAAAGATAGGAAAATAGGAGTGCCAGTGATTTCATGTCTGGGGGGGCGCTCTCTTTTGAGATTTCTTTTGACAGATAATGAAACAAATGAAATGGAAGTAATTTTATTACAATAATTTTGGTACATTTATGGCTTATAGTTTATCATTAGAATGACTTACATATATGTTCACATGTAGTATAAGAGTATAACAACAGAATCAGAAAGAAAAGGAAAGCAGTTTAAATTTAATTTATACTTGAGCGAAGTAAATATGTCTGTATTGTTACCATTAGATTTTATTAAGGTATTCAGTTCCATTAAGTGGTCCTATATATTTAAGTAAATAAATATACATCTTCAGTCAAGTTTTTATTACACATTAGTCATGATACTCAGGATACAGTTTAGATCTGTAGTAAATTTTGGTCTAGAGCTTGCCGTTGAAATCCAAAAATCTGGAAAGTAAAATGAATAATTATTGTTGATGGAGTGCCGGCGCAATCGTGCCCAGAGAGATGCGCTGATAGCGTCAGCCAACCTAAACCCATATGATATTGGAGCTTTTATGCAGTTGCTGGCAAATCCATCGTCAGACTATGCACTTATGGTGTATAGGTTGGCTCACATTGTGTAAACTGTTTCTTTTTTTAAGTAGGTTAATAGTTTTTCTTTTAGTTTAGTTGTACTTTATATTTTCTTGACGATGTAAGTAGTCTCTGTTTTTATAGGACCGATATGTACAGTAGTATAAAGGTCCTTAATAAATAAATAAAAAAAAAAAAAAAAAAAAAAAATGAATAATTATTGAAACAAATTGGATTAAATGTTATTTGTTATTAAACAGACGTAGAAAGCTATACAGTACATTCACATACTTTAATTTGAGGTATATACATTTATAACAGTAGGAAAATTAATGTAGTTCATAAAATTGCTCGTCTTCAAATTAAATGAAAATTGTAATCAGGTGATGGAAACAGATTTGAGAAAATGATAGGATGAAGACAAGAAAAGAATTAGCAGTAATTATAGGAAGAAATTAATAAAATTTCGACCCCGAAGAAATAGAATAGAATAGAAATATTTATTACACACTCATACAATTAACAATTATGTCAATAAGATATCAGCATGCCTCGTCAATTATTACATAAGTTATATATGACACTTACATTTTACATTTGTCCAACTCATCAAAATTAAGAATTTTATACATAATTATATTTATCAATTCATCAAAAATTGAGAATTGTAAACAATATTAACTAGAATTACTACATTGCTAATAGAAAAGTACCTACTGTTTTTGATCGAAGTCATTTCCATGAACATTAGCATGAAGATATTTTTAAACAACTATGTTCTTCAGAATTGTAACAATAATAGAGTAAGATAAATAATATTACCTTGTGAAGAAGTTCCAATAAGCTGCAGCAGTAGAAGTGGGAAGTTCAAGTAATTCTCCTCTTCATTAATTTTGCTTCAAGATTAATTTGTATGGGAGAAGTTGTCAAGAATTACGAGCAGTCTGGAAATAGAGAACAGAAAATATTAGAATCTAGAAAGGAGCAGTAATTGGCGTACAGAAGAATCAAGATTTACTTTATGAACAAACGCAGTTAAAACTTTTGTTAACTTACGTTTTGATAGTATGTTTCAGGTGGCGTGGAGTTCGATTTCATCATATTGTTTAATTATCCGGGTTTAATTATTTTGCATAAATTTTGAGATATAACTTATAACCGTTGCGCGAGGGTTAACGTAACTGTTTTGATTCTGTAACAAAAACAAATTTTGATTGTAAACATACAACACGACTTTTCTTTGCTCAATATTTTAGTCAGATCATAGTAATATGCGTAGAAAATAGTTACCTTATTATCGTAGACTCATTTTATCACAGGTTTCTTCATAACAATCAGTTTTATTGTACATTATTCTTCTATTCGTAAATCAATTTCCAGTTCATAGAATAGATATAGGTTATGAAAAAAATTTTTTGACATTTGACATGTCATAAGACAGTGTTGCCAGACTAAAAGAGATAAGATGACATAAATAGTAGGCTATTATTAAGGTATAGGTTCACTTTACCGAGTTCATAAGATTTACGTAACATTTATAGAAAATAGACGAGTACATTTATTTTATATATATTATTTAATTAAACAGAGCGACAATATTTAAGCAATATGTAGTACTCAATAAGGATATTAAGTTAAGATCGATTAAGGAATCGATTACAGACGATTTTTTTTTTAAGTGATGTCGCAATATACGTTGTTCCGCAGTAAAAGTATTGCAACAGTATAAGAAACGAATGAGTTTGTAGCAAATTTCACTAGAGGTCGTTAGTAGTATATTTCATCGAATGATTTGCGTAATGGTTCGATTCCATTAAAACGTATTTTGAGAATCTTGAATAAGTTAAAATTTGATTTGTTTCATGGATGATTACGTAATGGTTCGATTCCATTAATACGTATTTTGGGTTTCTTTAATAAGTTGAAATTCGATAAATTTCAAAAGGGTAGTTAGAGGTGAATTGAACCAGGTGGGTAAACGAAATGTGTGAAGTGGATGGACAATTTTATTATTTATATTAGAGAAAATCTTTAGTTTGATTTTAATGAAAGAAGTAAAGGGGAACTTGGGATATTTTAGGAAGGTAGAGTAGTATGGATTTTGAATACAAAATGGGTGATGTTCTTCTGACTAAGTCGATGCGGAAAAATGAATGTAGGAGCCCGTAGCGCGATGTATGAGAGGGAGAAAGAGTGGACTTTTTGAGTTGGATGTTGTCTGTATGTGTTCAAGCTAAGTTCGAAAGTATTCGGATCCGAAAACGGGGGGTTTTCTATCTTTAGAGGTACGAACGGGAGTATTTTCTAAAGACATCAATTGGTTTGCACATACTTAGAAGTTAGGCTTAGTAAATCGAAGTTTCGATTTAAGACCGATGTGCGGTAGTTTGTGCGAAACAATACTTTACATGGCCTACGGGCTAACCTTCTACGAGCACGGGCAGGAACGTGCAGGTTTCACACACACCCATGTCAACAAATAGATTGGCCAACTGAATGTTTTTAAATAAAAGAATTGTGACTTAGTTTATCCGTAAAGGCAGGATAAAACTAAATTGGTATATTTGTATGAATTTCTGGTATAATAATAAGTTCGAGCATAACTTTGAAATGAAACATTTTTACACAATTCAACTAGTAAGTCTATAGTCTTACAAGAACGAAAAAAAAACACAATTGTATGATTATAGAGCTGAAATTGGCTTGTTTATTCTTGATGTGATACACGCACCGAGAAAGGAGAGTCACATGTGAATTTGGAGAAGAATTTGAAGTCGGAATCAGTTATTGAATTGAAGTAAGGATGAATATTCAGTATCTATACCAAAGATCTTGCTATGTTGTCTGAGGAGAGTTTTGTCAATTCATTGAAGAATTCGTACAATGTGAATTCGCAAATGAGGCTGAGCAATGGGCAGGTCAAGTTTGAGGTGTTTAGGCAAAATCGAGCTAATAGGGCTTGTTTGATTCACAACCAAACACTTCTTACGATGTGGTCGAGATTTGGAGAAATATATTCACGATTCAATGATATTATTCTATGGTTTGAATTCTGATTTATTACACAAGTGACTTTCCAAGTATTGGTTTAAATACACACACACTTAAGGGTACGAATACTGACGGAATTAGAATATCCAAGATTATCACAAAATGTTATTTGCTTTAAGAATAATTAGTCATATATATATATATATATATATATATATAAATATATTTAATTGTTTTTACAATTTAATAAGGGAATGCGAAGTTCTACGTTATTTGACGATGTCAATCCACTTCAAACTTTCGCAGGGGGGCGGTTGTAGCGATTCACATGTTCACGTCATGTGCTCGCCATCATATTATAATCATATATCACCATCGTAAGACTCACATCATCATTGTCATCATCACGTTCCCGACAATAGCATCATATTTCGCCGGCTAATACTAAAATCATCATTGAATAGTTATAATACAATACAAATGCCTAATAGAAGTAACTGTATTAATGTTTACGAAAGCAAGTAAAAATATTCCAATAACTAAGCACCCTACCTTTATAAAATAGCAAATTACTTCACAAAATTTTCCAACGGAAGAATTGAGCTTTATTTTAGACTGAATAAGGATCAAAATTTAGTGGGAGGAGTCTCATCGGTCACGTGCGCGTGACGCATCTGAAATGTCCAGAATGCCCAGGAAGGGGTCACAGTGTTTTAACGGTACAGTAGGGTGGCAGTCGTGAAATAGACAGTAGGGTGGTTTACGGGGATAGTTACGAAGGTCGGGGAATATTGGTATAAATAGGGACGGATTTTATAGAGTTCATTCATTTTTACTTGCGACTTCGACTGGGTAACACTGTTGTTTGGCAATAAGGTATTAAAATTAATTCTAAGGGGAATTTCTGTTGGGATTACATTATTTTTCTGATCTATAATTATTTATTGAAATGTTGTGGGATTTTATTGTTTTATGGCTATTAAGCTTAATTACATGCCAGAAACAGTGTTTTGGTACATGGTTGCCAGATGAAAGATATTTAACCTTGCGGCTGTTAAACAAATATCTTTCAGACTCTTCTAGTTTTATCCGAGCTAGGCGACTCGGGCACTTGCCATTTACAAGCGCAGTGATAAGCCTACAGATCTAGAGTGCTTTGTCTGGTGAATGCAAGGTCCACATGTTGGGCATGTGGGATATCCACACTTGTTGAAATCAGATGGACCTCCAGGTTTGGTCTCATAAACGTATATATTTATATATTTGCAATATCTACACATATTAGGGCGGGTTACTTTGCGTTTCCGGTGTGTTAGCCACGCAAGGGGGACCCACTTACACGGATTTTAGTCCAACCTCGGGTTAATCTCCCGAATTTAAAGTTTAGCTTACCTAGGTTCCATACACGTTTAAATGTAAATATGAGGTTTAGGCCTCTAGTGTTTTTGTACTAGCTAGGGAACAGGGGTATGGCGATAGGTACACTTCAGTAGGAATATTAGAACGGGGTTATTTTATCTTCCGAGCAATCGGCCATTCATCATTAACTAATATAACATATATTCAATTTATTTTCATCTCGTCTGGTATAATAAATACAAACAGCTGATTTCTTGTATTACTAGTGTCTATGACTCGGGATGTCAGTAGTGAAAACAAAGTCTTGTAGCAGGTTATAAAGAGTAAGAATAGAGCAACCTGTTATTTAGACTAAACAAATATTTAGAACCGTTAATTTTACATCGAGATTTGTAGAAACATTTAGTTAATTTTTTTTATCGATTATGATTTAAGATTTGGTAAAGTAATGCTCTTATATTATCTACAGCTGTTGTTTTGAGATGGCAACACTAAAAGTGAGAAAAGTCTCTACTGTCACTAGTCAAATCACATGAAAATTGAAATGAATTTCGTCTTATCCCTACAATAGACTGAAATGGATTGTAGATAATATGCTCCAGTGTTGATGAGGAGATTCTATTGTTGATTGTTGCGTAGTATGTCTAGTATGGAAAAACAAAGCATTCCTAAGGCTGGATTTGGAGTATCTGAAGTGTAAATTGCTAAAAGAAGCCGGGGACTTATGGATGACAATAATGAAAGTTATTCGTTCCCGTATTTACATCACAGATCTCAGAACTTAATTAATTAATATCACAAGGGTTGAGAGTAAATTCCCTTATCACAATGAGTCAAGTTCGCGAGTTGAAAGAGACTTCAAATTGACAACAATGAGTTATTATGTTTCAAGGATGAATGCCATTTTTCTTTGAGTATAGTCAAACGAAAACCCAAGTTATACAAATCTATTGTTTGTAATGAATGAAGTGAGAATTCATTTAGTTCACGAGTGAAGAAAATTCGTGTTGTTTAATAACAAATATAGATAGTAAAGATTCATAGATTCTAAATAGATCCGAGAGAGATCTTTTACTCTAAAAGAGCCTTATAGGCCAATAAAAGATTATATCTGGCAATCATACAGCATCCAGAGAACATGGGTTTGGTGATATTTAAAATAACACACCAAACAGATTTAACAGAAATTTGTTTTATTTTTCCTGAGGAACGATTTTCCCTCAATATATACACATGAGGTAACCATGTTTTTTACACGATTGCCCATGTCACTAGACATGTTTGGTAGCTGCCATTATTTTACCAAACTAAATATTTTTGGGAGAATGAGATGAAAGCATTACTAGTATAACACAGTCAAATGATAATATTTTGTATGCGGTCGAAGGATTTCAAAAAACTTAGAATTCTATTCACCAACCAATTACTTCTTGTTTAGATCTAGAATCCATTTTAGAATATCATACTAGAACTTACTAAAAGTATGAATTCCATAGCTTTATTCCATACTAAATTATCATACTAACATTATTTAATTTAGTCGAACATGAAAACTTAAGATTCATTAAATTTGTAATAGAACCTTGTATTGTCAGTAACTTCAATCTATTTATAGAATAGTTATGAAGTGTAATTTCATATTGTACATTATTATTTGTCTAACAAACATTTTTGAACAAGATATACAATTTCAAGAATTAAATAATTTTTCATCTCAGATTTCTAATAAGATTTGGTTTTGATTCATATATTGATCTTTATTGTTACATAGAGTAATCTAATATATCTATAACTTACTTGTGGACTGAATGAGTTTATATTTCATATAGAAATAATATAAATAATATTTAATAAGAGTAGAATATCCCATACTGAATCATGCTATAAGAACTGTAGATATTTTTGAAGGCTAGACTACATAGGAAGGATTAAATTTATAATTTAAGGGTAGATAACATTAAATTAAGTTAGAAATTTAATTAGTATGAAGAACCAAGATAGCAGTATGATAGGGGAAACAAGCATTAAATAAATAATAGAAAACACATTTATTTAGGTTATTTAACAAAAATACATAATAGTATAGCACAGTATAGGTACAGAGGCATTTAGCAGCACATCTCGGCTGAACATCTCCTAAAAGAATTTGAGTTGCTACAACAACGTAGGTTCCTACCAATCTAGACGTCCACAACGGTTTTACTGATCACATTTGGCCATTAGTTAATAAGAAATGTTCAAGCTCAATTGTATAAAGATCCTTTCATATTTAGATTTGTTTAGTTGTAGGATATATAAGACTGGGAGCTACTGTTAAGATATTCTTAGGTAATTGTAGTAGAGTTTTCTTAGGGCTTCGTTGTAGGAGTAGAGGTAGGAGACGAGGGTGAAGCAGGCGTGGGTCCAGTTCCTTTAGTTTAGGGCTTAGCAGACATTTCAGTTGACGCGCGTTCCCAGGATGTATTTAGCAGTTAGTCTTTGTAACCATTATGATTGGTGGTTCCGAGACTCAGGATAGCTCTAAAGTAAAGTAAGCTTCAGATGCAGCATTACATGTCTCAGCCGGGGTACTTAGAAAGTGACGGAAGCTTTGGCATTTATCTATCACGTGATAATTGCGACCGTCATCGAGAAGAAAGCAAGAAACCATCAACATATGACAAAGTTATAATGTGCGCAAGAAGATGACAAGGTGAGAAGGTTTAGATCCCGTGCTAGAGGGGGTATGCCCGCGCAAATCAATAAATCATTGAGGCTTTTTAATCAATAATGTTATTAAAACTTTCGTGAGACATATTTAATTATTGTATTAAGAGGTTTACACTCACATGAAATTGTCAGGAACATGTCGGGCCGTTCCTGACAATTTCACGTGAGTGTAAACCGCTTTTTAAAACGATTGAAATTCCATGCTCAGGCAATATTATGCTCATCAGGTTTCGTACGCAAAATATAAAATTTGTGTGTCATTTTGCATTAGAGAAGAAAAATTTGTTGCTAGATTAAGCGTCTAATATCGATTACCTATGGATGGCGAGAAATTATGCAATACTGTACGGTTTCTATTTCTATACGGAGTTGTGTGGCGTTGCCATGCAATATTTTTCTGGACTTAAAACTTGAGACGGTTCGAGCCTCCATAAAATCTTAAATCATATTTTAATTGACTTTTGGCCATAAACGGGGCTGTTGCTTCTGGCTGGCTTAAACGATTAGGAAGGTGAAAGGCTTAGTATTAGAAAGTCGCCCGGCTTTGGCCCTTTTTGAACCTTCACCCTTCGCATTCCCTAAAATGTTTAGGAATTCTGAGGTTCTTCAAGAGAGAAGTAAATAGGTTCTCAAATAACCTTTCGATTTTTTTCTTATGCTTTGTGTGTCGATCTTTGCATTGTTTATTTGAAAGGCTTTACCAATAACAGTAATAATCAAAGGAACAATTAAAAAAAATGTGGTGTACCCACATTAAAAATAATGAGACATTACTTGTTTCATTTTATATGAACATTTAATGAAATTAAAATTATCTATACGCAGTTATTAAAAAAAAACAAACTACTGACTTTTCTTACATACAAAATCGAACTTTATGATCTTAAATTAAAGTAGGTACAAATATGTAATTCCGCCGGAATATCTCTACGTCGGAATGATTTTAGCTTGAATAAAGTTCTTTGTTTCCTTTTGTTTGACATGTAGGTAACATTAATCATTTTAATCAGTAACCTGGTCTTCGTTGTCGCTTACCCGAGTAAAAGTAAGGATACTCCTCTTTAGTATTTACTCGGTAAACTCCGTATCTGTAAAAATATGTTACATATTTATATTAGATAACTAACAAATGAACGTCTGCCAGAGACCTATTGAGCGCAGTATCTTAGTTCTTAAGGGTGAAGCCAGACGAGCGTAATTTGAGTCACCTAATTTCGGTCGCGCCATACTTGTGACGTGATCACATGACATGATGTACGGCGTGACCGAAATTACGCGATTCAAATTACGCTTGTATGGCTTCACCCTAAGGGCCTTATCACACTTGCGATTTGCGAGCGTATTTTCTATACAAATAAGCGACGCTCGCGAACACGCTGCGCGATCGCCTTCATACAAAATACGCTCGCAAATCGCAAGTGTGATAAGGCTCTAAAAGAACAAATCGCCATTGGAATACCACATTGTGCTTCAAAACAAGAATTTACTGATGTTGGAAAAACAACCGCCAGGCTAAAGCGAGACTGGGCCGGCCATGTTTGTCGCATGCACCCCGAATGGTGGGCTAGTGTAACCACAAAGTGCGGACGGTGGAGACGGGGTGGACTAGACGGAGACGGCGGGACGATCTGGACGCGTTTCTCAACAAATTCTCGGAGAAAGCGGGATGTGAGGAAATCTAGCGTCCTGACTACCAGCATTCATAATTGGCCAGTTTCATTATGACTTATAGATAAATAGTTAACTATTAATCAAAAATCAGATTCATTTATTCATAATATTAACAGGATAAAAAATACTCAAAGTAATTTATAAATATATACAAGTATGATGAAGACTAACCTAACTTAAACTAATCTAACCTAAAAGAGCCTGCCCTGCATTATACCTGGCTCAAAGGTCCCGACGTTCATTTGTTAACTATTAATTATACTATGTGAGAGGCCTTTGCCCAGCAGAAGAACAACCCTATAGGCTAATTAAAAAATAACTAACCTACTAACTATACAATCGAATGACTGATATTGCATTAAATTATAATATAACTCACCAATGACATACAAATGAGAAGGTAATCGGTAATTAAGATTCATATAACGATTCATTTAAAAAAAATGTTTCGCTCGTTGAAATGTTTCCGCATTCGTTTTACTGTCATCAAGACAGGTAGTAGGTACCTAAGTATATAAACATGTTCTGACTTTAAAATTGACCATTAGCTAATTCATCATAATTATTTTTCACATGTATTTATACATGAAATATCACTTATTGGGTTTAGTTTAAGTCCGCTCCGGAAAAGTTTATATGCATAATAGGTACTCACTGACTCTTATTTATATTGCTGTTGCCTATTTTTCCAAGAGGCCCGTCGCACATATTTAACATAAAATGCCACGACTCCATACATTTGTTAGCGTGGAAATTATTCAATTCAACACTGGCCGCCATGTATTTCCAGGACCTCGCGTGATGACAAGAAAGGTCCGAATTCTGACAGCCGGGCATAAAGCTGCCTCCGTTAGGATAGTGGTCGGAATGGCCCAAAGGGAAAGGGTATCCAGACATGAAAGCGTTCGTGTGGATGACTTCCACGTAGCGCGCGTCCGTGGTTGCGACTCGGTTCTTCTCATCGAGGTACCAAAGAGGACCAGCGGGGTCTAGGGCTGAACAAAAATATAATTATGTTATTGGCTAAGCAGACAATTTCCCAAAAACTTCTCTAAAACACTCCTTTAACAAAAATATTAGAAATTGATTTTGGTGTATTCTACTAAATGTCACCTGAATGTCTAGTATAACTGTGACACGCGACTGTTTGACGCGCAACAAATACTACCTGTAACTTTCCTTTCCACACCGATGACTGACTGACTAAGTCGCGCGACAAGCCAAGTCGTGGCAAGATATGCTAGCCCTGCTATATTTGAAAATAAATTATAAAAAGAAAAGGATTGCTGAAAAGGATTAGCCCCATACAAATTTCGTAATTATATCTGATCCATGGCCCGACGGAAAACCTCAAATATATATTTTATTGCATAGTAAACGACATATTGATTTAAAACTTGCACGATTTCCACTCATTATTATAACACAAACGGGACTTAATTGGATAAAAAAAGATTATTTAATTTCTTCGTCGTTTCGAACGTGATCTTACGTTCATGGTCTCGAGGGACTGCAGCGGCGGGTATCAACGTCTTCTTGTCGCGCAAGTACTTCGAACTACCTGCACTTGGTCTTTATTATCAGTTTGCTCACTGGGGTTGCCACTCGACCGATATCTGTACCTTGAGAACGACCTATTTTATGTATTTGCATTTGCTGATCACTGGATTCCACAAAGACGAAAGCTTAAAACCGTCCTCCCGGTTAAAATTCTTGTGTTTTGAGACCATGAACGTAATATCACGTCTAAAACGTCGAATTAATTAAAAAAACACTTTTTAAAAACGATCAAGTCCTCGTAAATAACATGAAAGCGCTTGAAGTCAATTAATTAATTGGTTTTAAAAAGTGATGATTTCGTATAAAATACCTGTGATCCTTTTTACCCTTCCTTTAAGAGCTTTGCCTGCGTTGCCAACTAGATGCCCTCCTAAACTGTGGCCGACCAGGTGGACTCTGGTCAAGGGCATGCCGAAGATCTTGAGCCAGGAGACGAACCGACCAAGCATCCTGCCAACCATCGGAACCGCGGTTGTGGCGGTGACATAGGATGTCTTGGCTAATTTACTCCAATCGAGAACTATCACGTTGACGTCACCTTGCTTAAGAAACACTGAAACAGAGATATGCATAAGACAGACAGACAGAGAGAGACCAGGATAGGTTAACTCAATGTAAGTTTTTAAACATACCTTTAGTCAGTAGTAAGTTCATTTCGGCGTCTCCGTCACCCAGCCACCCATGAGCCATGAAGACCGTTATTTTCTTCGGGTTGAAATAAGACCGTTTTACACTTTCTTTGTCTCCCAATCTCAGAACTTGCTTAGACTTCGGATTGAACCTGTTACGATAGCGGTTTGTTTAACAATGGCCTAAACACGAATTGTGTATGCAAGAGCGAACGCAGCGAGTGATTACAAATAATTATGGGTATTTCCATCGTCTTCTACCAGAAAAGTTCGTTGTACTGTAGCATGCTTTCTCTATCAATTTCGTAGAAATGTTGAGATGGAAATATAAAAACGAGCTTGAACGACAAAATATGATTCTTCTTTTGGTCATGATATAAAATATAAGTATAGTTATTTTAAAAGTTACAAGGGATCTACATTTTTTTATACTTTGGTGTAAGGTCAGGTAAAGGTGCTCCCAAGTTAAGCATCAATACTTTTAGAGCACTCCCAGGGGGGTATATTTAATAATTATAAACAACTAGCTGTGCCCCGCGGTGTTACCCGCTCATGCCACGAGAACACTTAATTTATTCGGGATGAAAAGTATCCTATGTCCTTTCCCGGGCCTGAAAATGTCTATATACCAAATTTCATCTAAATCGGTTCAGCGGTTTAAGCGTGAAGAGGTAACAGACAGACTGACAGGCACACTTTCGCATTTATAATATTAGTATGGATTTAAAAGTTCATGTTAATTTTTAGAGATAATTGGGGAAACAACTTTGGTACGTATTACACCCTGTTAATAACTTAATCAACAGTTTATGATTATAAGTAAGGCTTCTGTGATGTTATCTTAAGGAACCTCTTGACAGTCTGTAGCTAATATATAGAGGTTACTGGGGTGACCCAAAGGACCTCCATATTAATTTGCTACCTGAAGCTACGGACTGGTTGCGTAACCTGGATATAGGTAAATTTATAATTTCCTACAACAAACTTTTCACCATACGATTAAATAAATAAATAGGTTACTTCACTTAAATTTTAAGCAGCAGTATTAAGTCCTAAATAAAGAAAATGGTCGCGTTTTTCGACAATTCTTGTAAGTATACAATTTCTTTTGCGTGTTCATTGTCTTTTCGACTCTTGGAAATTAACAATCCAAATTTCCACTTAAGCCATTTCTGTGCATACGAACTTAAATTTAAATGTTTTTACTTTAAAGTTGACACAAAATATTGATGTAGGTAGGTACATGAACTAATGGGCTTATGTCAAACTGCAGTCTAAAACTGTCAGCTACTTTCGATGCTGACTGCACCTTGGCAATTGGTTGGTCGCCCACCAGTAGCCAGACGAGCGTAGTTTGAGTCGCGTAATTTCGGTCGCGCCATACTTAGTGTCACGTAATCACGTGACATGAGGTATGGCGCGACCGAAATTACGCTCGTCCGACTTCACCTTAAAGAACACTACTGACAAAAATTTTATGGTTTAAAATGTAGAAACCTAGCATTTTGATCGTCAGTCGGCCGACTATAGTCAACCAGCCACGATTAACGACAATACTAACACTTTTTGAGATGAAATGAATAGATGCACTAGAAACAGACCGGCTACTATAAGTAAAAATCAATGTAAGTAGGTACCTATATTTTGTTTTGGTCATAATCATAACAATGTCGTGAAACACACTTTATTTAGTATATTGCTCGTTCACCGTCCTTGACGTTGTTACTATTTTAGCGACATACCTCGTATATAGCCAGTACTTATTGCAGTCCAGGTCTCGCGTAGATTTATTGATTAGAGTTACGTTAATAGGTTCCATGGAGTCGACAAGGTGTAGTTTCCTGCTACGGCCAGGAAAAATGAAGAACCTTTTCGTGTCATGTTTCCAAAGTTTTGACTTTAGATAAATGTCGATATCCTTGACAGCTACAGCTGCAAGTAAAAATACGCTATTAAAAAAAAAGAACCGACTTCAAAATTAACTGAAAAGCTAAAAATAAACCGTTTATGCACATATTACATTTAAATCACCTTTTGAAGTCTATGTGAAATCTCACGTAAACTTCATTATCGAAGTTATAGCGCGATGAAGGACCGCCTTTTGTTTTGTATGGGTAGGCACTCGGCGCCCACAGAATTGAACTATTCCGTGGCGTTGCTATTGCCATCTGTTGGTCATAATTTCTTTGTTTTCCCATCACGCCGAAATGACTGGGCGAATTTTAACCAAATTTGGTATAGGGATAACTGGACAATCTGGACATCCATAGATGAAAATGATACTTTTTGCCCGACTATGGTAAAGAAAGAGAAATACGCGGAAGAAGTTTATCTCCAACAATATACTTTACTACGAGGTGCCCGCGCAATTAAAAATAGGTAGGTATTCTCGGCTGGGTATAGGATACTTTTTACACGATTAGCAAAAAAGATGATTATGACTTTGTCACGCGGACAAAATTCTTGAGCACCTTTTAATAGCCAATGAATTATTGTTCGCATCAAAGAATATTCAAAGCAATGTTAGTGTCTTTATTCTGTGGCAATGTCTATTATATGTATATATGGAAAAGATACAAATAAGATATCACCGACCTGCGCCTGATAAAAACACAATTAAATATAAAAATGAATTCATTTTGAGAACATTTTAACCTACGAGTATTTTACGTTTGACTCTTAATAATTATACTAAAATGCGCATTGCTTTTTAAAGCGGAAGCGTGGTTAATAAGATTATTCATTGACTAGTTCTGCCTAATTACAAATATAACAATGATAATTGCGTTTAAGGTGAAACAAGAGTTTTCCTACGATTTCATTGGCATGTAGCTTAGTGGACAGAGCGCTTGTGTTGAACCGGAAAGCTGTTGGACGCGGGCTCGAATGAGGAAGAATTATATTTTAATGTTAATGTCGTCTCTATAGTTCTCTAACGTCCTCCGTGCTACGAAAAGTCCGAAGTCTGGTCATAATATACATTATTCCAGGATTTTTTTATATTTTTTTTATTTCGTTATACCAGTGTTTTTCAAACTTTTTGGTATCGCGGCCCTTAATGACCATCAAAATCCCTTAGCGACCCCCTAAAATCCAATTTGTATGAAAAGGAAAAAAGAAAAAAATATATATATTTGGGAAAAGGCCGGATGGTATGACCTTGGTGCCTTGGCAGAAAGGTAAGTGCCTACTATGGGACGCCACATGCGTCAGCACTTTTGCAGCTTCACACCTTGGTCATACCACCAGGTCAGCTGGCGCTGCAGCGGAAGTGGCGGCAAATATCCTCCCTCCGCTCTCACCAATTACCTGTTTGTCCCACTCGCGGTGGAAACTACCGGTGTTTGGAGCTCCAACGCACTAAAGTTCCTGAGGGAAGTGGGGCGTCGGTTACGAGAGAGAGGCCATGACACCCGTTCCGAGTCGTTCTTGGTGCAGAGGCTGTCCATCGCGGTCCAGCGCGTTAACGCGGCGAGCGTGTTGGGCACTTTTGCACCGGGAACGATTCGGGGCGGGCTTTTTGATTAGATAATATTTAGGTTTAGTTATTAGTTTTATTGTTTAATTTAATTTATTGTTATATCTTTACATCAATAAAATCATTTGTATGATTAATCTTATAATCCAACTCTTATTTAACAGATTTGGAACGCACCCGTCTACATATCATTCAATCAGTCATGCAATTGTACGTTTTGGAACGCAACCTACCTGTATTTATCAGGAATTCAGAACTGTTTTGCAAAAAATATAAATAAATACATATTAAAATCGTAAAATCAATAAATGAACATGTTTAAGAATGATTACTGTTGTATTAGAATGTACATGCTTGATACCATCTGCATTCTTTGTAGGCACGAGATTTTTTCGATGCTGATCCTCGCGACCCCCCTGGATATATGCCGTGACCCCTGGGGGTCGCGACCCACAGTTTGAAAAACACTGCCTTATACATATCATCCTATCTTTAACTACAACCATTCTACTGTTTATTAGGGTGGGTCATATAACTTTTGTTTTATTTTTAAAAACCATTTTGATTTTATTTTTAAGTGAAGGAATTTTTGGAGCCTAGATCTTTAGCGATTAGACTGACTGTTGTCTACCGTTGTTTATAAATTGTATTTAGTCTTGTTTCCTTTTGTAAACTTTAATTGGTGTACAATAAAATATTGTTGTGTTGTATTGTATTGTATAAAATAAATAGTTACCTATTACGATATTTTTCTTCCTCGTTGGATTTTTAGGCTTAAAATATCCAAAAACTGTATTTTCCTGCAAAAAAAGCATTTATTAGAAAAATATATAGGTAGTTAATCGCTCAATAACAAAACTCATTAACTTGGATGGTACAACACATTAGCAATTATGGATTGTGATTATGCATATATTAGACGGAACGGCTCTGTATTGACTGGCAGAAAATTGATTATCATAACATTGTTTCGCATATTGATAAGTTTTGCTTGACTATCGTAAATAAATAAAAACATACGGTGGTTTTCCGGGCATCTGAAACGCGCATTAGCAATAGCCAATGCCGACTTTCACCCAAACGGGGGAAATAACCCTCAGCCAGGTTGCTGGATGGCGGCGGCGGCGGGTAGCCCGGGCTTGCTTGCGCGCGCTACCCATCTATTCTCCGGTACAGTACGCTTCAACCTCCTGCCCGTCTAGCACAACTGGGCTTGGCGACTCTTATCGCGCGACATAGCATCGCCCGTCACTCTCTCTCAGTACTATGACCAAAAAGACAGGTAATATATCTCGCGCGAGAAAGAGTCGCGTGTCACAGTTGTGCTAGAGGTGCTGCTTGGTAGGCGCTGTAGTAACATCTGGGAAGCTGGGGGGTAATTCGACCAATTTTAGAGATATGATGGAAATCTCTCCATTTCATCGCCATCCGTCACTTTTGACGTGTCCCTACTTGACAAGTGGCGATATCCCTAGAACATCGCAACTTCGTCAATCCGGGCGCGCTAAATTTTCGTTTCCTTTGTATGTGACGGCATAAATAACAGGCGCATACTTTAAATTGACCGCGTAGTGCGTGAAATTAGTCCGTTACGTTTCGTTCAAAACAGAAATTCATATGCATGAATAACATTTTTGACAAGCATTATCGCCTTCGTATTTCCAAAATTGAGATGAGATACGTCACTTTTAAGCTCATCGCATTTTAATGACAGTTCAATGGCGATATAACTGTTATCTAATAGAGATTTGACGTTTGGCGATCACTCAAACGGCATTCTCGAATTAGGTTCCGGTTCGTGACCTAAGATGGCCGCATGCGTTTAAGTTTTGTTGTTCGTTATTTATTCATTTTTGTTATTCAATGTGTAGTATTGATAGCGTATTGTGCAGTGATCTAACGTATGAGTGAATAGCTAATGAAGAATTCAACTTGAAGCGTTCATAGCCCTTCCTGGGTCAAGGCCCGATAGTCCGCGTGGTTTTTTGTAAATCGCTATCACTTTACAAAAAGCAAAACCTCACCGAACAACGGCATGCTCTACGAGCAAACTCGAAATTGGCGAAATCATCATTAACTTTGATGGAAGCCATATTTTAAAATTAGAATTAGTATCCCTAGAACATCGCAACTTCGTCAATCCGGTCGCGCTTAATTTGCGTTTCCTTTATATGTGATGGCATAAATGACAGGCGCATACTTAAACTTGACCGTGTAGTGCGTGAAATTGTTTAGATACGTTTCATTCAAAACAGAAATTCATAAAAATTTAAAAAAAAATCTGTTTATTACCAAAATGAACACAAGTATTTCAGTACAGTAAGAAAGAATACACAAATGCTGGTACAATTTGCATAAACAAAAAGAAAATAACACATTTTTAATAACAAAACGCGAGACGTCCATTTATATGGAACACAATGTTAGAATTTCATAGCATATTTGAGAAAACAGTATTATCTTTGTTACAGAAGCATTCAACAATTTTTTTTTTTTTTTTAATTATATACACAAAAAAAAAAAAAAAACTGCTGTTTAGCCTGTTCATGAACGCCATCTTTAAAAAAAATCCCGGCCTAGGCCTTCAATTTTGTCTAGGAAGGCTCGAAAGGTGATAATTCGAAGCCTGTGACACACGTCATGACGACATTTCATTTCAAGAAAAATATTTTCTTCAAGAATAAATTTCAAACAAAAATGTATGTTGATTTATTGATTGCAACTAGAATTAGGTTTATTTGAACACTTTGAACAAGACTAAGTTTTTGTTCATACGAATGTACATAAAGACAGACTGTCTTATGTAGTCTTAGTTCTCTGTCTTAGACAGTCTTCCTATTTCAAGATATTCAAAGATTTTCTCGTGTCGTAACCATTCAAATGAAATATTCATTTAAAAGTGATTGAAATTTTTGTTAACCTTTTAAATATAATTGCTATCCATTTTCAACCAGGGGGCCTATGATGGTTGTGTTTATCACGGGATAAATAAGTGATAACGCTTTTGTCAATATTTCCTAAGATGGTTGCACGGTAAACTGACATTCTGACGTGACATCACGAGATATATGATATATGCATAAATTTCCTACGATGGTCGTCCACTTTATAACAAAGCATCCAACTTTGACAGCCCGGTATACATAGGTTACCGTCGTGTTAACGCTATGATGGTTGCGTTTATCACACGATAGATGAACGTCAAAGTATTTATCCATAAAACCTAAGATGGTCGTACGTGACATACATAAATCCAAGATAAATCATCAAATTTCCTACGATGGTTGTCCATTTTATGTCACATGTCAATGTCAAAGCGTGATAATCTGACTGAAAATTGATTTAGTTTGTCGTCGAGCTAATAAGGTGGTGACAAAGGAAGTTTAATATGAAATCTTCACTTTTTAAGAAAACCAAGCGTGAGTATTGATTATTTCAATGAATATAACATTAATTACTTGCTAAATTGTTATTATATTACTCATTTGTCACTAATTACTTGCAGAATGGTCCGCTGTGACTATCATCAAGTCGCAGTATAATTATGCAGAGAAGCTTAGAAGATGTAGAAGAAAAATACACCGTATCACCATAATGGGCTTCTGCAACCCTTTCGGATTTCCTGACGATGAATTTCGTTACATTACATACTTGGATCGCGTGAGAAGAAGATGGCACTTATATGTAATGATCTCGAGATGGATCTTCGTACTGTCTCTGTCTGCTTATATAGCGGCAGACACTTGAGAATAATAAATATTTATTTCTGTTATTTTTTGTGTTATTATTTTATTTCTCAAAGACGTCGTCACATGAGCGACAAAGCAAATGTTGCTTTGCAGTGGACGACATATAGCTAAATGTATAGCTAGCACGGTGTCGATACTACGTCTCTTACGTCTTCCATCCATACATCGGCGTCTTGCCAGCTTTGCCAGGCGTCACCGCGGAGGCTGGTGCACAACGCAATCTCATCCCCGCGCTACCCACTTTCGACTGTATGTATATATTACAGATTTAGGAATCCCTTTGCTTGGCAGCCGACTCACATGACATATTACCAACACTCACTCACTGCTTGCCATTTGCTTAGGGTAAGGTTTGCACAGTAACTTTATTATTTTGCTCGTAAAGTATATCTCTTCTGGCGGATGAAAAAATAAAAAAAAGCATAAATATAAAGTGTTGTTTATTCAGACTAATCATTATGCAGGCATAAATGGGTGACTATCAATAACAATGTGTTCTTCGTGCGCCGGACAACACTCCTATAAAGAATGCGACGTTGAAGAAGTAATGTGTATTAACCGTAATGGCAATCACTTGGCCATATCAGGGGATTGTCCAGTAAAACAGAAAAAGATTGCAGAGAAAAAGAGCAAGTATTTAAAGCCGAACCATTCCTATGCCACTGTGGTGAGTGTCCCAGCTATCTCCGACCCAAAAATATTCCCAAATTTGAAACCAACTAAAACTATTGATGTAAACATAACTAAACATAATGCTGAGCAAATTTTAAATAATGAAATCATTATTAATGCTCTCGTTAAATCACTTATTATGCTTGGCAATGATAAGAGTAACACTCCGATTACTAATAAAAGAATTAAGGATATACTTTTAGCTAATTTAATCACATAATGGATACATATTTAACAATATAACATACAGAGCTTACAGAGCAAAAAAGCCTTACTCAAAACATTCCTTTCTGAACAACATATTGATATTTGTCTGCTAAATGAAACCTGGCTTAAAACAACTACTTAGTACAATTCCTGATTTTACACCTTATAATTTAATACACAAAAATTCAGTCAATGAACATAATGGAGTAGGTATATTAATAAAACAAAACTTAAAATATAGTCTTGTAAATACAACTTTTTACGAATCTATTCAAAATATTTGCATATCAGTAGACACTGAAATGGGTCAATTGAATATTCTTTGCGTTTACTGTCCTCCTAATAGCAGCAGATTTGCTACTGACAAAATGAGAAAGGTTTTACTTGAAGTCCCTAAGCCATGCCTTATAATGGGAGATTTCAATGCTCATCATATCCTATTTGGATATATGGCTAACAATAATAGAGGTGACAGTTTATACAATCTAATTGATAATTTTGACTTGTGTATTTTAAACGATGGTAAAGCCACAACTGTTCAGTATCCAAACAGAAATCCATCTGCCATAGATTTAGCTTTGGTCAGTCCCACATTAGCTCCTCTCTGTGAATGGCGTGTCTATGACGACCCGATGGGCAGTTATCATTATCCAACTGTTGTTGTTATAAATGTGAAGCCTTCTATATATGAAGTGCGTCCTGTGGAAGAAAAATACATTTATAATAAAGCAGACTGGTCCAAATATCAAGAACTATCTGAATCCTGGTTCTCACATTTAGATATACATGGTGCGGAACCTATTGATTTATATAACTTATTTGTAAATATTTTGTATGATATTAGAGCAGAAACAATTCCCAAAAAAACGCCAAAGCAAACTTTAAAAGTTATGAGAAAACCTGCACCTTGGTGGAACCAAACATGTGATGATGCTGTTAAAATGTCTAAGGAGGCTCTCAAAGAGTATAGGAAATCACCAAGTATTCCTAATTTTATACATTACAAAAAATTAGATGCTCAAAAGAAAAGGATATTAAAAGAGGAAAGTATTGATGCATGGCACAACCTATGTACAGTCGCCATCAGATACATCGTAGCATATAAGGCGTTCATAAATATGTGAACACGTCTCTTATTGACTGGGCGTTACAGTACATGTTCACATATTTGTGAACGCCTTATATGCTGCGATATGTCTGATGGCGACTGTACTAGCTTTAACAGAATGACACCTATATCTAGAATATGGAACTACATGAAAAGGTTCAGAAGGATAGGTTCTTCTCATAACAGATATTTGAATGATGACTGGGTACCAAGCTTTTTAGACAACATAGCAGACTCATCACAGTTGAATGAACATAATTTGAATGATATTATGGATCAATCTGTGGAAAATGATAGTAACTCCATTCTCAATAGACCATTTACATTGAATGAATTCCACATAGCTCTCAAAAGTAGGAAGGATACAACACCAGGGTTGGACAGCATACCATACATGTTAATCAAACAATTACATCCTAACGCACAAGAAATATTATTAAACATTTATAATAAACTTTGGAATAATTTAGTCATACCAGACTCATGGAAAACTCAGTGTGTTATTCCCATCTTAAAGCCAAACAAAGTTGCAAATAATCCCTCATCATATAGACCTATCTCTCTCTCGTCATGTATAGGTAAACTGTTTGAGAACATGTTAAAGTTACGCCTAGACTATTTTGCTGAAACAAAGGACAAATTACCCGACATCCAATTTGGTTTTAGAAAAGGCAGAAGTTGCTCTGAAAGCTTTGTATCTCTAATATCAGAACTTAAAATAGCAAAGCTAAGTCATTCTAATGCTATTTGTGTATTTTTAGATGTTAAAGGTGCCTTTGACAATGTTAATATTGAATGCCTAATAAATGTCCTGCATGAATTGGGCTTACCAAGAAATATTTTACACTGGATTTTTAAATTTCTATATAATAGAACCCTGTTTGTCAAATTGAACAATAAGCTACATGGACCTAGGTTTGTGAATAAAGGAACAATGCAAGGAGCAACACTGTCACCTCTGTTGTATAATTTATACACATCTCAGATCCATAATTTTGTAGATACATCACAGGTCAAAATATTGCAATTTGCAGATGACTTGCTTTTATACAGCATAAACCAAAATTTAGATATAGCTGTTAACAGTATAAATACTGCATTAGCGCAATCGCATCATTATTATAACAACATTTTTAAACTAGACATAAGTTCAGAAAAGAGTAAAGCTTTAATATTTAGTAAAGATTCATTTGTACACTCTAGAATAAAAGTTAGTTATAATAATGATGCAATTCCTATTGCCAATCATCATAAATTTTTCATAATAGACGACAAACTAAAATTCGATAAGCATATTAACTATATATGTCAAAATGCCATGAAGGGCATAAATATCTTGAGGAGTTTAGCTGGAACTTTTTGGGGATCAGATCCAAAAACACTCCGTATGCTGTATAAAAGTATAGTCAGAAGTCATTTTGATTATAGCTCTTTAGCTTATATGAATGTTAGAAACACATTATTAAGGAAATTGGATGTGATACAAAATATAGGTCTCAGAATAATTAGTGGAGCCATGCGCACCAATCCCATTGTTTCTATGGAAATTGAAAATTGCATACCTCCATTGTCCTTGCGGCTTGCTGTAAACAGTTGGCTGAGAGATTTTGCTTGAAGGAGTTGTCTTGTAACAATGTAACTGTCCTTAGTAATGTTTTATATCCAGCAGAAGTCTCACAGTTAGCTGGAACAGCCAACATCTCGGCTAATACTCTTATTTCTGGTACATTGCCTGAAATAACAACAATAATAACATACATAAAAAACCTGACCAGAGATATTTACATCAATAGCAAGTGGCCTATTTACAAATGCCCATATAACACATGACTTAATTTTCTTGATATTAAATGTCATTTAAAAACTGTCTGAAATAAATATGACTTTCTAGAATTTTTAAACGAAAAAAAAGGAATTTTACACTATATATACTGATGGCTCCAAGAGCGATCATGTCAAAGCAGCATTCTATGATCCACAACAGAAAATAACCAAATGTATTAAGTTACCAAACACTTGCAGTATTTTTACGGCAGAAATATGGGCTATTTTAGCTGCTTTGACATATGTAAATACCAATGTAAATAGTGTAAATATATTAGTAATAAGTGATTCTAAAAGTGTTTTATCTGCTTTATGTAATTGTAATCTAGTTTATAAACAGAATTATATATTGTATAGAATTAAGGATAAGCTACAAATGATTGGGAAATGTATAGAATTCTTATGGGTTCCCTCACACAGTGGCATAGCCGGAAACGAGATTGTGGATCAGGCAACACGACAAGATCACCACGAAGACCACACCCAATCTTTTAGAGTGCCTTTCACGGATTATTACCATGAATTTAAAAATCGATCAAAGAGTTTGTGGAAGGATTACTAGAACATTATTACCGAGAATAAGGGGAAATGGTATGCTGAATTACAGCCGGACTTACCAACAACTCCGTGGTACAATCGTTTTAGGTACACCGGCCGAAAGTTCATAACGATAATTAACCGCTTGCGGTTTGGTCATTGCCTGGTCCCAGCGCATCTGTACAGGATGAAAATCGTTGCGGAAGATACCTGTACATATTGCTTTAAAGAAAACGCAGACATAAATCATATCATTTTCCAGTGTCCAACGTTTGGAATTCAAAGGTTGACACTTGTCAGTGAGATTAGTGACATTGCTAAAAATGCTAAAGAAAATTTAATAAGTGTTCCCCGCCGCGTTCAGTATATATTATCCAATGTAGTATTTTTCATTCCTGTATATAAATTTATACTTAATACTGTAGAAAAAAATTGATTATTTATGTTTCAATTAATTGTAAATAGTTTATTTGTTTGTTTATGTATTAATATGCTGTGTTGTTTTCATTATTTCCATTTATAACTATATCTGTGTGTATTGTATACTTGGAAAAGTATCAATATATTATGTGATACTTGATAGTTGCTGTCAAATTATTTATTCGTTGTTTAAATTGTAATGTAAATGATCAACAATATTTTATGTTTTTGACTGAAGGACACTGATTCCATGGTCATGAAATAAATTAAAAAAAAAAAACAAGAGAATGTGTTCGACCCTCAATCTTGAGTGAGCCGTTTTTACAGGTTAACTCGTATATTTTTAAAACTCAGACACAGACAATCAAGCTGTCGTTATTTATTGTTTATCTACTTATCTTACCACGAAATTTATCGTGCCGTGCACCATCTTAAGCCAAAACTTAAATTTGACGATTTATCTTAAAATTGTGTCACTATTTAAATGACATAATGAATGCAACCGTCAAAAGGTGACGTAAAGGTGTTAGAATTAGAAACGAACTCATAAATTGAACATTGAACTCATCACATTTGTCGGAAATCAAGCGTTAGTATTAATTATTTTAACGTAAATAACATTAATTACTTGCTAAATTGTGATTATACGTGAGTACGTGGAACGATGGATGAGTATCTTTCATTATTTCACTTGTAGAATGGCGCGCTACTACCACTTGCAATTGGCGTTGCATGCCGAAAAGCATCGGCGGAAGCTAAATAGACGCATAATAAGGGACATGTCCAACCCGTTTGAGATGCCAGACGAAGAGTTTCGTCACATATACAGAGTGCGCAAGGAGATGGCACCTTGAAGTCGATCTTCACCACGCTGACGGTTTGCCAGTACACTCCAAGGTAACCATACATATATTATGTTTTGTTGTCCCTTTGAGCGCCAAGCGGCAAAGCAATTCACCGTGCCACTGACGCCAAAAACAAAAAAAAAAAATGCTCCAAAATCAACAGAGATTGAAAAACACAGATAGTGGTTTGAATTAGCATGTTTTTGACCATCGAAATTTTTGACGTCAATAGGTGTCGTTGGCGTCAGTGGCACGAATTCCCGATGACGTGATTTGCCGTCTTTGGCGGTCAAAGGGTTAATTGAGTAGATATATTAAGTAATCAATATGAGTAGCTGTATAAGTATCTTAATATTTAGAACAAACTCAACCTGAATTATTTAAAAACTGGGCAAGTGCGAGTCCGACTCGCGCATGAAGGGTTTCGTACCGTAATCTATAACAAGTTTGTTGTATGGGAGGAGTATGGGGTTGTATATATTTATTTTATTAAATTTTTTGTATTTGTTGTTATAGCGGCAATAGAAATACATCATCTGAAAATTTCAACTGTCTAGCTATCACCGTTCTTGAGATACAGCCTGGTGACAGACGGACGGACAGCGAAGTCTCAGAAATAGGGTCCCGTTTTTACCCTTTGGGTATGGAACCCTAAAAAGATACATTAGTATAAATAACTTTTAACTGGTTTTAGTTTGTACCTAATACTTACAACTTTCTAAATACAACAAAAAAAAATTGTAATAAAATTTTTTCATTCTAATATTAATATTAGAACCCAATCATTCTAAAATAAAAGGCTGTAGACAGAATATGCTCAAAACAACTAATTTATTTTATTGTATTGTAGGTGCTAACATCTTTACACTTATTGGCTGATGGCAATTATCAGCGTGGGTCCGGGCAGGATCATGGCCTTTCAATTGCCCAGTCGACTGTAAGCCATTACATAGGTCAATTTACAGAGGCAGTAAATAGAAGGTGAGATTGATGTAGCAATATTATTATTTTACATTTTTCTCTCATAAAATGACTGGAATAAAGTCCCTTGTAGTTGTAGGGATAATTTCGCCTTTGTGTGTGTGCAGGTTTTTTATTCATTTTTATTTACTTTTATGTACAATGAAATATTTACATACATACAATACAATACAACAATTCTTTATTGCACACCAACAAGAAAAATATTACATGAGAAATCATAAATTAAATAATGGTAGACAATATCTAGGTAGCCACCTACATATACATACATACAAAAAGGAAGAATGAAAAGAATATCACAGCAACATTAGACTTATAATGAAAAACGACAGCATAGACTTATTAAAGGATTAGGCTACGGTAGAGATAAATAGTGATCTTTAAGTTTATATTTAGAAATTGCCAAAGTTTTAGCTTGTCTAAGATCCAGCGGAAGCGAGTTCCACAGTAAAATAGCTTGCACAGTAAAAGAATTAGAATAAAATTTTGACTTCGATGCCGGAACAGTGAGTATACAATTTTGAGCGGACCTTGCAGATGTTAGGTAACTAAAACGATCTTTAAGGTAGCGGGGAGTTGCAGGTTACATAGATACATACACAGCTTGATATTCATAAATTGGCGCCAAATCTTTCAAATCTTTGACAGTGTTTTTTTTTTTCAGATCGCTGACGAAAACTGCCAGAATAGCGGTACATGCCAGATACCCCGGATGAGTGCACGACTCCTGTATATTTAATTATAGCAATATAAAGGAGGAGATGAAACGGCTCTATGACGGACGCATTGGGGAGTACTTCCTTCTGGGTAAGTAAAAATTGTGATTACACGTGCACAATAAGGAGTATTTTAACTCGCTTTTATTAGCTTGACTTTTAACTAAGTTTGTGTAAGAAAGTCAACAATACAAGCGTGGAAATAACCAAGCGTGGAATATGTTAACTAATAACCTATAGTAACATTGTTTTTCAATAAAGACATTTTAAAAACAAACAAACTGTAGGTTACCTTGCCTAGAGTGTATGTTTTTAAATCACAGTTTTTGTTTGTTTGTTTTAAATAATATTTAACTTGTTAAAATGTAATTTCCTATTTCAGGGCTACATTTTGGGCCACATATTGTTGGCCAAAGCACGACCGGTCTTCACTAGAATCCTTGAGTTCTCTGTACAAAAGGAATAAGGTTTCCAAGATTTGTAGCGTTGCTACATAAAACTTACGTTGCTTCTTGGCCACTACTAAGCCACACAATCCCGGGACACTGTAAACATCCACAACACATTATTCAGATATAATTTCAATTTCTTGCCTGTAATTAGCAGCCGTCAGCTGTCAAAACTGACACCTGATACCCGATTGACACTCTCAACAACTATTAAGCAAATACAGGAAGTGTGTACATTCGCTCAAACGCTAGGAAGCCGATGCAGACCGGAATGATTAAAAAAAGGATTAACGTCAGTGTCTGGACTGGACTGGATAACGTTAACGGTATATATTTTTTTTTCGATAGGGACTTTAGAGAAGGTTAATGTAAAAACGTGGATAGAAGATATTTTCTGATTTGTGTGTGTTCAGAAGAGGCTTAACCTCATAATTCCTTGTAACATTTTTGTGAAGAGCTTAGTCCGCTGTGATAGCCTTCGTGTTCTCTGCTGGAGCGTGAGACGGCGATTTCACCGCCCGCTTCGGACTTCAACCTCATGGCGTGCTGGTAAGCCAGCCGCCACTAGCCGCCGCCCGCAGGACTCCGAGTAAAGGAACCCGGCTCGGAGGCTGGCCTGTTCGTGGCTACGCCGCGCCAGGCTGGCGATTCCAAGGGCTTCACGGGGTTCCACGGCCAGTTGTCGGCCGCCTTCACCCTCAGGGCCACGCCAGGTTACCCCGTAGTCTGACCGTCGGCCCGGGGCCGGGGAGCACCGCCCGCGCCGCCGCGCTGTCGCCGCTTCGTCCATTCCCGTAAGTGCGTGCACGCCTTTTTTTTATCTATTTGGCCAAGTAGAAATTAGAGTCAGTGGTTCACCGGAACACTTTCGCGTAAACATGTGCCTCGCATAGCCTAAAGCCCATCGTGGGCGACCGTCGCGTCGTACCAATTGTCGGTTTGCGCTGTATTGTCAGTTAATAAAGCGATGTGTAATTTATAACTTGATTTTCACTATTTATCTCCCCGCCAGACACACCAACAGGATATATAAGCATCACCAAGAGGACTCTTGTACTTCAAAGGTTCATACCTCTCCTCTGAATCTATCTAGGTATTTTTATTAACAAAGTAAGTGAAGTTACCTATGTAGTGAACTGGTACACGTTTGAGTTGGGCTGTCGCCAGCGAGTCCGCGGGAGGCGTCCCGACTAACCAACCCAAAAACTTTTTTTTTTCTTTTTTTTTCACTACATTAATAGCGCCCGAAGCTATTTAACAGTATATCATCCTGTTGGTGTCTATGGTGATAAGATTATGGTGTTAAAAATTTAATTTGGAAAAATAATTTATTCTTTCGCATAAAAAATTGTAAGGAAAAATTTCATAATTTAATCTTTTGCACTATCATTGGCTAGATATTCTGTAACAGTTTGACATTGTTATTATACTTATTTGATTTATAAACTGAAACATTTGTAATAAATTTGTAAATTCAAGTTTGAGTATTTAAGTTTCCGGCCAAGCGATAGAAATTAAATTTTTTATTATTTTGCTGCTTGTTCTATGAAAAGTAAGCATAGACACAGCCCATTATTTCCAACTGCACACTATTGATAAGTGGCAGTATTGGTAATTTAATTGTATAATTTTAGAACTATTTCTTTTTTTGTAAGGTAACAACCAACATAAACAATTAGAGAAGTTAGGTCAACAGTTATATCCTATAGATTCTTCTGCAAGTTGTGCTAACGGCTCCGTTGTTAAGGTAATTGGTAATATGCCACTACCAGTTAACTTCGGAAACAAATCTCTTAAAATTGCATTTACTGTAATACCATCTGTTGCGGATAGTTTCATATTAGGTATGGATTTCGTCCATGAATTTGGATTGTCAAATTTATTCAATTTAGAAAACATGAAGCTCTCATGTAACAGTAATATGACACAAACAGAGCATCAGTTCTGTTTGTGCCATAAAACCCTATTTATACCCAATTATGACAAATTCAACGGTCCTTAAATAGCACCGTTAACATTGCGACAGGCTATAAACCATTTTTCAAGGTGTATGCCATTAGCCAATGTATTGGATTAGACTTTTTTAGAACAATTTTTGTACACTTTGTCATTTGACAAAATTTGTCAAACTTAGTTTTTTTGACAAAAGCTAAAATTCGTGTACACCTGCATAACCCTTGGATCCAGGCCACGCAAACCGGACCAAAATTGGTCCATTATTTCCTGAGAAATAAGCTTTTTTAAGTTTTTTTTTCTAGGAACTTAAGAGGATTTCTCCTATTTCAACCAGCTGGTACATATATTTGAATTTTCATGCAAAGTGTGAGGACACTTTCGCATAACCCAAGGTGCGCTTGTATAGTTTAACTTTTAAGTCATTGGTACATGACAAGTACCACAAGTACTTGTCATAGTCCAATTATAAATATAATTTGTAGGTAAACATAGAGTAACTTAAGTCATAGGTTTAAGCCTAGCTAAGCTATTCGTATAAGTAGCCTATATTAAGTGGTTATACAGCATGGTAGTATAACAATATAGTAGGGAAGCCCGACTATCATAGTCCGAGAGCCGACCAAAATTATTTTAGCACCGCCCGCGCGCGCGCATGCATGCGCGCCTAGCGGCCGCCGCCCGCCACCGGGTCCGTCACCAGCGCCGCCGTGCACGCCTTTTTTTTATCTATTTGGCCAAGTAGAAATTAGAGTCAGTGGTTCACCGGAACACTTTCGCGTAAACATGTGCCTCGCATAGCCTAAAGCCCATCGTGGGCGACCGTCGCGTCGTACACCAACAGGATACTTAAGCATCACCAAGAGGACTCTTGTACGTCAAAGGTTCATACATCTCCTCTGAATCTATCTAGGTATTTTTATTAACAAAGTAAGTGAAGTAATGTATCACTACTGGTACACGTTAGAGTTGGGCTGTCGCCAGCGAGTCCGCAGGAGGCGTCCCGACTCTAACCAACCAAAACTTTTTTTTTTTCTTTTTTTTTCACTACAGATTCCCATTAAACTGACAGTTGCAAAAACCGCCTGAGCAAGTATTCTGTTCCAGGAACAACAGAATATATTATTAAAAACAATGCAATAATAGTGCACCTATGTAGTAAACTTATTAGACATTTTGTAAAAGTTCTTGCTTAGGATATTAAATGAATAAAGGCTACCATTTAAAAGTAATTCATTGTGTTGTGTTTTTTTATAAAACTATTACATTTCAGCTCAATCTCATATATTGAGAAGTGGTTGACAAATGATTTGCAAGATTTAACCTGAATATACATGCACTTAAAATAAAAAGTTTGTTAAAAACACTTTCAATATGGCTTATTATTATTATTATTAAGTCGAGAATGGAATATGGCATATTTGAAAACCCCGCCAAAAAAGCCCGCTGTCACTTAGTTCACAGCTCTACTATCTTTTTTTTAATACTACTAGCGCCAAAGTAGTATTAAATAAAAAGGATTGGCTATTTTTTTGTACGTAGTTACGGTTCTTCTCCTTGCGAGTATTATATTCCTTGATTTTTACAAATCACAGTGACAGCCATGCGGTGTTGCCAGGTCACGTCACTTAAAAATTACGCAGCAAATAGTCCGTTTTTGGTAAAACAGGTTTTTTTATAATCTTGAAATGCTTATTAGTAGAGGATCCCGATATAGAACGACCTTCACCGAGATGTTTATTTGATGAAATGTATTTTATATTTAATTTAATATGTCAATAAATATATTGCATATGGGTTGCCTAACAAATTTAAGTCCAGGGTATGTTTTGTTAAAAATTAAATAAAATATAAATTTAAACATTTCACCGGTTTGATTATTAGATAAATTCAAAATAAAATAATCTTAATTTTATTTAATTTCAATTCAATAATCAGACCGTTGCAAAATGCTCGTAGGTATAGATTTAAGGTGCTTTGGGGTAAAGTCGAAAATGGGGAAAAGTCGAAAATCACACATTTCTACTAAACTGGGAACAAATTCTACGCTTGCAACGCTTGTCAAAACGCCATGTTTATCTCCTCCCCCGCTTCAGTTCACTTCGCATCGCTAGTCGTGAGGGCACGTGTGTTGCAGTCGATTAAATAAAAGCAGTGCGATTTTTGGATCTTTGCGGGGGTAAATTAGAACTAAAAAGAAATATGATTCTTAAACTCATATTGCATAAAAACCAGCTTCGAAATTACCCCACTTGCTTTCGAAATTACCCCACTCCTTAAGAAATAGTATTCAAAATATATTTTTTTTTATTCTAATTTGTTTCCAAATTCAAGCAACGTATTGAAACGCTGTTTTCACAAAGCGTTGATGAATATATCCAATTTCGTAAAGATCTCGTTACTTGGAAGGAATACTTCTTAGGTTCTGACTTACGAGCCCAAACCCTAACATACTCTACACTCGCCTAAAAATATGTCGAATTTACCCCAAAGCACCTTACCTGTTTATACCTGGCTACCCGATAGTTGTGACGGGAAAAGAATAGGCAACCTAACGTTTGCATATTCTATGGGCTTCATACTTTCGATTGGTATAGAATTTATCTAATAATAACCAAACCGGTAAAGTGTTTATTTTTTTTTTATTATTATTAATTAAACATACCCTGGACTAAAATTTGTTAGGCAACCCATATGCAATATATTTATTGACATATTAAAATAAATATAAAATACATTTCATCAAATAAACATCTCGGTGTAGGTCGTTCTATATCGGGATCTTTTGGCTTGCAAAAACGGTCCCAATATTTGACTGACAACTATCCCCTCTACAAGAATTTGTCCTGCCAACAGTTTTAAATATTAGCCTATCTATACGAAGTCATCCCTCGTCTTAGAAGTTGTTGTGATTGGTTAAAGTTTGCATTGGCTAAAGTAAGTGTCAAAGTCCATGCGCGGCGCACGAAAATGGCTAGTTGTCAAACCTAATATAGTTTTGGAAGTATATTACTGTACCTCTTATTAGTTTTTTTCATTCATTTAAAATAATGTCACTTTTGTGATTTACTACTAAATGTGTTAACAGCGTATTTTTTTTTTATAATCACTATCAAATGCAACTTTAATGTCGCAAAATCTGAAATCAAAGTAAATTTTGATTTTATACTTTATAATTTATTTTCTTTTTTTTAAGACTTAACAAATTTAAATGAATGACGAGACAATAAAGCACATACAAATTGGTACCACATTGCGTTTTAGTTGAATAAATCCGGCATTGGTTTGATAATAATCATCATCATTAAAATGAACGCTACAGATCCGCGAAGATACTGTGGGAACTACTGCTGTTCTCTGCGTTCTAGAGAATCTGCATTTGTCCACTAATTTTTGCTCACTGTTCTTCGGAAAACTAAAAGTAAATGAATAAAAAGAGATGTTAAATTATGAATATGTCTAGTTACTCATTAACATAAATAGTAAGTTCCGAAAAACATAACCAGCGGCATCAAACGGTAACACCGGCTGTGGCAATTTTGGCACTCAAGCTTGAGACGTTTTTTCGCTTATTTTAAAATTAAATCAAGCTTGTTCCAGAGCCGAACATTACACTCAAACTGATCTTATAGTATTATATTATCTGTGTCGATACCTTAGTTCACACTGGTACTAACTTTTCGGAAAAAGTGGTTGCAATTAGGACGTTGGTGCACAACATCATATGGTTTAAATTTCACTGACAAAAAAGTTGTAATTAGTACGAGTGTGAACTAAGGTATCATTTTATACGTCGTTTATTTATCACTTATTTATCAACGAAATTTATAACGATGTGCACCATCGTAGGCCACTCTTAAGACACGGCTTAAATTTGTCAAGTTCTACCGATTTTTAAATGACATAATGAATGCAACCATCATAGGCCCCCAGGAGTTTCATAAACCGGCAGCCTTATAGCTATCATATCATTATCATATCTATATCTTCTGTTAGTAGGTTGTTTTTTCCCCAAGACTCTAAAACGGTCTACATTTTTTTCACTGATCTTTTGAACGTTTTTTTTTGTGTTAACATAGGGACATCTCTAGCTGAAAATATCTACAGAAACTTGCCTTCGCCCATTAATTTCATATCTCACAAAGTTATAATATATCGAAATCATTTGTGTTGTTTGTTGTTTAATACTAATAAGCATGTATAGTAGCAGTTTTATACCGGGGTTTTCGATGCAGGAATGGTTTAACAGTAGGCCGACAGTAGGCGTCAAATCATTCGTGTACCTACTGGAAATCCTGGGGCATGCTAATAAAGAAGAGTTGGAACGGATTATTATCAGCTTAAAAATGATTCTGTAGTTGACTGGTATATCGCTTTTAAGCGAATGGGTGGGAAGGGTGAGTATTAGGAAGCCTTTGGCTCTTTTTGGACCTTTGCCCTGCGGATTCGCTACGTTTTGAAGACGCTCAGAGTCTTGGACCCTCAGTGGAGCTGGGTCTTCGTTTCCACTCTTTGTCCCTCATCCCTTAGGCCTTATGTGTCGTTAAAATGTCTTGACGTAGAGATGCTCAGATTCTGAGGTCCTACAGCAACTTAACCTTTTGACCGTCACAGTCGGCTGTGGCCGTCAACAAAAAATCGTGCCCCTGACGCCACGTCGGCCACAGCCGTCCAAATTTCAATGATCAAAAACTTTGTTATTCTAACCGCTACAAGTATTTTTCAATCCCTGTTGATTTTGGGCCACATCTTTTTTTTTTTACTCTGGCGTCAGTGGCACGGTAAATTGCTAGACCGCTTGGCGGTCAATAGGTTAATGTTCCTCACCCTCAGTTATTAACATACCTAACTATGTGTATTAAGCCAAATGCCTCGACTTTGGAATTCAGAATTTGAATAATCTAGAAGGTGTTGAGGCAGGTGGAGAAGTCGCAGCAGTCTGGTACGTTAGGTTGCACAATAATACACAAAAAATATTAAGTATAAAACAGAAGGTAGGTATTGAAAATAAAATATTACAGACTTTTCGTACATAATCGAACTTTATTATCTTAGCTTAGTAATTAAATTGCAAATATTTCCGCCGGAATATCACCATGCGCGAACAAAAACTCCAATTAATGTTTTGCATCTCTTTTATGTCCTTTGATTAAGGGTGCTCCTCACCGCGAAGAAAACGAAAACATATTACATTGCCATTTTGTTTTTACCTCGCGGCGCGGTGTGACCAGATCTATCACCCCAACACGTAGGTAACATTTATTTTAATTAATAACCTGATCTTTGCGGCCGCTTTCCCGGTTTTACAAAGGGATAGTCCGATTTAGTATTTACTCGGTAAATTCCGTTTCTGTAAAAATATATAACATGTTATATATATATTGCATATTGACACAACTATGAAAGAAAAATTAAATGTGACCTACCTAATGATAAAATAAAAATGTGGAATTTTCCACATTCAAACAGAATCGATAAAAAGATTTTATTAAAATATTGAGAATAGCGCCATCTCTCTCACGGTCCTTACACTTGCTGTAAAGCTATGGGGACTGGGTAGGTATAATGCGTGTAAACGCACATCCTAGGGTATTGCTAATGCGCTTGCATATAAAAACATTATGACGTAGAGAGCGCTCTAGTAGCGTATGTAGATCGCTTGTTGTTTTTTTAATGGGCGTACTGGGTGAAGTGGCATAAGGCATAATGTCATACATAACGCTTATGTATCTTTTTAAATGGCTGAATGCTATGATGTTGTGTCATAAAATGATATTGAAAGAAAAAAAGTTTATTTTCCCGGTGAGGTTCTTGAAATGTTGGTTGAAAATATTCGTGACAACTGCGCCACAATGCCCGCTCCCGCCATAAGGAACACATCAGTATCAATATTTCATAGCATATTTGAGAAAAATGTATTAACTGATAACTAATATACATATTAGGTATTGGTAAATAAGATTAGGTGTGATTAGGAGGTGGTTACACACGAAATATCCGGTCCAAAAAGATTATTAATATAATTTACGTATAATACTCACTGACTCTTAGTTATATCGTCGTTGCCCATTTTTCCAAGAGGCCCGTTGCACCTATCAAAAATAAAATTCCACGACTTCATACATTTGTTAGCGTTGAAATTATTCGATTCCACACTGGCCGCCATGTATTTCCAGGACCTCGCGTGATGACAAGAATGGTCCCACATTTTACAGCCGTTCATAAAGCTGCCTCCGTTAGGATAGTGGTCGGAATGGCCCGAAGGGTAAGGATATCCAGCCATGTAAGCGTTCGTGTGGATAACTTCCACGTAGCGCGCGTCAGTGTCTGTGACTCGATGGTCCTTATCAAGGTACCAAAGAGGACCAGCCGGGTCTAGGGCTGAACGAAAAAAATATGTAATTATTTAGGTAGACTTTCCCAGACAACTCCTCTAATACAATCGTCTAAAAAAACATGATAATATTTTTTTAGACGACTGTTTTAGAGGAGTTTTATATGTATCCATGATAGCCTATTTCTAGTCTTGGTACTTAAATTCAAACCAGTTTCTAAAAATATTCTCTTAGCTTTCCGCGACTGGTACACATTTAATTAAAACGGTTTAAATGGATTATATCACCGAATTCACGTATATTAACTTTTTGAGCCTCCCTGACGTTTCGGTAACTTTCCAGTTACCGTTGAAAGGTTGTCAACCGTTTTATTTAAATGAGTTTCTAAAAAGCTAAAGATCAGTTTGTACTATTGCTTAATTTAGTTGATTTCACTTTTTCTTGTATCGAAAATTCGAAACGAGTGTAAAACGTGCTCTTTTTAGTTTTCGCTCAAAGCGTGCTAAAGATAGGAATGTGTTATTTAAAAGGATTAGCTCCATACAAATTTGGTCAAAATCAGATGATTGGGTCCATTGAGCACCTCAAATATAAATACATTTTCCTGTAACATGTTGGCAAGCGTTTGAAATTGATTAATTAATTGTTTTTTTTTTAACTGATCATTTCCTGTAAAATACCTGTGATCCTTTTTGCTCTTCCTTTAAGAGCTTTGCCTGCGTTGCCAACTAGATGCCCTCCTAGACTGTGGCCGACCAGGTGGACTCTGGTTAAGGGCATGCCGAAGCTCTGGAGCCAGGAGACGAACAGACCAAGCATTTTGCCAACCATCGGAACTGCATATCTGGCGGTGACATAGTTTGTCTTGGCCAATTTACTCCAATCAAGAACTATCACGTTAACATCGCCATGCTTCAGGAAGACTGAAACAGAGACATTTTCATAAGATAGATAGACGGAGACCTGGACAGGTGAGACTCTTCTTCTTCGTTTCGCTCTTGTCAGAGCGGTTGTGGTCTTCATGAGGGAGGGTTAGGGGCTGGTGTCACCCGCCTAACGATGTCCGCTATCTCGTCCGATTCGCAGCACTTCTGGTACATTCTTTTCATTTTATCTGGTCAGTCCACAGGTGACACTCAATATAAGTTTTTAATCATACCTTTAGTCAATAGTACATTCATTTCGGTGTGTCCGTCACCCAGCCATCCATGAGACAGGAAGACTGTGATTTTCTTCGAGTTGAAATTGGAGCGTTTTACACTATCTTTGTCTCGAAAAAACAGAGATTGCTCAGAGTTGGGATTTGACCTAAAAACAGTACACAGTAGTAGTAACAGTAACACGTTTGTTTTAGTAAATATGGCCCAAATAAATATAGTCCCAGTCCCACATTAATGGTAATTGTGTATATAGGGCGAACGCAGCGAATGAGGACATACAGGTTATACCTATGCTTTTATTTT
This sequence comes from Apotomis betuletana, assembly GCA_932273695.1. NCBI lineage: Eukaryota > Metazoa > Arthropoda > Insecta > Lepidoptera > Tortricidae > Apotomis > Apotomis betuletana. The sequence continues at coordinate 20,976,579 of OW026301.1, read as the reverse complement.
AAAGGTTGACATTGACACAAAATATTGACGTGGAGTACCTATTTTTAAGTGACCAGTAAAGATTACTAGTATCTTAGATTAGGTACGGTTTATTACGGTGTCAATTTTTTTCTCCTACTAAGACGTAGTAACCGAATATTTTGCATATCAGGTGTCAGAAGATCGATCATGGTAGCCACAAGTTAACTACTATATTGTCCAACATTTTTCGGTATTTCATCATGGACGAAATGAATAGTTTATGCAGTAGAAGTTACTATAAGTAGAAAATGTATGTACCTACCTATGTTGTTTTTTCCATTCGGTCATACCTATGTCAAAGAATATATATACTAACCTATGTCGTCACCTTTTATTTAGTCTACTACTGGTACACTCGTTCTTGTAGTAGTAACTAGTTTTATGTCACACTAGGCTCTTAAGTGGGATTTATTGTTCGCTGGGAGAATTGCTAACTTCTTCGGTCGAGGTAAGACGTACATTTCAAGAATTAACCGCCCTAGGTATATAATGTACCATAGCGACATACCTTGTATATAGCCAGTATAAATTGCAGTCCAGGTCTCGGGTACATTTATTGATAACAGTTTCGTTAATGGGTTCCTTGGAGTCGACCAGGTGCATTTTACCGTCATCGCCGGGAAAAACGAAGTATCTATTCGTGTCCTGCTTCCAAACGCTCGAAGTCAAATATATGCCGATTTCATTATCAGATCCAGCTACAACTAAAAATACACTATTAAAAAACCTGTGCTATTTTCGACTCCGTCACCTGACCTGGGCGCTGATTCAACGGCGAATTTCGATATCTTCTATTTAGGAAAATCTCGGCTTTATCACGGCACTGTATCGGAAATATATAACGCTAGGTAGAAAAAGAAGAAGATACCTGAAAATCTTTTGCCATTCTACTTGCATTGAGTGACCTTAACAAGTTGACATTTTATAAGAAATAATTTGCTATAGTTTCTGCTGATTGAATGAAAAGTGTTCTCGGTCATGATTACGCAGGTATTATTGTTGGTGTGCAATAAATGTTATTATTTTTTGTGTTTGACATCGTTACAGTTGTTGTACTTAAGCGAAATAATTCGCTCGTTCTATGTTACATATTATTACACACATGAATTACATATCGAGGGCTTCATGCTATAGGGGCGTATGCGCAAAAATGCGATTTTTCGTTTTTAACGGCATCGTATTCATCTAATAACGATACATCGGGTCAATTTTTTTCATAATTTTATCGTAATTATAAGTTATTTAAAATAAATAAAATATGTTTTGGCGTATCATTGTAGGTCATCATTTTTTATCGATCCAAAGAGGCGTACAGTAGGCGTAAGCGCAATAATGTAATGGAATCTCATAATATGATCGGAGTATAAAGGCGTATATGTTCATACGTCTATTACTCGATTGTGTGATTTACCAAAAATTGTCGCACAATAGCGGCGTATGTACATACGACCATATTTACCATACTGTTTAGTGATAGTATCTGCAGTCTTCGGCCTCATATACCGTCGTACCATATGGGCGCAAAGTCCTTGAACGTCACACCTTTCTCCGAAAAACATCTCTAACTGGTAGGTTTCTAAGGAACCATCCTGCTCATATCCCAGGTGGATTCGATTCAATATCCAAATCATAAATGCTCGATGTCATCCAAAGGACGTACCCACTTAGCATGAATCGCACTATCGCACATAATATGCGAGCCGACTAGGTCCAACTTTGTTGAAAACAGAGGTTCTCAAGAAATATCGGGCAGGGGGGCGCTGAAGAAATAGATAAACAGGCGTCTTTACAAATACCATTATGGATTGCTACCATCATGCATATTTATCCGTCTCAGACAGCTGCGGGGACAAAGCTAACTAGTCAAGCTGGAGAAGTTTAGGATAAGCAGAAGAAAGACGAGAAAACTCAATACAACAATGAACATTTGAGCACGGGCACAAATTAGTCAAGTCCAAACTAAGTCTCCTCTACAAACAGGTCACTGTGCCTTATGCTTAGGCACATTCATAGACATTGAAGGACGTCGACGGCAACGACAGGATAAAATTCACCAGCATAAAAGCGGCACTGGTCCGGAATGAACGAGATTCATCGGCATCGAAACTGGTGAAGGAAAAACTGGTGCACTCAAAAAGGCAGTGGTAGCAAAGTAAGAACCCTCGAAGCTACGTCCGCTCACCACTTTTGTGGAATCATCGCCACACTAAACGAACATCACTATTACACAGAGTCATCATATCCTGCGACATAGTAATACTAACGAGCGGTAATCACAAGGGTACGTGAATGTGACTTCACCCGCTCTACACTGGCTGTCTAACAACAAACTGACAGTTTATTCGAAAACACTTTTTAACTGGTAATGTTCGCTAACAGATGCTTTGTGGTAACTAACCCAAAATGATCAATCTCTCTCTCTGTGGTCGCTCCCTCATGACTGAGGATCGTGGTCATCGGTGGATATAGATGCTCTACACCTAGTTTTTATGATCTGCCTCCAGTGCCTGTTCATCGCATCTCTGATGACCGAGCAAAAAGTTAATAAAAAGTTTTAATTAAGAACAAAACTATTCACCGTTGAAGCTAAACTACAATCACTTCAGAGGTTGATTTGCTTGACAGCCACGGGAAAACAGAACCTCAGGAGAGCAGCTAAGGTGTCCTCGAGTGAACAAATAGTGGGCACAACATCAACCGATTTCCGTAGTCTATCTTATTACTCGTCAGCAACATCAAGGGCCTCCTAGAATTGGGCTTGCTGATGGAGTTGGGTTGGCAAAAGTAGTGTCATCAACTCGCCACGGCGTACGGTTAATGCTTCGTTTTTGTAGAAGACTGTCATGTTATCACATTACAAACTAGTTACTAGAACCTATTAAGATTTCGTATAATCCGATTTCTGCAGAGAGTGGGCACCTCAACTGCTTGGAGTTCGCAAGAAGTCACCTTTAACGACTTTATGACTGCTGTTCTAGGCAAAAACCGACGGGTAGACAGAGAGACTTTATTTAGCACTGAAGTGCTCAGTTAATAATCGTTCGAGATGGTCAGCCGACTGGAGATCGACATCTGCCGTCATTACTTAACATCCCAGAATGTCGCCGATTCAAGAGCGACGCTGGGTCATAAGTTCTTCTAAAAAGATATAATCAAGGAAACGAATAATTTAATCAGTGAAATGTATATTCTTTCATTACTAAATGCTAGAATTTGCCTTAGATCACCACTATACGACCACACTCAAAAGCCACTAGCACTGTGTTTTTGTCGGGCGAAACAGGCGTAAAAAAAACAGAAAAAATTGAATGAGATTTTTAACAATGTGAAAATTACTGTAAAAAGAAAGTATTTCGATATAAAAACCGAACTCAGACTAATTGTCATTGAATAATTGAATAGGAAAAGATTTAATTTATACGCCCCTCAATTTCAAGTATTTTTCAAGGAAAATCGACAGTCACTTCGAATATTTGCGCCGCAGTAAAGAGGCGTAAGCGCATGATTACTAGTTTTTAGAATAGTTTACGTAAAATTGATCATACTAGATAAAAAAGGTGACAATATAAATACTCCATGCAAATTTGCAAAAAGATCCGTCGAAGGAACAAAAAGTTATTAAGTTTTTTGCCTCTCCTGAAAAGTAGGGGTTTTGCGCATACGCCCCTATAGCATGAAGCCCTCGATATTATACAACTGTACAATCTTAACAATTTCGAATAAAATTACAAATAAAATAATACCTACCTGTAACTGCTAAAACGGCGAATATAAATAGATATGAGTTCGTTTTCAGAAAATTTGAACTCATGGTACGTTTGAGCCTTAATAATTAAGTATACTAAATTCAAGGCTTTTTATGGCGGAGGCGTGGTTAATAAGATTATTCTTTGAGTAGTTCTGTCTAATTTCAAATAAAACGATATTAATTGGTTTTACGTTAAAACTAGACTTTTGCTGCGATTTCATTGGAAAATATTGAGATGAAAGTCTTACACAAGGAATGTAACGATAAGGGGTAAATACTTGATGCTAAAATTACTAAGCAACGTACACATATCAAAGCAACTGTTAGAAAAATTCCATTGCTTTTGTTAGAATTCGGTAGCTTCAATATAAACATATGAAATACATACAGAATACATTCATGACCTTCATAGGAATCAATATTCGAGCGTATCACACCCCTTGTTGCATGATTCAACCCAAGACCACTTCGTAGGCAAATTATTCTTTGCATCTACATTCGCCATTCAGTCGTCGGGCAAATCTTCGGCTGACCAGATGTTCCTCAAAAGGGTCGTCAGCGGGTTTGCAACGGTGGGGATGTCGGCTTTGAGCATCTCCGCTGTGATGAGGTCCACTCCTGTGGCTTTTCCGTTCATTAGTTATCGGATGGATTTCGCTACTTCCTATTCTGTAGTGGGAGTCACATCAACGTGCAGGTTTTGTGTAGGCAAGCTGGCAGCGGTTATGGACGTAGTAATGTGGTCATTCGAGCCTCAGGAGATCTCCTCGAAGTGCTACCACTTGCTTTGAAGCTGTCCTGTCTTGATACCCAATGACTACAGTGAGGAGTTTCAATAATAATGCTTTGAGACACCGCTCTGAGAGTGCATAGTTGTTATTGCAACTTTATATTTGTGGCGGTTTTATTTCTATGATTTAGAGTAGGTATACGTTTTATTTCTTCATTGTATTTTAATTTTAATATTTTTAACATTTTCGTACTGGTTTCTTGCCTCCTAATAAATATTGATTTATTAATATAAATTAGTGTGTATAAATGTACATAATTTGGCTCGTTGATCGTATTATGAACCTTAGGCTCGTTTTATAAAATCACACTCGTGTTTTAAGACATCATATTTAGTTTATGCAACTGTTATATTATGTAACAGACAAAATATAACAGTTGCATAAAGTATTATAATCGCTCAATAGCAACCACTCATTAAATTGTATCATTAGCAATTAATGCAATTATGAATGGTGATTAATGTATATAGAAGGAACAGTTCTCTATTGGCTGCCAGATAATTGATTATCATTATGTAATGTTTGTTAGAACTTTCGTTGATAAATACAATAAATTACATTTTTAGAAATAATATTTATGAATAGTTTTAACGTGGAAAGTAAGAAAAAACATGATTTAAGAAGAAATAATAAGAAACAATTACCAAATAAAAGGAAGCAACTAGACCTTAAGGTCGGTGAAGTTATATGTAGTTCTTGTTTCTCTTACAGTAAGATTTTTTTCTTACTAATTTATTTCGGCGTTTCATTCAAAGTATCTACAGACGTAGTGCATAATGTTTTTCCAGTTTTCGTCTATGAAAGTATCAACTTTGGCGAAAAAGTTGAGAAGAAAACATAAAAAGGGGTTGGTAGAAAGTTTATATCGAATAGGTACCTACTAAAAAATGTCTGACATAAATATCAATACAATAGAAGACTAAGTAATTGTTCCATCACCAGATAAAACATATCTGTCAGATAAATGTTGGCTGTCACTTTTCTTTTATATGACGGGACAAAAGGATAGCAATAATTTTAACTGGCAGATAAATTAATCTGGTGATTGAACAATCGGCCCTAAACGTGTTAAAAAATTAACTTCTAGGACAATCTGGGGGCCTATGTTAGTTGCTTTTATAACGTGATAAATAAGTGATAAGCATCCGTCACGTTTTGACAATAATTATGCAAGTGTGAGTGACCGATGCTTTGTCACTTATTTATCGCGTGATAAACGCAACCATCCTAGGTCCCCAGGGATTAAGCAAAATTCGTTTATCACGCGGGCGGAGGCATAATTAACAAAAAAACACACATTTTAATTAGATTTTATAATTTAAACTTTTTAAGTTTTAATTCTTGCAGAAGGATCAATAGGGCCAGCCGGCACCCGTGAGTAGACCGTAAATTCCGTTTCTGAAACAAAATAATATGAGGTAAGTAAATGTGTTACACGATTTAATATTTTGTAGTGTATACGATGGTTATCTCAACATCCATCAAAAAACGGACCAAATGCGGATCAGACTCGTGCACGAAGGGGTCGACGTCCGTACCATCAAATAAAATAACTGGCAGGGTTGTTTGCACCAGTAGGTATGTATGAAATGTATGGCGCTGGATACAAATGAGATGCTAAGTTAACCGATCAGGTTTGTTGTATGGGAGCCCCATTTAAATATTTATTTTATTCTGTTTTTATATTAATTGTTATAGCCGCGACAGAAATGCATCATCTGTACAAATTTCAATTGTCTGGTTATTCCGGTTCATGAGACAAAGCCTGGCGACAGACAGGCAGACAGATGGACAGTGGAGTCTTAGTAATAGGGTCCCGTTTTACTGAACCCTAAAAACCAAACAATTTAGGTCATTACGAGTGATATCGCGAATTATTCCTAATATTAAAGTCACCATTCATCCAATGTTATATCTACCGGAATTATCAACAATTTCTAATATAATATACCTATATAAAAAAGTGGTGTCACCGGCAATTCCACGGAAATATTGAGTTTTAAAAATAATGACCTTATGGAGATACTAATAGTCACGTGTGGTGGTCAAATTAGAAAGTATAATATATTGAAGTATATACAATTTTGGGAATACTGTATTATAATTAAATGAATAAGGCGTTACTTTGCGGAAATACATGTTAACTAAAATAGTAATATTGCTTTGCTAATCCGCGATATAATAACGTGCCAGTTAATTTACGAATTAATTAACCCGTTATACTCATTTGCGTATTTTTCATGCATACATGCATTTAATAGTCGCAGTAGTCGCACCCTCCCACCACAATGTGGTGGGAGCACCACAACAAGCAATATTATTATTTTAGTTATTACTGTATTATAGATAATATTTATAATTAACAAAAAGCATTCCTTTTCTAATTTAACCTAACATCTAATCCAACGTCTTTAAGCGAAAAGAATAGTCGGGATGCAGCAGAACGTACACAGTACAAGAAAATATTTTTTTAATTTTGTAAAATTTGTTCTGAGCATACAAGAGTTTTTAAAGGCATTATTACCAGTAATATATATAAGCATGATTTTAGTATAATCTTACCCTCGCTTATTCCAGTCTCCATTGCCCATGCGGAAAGTAGCACCATTGCAAGAACTCAACTCGGCTTCCCAGATGTTATTACAACGGCGACCATCCAGGTGGTTATGGCGTACTGTAGATGAAAATAGGTTGGTAGAGCGTCCATGTGAACAGGTACTGATCCAGCAACCTGGTTGAGGATTTCTGCCACCATTTGGGTAAAAGTCGCTGTCGCCAATAGAGTTCATGATGCCGAGAAGACCACCGTCGGTATGGATCGCCTCCACGTAAGCGCCAGCGTTGCGGTTCAGAGCGTTACCGTTGCCGCCCCACGTAGGACCAGCGGGATCCAAACCTGAAAATGTTAAGTCATATAGAAGATGACGATTACATATGTAAATAATAATAAAATGTTTTGCAAATTCTGCAAAAAGGTTATGCGCGTAAGGAGCAAAATTTTCATTTTGGTTACATTAAATCTTTACCTGTTACTCTCGCGGGCCACCCATGTGCCTGGCGTCCAGCATTTCCGACGACATGCGCTCCCAAACTGAATCCAACCAAGTGAACATCGTGCCAGCCGCCCCCACCAGTGCTCCTCAGCCAAAGCAAAAAATTGCCAAGATGCTGGCCGACGTTTGGTACTCCTGCCGCAGCCGTGTTGTACCCTTGGTTAGCGAGAGCACTCCAGTCGACTACAATGACGATGCAGTTAGTGACAGCCAAGAAGGAGCCAGTGATGTCAGGGTTCATCTCGCTCCAGCCGTTGTTGTTCCAGCCATGCACGAGGACCTTTAGGGGAAGACCGCCGTTGTAGTTGGAGCTCCAGATTGTGTTAGCGTTACCATGCACAATCACCTGAGGGTTGTTAGGGTTATTTCTAGAAAAAATATATATTATTGTGGTGTTGTTTGATTTTCTGTGACACATATAGATAAGATATATTATCTGATTTTTACCTGCTGTACAGCCAGTATGCGTTATTCGCTCCATTTCTAGTTTTCAGGAACTCTTCATCCACGGGCTCTTCTAGGTCGACGAGTACGGGTTTTCCTTCGCCGTCTGGCATCCAGATGTATCGGCTCTCACCCTCTACATAGTGGCTATTGTCCCCCGGTACCGTCGGCACGGCATTCGCGGAACACCCTAAATGACACAACAACAAATTTAAAATATCTGTGCGTTAGAACAAAATATATTCAATCCATTATTACTACAATCAATCTTAAAACTGTACAATCGATTATGATTATATTTATGATAACATGATAAAATATATACCTCCTCCATTTATATTAAATTAAGTATAATAAAATTAAAAGATGGGTTTGTAAGAAGTATATCGTACTATTAGCAAGTACATTATAATTTATTATCATTAAAAATATCGTGACTTTTAGGTTTGGGTTAGTACTCCCTCGACTTTTCAATAAACTCATCTATATACTAATTAGATAGTAGGTACGCCTGTTCAGTAAGTAACAGTTTTAAGCTTGTTTTTGAAGATCTCACCACTTGTCGAATCGATTATGTCAGTCGGCACTGAGTTGTACAGGGTTACTCCCATGATGCTGAGTGACCTTCTGGACTTGGCGAGCCGGCGTCGCGGCGCCTCTAGCACAATCGTGACATGTGACTTTTTCTCGCGCAAGAAATATTACCTATCTCTTTTTCGCTGTACTGTAAGAGAGTGACGGGCCATATATGTCGCGTGACTAGAGTGCTAGACGGGCAGGACAGGCCGACGGCGGCCCGGGTGCGAGCGGGCTGGCGCTCTACTTATGTTACATATGGAGGTTTCTCCTGACATACATACATGCGTTTAAAATGTAAATACATGGCAACGTCAGGATTTTGTGGTTTTTAAATAGAGATCGTGCGGCATGGTCAATGGTTTTCTGTCGATTATCCACAGAGCGCGTTTCTGGATTCTAAAGTCCATCGCGATCGGCAGCTGTGCCTCACAGATCAACACCCTGAGTGATAATCGAGTGGAAATATTCATTCCGGAACCATGGTCCCACTGCGATGTCCCACTGGTGGGACAAAACTTTATCGTGGTCCCACCAAACACACACTTGACCTTTTTGTTGCAATGTGGTATGTAAGTTGTCTTTGATAGATTGTCACTTTCAAATGCCCCTATCGCGTTTATTACTTTTTAATACCTTAAGCTCTAATAAATATGTAAGTATCTGTATACCTACATATACATAAATAGTAAAAACTTACACGCAATCAATGCAACCAAGACCACCAGCGACTTCATTGTTAAGGCAATAATTATGATGCGGGATGGCTATTTATTCTAAGGTTATCATTAAATTACAAGTAAATCCTTATTTTATCAATATTATTTTTGCATCCGTTGAAAATAAGCCTTGATTACCTACATTTAATCGGCTTGTGAATTTAATGCAATTAGATAAGAATTTTAGAGTTCCAAAGTCAAAGATGTTATGATCAAACATGTTTCTTAATGTATTACAGGTCTATCGCATAGTTTTATGGGGGTGTATTTCAGCTTTTACGCCACCTGGCGCAATAAAAATATACGGATGTGTACTAATCTGAAAGGGCTTAAGTGATATCAATGTCAGTGTCGCTCACTTCGTTTATCAGTTAAGTTTCTAGTATATGCCCTCCGCGGCAACGTTTGCTCTCGTTATTGGCGAAAACAATTTATTATCACAGTGTAAGTATTTGCATTTCTGCACGTGATATCCTTCTTAGTTCCTAAAAAAAGCAAAGGGCTGCCGGAGTAGGGGTAAGCAGAACAAAAAATGGCGGGATAACTTGCATACATTCAAAAGGAGTCGAGTAAGCACGTAGTCAATAGAGATGAGTGGCGCAAAAGAAGGAGACAAATTTCGCCCCAGCTCACAACCCTAAACTTTGGCAGGAATCAACAGATCTTCATTTCTAGTGCCAATTATAAAGTTATAAACAAAGTTTCATCGCTTGGATGTAAAGGTGTAAAGCCCTTCAAATAAACAATGCAAAGATCGACACACAATGCATAAGGAAAATTGGTTATTATATTATTACTATTTATATTAGTTATATGAGTTATTAGTTATATCAGTAATTATTTATAAAAATATACATTAAGGTAATATTACTCTAACAGTCAATTTAACACTATATACAATTTATATAAAAAAGATAAAATATCACTTACAAAAATTGGATACCCTCAACTAGTGGAGCCGCCCGGGGCATTGTCCCCAAAACGCTGGCCGCGTTTCCCCTTTGAATAGCCAACCCTAGCCGCTGCGCAAAGTAAGACCCCGCTCACGGATCGCCAGAGGCGCCGATGAGCTTGTCCGACACTTCCTTTCCAATTTTTTTAGTGTCGGACGAACACGGCCCAAAGGTTTCGACCGCAAGAGACGCAAATACCTAATTATTTTTTAGAAATGCGTATTTGCGGCACTTGACGGTTTGGGCGTCGTCAGCGGCAGCCCCTGGCATCCCATCGGCAGACAAGCCGACTGGCTCCAAGGTGGCCGGGACGGGTACCGTACCCTGCGGACGATGTCGTTGAGCGTCGCATGTCTGAAACATCGGCCGGCGCTCTGTTGGCAGTAAAGGCCGTGGCGCCCGAGGGCGTCTACTGAGGCTCCACAACGGCTGCAAAGGTGCGGTTCGCAGGATCTTAACCCGAGGCGGAGACACACGGCGATTCGCAGAGAGCCTGGATCCAGGAGGGTTCCAAGCTTCTGCGAAGGCAGGGCATGAAGCCTCGGGTTCTGAAAAACCGCCAGCAATCGGGCCCACTACTCTGGCTTGTGGCAGTTATTCAAAATGCTTTGATGGATGGCTTTGGTTTTTAACTGGTCCCAGGCAGCTTGGCTGGCTTTTTCAGTCGGCAGGCTTTCACCTGAGTTGCTAGCCCTCCATGCCGTCTCAGCATCCGCCAAGCCAGCCACCTCGACATCAGAGGGATTAGGGACATTATGGATTTCACTGATGAGGGTGGCCGTAATATTGACGGATGACAGAAAAGCAGGGAGAGCCAGGTCACCCGTGGTGCGAATGCCTAGGCCGCTATACTTTATTGGAAGAGTTGCCTGGGACCAGCTGACAGACTTATGTGCTATGATTAAGAGCCTTATCACACTTGCGATTTGCGAGCGTATTTTGTATGAAGGCGATCGCGCAGCGTGTTCGCCGCGTCGCTTATTTGTATAGAAAATACGCTCGCAAATCGCAAGTGTGATAAGGCCCTAAGAATTCTCTCAGTGGTTACTTTGTCCGTTTCATCTATAATTTCAGTAAGGTTGTGGTGTTTCCAAACAGGGCGACAGCGTAAAATATACAAAAAGTTTGGTGAGAAAAGACACAATCGTAGAATGTAGATGGCGATATGAGGATTAATTTTGAAAAATAAATCAGAGGAACTATTGAAAATATTTAATTTTGAAAATATGGTTGGGGGGATGGCGTCGTCGAAAATGGGAGCACCAGTAATTTTCTAACAATCAATCACTAAGTGTAAGTGAGCATTAAACATAACATAACTGACAACTTCATTCACTACTGGCTTAGTCAAATTGCATACTAAAATTGTCATCTACTTTTGATCCCTTATAAAATGGAATCAGGTTAAGAGATTAGTATGAAGGCCCGCCTACTCGTCGAGATCCTTGGGAGAGGGCGTTCATCATACAATACATCTTAGAATTAGAGATGCCAAAGATACTTTGTACTAGCTTCTGCTTAGCGACATTATTATTCTATAGCCCCGAGACGTCATTAAAACGTAAGTACTTACCAAGGGTCTGACACGCTTTGATAGATAAAGATAGCCTTATTGCGATTCCTAAAAGAAGAAATAGAAAAGAGTGCCATGTTTTGTCTTTATCAGCGACCGAGCATTTTTTCATGGTCGGGTTATTGGCACAATTCAAATTCGAAGCAAAACAATCAGGCAGTATCAAAAGCGGTATAGAAATAGAAGATTTTGTGTATTAAATAATTATTATTACCAGATAATTGACATATTAACGGATGTGGAGTGTTTGTGTGTAGCCTCAAAAATGGTGGGGTGTTCAGTGTTTGGTCGGAAAAGCAACAGTTAACGAAAATAAGCGGATTTTACATTTCATGCGTAAGTACAAGTTTTTTTGTGTTTTGATCACCTATTTCTTTCTCAAATCTCACAAGAATCAAGTTACAAAGTTAAATCATTAGTTATATCATGAAAAAACTTGATAAAATAGGAAAAATCTGTAAATTATTTTCAAAATAACTCGGAGCACTTTGACAAGTAAATATTGCAAATCGGTCAAATTGCGTAGCATAAATCTACGATAGAAGCCGGCTAACATAGACGTCTAAATAAATCAGTCGGTTTATAATCCAATTTGGGGATGCCTAGATATAAAATAAAAATTACCCGCATATTTGGGGAATCTATAGCAAATTGATATTTTCAGTTCTCCAATTCCGACAGAGAAAGAACCGTGTAAAAAATGAATAGCAAGACCTGAGAAAAATTACATTTTCGCAACTAGTATTGGTGATATCCTATCTACTTATGTCGTTTACAATTTTACTATTTAATTTTGCTTTGTTACAGAATGTCCCAATAAGGCGGTGCGTCCATGAACGTGGACTGTCACGATGGATTAAAAGTATCCTGAGTAGAATAGAAGAAAAAGAAGAAAGAAGAAGTTTCACGCTATTTTTTTAGTACTGGCCAGAAAAATTCTACAGTATTCAAGAGCAAATCAAAAATTATGTTAAAAACAATTGTTGTAAATACATATTATTTAAAGTTTAAACTAATTTCATTATTTATATTATCAGAGAACCCAAGTATATTATTTTTATTTGATTATACGGACTAGTTTTGAAAATACTAAATATAAAGGTGAAAGCAGCGTCGTCTAATCAATCAGCACTCAAATGACGACACCTTCTTGTGGAAAATTGACAGTCGTAGCCTATAAAAGAACAGCGCTACAATTTTCATACTAAATCCGCCTTAGTAATAGTCCGACTGTATGATTTACTGCGCTGTGTCCAATTACCTTTCGCCTATGGTCTTTTAAAATGAATGAGGAACAAATGGATTTTTAATCGTTAATTGGAATATTTTCAAAATATAAAAAAGGGAATACATCATTTTTTTATCCTTTATTTGATGTTATCGGAAAAAGGTAAAAAAAAAAAATGAGAATTCGAGTACTTGGAACGTTTCTCTCTAACCACTTTTTATGGGGTTTTTTTTTGCGACTATGGCAACCCCACATTTTGACGTCATTCTATGTCTTTCTCTTACGCCTGGTCGCTCTGTGGCAAATCTATAACTACTATACTATATCTATGGTACTTACTGAGTTAATTCTTACCCGGGCTCCACACTATTCGCGAAGTTGACTCGGTGCTGCACTTAGATTATATAATAGACATAGATAGAGCGTTGATGACGTCACAGCGTAAGGAGCATAAACGTCAAGATGGGCTGTATCGGTCAAATGCGGCTGTAAATGTCAAATTATTATGCTACCATATTAAGTAAACGAGTAAGCATGCGATGATGACAACCCTGACAATCCTTTTCAACTTAGTCGCATTATAACGTCTGTTTTTGGCGAAAAATAAACATTATTAATATTTGTGTTTTTAAACGAAAAAAAAGTGTGAAAGTGCGTGCAAAACTTAGAAAATGTCGGGCATTGTGCGCGGATGCAATTCGCATTCTGGGAGAGAAGAAAACTTGGGTGAAAATATAAGTTTTCATTAGTAAGTAATTCAGTATTGTTTTTTCAGCAAATGTACCAGAAATTATGTTAATATTAAAACTATAAGCTTAGAAATAGGATTATTATTGCACGCAAATGATATCTAAGTAGGCTACAATTAAAATAAACATAGAAATAGTGATAAAAACAATTATGTTAATTTCTGTCGTGAGGTTACTAGTGACGTAGAAAAAGTTATCGATAATTTGCGATTCTGTGAATCAGTCACTTTGGTCAGGTGTATATTTAAAAAAATCAATGACGTTTTGGTGGACATTTTTGATACCGTATGTTATATTTGTTTACATACATATAGAAGGTTAAATTTAAATAAATATTTTAGTGTGTCCACGACGCCAAGCTGTCTAGATATCTTTATTAATTTTCATCTGTTAGAAATATGAAATGTTATCAATCTTATGTTTAATCAGCAAGGTGAGAGAAGGGAAGACTGTAAAATAAATGTATTATAAATGTATAACAATTTCAATTGTTTTTTTTTTTGGTTCATTCCGTTAGTTTGCATAATAATTTTCTAATAACCACAGTCTAGTTCCATCGTCAGACGTAACCAATATACTAAATTTCAGCTTGATCGGTGCCCAGAAGAGTCAATTTTAATCTACTTTTCCCTTTTATATTTACACGATCAGACAAAAAAAATGCCTAAAAACCTACAGAGTTCGCTAGCCGTGCAGTGCATAATTGATTATAAATGGGTACTTTACGTCCATTAAGAATATGAGTGAATGTCGAAGGAATTATTTGTATTGTACGATAACATCGTATCTGTTATTAAGTAATCAGAGCTTTGACTTGGCTTTTTATTGAATCTTCAGCTAAAACAGCAGTCAAGTGGCTTAGAATTATTTTCAAAGTGAGACTCAATTTAATCGCAATACTTAATCTTGTTCTTTTTTATAATGCTCTGTTTTTCATATTCTCACGAATATAATAATAATAACGGTCTTATAGCGAAGAGGCACGACAAACATCTTAAGAGACTCGCTAGATGGCTGGATCAAGGGCCAGATACAGAAGGCGGTACCTACTCCTGGACACGGCGCGCGGTTCCTGTCTCTGCAGCCCTAACTACCAGTAGCCCGGGCCCCTCCCCGCTGCCGGCGGCACCCTAGGTTAAGTTTTTTTATAATGTATTAATATTTTGTAATAAAATATCGCGATAGACCCGGTTCAATAATTCTTAATTATGTGTTCAAACCGCGAGAGTATAGTGTTACATATTTTGTAATAACTGTGTATATTTGTGTATTTTTATATACCTAAATTTATTGTAAAAATACTTAACCTAAGATATTTAATGGATTTACGAAATAATAATATTTAAGTGAAACCAAAGCTACGGACATAAAAATCACTTAAAAATCCGTGTCAATGTTTTTCTTTTCATATAATCTTCAATGTAAAGCCTTAAATTTAAAGACGTAATTTTTTTGGAACAGCATCAAATCAATCCAAGTTAAAGCTGTTTATTTATTTAATAAGTTGATAAAGTTATTAACTTGATAACTTTATCAACTATATAATTGTAGTTTTATCGATATCGGTACGATATCGATAAAATGTATTCGGGCATCACTACAACGAAAATTTTGACACATGGGCTTGTACATTTTTTTAAAAGACGTAACTGACAAATATACTGTCATCTCGTTTTTCTTGCGGAAACTTGACGTGCTTTACAGAGATAGCAATATTGTCGTAGGTTTCTACTAAGTAACACGCTCTCTATTAATTATTCCTTACTCTAAGGTGCTGCAAACTCCCACAGGTAATAAACAAGGAGGTTATGGTAATAAAAATCAGGAGCCAGTCAAAAAAACCAGTAGGGCCACTCCGACGTTCAAAATTCGACCGTCGCATAGTGGCGCCCCTCTCGATCGTCTGTCTTTATATATGGGTAAACGGGACAACACTATACGCCGGCCGAACATCGAACATCGGAGTAGCCCTTCAGATTAGAAAATGACAAAACCCATAGACAAAATCAGTCGCGTTCCGTTCCACTCACAAATCGGTTGACGATTATCGGATGTCAACGTTGCCAAATGACCGCGTATGTTAAAAAATCATTAAATAATGGTGTGTTTTGCGGTATGCTCCAACAACTTTTCAAAAACCAGGAGATTTGCTCAAGTCCAAAAAGTAACCAGTAGATCAGGAGACTATCTTAAAAAAAACATACAATCTCCTGATAAACCAGGAGAGTTTGCAGCACTCCGTGAGGCGAAGTTGGCCAAAGTATGGGATTCCGATCATATTGGCCCAACCTCGGCCAACTTCGCGAGTAGTATAGGGGTAGGGCTTAGAGTAAGGAATAATTAATAGAGAGCGTGTTACTTAGTAGAAACCTACGACAATATTGCTATCTCTGTAAAGCACGTCAAGTTTCCGCAAGAAAAAACGAGATGACAGTATATTTGTCAGTTACGTCTTTTAAAAAAATGTACAAGCCCATGTGTCAAAATTTTCGTTGTAGTGATGCCCGAATACATTTTATCGATATCGTACCGATATCGATAAAACTACAATTATATAGTTGATAAAGTTATCAAGTTAATAACTTTATCAACTTATTAAATAAATAAACAGCTTTAACTTGGATTGATTTGATGCTGTTCCAAAAAAATTACGTCTTTAAATTTAAGGCTTTACATTGAAGATTATATGAAAAGAAAAACATTGACACGGATTTTTAAGTGATTTTTATGTCCGTAGCTTTGGTTTCACTTAAATATTATTATTTCGTAAATCCATTAAATATCTTAGGTTAAGTATTTTTACAATAAATTTAGGTATATAAAAATACACAAATATACACAGTTATTACAAAATATGTAACACTATACTCTCGCGGTTTGAACACATAATTAAGAATTATTGAACCGGGTCTATCGCGATATTTTATTACAAAATATTAATACATTATAAAAAAACTTAACCTAGGGTGCCGCCGGCAGCGGGGAGGGGCCCGGGCTACTGGTAGTTAGGGCTGCAGAGACAGGAACCGCGCGCCGTGTCCAGGAGTAGGTACCGCCTTCTGTATCTGGCCCTTGATCCAGCCATCTAGCGAGTCTCTTAAGATGTTTGTCGTGCCTCTTCGCTATAAGACCGTTATTATTATTATATTCGTGAGAATATGAAAAACAGAGCATTATAAAAAAGAACAAGATTAAGTATTGCGATTAAATTGAGTCTCACTTTGAAAATAATTCTAAGCCACTTGACTGCTGTTTTAGCTGAAGATTCAATAAAAAGCCAAGTCAAAGCTCTGATTACTTAATAACAGATACGATGTTATCGTACAATACAAATAATTCCTTCGACATTCACTCATATTCTTAATGGACGTAAAGTACCCATTTATAATCAATTATGCACTGCACGGCTAGCGAACTCTGTAGGTTTTTAGGCATTTTTTTTGTCTGATCGTGTAAATATAAAAGGGAAAAGTAGATTAAAATTGACTCTTCTGGGCACCGATCAAGCTGAAATTTAGTATATTGGTTACGTCTGACGATGGAACTAGACTGTGGTTATTAGAAAATTATTATGCAAACTAACGGAATGAACCAAAAAAAAAAAACAATTGAAATTGTTATACATTTATAATACATTTATTTTACAGTCTTCCCTTCTCTCACCTTGCTGATTAAACATAAGATTGATAACATTTCATATTTCTAACAGATGAAAATTAATAAAGATATCTAGACAGCTTGGCGTCGTGGACACACTAAAATATTTATTTAAATTTAACCTTCTATATGTATGTAAACAAATATAACATACGGTATCAAAAATGTCCACCAAAACGTCATTGATTTTTTTAAATATACACCTGACCAAAGTGACTGATTCACAGAATCGCAAATTATCGATAACTTTTTCTACGTCACTAGTAACCTCACGACAGAAATTAACATAATTGTTTTTATCACTATTTCTATGTTTATTTTAATTGTAGCCTACTTAGATATCATTTGCGTGCAATAATAATCCTATTTCTAAGCTTATAGTTTTAATATTAACATAATTTCTGGTACATTTGCTGAAAAAACAATACTGAATTACTAACTAATGAAAACTTATATTTTCACCCAAGTTTTCTTCTCTCCCAGAATGCGAATTGCATCCGCGCACAATGCCCGACATTTTCTAAGTTTTGCACGCACTTTCACACTTTTTTTTCGTTTAAAAACACAAATATTAATAATGTTTATTTTTCGCCAAAAACAGACGTTATAATGCGACTAAGTTGAAAAGGATTGTCAGGGTTGTCATCATCGCATGCTTACTCGTTTACTTAATATGGTAGCATAATAATTTGACATTTACAGCCGCATTTGACCGATACAGCCCATCTTGACGTTTATGCTCCTTACGCTGTGACGTCATCAACGCTCTATCTATGTCTATTATATAATCTAAGGGGTAGGGTTATATTTATGTCGTGCCTTCAGTTAAGGAACCAGTAAGTACCTACATTTAAATAATAATAATAAAAGTATAAATTACAGTTTATCTAATTTCTATTCATATATTTGTGTTTTTCTCCACTTTTGTATGTCTGTTTCCCAATTGGCAAAGGCCTCCTCCAATCTTCTCCACTCTAGCCTATCGATGGCCACTCTGCCCCACGTTGTTCCTGCTACCTGTCTGATGTCGTCATCCCACCTTTTATGTGGCCTTCCCCTTCTCCTTTTCCCTTCTCTTGGGTACCATTGTGTGACTATTTTGCTCCATTTTTCTCGTCCCCTTATCATATGGCCAGCCCATTTCCATTTCTGCCTCCTTATTTTTAGTGTTATGTCCTGAACCTTAGTATTTTTCCTGATGATACTGTTTCTTGTTCTTTCTGTTCTTTTCAATCCTGTCATGCTTCTTTCCATAATGTGCTGGCATATGGTAAGATTACTAACTGTATTTTTTGTTAATGACCATGTTTCGCTTCCATATATTAGACTGGTAGAATGCTGGTTTGCCCTTTGTATAGGTGTGGAGATGTTTGTCCTTCATTACTTCTTTCAGACTCCAGTATCTCTTCCATCCGCTTGCTATCCTTCTTTCAATTTCCTTGGTTATTGTGTTATTTGGAGCCATCAGCTGCCCAAGATATATGTATTCGTCTACATAATTGATGTGTGATTCACCTATCAGTATCGGATTTTTAATGCTATTTGTCATTACTTTCGTTTTTTCTGGGTTGAGCTTTAGCCCAACTTTCTCGCTCTCTGACGCTAGTTCATTTACCATCGTATTCAGGTCTTTTGACGTTTTTGCGAATAATACGATATCGTCAGCGAAGCGTAAGTGAGTTAAGGTTCGACCATCTATGTTTAGACCTAGCTTTCCCCAATCTAGGTTTCTGAAGATCATTTCTAGGACAGCTAGGAAAAGTTTTGGAGAGAAGGGGTCTCCTTGTCTCACTCCTTTTTGAATTTTGAACACCTCGCCTTTCTTTCCTTAACCTACATTTACTGGTTCCTTAAATATAGGTACCTACCTATACCTACCTATAGACTCATTACCTCATCGTACATTCGGCTACTATGATGCGTATACGGATGCCAGGTTGCAGACAGTTTCCAAAGAACTGCAAATATTTCCGAAAATTTCTCGGAATTTTCACAAGAATTAGTACCTAAGGGAAATTTTCTATAGGAAATTCTGAGAAATTTCCATTTTTAGTTTAGTTTTTTCTTCATTAGTTCATTACTTACGAGTATTGGTATAAAACTACTGTATGTTGGAAAATTCCATACCTGTCATAAATACATATTCTGTTGAAGGTACAAGTTTGCGAGAGGACTTCTGATTATAGCTGAATATTTAGCAAAAATAATTTGTAAAATAATAGTACCTACCTACTCAATGAATTCAGCGAAATAAAATAAATATACACCTTAATTGATTTTTAACCTTTTAGTATTTTATCCTTATATTCAGTTGGTACATTATATTGCCATTATTGTCAGTGGCCTCGGTTGTATATGCCATTTTATTAATCGCCATGAGGGATGAGTTAAACGCCTACAATATAAAATTGAGAGAGAAATATCCAGTTAGAGCATAGGTATGTTATAAGGGTTCCTAAAATGCGAGCAAATTCATTGCTACTTAGGGCCGTCACTAGTTGTCATACGTCATTTCAAACAATTTTGCTCGCATTTTACGATGCCTACAATATTAGGTTGAACGGTATCCTGCCTTTTCGCAGAACTATTTTTGGCCGAATTTCATTTGCCAACTAACGTTTCGCCGACTTTTCACTTTGACAACTAACGATTACCAAATTTTTGTATGACAACTTTTCACTTGGCAGAATTATTGTAAAGCAGATTATTATTATGCTTCTAAACTTTTGGCAGACTAATCATTAGTCAAATCTTTCACTTGGTCGAACAACTTTTGGACGATTAACGTTTCGTTGATGGAACAGTTCCCTTTTCATACATTAGGCAAGTTACAAATAAGAAAAAGATACATACCAATGCTTACATATTTTTTGGTTGGCCGAAACTCTGGCAAGCAAGAGTAACTGCGACAAAATGGAATATGGGTCAAAACCCAAAAACTGTAGGTTAGGTTAGGTTTGTTTTATGACCATGGATAGCGGAGCGAGCGAAGCGAGCGGAGCGTCAGATTGCTTGCTTACATGAAGGTAATATTAAAATGCTTGCAAGTATTACAAAAAAAACATATTATACATATATTTATTATTTACTTTTAGAATAGTTTTTAATTTTTAGTTTTAAATTAAATTAGCAAGAATTTACTAATAATACCACTACACTTTCAAATTGGAAGCAATGCACATCAATAATTTTTCTTCTGAGTATGTAGATTTATGTTCAAGAATTCTGTTAGGTAGCGCTTACCCACGATATATTAATAAAACGGAGTTGCTAAACGAAACGCTACTCAATAAAACATTTGGTAAACAATAAACAACTAAGTGTATATTATGCCAACTAAAACATTCTGCTACATGAAAGGTGGCGTTTTAAAAATTTACGTAATAAAACACAGACCAAAAGTTAAGTTGGTAACGGTGAGGTTGGCAATTAATAAGTTGGCAATTGATAAGTTGGGAAATGAAAGGTCGGCGAAATAAAATTCCGCGAAACGGGAGTTGGGAAGTGATAATCGGCGTAACAATTTTCTGCGAAAAATAAGAGAACCAGGTTGAACTTATTTTATCCCTTTACGCAATAAAAATAATAATAAAATATAATAAATATATTTATTTTCACCTCACAAAAGATAATTTTACAAACTAAATTAAATTGTTTATGATAACATTTATGAGAGACTGCGTACGTTGTTGGAAACTGACCTAGTCCTAGACCTCACAGACCTAGTCCGTACGACGCCTATTTAAATTCTAGAGTTTTATGATTTCTTAGTATAACCTGTCGGATAAATATTTATAACTGTTAATATTTTGCAGTCCCGATAAAATTCGACAGTAGGATATAAAAAGAGTTTTAGTCATAACTTTTCATACAGCTCGTTGCGCCCTTTTTATTTTCAATAATAGAGTTTTACCTGCGCTCCACCCCAGACACAAACACAATAGCTCAACTAAGGTTGCGTTAGAGCATATATAGTTTTACGTGTACCTATCGTTTTCTAATTTTTGTATTTAGGCATTCGACATGAATATGATGTTGCGAGCGGAAATTGCAATCTTTAATTATACCCAAGTATTGTATACTCTGAGAGCGAGTTAAAGGCAGGGATAAGTCATATCAGGCGTGGTTGTGTAGTTATGGAATTTCCATTGCGCCAAAGTTTGGTCGAGTTGGGGGAGAAAGTAACAAATTTGGATTTCGCTACATAAAATCAGGTCAGTAAATTTTCCGTCAGCCAAGATGCGATGTGTTGAAGTGCATTTCCAGCAGTAGATTTAGCACTCTTCCAGTCCTGATCATTTACAATCAACGCGCTGTCATCAGCATATGTGATGTATTGACAATAGTCCAGTTGAAGGGAGCACAGATTGTTAATATAGATTAGGAACAAGGTAGGCCCTAACACGCTACCTTGAGGTACTTCATAATTTATTGGTAGTTCGTTACTTTTAGTCTTATTAATCTTAACAGTTTGCGTCCTCCAGACAGATAACTTTTGAAAATATCCTACACTACCTAACCCTCTAATCCACACTTGCATCTTGTTCAGTTAAATAGTCACTGAGACCGTGTCAAAAGCCTCGGACAGATCTAAGCATAGAAAATGCTAATTATACCTAATTAATTTAATTATTAATTACGTTTAAGGGTATCAAGCTATCTCTATACAAAATATCATTTAAATTTGTTATCATTTAAACCCGTTATCGTATTTTACGTGACCTGAGTAAGTGAGTAGTTGAGTACACACGAACATCCAAAAATCTGCACTAACTTCCTTATTTACGATATTAGAAAGAAATCTGTTGTGTTGAAGTGGGAGTGGTGCGGAATCCTCGATGCTCGAGCCCGAGTTTATTTAATTTCTGAAGTTATTCATTGATTGTCCTTTCGTGGTAGTGCGTGGTACCCTGCATACATTACTGTATTAGATTTCTTCAAAATATTTTCATGACGAACGTAACTAAATAAATAACTAAAGCACCTCTTTTTGCTGCATTGTATTTCTCATCACTGATTTTTATGTAGAGGCATAAAAATCAGTGATGAGAAATACAATGCAGGTGTGAATATAGTAGGTATAGTTTATTTCCTCCAACAAATTAGTCTCCGTAAATGGGCGTGGAAATGTCGGTGATGATCTCAATAAGGCCACGATGCACCGGTCGACAGACCAAACATACCGCTCCTGAAAAACAAAATTGTTATGAAGAGAATTCTTTGAAAAATAGAAGGTTGGAATATTTCATTCTCTCGTAATTTAGAAAAATAGGTAAGTTGTATCTACCCGCGCTTATTCACATTGCTGTTCCCCATGTTGAGTTGTCCACCAGTGCACTGATTGTTTTCAGCCTGGTTAATATTGCTACACTGTCGTCCAACAAAATGGTTGAACCGAACGCTCGACGCAAAGAGGTCATGGGCTCGCTCGTGAGAACAAGAGCTGTCGGGGCATCCAGGCTGTTGGTTCCTGCCACCGTTAGGATAGAAGTCAACGTCACCGATGGGGGTGAAGATGCCGAGGAGGTAGCCATCGGTGTGAATGCCTTCTACGTAGACGCCGGAGTTGCGATTAATGACGTTGGAGTTTGTTTGCCACAGGGGACCGGCGGGATCCAACCCTAGAAATATGAAGGAAAACTTTTACGATGTTATTATACATAAAATAATGATCTTGTTGCTGACATGATAAAGTTATCCTAATAAGTAAAATTTCCTCTTATAAGACATAGCAAACAAGCTAACTCCGCATGTGTAATTAACCTAACCAGTTACTCTGGCTAATAGAATGTATCAATGGTAATACAACGAAGTTATCTAATAGATAAATTTACGATTTTAGTTATTAATGCGTAGACAAATAACTCCTACGTCGTAGGTAGTTTTACTCACCAGTTACTCTGGCAGGTCGACCGCTTGCTTGACGACCGGCAACACCAACAATGTGAGCTCCCAAGCTGAAGCCAACGAAGTGCACGTTGGTCCACACGCCACCAGCTGTATTTCTGAGCCAAACAACAAAATTTCCAAGGAACTGGCCAACGCTGGGAACTCCAGCCACAGCGGTGACGTAGTTTGAGCCCGCGAGGGATCGCCAATCCACAACAATGACGTTGCAGTCATCGACGGCGAGGAATGCAGATGTGATGGCAGCGTTCAAACCAGAGTTGCCGCTGCCGTTCCAGCCGTGGACGATGATCTTCAAGGGACGGTTGGCTACGTAGTTGGAGTTCCAGATGGTGTTGGCGTTACCGTTAATGATGACTTGCGCATTGTTAGGATTCTGTCTGAAAATAATAGGTATTGTCGCGTTTTGATTAAATAAATATTACGACTCACTTTCTGTGACGAAGTTATAGCAAAACAGAAAAAAATATTTTCTATGATGAAGTCTCAATACACTTCTTAGATAGGAATAATCTGCGAAATGTGGCCTTCCCTCCATATCCACGTTAACTAGTATTATAATAATATGGCAAGTTGCCATGCATTGGCAATACGTTATACATGCATCTATTTATTGTATTGTAAGTCAGATATTGCATTAATATTTATTTAATCGTACAAGACTACATTATTAAATACTAGTTAAAAAGGTCGTCAGTGGCTTGATTTGTCTTATAACCAGATTGACCGTATATACTCAAGGGCTATCAAGGTAAAATAAAATTCGTCGCTATCTAATTCACCGCTTTGTTCCAATCTTCTTTTTTTGGCGCTCTTATGCAGTTGCTAATTTCGTTTATCTCCGCGGTTTGTACGATTACAAACGAAATAATTAGCGAAAATAAAAAGATGTTCTAGGTATAAGTAGGAAACAATCACAATCTAATTTTACCTAGTAAACAGCCAATACGCGTTGTTCGCTCCATTCCTTGAATTCAATAACGCATGATCGACAGGCTCTTGTAAATCTACTAGATGATTGTTTCCGTCACCGTCAGGCATCCAAATATAGCGGCTCTCACCCTCGACATAGTGGCTGTTATCTCCTGGGATCAAGGGTATAGCACTTCCAGCGACCCCTAATCAAAAGAAAAATTTGAATTATTTATAGTCTATCCGGAATCTAAGATGTGTATGTGTCGGTATGTGTCCGTCGTCAGTCGTATATGTAACTTATGCAAACTTGACATAATTTGGTCTCGGAATTTCGGATAAACTATACAAAATATCACTAGTCAGTTACAGTCTTGAGTTCTTTAACAGGGCGTAAGTTACAGGAGTTTTTAAAGGATCGGTGGGAGTGAAATTTCTGAAAGTGAATCAATTACATGACCAGTGCCCCTTAAATACCCAACAAGTTAAACCCAGGAAATGTTCCATATTTATATTACGGGTTCCATAGACAAATAAGCGGATCCCCTTGTCTTCCATAATTTTGTAATATAGAAAATTTGTAATTAATCATCAGTAATTCTAAAACCATCAACCAAACAGGAATAATTTCGAGACACTCACTCAGTAGAATCTAGTTATTAGGTTAGGATTAATTTATGACTGTTCTGATAAATTTACTGTTTCTAAGAAAAGCAAAGTTCTGATTAACGAAAAAATATGACAAACATTACGTAATAGTCATCAATTGTACGAAATAAACACTCTTCAAATACAGTAGGTACATATATATACAATACATGCTCTACGTTACGTGGAATTATTTGCTTTCGTTTGGTGATTTACGAGCATCGCTTAAGTATATTTTTATTTATTTATATTTATTTATGCGCACTGCATCATTATAACGTTAGTTTGACATACTGCGTTGGATGATAGAGGGTTCTATTCAACTGATTAAATTAATAGGTACTGTTATTATCACAATAAGATATTGATTACCACTAACATGCTACAATAGCAGCGAAAACCACTAGAAGCTTCATATCGACTCCAAATTAAAATGTAGATTTTACTGTAACAGTATTTATTAATTTTTTATCGAAACAGTTCAGTTGATAAGCATAGTGGATTAAAGTAATTAACACTTGGTAATCTCTGTACCTACTTTTGGAACGTAGGTACTGAGATTATCTAGGTGGATTGAGTGCTCGAGTATTGTTGGCAACTGTACATACAACTTGATTGCTTAAGGTGGAGTCCGGACATGTTTATATTTACCGAAATGTGCTTATGATTAGTGTCTCCGGAATTGAGTGAAACAAGTCAAACAATATGATTAACGGTTAACGTCAGTAGCCGTTGTAATTAGACGTGTATATTTAAGGAAAATGAGACCGATAGGAAAATGGGAATTTTTAAATAAAAGGAAAGTTTCCGGATTTTTTTTGCATTACTTACATAACTTAATAATGATTTGGAGAATATACCTACATCACCTTTAAGAGTTCCTATGAAATATGACAGTTTTTTTTTTCAGAAATAAAACTGAGATTTCATCTTGTAAAACAACCCTAGTGGCGAGTTTGCGGAATAAAGTTTTAATTCTGAATTTAAATAGAGATAAACATGATTTTCCCCTGACAAAACTACATTTTTGGAAAGTAGCCATATCAAAAAATCTAAATTAAAAATAAAGGTACATGCCAGATGGGAATATTGTGTATAAATAGTTACTCATGTCACATGTGTCAGAACCAGCGGTTCGGTATAAGGCCTGCTGAAGAGAAAAAACCGCTGAAAGAAAACTCCCAGATTATATTTTAACAATTTTATTTACACCGTTCGAAGCCAAAACTGGCTATGATCACTGACCTTCATTTTTAGGGTTCCGTAGTCAACTAGGAACCCTTATAGTTTCGCCATGTCCGTCTGTCCGTCTGTCTGCCTGTCGGTCTGTCCGTCCGCGGCTTAGCTCCGTGATCATTAGTACTAGAAAGCTGAAATTTGGTATGAGTATGTGTATGTATCACACCGACAAAACAGTAAAACAAGAACCAAAAAAAATTTTTTTTCGGGTACCTCCAGTATACCTAAATCGGAGGTGATTTTTTTTTCGTTCCAAAACTAGTGTTTGTGGGTGGGTGTCGTTGAATAGGTCTTTTAAAAATAATAGGGGTCTTCAAACATCATTTTTTGATAAAGTAAGCAGTTTTGTATTCGCTCCAGTAATCCAAAAAATGGCGTCCTCCCCCTCCAACTTTTCAACCACGGGTCAAAAACGTATGGAAAAATTCATAATAATGAGGCCTTATAAGCACTTTCCATGAAAACTAAAGCCTGACCAGAAATATATGAGGATGCGCCATATTGCGGAATTTAACTGGAACTAATTTCTTACACTGGCAATGATTTTATGATGGTTTGTCAACAATGTCAATGTCATTCGCAATGGTTTTGTTAAAAGACAAATATTTAAAATTATCCAAAGAAAATGCCGAAAACTATTCACAGTCGTGAACGTAAGATTATAAATAAAGTGTATACGTGTTTACTACACGAAAAACAGTCAGGAAAAGGAGTGCATTCCGTTAAATCCCAAGCAGCACATTAGTGAATTTTGCAGCTTATCTTATAGCTTTAAGTTCTAAATTAGTGGTTTAACAGTGTTTGATACAACTTATAGCTTTAAACACAACTCAAAACTGTATATGAGTTCATCCTATCACTTGTAGTTGCATAGGAACGTTTTTTGTTTCTACTTTATTACTTATGGTGGGAGGTGGGATAAAGTCGATTTAGCTACTTAAAGTTGCATGCAGGTTCAAATTGTCACTCAATAAGAAGCAATAGTGCTATATAAGGCCTTAAAATCACTTATAAGCAACTTTTACATATAAGTGGGAACATACCCTTATTTGGAACTAAAAGTTCCAAATGACTAGTACAATAGCGAATTATATCACCAATAGTGGCTAAAGGGATAATTTTACGGCTCTTTTGGAACCAAAAAATATTGCAACTTTAAGGCCTCAGAAGTACCTTATTGCCACTCCAACGCATAAATAGGTCTCAATAGGAGGTTCTTGGAACCAAAAGCAGTTATTTTCACTTATTTCAAACCACTAACGAACTAAAAGTTCTATTATACTCGTGTTTCATCCTCTAGATTAGTAACTTATATTTTTATTTAACACATGTAGTAACGCATAGTGTTACCACTTCGAACACGTAGTTGAGGAAATTTGTGTGCTTGCGCTGGCAACACAAACAATATATTTTTTTTTTTTTTTTCAACTACCCTTCTTGAATTCCACTCGGGCGCCATTGTTCATTCGCATTTTTCGTGCCAACCACTTCGGACCTTCTTGGATTAATCAGCTCGCGAGTGATTGCACCTACAATATGCCGAAGCGAAAAAGCGAGGACGAAATTGCTTTTTTAGCGATCCGCCTAAAAAAGCTGGAAAAAACAATCGGTCGGGTTCGCGCCGTAGGAATTCCAGTGAATATTCGTCGTCGTTGTCGTCATCGTCCTGTTCATCGCGCTCATCAGCTTCAGGAAACGCTGTGCCAGTTCCAGAATACCCAAATGGTCAGTCGATGCTTAACTTCGTGCAACGATATAACTCTGACGTATAAATAATGCAATCAGATTAGTCTGCGGGACTATTTCGCTGCATTCAATTTATACGAACATGGATCAGATCAGTCTGCGGGACTGTTTCGCCCCATGTGACCAAATACATTACGTACTCAGAACTGTCTATGGGACTTTTTCGCCACGTATATGTATTCAAGTCAGAGCACCCTACACGAACATTAACCAGATCAGTCTGCGGGACTGTTCCGACTGCTGTCGTCAAGCACGTTACGAAAAACCGTCAAACGACGTGCCTGCGCCTCGTGATGCACCCTCACAGTAGCCACCGGTCGTCGACGCGCATAGCGGCGCCGCCACTGCAGCGTCGTCACCCCCAGTGCCCGTGGTGCAGCCGCCCGCGCCGTCCCGGGCACGAGCGTACAACACACGCCACAGGTACAAGAAGCAGAACAGATCCGTCGTAGTCTGTTGAATTTGGCGATGAGATAAACAAAGACGTTGCGCACAGATTTGAATATATCGCAACCTCAGGACTGGATAAAGAAGGAAAAAATTATCTTCTTCAAAAATATTTAGTCCCGTCAAACTGTAAGCTTATAGCCGCTCCGCATTTAAATGCTGAAATCAAAGCCGCTTTGACGGAATTAGTTATGAAACGAGACAAAGCTATCGAGTCACGCCAAAAACAAATGGCAACTGCCATTACTAATATAGGTCAAATTTTGACGTCTCAACTTGTTAAATAACAGAGAGATAATCAACTCTTAAAACAGCTAATGGATATTGGTCGCATCTTATGTGATTTGCAGCATAATGGGTCAGTAGCACGAAGAAACTTTGCTCTTTATTCTATTAAGAAGGAAATCAAGGAACTACTGACCACAAAAATAGATAAATACCTATTCGGAACCGATTTACCCGAAACTCTTATCATTGACTTAAATATTGAGCCACCAAAGAAAACTATACCAGCAACTCCTACCAATACGTCGAAGAATTTAAACTGGAAGGCGGGACCCGCAGCTCGCCGACAGCCGACGGGTCCGCCGCCCAAGCAGCTGGCTGCAGCTCCGAGATCGTCATCATCGCGTGAACTCCTCGCACAAGTCGTCGCATCGGCACAGGCAGACGCGCCGCCGCTAACCTCTTCGGTACGTTACGCTGGTCGACTTACGTATTTTACCAAACAATGGTCACTTATTACTAACGACCATGCAGTAAATTCATGGGTGGAAGGTTTTAAAATCAAATTTGATAAGCCCGAAATCCAAACTCATATACCATTGACGTCAAGTCATTCCAGCGTCGAAAGTAGGCACTTTAAAGAGGCCATCGAAAACCTTTTATCAATCGGAGCTATTTCCGAATGTCAGTCATGCATATGTGAATTTATCTCAAGCGTCTTCTTAATACCAAAACCAAATGGAAAGATGAGATTTATTTTAAACTTAAAAGAATTAAACAAATTTATGACTACCCAGCATTTCAAATTAGAAGATTTGCGCACGGCATTAAAACTTAAGTATGTCTAAGGACTGTTTCATGGCTAGCTTAGATCTAAAAGACGCTTATTTTTTAATAACCCATAATCACGAAAATACTTAAGATTCTTTTTAGAAGGAAAATTATATCAATTCAATGTAGTTACTTCCATTTGGGATTTACACCGCACCATATATTTTCACCAAGCTAATGAAACCTGTACTAAAGTTATTACGATCGTGTGGTTTCCTGTCATCAATATATTTAGATGATTTGTTTTTAATCGGTAACACGTACCTACACAGAGTGTTTGACCAACTTAAAAACCTCCGAGAAGCTGTTAACAGCTCTTGGCTTTATTATTAACAAAGAAAAAAGTAGCTATATTCCGAAAACAACCTGTAAATATTTAGGATACATATTAGATTCACGTAAATGGCAAGTGAGTTTACCGATAGAAAAGAGAATGAGAATCAAAAAAGAATTGAAAAAAAAAAAAAAAAAAAAAAAAAAAAAAAAAAAAAAAAAAAAAAAAAAAAAAATTAAACTATTGAATACCTGTAAGATATGGAGATTTGCTCAATTGCTAGGTCTCTTAATATCCGCTTGCCCCGCAATCGAGTATGGGTGGTTGTTCACAAAAAACTTGTAACGTGCCAAATTCCTTAGGTTACAGGGTCATAATAATTATGATCAGTATATGGACATACCTGATCTAGATTGGTGGACCAATGCTATCGTAGATTCCGTCCAAAAAATTAAGGATGATCATTTCGTGACCGAAATATTTTCTGACGCCTCAACAACTGGGTGGGGCGCGGCATGTGAGGGCCAAACCGCTAGTGGGCGGTGGTCTCAATCAGAGACCACTCTCCATATAAATAATAATAATAATATTTTTATTCAAGAACATGGTAAACAATATTATAATTGCCAAATACTCATGCGTGTTGACAACACAACTGCAGTTGCATATATTAACCGTATGGGAGGTATTCAATACCCACACCTCACACAGGTTACTAGACTTATGGCAATGGTGTATAGATCGAAAAATCTTTGTTGTGGCATCCTACATAAAATCATCGGACAACATACTTGCCGATAAGGAATCCAGACGCTCACATCCCGATGCCGAATGGGGGCTCTCTATGCCAGGGTACCAAAAATTGACAAACAAATATGGAGTACCACTAATAGATCTTTTCGCTACCAAAATTAACAATAAATGTGATATTTACGTATTGTGACAAAGAGATCCGGACGCTTTTGCATTTGATGCGTTTACCATTACATTGACAAGTTTTGGCTTTTACGCATTCCCACCTGTGTCCATGATACATACTTAAAGCTCTAAGAAAAATAATGTCAGACAACGCAGAAGGAATTATGGTAGTACCAAAATCGGCCTCGCAGCCATGGTACCCATTATTTATGCGCCTCCTGGTGTCTGATATAATACAACTTCATAGTAACGATTTTATTATATCTAATTACAGCAACCGGAACATTCAAACGAGTATCCTGGTTGCCGGAGTGTTGTCCGGACGGCACTATTGCGGCAACACGTCCCGTCAGCCGCCATAGACATTATGTTGGGCTCGTTGGCGGAGAGCACAATGAAACAGTACGATGTTTGTTTCAAACGATGTTATCGGTTTTCTATACAAAATAAAGTAGACATGTATGAGCCATCGATTCCTATTGTAGTAGAGTTTCTGACTCAAACATTTAACTCTGGTGGTCAGTATGGCACCATAAATAGCTATAGATCTGCTCTAGCGTGTATATTAGGATCTAACTATATCAGATGACTCTCGTATAAGTCGATTCTGTAAATGAGTCTACAGGTTAAGACCTCCAGCCCGACGATATAATATAACATGGGACGTAACAAGTCTTAAATCATATATCTTCATTATTTCAAAACGAAAGCCTAACGTTGCTCGCTCTAGTGACAGCACATAGAATACAGACTCTGTCCAAAGTTAATATAGATAATATTTCGATTTCGAGCGATCAAATTATAATCAAAATCAGTAAATTGATTAAAACTTCACGAATTGGTACCTTACAACCAACTCTATACTTACCGTTCTTCACAGAACGCCCTGAAATATGCTCTGCAAAAACGTTACTGTCGTACATCGACAAAACAAAAGAATTGCGTAATTCAAATGATTTATTTATAGGCATTAAAAAACCACATAAGTGTGTTACATCACAAACACTTAGTTGTTGGATCAAGTGTGTACTGAAAGACAGTGGAATCGAAATCTCCATCTTCTCCTCGCACAGTACGCGTCATGCCTCTACATCCATGGCATACAAGTTAGGGGTCAACCTTGATACCATACGGAACACTGCGGGATGGAGCAGAGACTCCACTGTCTTCGCTAAATTCTACAATAGAGAGATTATAAACAATGATAATCTAGACCTTGCTAAATCGATATGCTCTAAGGATTGATTTCTTTAATTAAGCATCAAGGTATTAAATTCTTGTTTTATTACTATGTAATAAGCTAAACTGGAAGTGTTATATTCAGGATGTTATTGTGTAAATTTCTATTTCTATTCTATGGCAAGGAATAAATAGTTTCAAATACTAAACAAAACTTATTATTTGTTGGTATGATATTTCCACTGTTTGCTCTCAACATCTACATGTGTTAAATAAAAATATAAGTTACTAATCTAGAGGATGAAACACGAGTATAATTGATGATTAAACGAACTTACCTGTAAGTGAAGTTCTATCACAATTATACGAAGTGTTTCATCCGAAGAGATTAGTAACGCAATCCCGCCCACCCATCATTATCATCCCTAATATTACCGTGGAAATATCATAATGCTTTAAACTTAATGAACAATGGCGCCCGAGTGGAATTCAAGAAGGGTAGTTGAAAAAAAAAAAAAAAAAATATTGTTTGTGTTGCCAGCGCAAGCACACAAATTTCCTCAACTACGTGTTCGAAGTGGTAACACTATGCGTTACTACATGTGTTAAATAAAAATATAAGTTACTAATCTCTTCGGATGAAACACTTCGTATAATTGTGATAGAACTTCACTTACAGGTAAGTTCGTTTAATCATCAATTATTGTTCCTATTTGCGCCTTGTCAAAATATATTTAATAGTCTTGCTTGTTTAATAGTCTACAAAAGAGCAAATAATTACTATTGGTAATATCATTCACTGCTTTGCCACTCGCAAGATACAAATAAGTGATTATTAGACTTGATAGTTCCAAATAAGGAACAAATAAGTGAAAATAAACACTGTAGGATCTTTTTTGTTTCGCCATGTTTACAAATGGAAGCCTATGAAAATTGATTATTTTAACCAGAATTTTATCACACTCACGCATAATCACAGACTTTTGATAGTTGTGACGATGTTACTTTAACATTGTACGTAACCTACAATCATTAGGTCAGGTTTTTAACAGTTTTATTTCTTATCAGTATCTATTCCTTATTTAATTTAGCACTCTCTTTTTTAATATTCCTGATCAAATGAAAGGCGCGTCGAAATTTACAAAGAAAACATACTATAGTTTCACAGTAACAAAAAATTCGCAAGTATTTCGTGCTTATTTCAATGCTTGTATAACGTAGTTTTAATCAACACCAAACAGACGTATAAATCCAAAATGAATATGGCAGATCACGTAATACTTTTAATAAAACACAATTTGACAGTTGCCTCGCCACTCAAAGATAATTTTGGCGACTCATTTATCACTCATTGACCGAACTGAAATGTTTTCATTCGTTCACTGCGCATAACTTTTACCCTTAGTTCTAATTGCCACTTAAGGTAATTGTGAGATCTCTTATGGATTCTATTTAGCACCAAAAATAGGCTGCAATTTTTCTCCTTTTGGTTCTATACTGGTGGCATAAGGGTTCTTGCCACCTATATAGCACTTAGTCATGGTGGTAAATTTCACTTAAGCATCTAATTAGATATGATATACGAGCTATTTAGACCCAGTTGTGCTACTTGGGATGATATTACGAGGTTAACATAGTGGAACTGACAGGTATTTAAACTAATGTCATTATAGTTTAGGTACAGTTATTTGGTACAAATTTTGTGACTATTCTGACATCTCTCACGCCATCCTGACAGACACCATTATAGTGGGTTCCGATTGGTTGCAAAATTGTTGCCATATAAATCTTATAAATAGCGCCCTCTTGACAATCCTCATATATTTCTGGTCAGGCTTTATATTGAATAAAATCGGTCGAGCAATTTTTGAGTTATCGCAAAATTCATATATTTTTTTTAAATGACTTAAGAGCCGCGCGGTGTCCTTATGATTCGAACGTTACACATATTAGTTAAGTGAAATACTGTATTAAAACACTCCGCTCAATCTGGCGCTTATAATCGATAACTTCCAGAAGGTAACAAGTAATTACAGTTACTTTGGCGTTTACGACCTTTTTATGGAGCTTGAAATCTTTCTCGTAATTTAAACCTCGGGCTTAAAACCGCTATTTTAAGTCCGTCAATTGTGAAGGATGGGTAACTACGGAACCCTACACTGAGCGTGGCCCGACATGCTCTTGGCCGGTTTTTTGAAATTGGGATATCTTTTTTATTTCAATTCCTCAGTCTCGCGCATCTTTCTAAGGAAAAATACTTTTTCTTTGCAAGGATTGAAGTACTATCAAACTTAAATTAATGGTTTGGTTTGTCCATGATACGCTCGCAGACACCTGGGTCTACAGACCTGTTGCAACGATGATGTTTGACATCAGCTACATGCTCCTCAACCCTTGATACTCGTAGCTAAGCTATGCTTCGTTTGATCAAAGTATAAAATGCTACACTCGCAGTCCTTGACGCGACCCCTTTCACATTGCAGGATAATTTTAATTATATAAGATTGGAAACATTACGAAGCATGACTTTAATTTACAAGCACTTTACAAAATAAAGATAATTCAGGTTAAAGTTGGAAAGTAAAATAGGAGTATATAAATAAAATGTTGTTCATTATAAAGGAAGTAATGATTGATAATTATAATTGCCGATGCTTTTCTGGTGGCTGGTGGAATATAGTTCAGTACCTACTGATTTTAAATAATAAAGTCAATGTACCTATGATTACTAACAACTCATATAAAAGTGTACAAGACTTTTTTATATTTTTTATGCTCATCTACTGAGAACCGTTTGTACATTCGAAAGTCATAAAAGAAAAATATGAGCATAAAAAGTCACTATCTAAAAAAAAAGTTTATGTAAACTTTTTTTGAATAAAAAAAAACAGTAATTGAGTGAGATTTATACTTTAATCTATGAATACATCCGAAATCCATTTAGTAAGGCCAGTTCGTGCCGGTGGTCAAACCGAATAGTCCATTTCTGAAAAATAACAAAATCATTGTCATAATATGACAAAAAATAGGTATTACCACTGAAATCAGCGAAACATTAATTTACAAACGTCATCAAAAGGGCATCATATCTTTTGCAAAAAAACCCACCATGTAGATAGATGATTGACACGATAGTAGTAAAAATGTAATTAAGATATTTTTTGATGGATTGAGTATTTACACATTAGTAATCTACATAGATTATTATCTGTCAATGGTTTACATTGGAGAATGCTAAAATTAAGCTGTAGCCTAACTGAAGGTAGAACTTACCCCCACTTGTTAAGATGGTGGTTGCCCATCTGCAAGGTGCCTCCGGTGCACTGGTTATTCTGGGCCTGGGTGAGGGTGCTGCACTGACGACCGGCAAGATGGTTGTGGTAGACGGTGGCAGCGAAGAGCTGGTAGGCACGGCTGTGGGAGCAAGTGCTGATCCAGCAGCCGGGCTGGGCGTTTCTGCCGCCGTTGGGGTAGAAGTTAGCGTTGCAGATAGGGTCGAAGATACCAAGGAGACCACCGTCAGTGTGGATGCACTCGACGTAGGCACCAGCATTGCCATTCAAGGCGTTGCCGTTTCCACCCCACAGGGGACCGGCGGGGTCCAGACCTGCGTGAAAAAGGATTTGGATAAATAATAATGCGCAATATCTATTTTATAATATAGAACGTAAGTGAATCATGATTTGAAGAAATCTTACGATTAAGCAATGGATAGGAGTAACTTTGAAAGCCGTTACGTAACAGTTGATCTTATAACACTGGATTTGAAACGTTTAAGTCCGTAAGAAATTACCAAATATTTATTTAATTGTACCTGTAACTCGAATAGGGCGTCCGCTAGCGGTGCGACCGGCATTGCCGACAATGTGAGCTCCCAAACTGAAGCCGACCAAGTGAACGTTGTTCCAGTTTCCCCCAGCAGTGTTGATGAGCCAGATCAGGAAATTTCCAAGATAGTTTCCAACACTGGGAACGCCGTTGGCAGCTGAGACGTAGTTTGCGTTGGCGAGGGCGCGCCAGTCCACAACAATGACGTTGCAGTCGAGAACGTTCAAGAAGGCATCTCTGATCATAGGGTTGATCTCGCTGTTTCCATCACTGTTCCAGCCGTGGACAATAACTTTCAATTGGCGACCGGCAACGTAGTTGGAAGCCCAAATAGTGTTAGCGTTGCCATGAACAAGTACTTGCGGGTTGGTAGGGTTCCACCTGAAAATAACAGTATGCAATGATAATAAAATACCGTGTTTAGCTTAACTTGCAATTTAGCTACAGGGCAGTCTTACGACTCAAAAAATATTGTTAAATAAAGCTGTTTTTTCTCTTGACGGTCCGGATACCATACATAGTTAATTTTCAGAGTAATGGGGAATCATCGCGGAGGAAAGCATGAAATACATCCAAAAATTAAAGTCAGAAGAGAATCACTGACCTGGTATACAGCCAGTAAGCATTGTTGGCACCGTTTCTAGCGCTTTTCAAGATCTGTTCATCTGCAGGTTCTTGCAGGTCGACTAGGTGGGGGGTGCCTTCACCATCAGGCATCCAGATGTATCTGCTCTCTCCTTCAACATATTGGCTGTTATCCCCTGGTACCAGAGGAATTGCACTTCCAGCGCACACTAATGAACAGATGAAAACATTTTAATGCATTACAAAGTATAACACAATTCAGCTAGAGCCAGAAATTCTTTAAGACATGACGTGAAGACTTTAAGAACCTGTAAAGGATTGGTGTGGAAGACGGTTTTTGGATTACAAACCCGTGTTGCCTGCGGTTTCTATCAGATAAACCGTCCCTTTAATCACCACGGTAGTATAAAAAACCAGTACTTAAACTACTAAGAAAATATTTTTTTCAAAATGGTTTTGTTAAACCACACACGGAGTCTCTTATTTCTTGTTGAAAGTAAGGGGTTCGCGGGGGACGATTTGGGAAACATATTTAAAATCAGTGTAGCATTATCAAATAAGGATAACCGGTGGGGGCGTTATTCAACAAAAAAAAACTTTTGTAAATAAATACTGACACGCCACGAGAGCAGCCAGCACCACCAATAGCTTCATAGTTACAGTGGATGGCAACTTCGTCTTGATGGTGTCAATACTACTATTTATTCTGAATTTATCAATTTATTTGTGATAACGATAAGATATTGGTATAACTTTTTGATTTAATCACAAGTACACGTCCTTGCCAGCTTCCATGTTGAGTTTAAGGCTACAGGCTATGCATAATCAACTAGGTGTCCACTTCCAATACTTCAAACGTTTCTAATGTGTATGACCAAAAGCTTGATAAGTACCCCCATTGTTTGTGAGAATTTTAAGTTGTAGGCGTCCTTTTTATAAGAACGATAGTAACAAGTGGGATAATATTGGTGTGATATGCCATTTTTGGCAGTATAATTTCAGTGAAATGGCGTGATTGTACCCTTACCTTGAGTTTACCTACAGTCATAACAATACGTATTATAATAGATATATTATTATAATGCCAAAAATTGCATATATATATAACGGTGAAAGTTTGTGAGTGTGTTTGTGTTTATGTTTGTTACTTCTTCCCGCTCAAACGGCTGGACCAATTTAAATAAATTTTGGTATGAAGGTAGCTGACACCCTGGATTAATGCAACTTTTTATCCCGAAATAATGTAGTGTTCCCGTGGGATGTGCGGGCGCGGCGCAGCTAGTATAAGGTACTACAAACAATTCAAACCTTCAGTTTTTTTTACCGATCACCGTTTGAACGGGTGTGCACGATAGATTTTTTAAACGTGATTTAGTCCCGTTTTGATGGGTACCTACGTATTACAAAGCCGAAGTTCCAAATACCGAATGTCATAAGACCTATGGACAGATGGCCGAAAATTAAAATGTCGAATGTTTATTTGACCGAAAGTTTAAAATCCCGAACGAACGTTTGATCGACAGGATGAAATACCGAACATTATAATCCCGAAGACTGTAATCCCGAAGAATGTAATCCCGAAGACTGTAATCCCGAAGATTATAATCCCGAAGACTATGATCCTGCCTGAAGGAGTAATCCGGAATATTATTTAAACTCTCGAGAATTATATTTCTGTAGTCTTACAGATTCTAATTGTTTATTTTATACAAATAATATTAACCTAAATTACGTAACTTACTTGCCTACTACTATACTTACTATAAGTGAAATCTTCTGTGGAACCGATCTGCACCGGCGCTGCGGGATGTGCAGCCCCTCCGCCCTCGTAAGAAAATGTGCGGCACCTACCCTCGCCTCCGCAGCTCGCTTGATGCCCGCACTTTCTTATACGGCGGCCGGGGGCTTTAATACTTTTCGGGATTATAATACGTAACCCGTTTTGATATAATGATGTGTGAAAAACGTGTGAGTTTAAATCAATACATTCACAAGCCGCCTTAGAACTTTATTGTACCCTTACCATGAGTTAAGTTAACGTGACCGTACCCTGTACCCTGTGTAATAGTAGGTAAGGGTATTTGTATTTTATTGACCGAGCGAGAGCGAAGTCCCAAAAACTTTTTCATATGTCCGAATTCTGGATGTTTGAAGGTCCAGAATTCCAGCTGTTCTCGTTTATAGGTTCAGGAACAGATAAATTAGTATAAAACATAACCCGATCACCATAATCTCACCAATGATCCCTTCTCCGCTATTTCGAAGCTATACGGCAGCACCCAGTCTTACTACTTTATTCTTTCCTCCCATTTGCGCAAGCGATGCTGCTAAGTTGTGATTGTGAGTATTCTTTGCTGCAACGTAGGTACAGTACGATTAAAATCAGTTAACACTTCGGCCAACCTCGGTAATTGTCGTGAATCCCTCATCTCTCACATAGAGTTATCAATTTACAGATATGACCGATTTACAAAATTCTTTTTGTATTTGATAGGGTATACTTGCGAGATGGTCCCATGTAAATTTTATCAAAATCGGTCAAGCAGTTTATGAAATATCAACAAAAATCGGTTGAAATCGGTTTTTTTGAATTTTTTATTTGGTGATTATTATTAATTATTAATCCGACGTAATATCGTAGGTACTACTTACATCAAACAGTAAAATATTGACTTATCAACAACAACAACAACAACAACAAATCCACTTTATTGCACACCTCAAATACACAGGGATACAAAACATAAGAGATATACAGTAAAAAAATTGACAGAGGTAAACAACAGGCGGTCTTATCGCTAAATAGCGATCTCTTCCAGACAACCTTTAGGCAGCGGAGTAGATCAACAGGAGTTAGAATTGAGTAGGTGATGCACAACAACTTTAAGGCACAAAAATTAACTACAAAAATAAAATAAAAACAATAAACATACATAAATAACAATAATCAAATATACCTACATATAATACTTAGACATAATAAAAAACATATAGTAGAGTAAAATAGATAGCAAAACCAGAGTCAGACGCATAGTACGAGTAAGAGGAGCGATTTTCAACGCAGTGTAAATTAAGGTAGAGATAAATAGTGACGTTTAAGGTGAGATTTAAATATAGCAATAGATTGTGCACGCCTTAGATCATATATATGACTTATATATGTTTTTTATATATTGTATACCTACAAGAATGTTAAAATTCATGTCGCTTCTGCATAATAAATTTCTTAGGTCTACCGGTTAGTAATGTCATCTTGGCAGGTGCTATTAATTGCGTTTATGATACTTCAAATTGAATGCTACCTAAAAGAAGTCGCGGTATTGTATTTCGTGTCACTTCCGTCTCCGGATTTAGGCGATGATACCCGAGAAAATCCGAAGTGTTAACTGATTTTAATCGTACTGTACTAGTAGTACTGCATTTGGGCTTCCCACTTTACGATTTTCAGCACATTAAATTTAATTTACTTAGCGGTCCCCCGACGCAACGAAGCTTGGATTCTTTTTCTACTGTTCATTGTAAAGGCACATTTCGTAGACTTTATTTTTTTATTTTTACAGGTTCTCATGTCGGGGGTTTTTTAAATTTTATTTTTATTTCATATTTTTTAAACAAATACATTCCGGGGAGAAACAGAAGTTTCATCCCGAAATGTCCAAGATCCAGGGTTCCAGTCTTGTATTGTGCTTGATCCTTGAATATAAATGGCTTGTGTTTAAACGCCTACCAAATATGATTAAACGCCTACCAAATATGTTGATAAATTACTACCAATAAATTCTTAATGCTCACCAAAACGGATGAATGCTCACCAAATAGTGTATCCCAAACTATTCTATAAATAAAACAAATAATTCTTTTTCTTACATCCTATAAAAATATATGAACACCATTAAAGTTAATTTCAGACCAAATAATCTAAATTACTGTAAATGGATGTCACCAATATTTTATATTATTACTTCTATTTTAGTCATTTTTGCTGAGGCAAAAAACTAAATGCTCACCAAAATGGCTTTTTTCACCAAAATTTCAAATTGGTGCTAGGCGGCTAAAACTCGGTATCGGGGGGCTCTCGGGGCTCAAAAATATGAATCTGAAATCTTGTCCGAAAATTCGGTCAAATTCGGAAAATATCGAAAAAAAAAACGATTCAAAATTTCAAATTGGTGCTAGGCGGCTAAAACTCGGTATCGGGGGGCTCTCGGGGCTCAAAAATATGAATCTGAAATCTTGTCCGAAAATTCGGTCAAATTCGGAAAATATCGAATAATAACGATTCAAAATTTCAAATTGGTGCTAGGCGGCTAAAACTCGGTATTGGGGGGCTCTCGGGGAGGAGGGGGAGTTCAGTTGGTCAAGTGATTCTATCGTCCTCTGTTAGATGGCGCTAGTGCCATATTTGTTTTCTTCTCAACAATATTAAATAATTTCAATTTGTAGTTTATTATTTGTGTAAATTAAATGTCACAAATACAATTATCTTCCTTTTGGCCTTTCCAAAATATTTCTCGAACATGATTAATTAAATCACAATGTCCAACGCATAGATCGCGTCTGACATGGTGAAAGCGGGCAACACTGACAGTTGACGGCGTGGCGGTCATTCCTTGTACGAGTCGTTGCGCTCAACATGGCTTGAAAATTACAAGTGTCTTTTCGTCAAGGAATCTGGACTTCGGCTTAGGGAAGCCTTTAATAATCCCAACCACGAACGCCCCTACCATTTGTGATGGCAGGTATGTATATTTTGTGAAGAAATTGATGGAATGTGACACTCGCGTTGCGGTCCATGGATGATTGGAGTTGTTCATAACTAATCAGTTTATTTCTTATTGTTTCAGCGTTATAACTTTCTCATCTCTATAAAATGTGTTAAACCTTAAACAAGGATATTTGGGAGGCTTGGTTCTAAAACTATCACACATGTAAGTAGAAGCAGTTACGTAACCAATTTGGACGCGTGGCGTTACGTAATCCTCTAGACTCAGTTACTCATTTTATTATTCTGTTACAGCTTAAAAGCATGGTTCCGTAGACTGCCACACGGATGACGGCAGCTCGAATTATTTCCAAATTCATTAAAACATGAAACTGTCCCGGGTGAGTGTGTGACAAATTTGATTCTTTTCTACGACTAGCGGCGATATTCTGTTGCTAGGATGCACGCGACTGCTGCATATTGTTCGTTTCTTTGTGTGTTATCGTTTTCCTTCAATTAAACTCAGAATGACACGTGTGAAAGTAATGACACGTGTGAAAGTGTATGTTGCTTTCCTTTGCTTATAAAACTGTTTATTACAGTGCCACCGGGTGTCATAGACGGAGTCGCCAGGCTGCTGTAGTGGCTGCGTGTCCACATGCAAGGACGGTCCTCACGGAGTCTTGTACGTGCTTGTGTGTGAGCCGCGGTGCTGCAGCCAGGAGTGTGCATGCAGACACGTTCCCACGGGATTCTTGCACGTACCTGCGTGCATGTTCTTCTGCTGGTGTCGGCTGTCACATCTAGGGCTTCACTTCGTTTCTAAGCCAACGGATATCAAGTGATGAGTCCGAGGCTGAGAAACTATGCTACTTTCTTAACCAGGTGATACTATTCCTTGTCTCACTTCTTTTAATTCGGGTTTTCTTGTTTGTTGCGCTGAGTCACCATACTCACATTCTACACTCTACTCTTCATGCTTTAAGTTACCACTGATATTAGACTACAAAGCCTTTCTACACAATCTTAAAACCATCTACAGTGTTAGTGTAAATCCTTATGATATTAGTTAAGTACATAATATTATTAAGTAAGATAGAACGCCTTCCCGCAGCACTGTCCTAGCAGCAGTGTATGCTGTTTTATGTGATTTCCCAATTTGAACTGCAATATAAGCGTACTGTACTGTGAGTGTAGCTCAGAGAGCCAAAAATAAGCGAGAGATGTAATTAATTGTTTATTCTTTTAAAAGCTAGTTTAA
The DNA here is from genome assembly GCA_932273695.1 of Apotomis betuletana. Lineage (NCBI taxonomy): Eukaryota > Metazoa > Arthropoda > Insecta > Lepidoptera > Tortricidae > Apotomis > Apotomis betuletana. The sequence continues at coordinate 20,934,365 of OW026301.1, read as the reverse complement.
GACTCTCTAAATATTTTTATATTTATGACGAATGTCACCCGTCCATTCTTTCTAATTTTTAAAACGTATTTTATATTTATTTTTGTGTCAGTGGCCAACTCCACTGAAAGTGAAGTCCAACCTTCACATTTCCCGCCGTCTCGGGGTGGACGAGGGACATTTGTCCTACAATAGAGACACTAGACAAAACTACACCTGCCTAACACATAAGAAGTCCCTACCTATGCAGGGATACCCATACATTTATACCCAGATGGTCTCTTGCTAAGAGATAACCAGGGTCAAGACATGTGCGGATACTAGCCTATGGCATATTACGTATTCCGACATGTTGTCTGACACTGGCTTCGCCTTGACAAAAACCCCGCTAAAAAGGCAAGGCGCCAACTTTACTACCCCAAAAGTCATTCGACTTAAGAGACTAAAGCGTAGACCATTCGATACAATATCAAAAACGACAAGCTTCATTAATTTAATCGCCTGGTGTAAAACTGGCTTAAACGTAACACCCGATTTAATAGTCTCGAATGTTCCAACCTTAACTGCTCGGAGTATGACACATGACACATGTCGCATGCCCCAAACAATTGTACTATGATGTGTCACTGCCCTTATATTAGATGCTTGATGATGAAACATTGTCTATGACACTTGCCTCAAACATTCATACAGGACTATCAAATAGTGACAACAGTCTACAACTACTTTTATACTAGAGTCCTGGCGCATATAAACTATGCTCCAAAATTCTGTACCCTGGAATAAATATCTCTAATTTATTCCAAATACTTGAACTATCAATGACATCGTCATTATTTATTTTATCAATAAACCTCATAACCATAATTAAATCTACGACCATAGACTATGGCAGTACATGTCATATTGACATGTCAAATGCTCATGTCATTGTCATGTCGCAAAACTAATTATTGATAAAATAAATTTTTCATGCAAAACCCTACCTAACATCCTAGCTAGTGAACTTTTTAATAAAAAAAATATTTAATTGTCAACCCTAGCTAAAATAAAATCTTCGCTTCGGCCTAAGATGCAGGGTGCAGTGAAGTTCTTGGCTCGAAAGAAGTAGTGCCAAGACTCCTGCCTCCCCTTGGTCGTGGGATGCGCAGCGCATCCAGCCGACCAGCTGCTGAAATCCCAGAGTGCTGGGACAGCCATGGCCTCCGCGACGGAACACATGAAAACAAAATATTTATTATTATATATGTTAACATTAAAGTGCTGGAAAAATAAAGTGTTGTTATTATTTCTATAATAATCCTCAAAGTAATAGATAAATTATTACGTGGGATTCTGTGAAACTAATAAATTCATTCGTTAATATCATAAGAAGTAAAGTTATTGAATGTGCAACTAATTTACAGTGCAAAGTATTAAAAACTGGGCTGCATTTTTAATAAAGGAATAAAGAATAGTATATTGTGTCATAAGGGTAGTAAGTAGGGAATTACTAACGAAGGACTATTAGAAGCCCGACGCCGAAGGGTCCCGATAAGTATGCCGCAATTGCCGCTTGTGATTGTTCTGGTTCGTATTTTTTCACTTGGGCCAATATTTTAAATTGGAAAATGACATCTTCAACATCGGATAAGCCGTTAAATGTGTTTGTCTCCATATTTATATGAATTACAAACAGTTAAAATGTACAAACAGTTTAAGATCGCCGATAATATAATGATCGCACGATTATGTAATGAAAATGGGTGATTATTAATGTCAGTAAACAATAGATGTATTTCAACATCACCCGTTCGCTGGCCACCTTCGCTCCTTTACGTCCTTGCGTATACTATACCGTTTTCCAGCACAATCGTACGTTCAATGATGCAATCTGTAAAAGAATTATTAGTCGGGAGCGGGGGACTTTTATCAATTACGCGAATCTAATTATAAGTTTAGCACCTCCATCAATTGTGAGTGTAGCTCAGAGAGCCAAAAATAAGCGAGAGGTCTAATTAATTGTTTATTCTTTTAAAAGCTAGTTTAAGACTCTCTAAATATTTTTATATTTATGACGAACTAGCTTGTGCCCGCGGCTTCGCTCGCGTTAAGAAGTATTATTATTAATTATGTATAGTTTTTGCGGCTTTACTTTTGTTTAGCGTGTGTAAAAAAATAGGGCCTACAAAACTTCTTTGTACACAATATTCTTGACTAATCTGTCATTAGGCGCTAAAACTATCAAGCTACTGGGTGAACTTACTCGAGAGCAAGCAACATAAAACTGTCCATGAGAGAAGCAATGTTCTCTCAAGTCAATACCCGCAAATTTGAGAGTTTGCCCCTGAGACTTGTTATTCAAGATTGGTTTAATGATTCTAAGCCATGTTATAAGTTACGTCATGTTCTATTGTAAGATATTGAGGTTCTCTTCGTTGATGAATAAAAAATGTATTATTCTGAGCCAGATAAACGTAATTCAGAATTCTGAAATGACTTATTATTGAAAAGCTTGAATGTATTTATTACGGATGCAGGAAGTTTCCCGATCATTACTCATCCCGTCCCAACGCGCCGCCCGCCTATAGGTACCGATTGACGACGATCGAGATGCCACCAAATACTACTTTTTTAATCTATTAGGATAACACGGGTCTCTATCCATACCTCAAAAGCAAAAAAAGAACCCCCTTATAGGATCACGTGTAGCTGTCTTTCAGTCCGTCTGTTACAATCGATTTGCTGCAAAACTACTGGACCTATTAAATTGCAATTTGGCGCAAATGCTTTCAAGAATTTTCATGACCACAAATAAAATTTCAAAATCGGTGGCATTTTCGTAATTAACGTCCCAACAAACCATAAAAATTACACCCGTACTCATATTTAGTCATTTCAACCCCATCGCACCCCAAAAGGCGACCCGACCCGATAAACCATTAAAGCATTACCAATGGATTTTCAGACTTTGTCACCACATTTCTCCCTTCTCATTTCTCATTTCTCCCTGAATTAAAAAAAACCTGAAACACGTGTTAACTCATTTATTGTTAGAAATACTCCTGTGAAGTTTCGAATAAAATAGTCTAACTAATCTTGTTTCCCCATACAAACTTTGGACCCCCATTTCACCCCTTTAGGGGGTGAATTTTGAAAAATCCTTTCTTAGCGGATGCCTACGTCATAACATCTACCTGCATGCCAAATTTCAGCCCGATCCGTCCAGTGGTTTGGGCTGTGCGTTGATAGATCACTATGTCAGTCAGTCAGTCAGTCAGTCAGTCACCTTTGAGTTTTATATATATATATATATATATATAGATATAGATGTCACCCGTCCATTCTTTCTAATTTTTAAAACGTATTTTATATTTATTTTTATGTCAGTGGCCAACTCCACTGAAAGTGAAGTCCAACCTTCACATTACATAAACTTTTGTTTCTTTCAACTTAATATTTCAAGTTTTCAGTAAAATACTGCAGATTGTTTTACTTGCTTACCTTGCCATTTGTATCAGGTTAAAATGTGCTGGCGTCCAAACTACTACTAAGAAACATCTGTAATCTTTTCCTGGGAATCTGAAACTTGCAATACCTAAAACATACCCACGACCACCTGAGATCTCTGCCAAGCTTCCGGTGCATCTCAGTTTAAACCCGTGACCACCTCAAGCGGGGATAGATTGTTATAGGTTTGGTTTGTACATGACACACTCGCAGACACCAGAGTCTACAGACCTGTTGCAACGATGATGTTTGACTTCGGCTACAGGCTCCTCAACCCTTGATTAACTAAGCTATGCTTCGTTTGGCCAAAGTATAAAAGACCACACTCGCAGTCCTTGACGCGACCCCTTTCACATATTGTAGGATAATTAATTAAGATTGGAAACATCACGAAGCAAGACTGTAATTTACAAGCACTACAAAATAAAGAATAATTCTGGTTAAAACTGAAGCGTGTATAAATAGAATGTGGTAAATTATAATAAGGAAGGCATGATTAATTGAGACGATATTTTTCTGGTGACTGGTGGAACATTGTTCAGTACTGTTTTTAAATAATAAAGTCAATGAAGGGTCCTATGATTACTATTATTACTAACAACTTATATAAAAGTGTACACAACTTTTTTTATATATTTTTTCTGCTCATCTTACTGAGAACCGTTTGTACATTCGAAAGTCATAAAAGATAAATATGAGCATTCAAAATCACTATCTGGAAAAAAATGTTTATGTACACTTATAATGAAGAAAACAAACGCTCAGTTATTACCAATAAAACACAGTAATTGAACGTGAAATGTATTCTTTAATCTGTGCATAAATTCGAAGTCCATTTAGTAAGGCCAGTTAGCGCCGGTGGTCAAACTGGATAGTCAATTTCTGAACCAAACAAAATTATTATCATACGACGAAAAATATAAATAGGAATTACCACTGAAATCAACGCAATCACCAGCACTTAAAAATTGATAAATTAATTAACAAACGTCACCTAAAGAGCATCATATCTTATGCAAAAAACCCAGCATGTAGACGATTGGCACGATAGTAGTTAAAATGTAATTAAGATATTTTTTGATGGATTGCGTATTCCTGCTAATATTGACCTTTATCTTACAGGGCATCATCATCATCATCAAAGGCCTTTACATCTTTATCAGATGATTTTATGCAGCGTTTTTGTGGCAGTGTTTGAAATGACTATACAGTCCGACGCGGGAGCGACAGTGACGTCCGTAAGATTGACATCTCATTAGGGGGTCGTTTGATGATTGAGTTGGTGAAGTGACCCTACTTTCATTTTGGTGTCTCCTCTCACGTTTCGCAGCCGGAGCCCGAAACCAACTTCCGTCATGAGCTTTACAGCCTTCGGCAAGAGACGCTCTCCATTTGCTACGCTCGTTAGCCAAAGTTTTCCAATTAGCAGGGCTGATGCCAAACGTAAGCATGTCGCGCTTAGTGCAGTCCTTAAAACGTAACATGGGCCTCCCCACTCTTCTCTTAGCAAAAGCAACTTCGCTCAACGTCTTGGCAAGCGAGTGCCATCCATACGGTGCACATGCCCCGTCCATCGCAGTCTACGCTGTTTAAGAATTGCGGTAATGCTGGGAAGCTACGCAGCTTGCAGCACTCTCTCATTAGTGACCCTGTCTCGCCAACTGATGTTTAAAATATTCCGGAGGCAGCGCATGTGGAAATTATTGAGTCTTTTTTCTTGCTTTGCAGACGACGTCCAGGTTTCAGCTCCATACAGAAGTGTACTCAGAACACAAGTTTGGTATACTAACATTTTGGTCCTGGTTGTCAAATGGTGGTTAGTCCACACTCTTGCACTGAGCCTCCCAAACGTCGTAGCCGCTTTCCCTAGCTGACTCCCAATTTCCACATCCAGCGACAGATTGTTTGACACGTTGGGTAGTAACAAAATTGATCAATCCCATCAAGGGGCGCACCATCCCACAATATTGTTGGTCTCTGGTTGAAGCCCTGCCCCAGAACAACTGTCTTTTTCAAATTAATTGACATAGAAAATAGAGAACAAGCATGTGCAAATTTGTCTAGGAGAAGGAGAACCTGTAAGTCTTGAGGGGGTTTGGCTACGACAGCGGCATCATCTGCAAAGAGCAATGAATCGACATATAGGTCTTCTCGTTTACAGCGAGACCTCAACAGGGAAGAATTAAAAAGTTTCCCATCCGCTCTGGTGTGCAAGTGTATGCCCTGTACGAAATCTCCAAATGCAACCTTCAAAAGCAAGGAGAAAAAGATGCCAAAAAAGTTCAAGCTAAAACGCATTCCTGCCGCACTCTCCTGCGCATATCAAACAGAGCAGAAGTCTTGCCATCGTGAACGACAGCGCCTTGCATAGCCTCATGGAAAGATCTTATTAAATTTAAGAGTTTTCGGGGACACCCTACCCTGTCAAGAGCAGTGTTAAGGCCTTACAGGGCAATGTAACATTTATTCTACATTTAGTAATCTACATACATTTAGGTTTACATTCACCATGCATTCAGAATTAATGGCTGACTTTAACTAGATTGATATAATATTATCCATCAATGGTTTTACATTGGAGGATGCTAAAATTAAGCTGTAGCCTAACTGAAGGTAGAACTCACCCGCGCTTGTTAAGATCGTGGTTGCCCATCTGCAAGGTGCCTCCTGTGCACTGGTTGTTCTGGGCCTGGTTGAGGTTGTCGCATTGACGACCGACTAGATGGTTGTGGTAGACGGTGGCAGCAAAGAGCTGGTAGGAACGACTGTGGGAGCAAGTGCTTATCAAGTGGTGTTCAAGGCGTTGCTGTTTCCACCCCACAGGGGACCGGCGGGGTCCAGATAAATAATAATGCGGAATTTCCATTTTACATTCTATAACATAGAACGTAAGTGCATAATGACTTAAAGAAAGCCTACGATTAAACAATGTATAGGTGTAACTTTGAAAGCCGTTACGTAGTCAAATGTGTACTATTAAACTCAGAGAAACAGCTGATATGTTGGCATGTAATTGATTTGAAACGTTTTAAGGTAAGAAATGACCAAATATTTATTTAATCAGAATACAGAATACAGAAATTCGTCTTGTCCATGTTCATTTTTAAGCCCACCCGTTGAGAAACTTGATTGAGGTCATCGAGCATCATGCTGAGTTCCTCCATCGACTTTGTCATGACTACGATGTCGTCGGCAAACCGAAGGTGAGTGATGTATTCGCCATTGATGTTGATGCCAAGTCCTTGCCATTCCAGGAGCTTGAAGGCGTCTTCCATAACGGCCGTAAACAGTTTCGGGGACACAACGTCCCCCTGTCTTACGCCTCTTCTCAATGGAATGGCCTTTGTGCTCTGCTCCTGAACTCGGATCGACATGGTGGCGTTACTATACAAACACTTCAACATTTCAATGTACCGATAGTCAATATGGCATCGCTGAAGTGACTCGAGCACCGCCCATGTTTCCACCGAATCGAAGGCTTTCTCATAGTCCACAAACGCTAAGCATAATGGCAAGTTATACTCTTCAGTCTTCTGTATAACTTGCCGCAGCGTATGTATGTGGTCTATGGTACTATAGCTTCTTCGGAAACCGGCTTGTTCGGGAGGCTGGAAGTCATCAAGTCTATGTTCGAGACGGTTCGTGATGACCCTTGAAAACAACTTATAAACATGGCTTAGAAGCCTGATGGGCCTGTAGTTCTTCAATAGGGTTTTATCACCTTTCTTGAAGAACAGTACCACCTCGCCTCTATTCCATGCTTCAGGCGTTTTGCCCTCGGACAAGACGGAATTAAAGAGCTTCTGGAGGACCTTAAGTACCGGTGTTCCACCCGCTCTCAGAAGCTCTGAGGTGATTCCGTCTTCGCCCGGCGCCTTGTTGTTCTTAAGCTGCTTCAGGGCCATCCTAATCTCTTACAGACTAATGTCCGGGATGTCTTCGGTATAATGTCGGGACAGCTTGGTTCTTGGATCGCCTACCAAGCTGTCAACGGGCTTTGCGACTGAAGTGTATAACTGACCATAGAACCTCTCGATCTCGCCTAGAACCTCTGCTTTGGTCGACGCTATGCTGCCATCTCCCCGTTTCAGCTTGGTCAGCTGGCTTTGTCCAATAGACTTGTCCTTTGCGAACACTTTGGAGCCTTTGTTCTGCTCAATGGTCTCTTTAACACGGTTCGTATTAAAGAGCCGCAGATCATGTCGCAAGGACTTCGATATACGTCTATTAAGCTGCTTATATGACCTCGCTTCATCGGGAGACTGCAACTGTAGCGAGCGTCGTTCAGCCATGAGTCTATCTTTACGGCGGGGTCTGAAAAACTTAGACCCTACCGCGTGGACAGTTTCCACTACCCCGTCGTTCATCTCGTCCACTGAGACAAAGTTCTCCAGACAAGCGAAGCGGTTGGAGAGCTCGAGTTGAAAGCTCTCGGGGTTTTGAATATGGGCCCGAGTAGGTCGGAGCGTAGACTTCATCAGACTGGACCTTTCCAGTTTAACATTGATATTCAGTGTGCCTCTTACGATTCGATGATCACTGCCGGTCTTTACCCTATTGATCACAGACACATCACTGAAAATCCGTTTCTTGTCGGTCATGATGAAGTCAATCTCGTTTCTCGTGGAACCATCGGGACTTATCCAGGTCCATTTCCTGTGAGGCGGCTTCTGGAAGAAAGAGTTCATCATGAAGAGTTCCTCTTTCTCTAGAAAGTCGGCCAGCCTCTGTCCCCTAGGGTTCCGTTGCCCGTATCCAAATTGCCCCACTCTCAACTCATCACCTCTGTTCTTGCCCAACTTTGCATTGAAGTCCCCCATAACAACAGTGAAGTAGGTTTTGGAAGTATGTATGGCCCTACTTACGTCCTCATACATAGCCTCTACTTCCTCATCAGAATGTGACGAGGTCGGTGCGTATACCTGAATGACCTTCAACGAATATCTTTTGGATATTCTGAGTATTAGGTATACCACCCTGCTCGACACACTGGCGATGGTAGTTATGTTGTTAACGAGGGACCTGTGAACGAGAAACCCGACACCGCCTTGGGACTGTTGGGCGCCCTCCCGGTAGTAGAGCAGGTTACCAGACTTGAGGGTTACGGTGTCCTCCCCCTCTCTACGGACTTCGCATAATCCCACAATGTCCCAGTGTAACCTGCTCAGTTCCTCTTCCAACTCGCAAATCTTTTCATCAGTCCTCATTGTGCGTATGTTGTGTGTTACCAGGGCCAGTCGTCGTGGGGATGGGTAGCCGGATTTCGTCCGGGGATTCTTAGCACCCCCTGCTCCGCTATTACCTTGGCCGCTACCCGCGCCAGGGATAGCGGAGCTGCCGGAGACTGGGGGCCTGGTATTTGTGTGACTAATCATTAAGGGGGGTTTTGCCATACGAGCCACGCTTGGCAGGCGGGTTGGCGCGCGCAGTTTTTTTTTTTTTTTTAAGGTCTCTGGAAGACGCTGCTGCCCATCTCCCGGTATATTATTATTATTATTCCCTTAGCAGGCTTCTACTGCAACCACGGGACGATATGGTGGGGGACAATTCTAAGGCCGGTCACCCCACGGCATCACAGCAACACATTTAGTCATTTATAATTATGTAAGTACTTATACCTAAATAAAAATTCTATCCCATATCCCATCTTCATACAATTTTTGGCATTATCATATCTATTATTCCAAAAAATCCCCGCGTATACGGAACCTCTCGTATTGTTATGACGTTTGGTGAATAATGAGTTATAACTGCAATTTATTTGCAGTTCAGAGAGGTAACGCCGCCAGTGTAATGGGGACCTTGCCACAGGCAGAGCTGTTGGAGGGGGTGTTCTTTTTATAATCCGTTTATTTTTAATTTAGTATTAGTAGTATATTTAGTATTTATCAACTTTAATATTGTAAATACTGTGATTACATTTTGATATACTTAAACATTTGTTAACTGATTGCATTATCGTTATCACACCGAAATTCCCAAAAATTAAGTAGACGGTATCTCGATCACAGATAAATTCGGGGAAATTCCGTGATTGTAGCCTTACCATGAGTTTACAGGGGCTGTGTTCGCTAGCGTTAGTATAAACCATTTGTATGGAGAATTGTAGTTCTACAAAGTGATCACTAGGGGCGCTGTACTATTCTCCATATAAATTGTTTACGCTGTCGCTAGCGAGTAGGTACGTTCACGATAACTCATGGTAAGGGTACAATCACGCCATTTCAGCGAAATAATCTGTAATCAAGTTACCGTCCACTTAATTTTGGGGTGTCAGTTAGGGGGTATATAGTATCGTACTATATTGCGGTCAATTGTACTATATATTATAGAAATATAATATAGTACGAAAAATACTATATTTTCATTGCTAACTCCACTGCTGCACTTTTTTGTATAAACATCGACGAAATTGGAACGTACCCGTAGTCAGCGTTGCCAGAACTACGGAAAAATCCGTATATCTACGGAATTTAGGCCTTGTGCCCAGACCTACGGAAATTATTGGGGAACCTACGGAATTTCAGACTACTTTTATTTATCACCAAAAAACCAACATAATCGAAAAGGAATGTACTTTTTCTGCGAATTAATTGTAATTCTGGCTGAAACACTCGCGGACTAATCATGCACTTTCACTCAGTGGTCCGTTTTTTCATCTTTTTACCAACTCCAAACTATAATATACTATGGACAAGGTGTTTAAAAATATTAGATTTTTGTTTTTCCACCCAAGTTTTTGCAAAAGTTACCAACTTTTAATAACATTTTAAGCTTTAATATAGTCAAATAATGCATTGAAAAAAAATCTGTAGAACTACGGATTTTTCAAGCGACAATCTACGGAATTCTACTTTTATGTCTCACCCTACGGATTTTCATAAATTTCATCTGGCAACACTGCCCGTAGTGACGCGTTGTGAATTTTAGAACGAATGAATGTGTACTATTTTTTTTCCAAAATTTCCCAAAAGTACTATATTTTGGCAAGGTTCTGAGAAAAATACTATATTTCTTCAAAAAAAAGGTGGCAACCCTAGTGTCAGTAGTGTGACAATGATAATGCTATCAATAATAGTAGTTTATGCAACTGATACATAATGAGAGGCATTAAAACACGAGTGTGGTTTTATGAAACGAGCGTCAGCGAGTTTCATAATAGGATCACACGAGTGTTTTAAGGCCTAATTATGTACAGTTGTATACACTACTTTATCTACACACATATCATAAGTACTCTAAGATGGGTTCAGAAGCCATAAGGAAATGACCGGCACCACTAGTGCTACCTGTAAAATATCTAAAAACGAAATATACTAATGCAGTAAGAAATAAATCTGAACAAATACATAAACAGATTATTTATTGTAATAGTTGTAATTTACATTTACATTGAAACAATATTTTCAACTACAATGTGAATTACAATAAACTTATCACAATTATACTTTCGTAACAGCAAAGAACCAACAAACAAATGACAACAATAATGGCGGCAATTCGAACCTCCGTCAAGACGAATGTTTTCTTTTTCTAAATCATATACAAACGAATGTATCCATATTCTCATATCACTCGAGATCAAATGTCGTGCGGTTTTTATAAAAAAACATACTGAATTGACGTTTCGTATCGATAACAATATTAATATCTATGGATACTAGAATAGAGACCTACTTTAGTTTTGACAGCTGTTCCAAATTTAAACTCATAACCTTACAAAAATTGATACTGTTATAACATTACAGTACAGATTTTACCTACTGCCACAGATAAGAAAGTCCTCATAGTAAAATTGGTTGTAGTAAAGCTGGTCATTTCCTACGGTTTCTGAACGCATTTTAGAGCACTAATGATATGTGCGTAGATAAAATTAATTAAAGAAATTGCAGTTATGGCTCATTGTTAATATAATTTGATGATAATTAAAGGTCATAACAAGACGAGAGGTTCCGTATACGCACGGACTTTTTGTTATAAGAGATATATTATTATAATGCCAAAAATTGCATATATCACACTAATATTATAAAGGCGAAAGTTTGTGAGTTTGTTTATGTGTTTGAGTGTGTGTGTTTGTTACTTCTTCCCGCTCAAATGGCTGGACTAATTTTAATAAATTTTGGTATAAAGGTAGCTGACACCCTGGATTAACACAAAGGCAACTTTTTATCCCGAAAAAATGTAGTGTTCCCGTGGGATATGCGGGAGCGGCGCAGCTAGTGCTAGTATAAGATACTACAAAAAATGTCCAACCTTCAGATTTTTTTTACCGATCACCGTTTGAACGGGTGCTACACGATAGAGTTTTTGAATGTGATTTAGTCCCGTTTTGTTCAAATGATGTGTGAAAATCGTGTGAGTTTAAACATTAAATCAATACATTCACAAAAGCTGCCTTAGAACTTTATTGTAGCCGGGTAAGTAATATAAGATATAAGAACTTATACTATAATATTCATATAATATCTCAGATTTATAATGTATAATACTCAATACATCTAAAACCAAAATGCATAATGCTCGTATAGAATAACCGTCTGCACATCAATTGTGTACATATACTTATGCAATAGTTCGCTGTAAAATTTTAATAGATGTACCTCCATGCAAGCAAGAATTTTGACGCTACGCTCGCTTCGCTCGCTCCGCTATCCATGGTCATAAAACAAACCTAACCTAACCTACAGTTTTCGGTTTTTGACCCATATTCCATTTTTTCGCAGTACTTCCAAACGGTATACTCGTATTTGCCAGAATTTCATCTGACATTATCAATTGTATACATACTTATGCAATAGTTCGCCGTTAAATTTTAATATACCTCCATGCAAGCAAGCATTTTGACGCTCCGCTCGCTTCGCTCGCTCCGCTATCCATGGTCATAAAACAAACCTAACCTAACCTACAGTTTTCGGTTTTTGACCCATATTCCATTTTATCGCAGTTCTTCCAAACGGACTCTTACTTGCCAGAATTTCATCTGCCATTATCAATTGTGAACATACGTATGCAATAGTTCACTGTTAAATTTTAATGGAGGTACCTCCATGCAAGCAAGCATTTTGACGCTCCGCTCGCTTTGCTCGCTCCGCTATCCATGGTCATAAAACAAACCTAACCTAACCTACAGTTTTCGGTTTTTGACCCATGTTCCATTTTAGGGGCAGCAGTTATAACCTATTTAGTATATCATACGCTATTATATTTTCTAATCATTATACGAAAAGAAAGTATATACTATGATCGATATACGTTATGTATGTTATATCAACTGAATTTAGAGTATTTGAGTGTTATATAAAAAATAATTCTACAACATGAGTATTATGCTAATTGACCGTTATTCCTAATAAAAATATTGATTTTGATGTTATAGCTAAAGTTTATTATATCTTGTGAACGTTATTAATATGAAATTATATATTATGTAGTTATATCTCATGGGACGCACCCATTGTAGCCTTACCATGAGTTAACGTGACCGTACTCGCTAGCGATATCGACAGCGTAAACAATTTGCAGGGAAAATAGTACAGCGCTCCAAGTGGTTAATTTGTAGAACTTCAATTCTCCATACAAATCATTTATAAAGTCGCTATCGAGTACGGTCACCGTAAACTATTTTTTTTTTATAATGCTAAAAAAATTACAAACTGGTACACTTTATATGTTTCGCCAAACTGCAATCATGGTAAGGGTCTGTATTTTATTGAACGAGCGAGAGCGAAGTCTCCGTTTCAGCTTCACCAAAAACTTTTTCATATGTCCGAATTCTGGATGTTCGAACGGAAGGTCCAGAATTCCAGCTGTTCTCGTTTACAGGTTCAGGAACAGATCAATTAGTATAATACATAACCCGATCACCATAATCCCACCAATGACCCTTCTCCAATTCAATGAACGCGCTAGTCATTCAATCAAATAGCAGATTCAACCAGATGACTGCAACAGATACATTTTGATTTTTGCTGTTCGAGTCGAGTTGACATTTATATGTACATAAAATCAACTCTCATGGTAGTCATATAGTGGCGATACAGGCGATATCATGAACAGACGTCGTACATTACGGTTCGTGAGCTCTCGGATTGCGATTCGGGTTCAAAAGGTTCTGAGAGGTTCTTATCTGGATTGCGTAAGAGCAACCGAGACAGGTTTAAAACGCGAATGGCATTATGACAGCTCACCCATTGTAGGACTTTATACGAACGAAAATAGGCCACTAAATATGAATAGATTACTATACATACTGAGTGGCCTAGTTTCGTTCGTGGCATAATCTGCTATTTTTGTTTTTAGGGTTCCGTAGTCAACTAGGAACCCTTATAGTTTCGCCATGTCCGTCTGTCCGTCCGTCCGCGGCTTAGCTCCGTGATCATTAATACTCGAAAGCTGAAATTTGATATGAGTATGTGTATGTATCACGCCGACAAAACGGTAAAAAAAAAACAAAAAAAAATTTTTTTTCGGGTACCTCTCGAACACCTAAAGTGGGGTGAATTTTTTTTCGCTTCACCACTAGTGTGTGGCGTGTCGTTGAGTAGGTATTTTAAAAATAATAGGGGTCTTTAAACATTATTTTTTGGTAAAGTCAGCAGTTTTGAAAATATTCGCTTCGAAAATAAAAAAAAATCATGAAAATGAGGCCTTATAAGTACTTTCAATGAAAACTATATTGAATAAAATCGGTTGAGCCGTTTTTGAGTTATGGCAAAATTTCATAATTTTCTTTAAAATGACGTAAGTACCGCGCGGTGTCCTTATACTTCGAACGTTACACATGTTAGTCAAGTGCCATACTGCATAATAACATTCCGCTCAATATGGCGCGTATAATCGATAACTTCCAGAAGGTTTTTTTTTTCCGCTGTTTTAAGCCCATCTATTGTGAAGGATGGGCAACTACGGAACCCTACACTGAGCGTGGCCCGACATGTTCTTGGCCGGTTTTTATTTAGATCTGCATAGTAGTTATTATGTATTCGGAGAAGTTGGATGTTAAAAACGACATAGGATGCAAATCAAAGTTAATTTTAGATGTTGTTTACATATATATTAATATATAGTACTCATAATGGTCTTTGAGTGTTGATACGCCTTTATCCCTGGGCAAACGGCTGAACTGCGTTGGTTCTGAAGACGTAGATTCCAGATTCGCTGAAACAAAAATTAACATTACTTATCAACCCATCTAATCTGTGTAATATTTAAACCACGAATCAGTTTTTATTTTCATATATTGTAACCAGATAATATATAAATAATATTAATACAGTAGGCATCCGTAACTTAGTCCTCGTAATACCTTACCATTATTCTTTACCACAATCCGGCAAACAGTATCCTATACCTAACTATTTTTGGTTGTCCCAAATATCCCTTTATCAAAGTTTAGACTTTTGACGTCACGAGGCCCCAGATATTCCAACTGATATATGGCGTTGTAATCATTCTCCATACGAAACAAGAAAATGCTCACGATTTTTCCCACAATCATGACATGACCTATGTATTCCCATAGAAAATTGTATTTCAACAGGAAAGAATGTTATGATAGTATAGATAGACCTTAAAAAATTCATAGAAGACAGACTTCGTATATTACCTGGATTTCACTGCAGCGCCGCCAAAGACAGCATCTCTCTCACCAGTGCATGTCATTGCAATGGCTTCCTCGTAGCTCTCGCAAGCGGTACCAACAAACTGAGGACCATCTTCGACCGCAGCGGCCAAGGACTCCGCGTAGAACACATAGGAGTACATGTGGCTGCAAGCCACATCGGTTGCGCAGCCGCTCTGGAACGCTCCGTTGTTGGGGTAGAAGTCGATGGTTCCTAGAGGGTAGTCGTAGCCTATTTGGCCCCTGGTGGTGTGGAGGACCTCAACTACTCCAGCGTCGCTAGGGCTGAGGATGTCGGGATGGTGGGTCCAGCCGTGCAGAGAGGGGTCCAGGGCTGGAAAATGCGTTTAGACAAAGAAAAATTCAATCAGAGAGGTATAAAATATCATCATTAAGATCATGCTTTGCTGGATGAATTTTGGTCTGATGGAGTAATTTTTATTGTTACAATAGAACAATTATAATATGACGTGGTTACAGTTCATTCCAGGCCTTTACATTCATTTATGAATGCGTCCACTAAACTAACCATCCACTAGGCTTGAGCTATTATAGTGTTCGAGGACCATCTATTAGTTATTTAGAGAATCAATGCTATAATTTCTGTTAAACGTGGGTATTTTATTAAGATTGCATGCAACGTGGAAACTACAATGTCAAGCGTTATTCGCCGTGCCTTGTTTTTTAGATATGGAGTGATTCTTACCAACAATATGAGCGACATCTCCACTGATATATCTCGCGGTGATACCAGCAAGATGTCCTCCGAGACCAACACCGACGATGGTGACCTGGCTTGCGCTGTATCCGAAGTTGACGATGAGGACATTGATGATTTCTGCGATCAGTTCACCGGCCTGAGGCGCGTTGGCTAGGCCCAGGGTGTAGAGGAAAGAGGCTTTGCTCCAGTCGACGGCGATCACGTTGACGTCCGCAGCGTTGAGTAGAGCTGGATAAAATATTGGTATATGAACTTCAGGATCTTGCCTGTTATATACTTATATGTGGGGAACAAATTTCGTAAATACTCCTCATTACTGGTTTGACAGAATGAATAAATACTATCAAATTCTTAACACAAAAATGTATGATGTATGTTAAGAACTCAGCTCAGCGCGTAGCTCATGCGCGCGTTATAACTCTATGGAGCGTTTTTAACAATTTTTTCTATGTCCGGAGCATTTTATAACGTTCAGTAGACACGTCTCACTTTGACGCCCATTGCTGAAGTTCTTAATAGTCTCGTAATCACGTTGGTCATTACGGGACATATGATTTGCATGAAAATCTCATTCAATTGGTACAATTTTTTTTTTATAAAATTATAATGCAGTTCCACATAAAAATTGAATCGATAAAAAAAAATCTAAAAAGATTTTTTTTATGTTACAAGTTCCCATTTGCAAATGGACATTACTATCGATTCTACGAAGTGATCCAATAGTCGGTAGTACGTGAGCATCCAAAGTGGCTGGGCCAATATTAAAACTGTCAGAATTTAGATGTTGATCGTACTTGACAATATTGTCTATCTTTTTCCATACAGTATAGTATAAGAAAGACACCTCTGTCTGTGCCTATGATGGTTGCATTTATCACGTGATAAATAAGTGACAAAGCATCTGTCACTCACACTCACATTTAGTCAAAACGTGATTCATGATACTGAAGCTGTTTAACACTATCATTTCGCCAAATTCGGTTGCAATATAATTGCCGCATCAAAAGCGTTAGTAGTAACTATAATATAGTGGTTCGTAAAAGAAACTCACTGCAAAGATGACAATATAATACAAGTACTCTTTATACCGGTTTTATCGCTGAAGAGCGATCCCTTTCAGACAGGACAGGCAGGGTAGTGGTATAAGTAAGTGGTAGGGTACTTATGTACAATGCAATGAACAAGTCGTAGCATAAGATCTAATATTCAATATAATATGTATATTTCTCTCTCTTTTTTTTCTGTATGTTTTGTTCATTTAATTTGCGAAAAAATCCTCACATTCGTCTAATGTATAAGTGTATCAAAATTTAAATTTTATATAAGTGCTCCTGGATTATAATAGTATATGTATCATACGTCTAAACTAAAGTCTAACCTAACGCTAACCTACAAAAAATATAATTAGGTAACTACATTAATAAGTTGGCATCTATTCTCTGAATGTCGATGCCATGTTATTATTTTTGCTGCCAAGTTAATTATTTTAAATGCCAAGTAATTGTATGTATTTTAGCTGCCATGTTAGTTAGTGAGTTACGCTGGGCATTTTCCGCAAGTCGAAATAGAACGTGCCTATTTTGCGTGAAAGGGGGTTATCGCTACTCCAATCACCACAACTCCTCCACGAATCTCAACAAGGCCTTTATATTGCTTGTAGCTTCGTGTACGGTAATTGGAGATCCTAAGTACTTCATCCTGTATGCTTCTACCTGTTTGCAATCTAGTAGAATATGTCTGGTGGTTTCTTCTGCCTGCATGTTATTATTTTTGGTAGTTTTGGTTATGTTAGACTTTAATCATTAATACAAAGATCAAAGCTTAAAGAAAAATTGAAAAAGGAGCTACCTGGTGGAAGAGACCGGGAATTGAACCCGGTACCTCTGGATTACCGGTCCAGTGCGGTAACAACTTTACTGCCCTAGCTCCAGGTAAACCTGATGAATTTTTCCTTATGCTTTGTGTGTCGATCCTTGCATTGTTCATTTTGAAAGGTTTTTACACCTTAGCAACCTCTATGAGAATACGTTAATATTCACATCCTACCGCACCACTTTACAGCTGTGAACGAACGAGCAAGCGAGAGAGGGCGCTGTAAGTTTTTATAAATTTATGAAACATGTAATGTCTCATTTTTTTAATGTGGGTAGGTACACCACAATTTTTATTTAACCATTAATACAAAGATCAAAGCTTAAAGAAATGAAAAAAGGAGCTACCTGATGGAAGAGACCGGGAATCGAACCCGGTACCTCTGGATTACCGGTCCAGAGCGTTAACCACTTCGCTACCTTATCTCCAGGTAAACCTGACGAATTTTTCCTTATGCTTTGTGTGTTGGTCCTTGCATTGTTAATTTAGCTCCACCAATTTTTCTTGAAGCTTTGATCTTTGTATTAATGGTTAAATAAAAATTGTGGTGTACCCACAGTAACAAAAATGAGGCATTACATCTTTCATAAATTTATGTTAGACTTTGTTATTTTTTAGATGCCATCAGTACTAACCAGAAACCACGAAGGCGTTGAAATTGCCGGCCACGCCCTCTCCATGGTTGTGGATCGTGAGGAAAGTGTGGCGGGATGGAAGGAAGTTAGACGTCAGGAAGGAGTTCATTGCAGGGGTAACCGGCTGACTAAGTGTTGGATTAATTCTGAAAAATACGATGGTTAACTGAGTCCCTGGATCCTGGATATTTATAAATATGGCATTAATTACATAAGCTTTAAACAGTGTTGAATATTATTAAGAAGCTTTTTTTAAAATTTCACTCGTCTTAAATACAAGGTAAGTACATTAGCATTATGAAATTACAACAGTTGCAAACTATTATTTTTATAACGGGTGTGGCCTGTAAAAGAAACAATAAATTAAACCATAAACCAAACTGAACAACATTTCAATTAGGTACATAGAACTTTGGTAGCTAGGTTTAAAAAGTATGCTCTTGTGATTTTCAGATGAAATAAATAAAAATAAAAAGTTAATTCAGATTGCAGTATGCGTAAGAAATAAAAATACATTGAAATGAGTTTTTATTTTTTTGTACATTTGCGAAATCTGTTTTAAATTCTAGTAATAAATACATAATTATACTAACCTGGTGTAGAGATGGTATTCACAATCAGTGGGCATCAAGTCAAACCCGGACACTGAAAGTGGAAAAATTTAAAATATTATAAATTATAAAGGCAACAAATATTTTGGTCCCCCAAAAAAAACTTTGGGATCCCAAACCAGTATCACCTAAAAATCATATGAAATACCAAAAAAAAAAAATTGCACCAAAATGAGAGCCTAAAATTACAATGCTTCTACCTATTTTAGTCATGACTGCACTTCTAATTGTATTCGAGCACCAAATTTAGTAAATGTGCACCAAATTTGGACGACCAAATTATTTCGATATGAGCACCTGAATTATACCCCTATGATTGTTTTAAAATGTAGGCACACTACCAAATATAGTATAAGTATTAACGCCAAATTAAGTAAGTCTCGGGTTCTCCTCGCTTCTCCGGTCCGGACTACACACCGCGCGTTCCAGGCGCACCCGACGTGATTCCCGAATAAGTTGTGAGCTGCGGATATAAACTTAGAGAAGCGTCAGAACCGAACTGCTACCAGTAAAGTAGATTAATGGGTTAGGTTATGTTAGAACTCACCATACTAGTCAACTTGCTACAGTGGGTAAATCTTTGTTTCAGAGAGCCAAGGGAATCTGTGACGACCAACATTTGACTGATGAACTACAGCATGTCAAGCGTGCGCTTTGGGCCAATGGGCTCAAGATACCACGCCTCAACCAGAAACCCCGTATGAAGACTCCTACAGTCGAGCGTAAATCTGCGGTCCTACCATATGTGAAAGGGGTCACGGATAGAATTGGAAACATCTTGAGACGGGCTTCCATTAAAAATATTTCAAGCCGATGAAGGAGATGTCTCAATACCTGAGGCCCGTGAAGTGCAGCATCCCTCTGCAGAGTGCTGGTGTTTACAAGCTGGACTGCGAGTGTGGTCTGTCATACATTGGCCAAACGAAACGTAGTATAGCTACACGGGTTAAGGAGCATGTAGCCGATGTCAAACACCGTCGTTGCAACAGGTCTGCGGTCTGCCAGCATGTCATGGACAAACCAAACCATTCAATTAAGTTTGACAACACTTCAATCCTTGCCAGAGAGAAACGACGTTTTCCCAGAATGTTGCGCGAGGCTATTGAAATCAAAAAATATCCCAATTTCAATAGAGAAGATGGTTTGTCATTACCACCGGCTTGGGATCCTGTTGTACATCTTATCAAGGATCAAGCAAGACACAAGACTGGAAACCTTGGGCCTCGAACGGTGTAAAACAAATTAGTGTTAAAAGTAGTATTGTTAGGAGTTTTCTTTGGCGGTTCTTTCTCCTCAGTAAGCCTTTAGTGAACCGCTGGTAGATATTCTAAATAAAATAATAAATGCCCTTCTGGCACATGTGTAACTGTCTTTACACATTAGGCCCATCTGGCATGTATGAACACCTTTATTTTAAATTAATATTTACAAAATGGGTAGTTTGCACAAATGTAACTTTGACAGAGAAAAATTGCGTTTTTCTCAGTCAACCTTTGACAACGGTATCTGTAAAGGTACTGAAACGTCAGGGAGGCTCAAATAATTAATATATGCGATATAATCCGTTTAAATTGTTTTATTTAAATGTGTGACAGTCGCGGAAACCGAAGAAAATATTAAATTTTACTCTATCTTGATCGGTAATACAAAATTTGGTTATCATTTTTAAATGATTTTGGGGATCAATTTTGGTCTAAAAAGTGTTTTCTTTGCCGTTACATTTTGCTAAATCTGGTGCTCCATTAAACATAAGCCAATTATAAATAGTTGTCCTTAAAGTAAAAATTTAAACTAGAATTAAAAATTAAATTTAAATAGAAAATTTGCCCCTAATTGCTGTCTGTTGGCCGCGTGCCCAGAAGGCTGGCAGCATTGCCACGTTGTATGGCCATGCTGATCCGCTGTGCTGAATATGACCAGGCCCTCCGGCCACGCATCAAATAAAAATTACCAATAAATG
The DNA here is from genome assembly GCA_932273695.1 of Apotomis betuletana. Classification (NCBI taxonomy): domain Eukaryota; kingdom Metazoa; phylum Arthropoda; class Insecta; order Lepidoptera; family Tortricidae; genus Apotomis; species Apotomis betuletana. The sequence goes on along the minus strand of OW026301.1, from coordinate 20,913,475 downwards.
AATACAATACTTTGTTTGGGTCAAGTTACATAACTCATATAGGACCTAGAGCGTAGGTAATTTTTTTTAAGCATGACTTGATTGCATCAAGGCTGGTTAGAGTGGTTATTAGCCCTCACTACCATGAAGTGAGTCGGACTTTGTGTGGCAGTACGAACGATAGATGCGTAGTTGAGATTGAAAATGTAAATTGTACTGGAAAAAAATATTTGCTTGCTTCCAGTTATATTTAAAAGTGTGTAAAATAATTACAACAGAATTGGTAGCTGGAGACTTTTTTACAACTCAACATTTATTTTTGTATATTGTTATGATGCGCTTGTTTTTATCTCTTGTTATACGGTTTGCTATTATTATTGTAATCACATTCATTATGTATGTAGCTAATAATGATAACACAGAATGATAATGTATTCTATATGGGTAGGTACAAATTGCATTGCATAATGGGTTTTTCTTTAGCATTTACAATGATTGTTATTTCCGATAGCATGATATGTTTATGACAGGATTATAAGATAATGATGACGTTTTGTCGAAGTCGTACCATTTGAAATATTTGGCCACTCCTATCGAATGATTTCAATGTCTATTGATTATAATTAAACCTGATACGATTATGTGATAAATGGACTTAGCATTGACGCTTTCGACGATAAAAATATTCCAGAATATAACACTCGTGACGAAAATGTAATAATGATGTTATCAAAAATATGATGGATTTTTCGTTAACTTTGAGAATTATTGCTGAACTTATAGAATATTGGTACAGGCTTAAGAAATTATAACTGATATGTGATGATACTCATCTCTCATACTCATCATGCGAGTATAAAAAAGGCTATTAAGCAAACAGGATTTGTTTTTAAAATTATCCTTTACTCAAAGTATTTCTGAAAGCGATGGTTCTGCTACTGTTTATGATAAATTATAAAGCATCCGTCCTTCCACTGATACATATGTGTCGACCATGCGATGGTTGCGGTTTATTTATCGTATGGCTGGCGTAAGGTCACTGGGTAGTTAAGTACGCAGCAACTTCATTGGAGATGTTTATGATGTCATCTAAGTTACCCTCGAACCTTGTGAGAGGGCACTCCATGACTATATGTTCGATATGTTATGAACTGGATGTCCGTAATCGCAAGCAGGTGATATGCTCCAACCCCATTTGTGCCAGTTAGGGTGCGTCACCCCATCGGTATTCCCTTGATTTGTCTATTTTTTTTGTCTAATTTCAGTTTGTCTAACAACTTTTACCATAATGAACATTTTATCTCAAGTCAATATGTATAATATCATTTCTCATAATTATAATTTTGTCGAAATTCGTTTTGCCTTAATGATAATTTTCATAACTCTTGTTTTGTCGAATATTATTTTATCTAAAACTCACTTTGTCGTTTCTTATTTTGAAAATTGTAGGTTAGGTTAAAGACCGAATAGTGTAGGTTAGGTTAGGTTTGTTTTATGACCATGGATAGCGAACGCGGAGCGTCAGAATGCTTGCTAAATAAATAAATTAGGCAAAAAAATTGTTAGGCAAAATATGTTTTTAGTACGAATTAAAAATTAGGCCAAATAAAATTAGACGAAATAAGATTATGTGAAATGAGTATTATACAAAACGACTTTCACTCAAATGAGAATTAGGCAAAGTGAATAGTTATGCTAAATAATATTAGTTTAAATGAAATTAGGCAAACCGAAATCAGGCAAAAAGTTGTTAGGCAAAACAAGGTACAACCAGACCAATCACCTGAGTTGAAATCTGTAACTCAGCCCCGCTTCACTGTTGTGATTGGTCGATTCCGCACGTCTCCGCTCCGCTCCGCTCCGCTCCGCGTCAGTGGAGACGCACCCTTATAAGCGCAGATTCCTATGGTTCCGATTATCACGTGACAAACGATGAGCCATACGTCATTTCCGCACGCTCACCCTTGTCAAAACGTGACAGATGCATTTTTATTTATAAACTATCGCGCGATAGACGTGAAAGGCCCTACATCTCTTCATAAAAATATAATTAATGTTTCATTTCTCATATTCTGAAAGTTGGTCATTGGATATCCATAGAGCGGGTTTTTTTTATGTGCTTCATGACAATGAAACTAACTTGTACAGCCATGAAAAAAAAGCACAAGTTTTTTTTATAGTGTGTATCAGGTGTGTATGATTTAAAGTAAACGCATAAAATCAACATAGGTACCATTTTATTGTAAAAAAAAATTGGAATGTGGTTCGAATAAAATAAAAACAAGTAATACGACGTCTTAATTTTTAGGGTTCCGTACCCAAAGGGTAAAAACGGGACCCTATTACTGAGACTTCGCTGTCCGTCCGTCCGTCCGTCCATCCGTCCGTCCGTCCGTCCGTCCGTCCGTCCGTCCGTCTGTCACCAGGCTGTATCTCAACAACGGTGATAGCTAGACAGTTGAAATTTTCACAGATGATGTATTTCTATTGCCGCTATAACAACAAATACTAAAAATAAAATAAAATAAATATTTAAGGGGGCTCCCATACAACAAACTTGTTATAGATTATATATAATTATGTATAGGTACGGAACCCTTCATGCGCGAGTCGGGCTCGCACTTGCCCAATTTTTTTGATTACCTACTGTGATTCAAAATTCAAAAATGTTTATTCTTGAATTGACTACAATTGCATTAAAACGAATCTTATTCCTAAGAAGGCTTTTAGAGAACTAAAATAAGCCATTTTTTTAAACGCACTGATGGTTATTTCGATGTCACACGAAGGTATTAATGATTGTTAAATAGGTACAGACAAAAAAAAAATAACCATAGTTGCGCCTATTCGCGTGTAATGTGTGTATTTTTGAAATTGTGTTTTTCTACTATAACTTGATTTCTTGACTCATTCGAAATGAAAAGTAGTGTGTTCAACTCAGAATAAATGACACCCATTTCACTCTCGAACTATTGGTAGCACTGTCTAACTAAATATCTCGAGTGAAATGGGTGCTTTTCATACCTTGTTTACCAATCTACTATTAATAATGACGTTCCTACCTGCCGCAGCAGCGCACATAACCAACACGCACTTGATGAACATGGTTAGCCGAAATGAACTGTATCTTCAAAAAACCCACTGGTTTTAATGAGTATTTATCATAGATTATTCATTTTATTCTAAGAATACATAATCCAACCGATAATTATTGATTCACAACTATAAAACCAACGGAAACGGACAGATTTTCCCGATGCTACTTGTTTTTGATAAGGATATCAACTATTTGTCGGATTTAGGCGACCGATAAAGTGCAGAGGGTTTTTTATAAGTTTCAACCACTCAATCAACTCATAATTTCCTAGAACGGGTTTCTTTTATTTTAGGGTGCTTTTATTTAAAATTTAGAACTGTTTATTTTTTACAGGTATTTGTGGTTCATTGACATTAAAGCTAAATTATTATCGTACCAAACTAAAAATAACACATTTCGCGGCAACTTAAAAAAGTCGGTCATATTCGAATCGAACTTAACTTTGCCGATGTAAAACTTTTGTCCCCATACATCCACATAGGTCGCGGTTACTTAGTTTACCAACTGCAAATATTTTTTTCACGCCTTCAAGGGTTATCAGACCTGAGTATTTGATATTAATTTCAGCATCGCTCGTGGCTCGTTGCATCTTTATTTACGACCTCGTTCCACGCACGTTTTTTGACCCCTCTTATACAACTGTTGCATAAAATACTATTATAAAATTAGAATCTCAAAGGTTTCCTCACATTGCATAGTGCCAGCATTGGTTGCTATGTATGTATATAAACTATATAATAAAGCCAGAATGCACATATAAGTGATATTTGCATAGCGTTGATGGGTCATTTACATTTCTTAAATAATTATACTCGTAACCATTTATTTTGTTTCGAAAATATATTATGTACTTATTTATAATGGATTCAAACAACTGCAGTAAGTTATAATCGATTGATTCTGAAAAAAAAAAACATATTACATGTTTAATTACTATAATCGGGTAATTATGTTGCGCCTTGGCTACGCTTAGATAAAATTGAGATAGGTATCTATCAAAAGATTGTTTCAATTCTCGAAAATTAGGTAACTTTATGTGTCTTTGTGTAAATATTATTAACAAAAATTACTGAATGTCTTATCCAGTGGCGATAGCGTATAATACGTACTTAGTCACGTCACTTGCTGATTATTACTACTGAGTACTGACACTGACAAGAATACACAATAGCGCCTGTTCAAACAATATAAGCAATGACCACGTACTTACAATATTTTCATAATGCTTGTTGTATTTTCGTAGGCTACATATGTCTTATCTCAAAACTGAGTGCCCCTTAATTGGCATAATATAAATCCGCATAATAATTATGATTGCGTATAAAACTGAAATAGACGTAACACTTAATAAAAAAACATTATACTTATAAGCATATTAATAAATGTATATCATTGAGATGTACCTGTACCTACATAACATTATTAGGTTGTAAGTATAACATTAATTTTAATAACAGAGCCAAAGGCGTTAAGTACTTTAAAGTTCGAAATTAGAAGTTCCTTTCGCACATTTCTGTTACCAGAGCAGCTTTTATTAAAAAAATTGAACTTCAGAGTAATCATTCAAAGCAGAAGCGAATCGGGCAAACCTATCCGAGAAGATAGAGGAACCTAAGGCCTTAGCCTTCGAGGTTATTTTTTAATTAATAGCCTGGATGTAGAGCAGGCTAAAACGGGAGCAAAGCGAATAAAATTATAAGTACTCATTCCTTCTTTAAATACGATAGCAGGAGTGAAAAATAGGTAGGTTCTTATTGTAATCGGAGGTACTGTGATAACAATCTATTTATTTGACACACTAACACTTGTTGATTTTTGGTTAATTTTGACATGGTAAGTATACATTAATATGAAGCTACATCTTAAGATTATCATTAACATTGATTACAGCCGTCCAAGATATCGACACTCAATCAAACAAAAATACAATCAAATTAAGAACCTCGAGGTTTTTGACGTAAGATAAAAATAGACCTACAAAGTGATCATATGAGTCTAGGACTGAAATATACAGGGTAAGCAACTTAACTAGGTAAATTAGGTGTAGAATAATTCGAGATTTTTTTTTCAGCTTTGCCGATGACTATACTCAAAACATAGGATGCTCTCCTAACCTAACACATAACTTCGACATATTGAAACTGTAATACTTATCTGCTTTTTTTTTAAATTGTTATAGATTTCTGATAACGCACGGTATCTAGTTATCATTACTTAAGAGCATTTAGGTGTATTAAGCGGCTATATTTCATTAATGTATATCCGGTTTGATGTTGATAACAACTATAATATTTTTCTTTACGTAATCGATATGCATAATCCCAGATAATTATTATACACACAAGTATTAACTTCTATAAGATTTCAGGATTTTTGAAATTGGGTACTCATAACGTAATTTACCATATCGAACCACTCAATTGCTTTTGGTAGCTACGGCTACCTGTCATCGCTCTTATTTTGTTATATAAATAGAGTCCAACTCAAAATTCGAAGCAATTGAGTGGATACCAAAATGTACAGATGTTATTTACTAATGCCATATTACAACCATGCATCTATATTTTGTTGAAAAGAGTAAGATGGCGTTAGTAGTACCTATAAAATCGGTACTGTCGGAGCAAACGATAAACGGACCAGAGAGAAATATCGGTATTTCATTCACTTATATTCGATCGAGATTATCGAGAATCAGCTGCTTTAAATTTGTAACGGGAGGTACCAGATTAAGCGATTTAGTTTAGGTTCCTAAACTGAACTGCTCTGCATTTGGATAGTTTTTATAAAGCTTATGGTAAGGCCCCTGATCTTATATGACTTAACGGTGAAGACAGAATAATATCGAACATGCTGGAGAAAAGCAGCGGGCTTATGGCTACGTTTGTCACGCGATAGGTACTTACCTAGGAAAGGAAATAACTACTTAAGTAACCTACTTCAAGGGAGAACCTTTGCGATTTCAATTTCACGGACAGGGACAGCTCGTCCAGAGACGTAAATTACACCAGCACTACGTCTATGGACAGCGACTTTTATGTTCGTAAACTGTCACTCCGTCGACAACCGAATAATTCTCATAGTTAAAATAAAGTTAAATGCCTTGTGCCGTTTTTTGCCAGAACTTTTTTGTATGAGTTTTGTCTATGTCGCAGCATACAATTCTCAAAATGACCCTGTGTCCGTGAACGTGTTAAGGCACCGTTCATAAACAAGGCAGAGGGAGAATTACCAAACCTAAGAGTTTCTACATTATCAGGAACAACCCGACAGTAAGTCAGCCCCTTTAGTCAACACACCGGGGTTACTGTCGGCTACAGACTTCAGCAGCAGCCGTAGAACCATATTTCTGCTTCACGGTTGAAGAGATGGCGGCCTTATGTCGGCTTTTGTCACCAATCTTGTCCCAGGCAAGTCTCTAATAAACTTTAAGTTTTCATCCCAAAACTATGTTAATAATAGACCCTTGCAATTAGTAGATTAATAAACTTTAAGTTTTCATCCCAAAACTATGTTAATAATAGACCCTTGCAATTAGTAGATTAGAATGTAACAACTCCTCTAATGAGATACTTTAACCAGCCCGTCTAGCACAACTATGCTTCGCGGCTCTTGTCGCGGGACATAGCGCTACTCGTCACTCTCTCACATCACTGCACTGAAAGAAACAGGCAATTATATCGCGCGAGAAATAGTCACTTGTGACAGTTGTGCTAGTGCTGTAGGGCGCTAAGGATACAGATCAAAGAATATAAATAAGTACTCACACGCCATTGGTTCAAGGTCAACATCGAATCAACCCAAGGCGTATCAGACCTATAAAATACATAAATATCTGTTCATATATTTCAGTTTTGTCACTCCGATGATGTCCATGTGACACTTTCTGAGTTTGAAGAAACGTCGAAGATTAACACGAAGTTATTAAACATTTGTGAATTGGAAAAGGAATTGAAACGTCTATGTTATGATTAGTTCATTGTTAAATGTTTACAAATGAAGCGAAAATTTAAAAATTTAATGATTCGGACAGGATTCGAACCTGCGTTTCCAACGGCTTTCCGGGCCAACACTGGCGTCCTCCCAATTGGACCACCGAATCAGATGTCAGAGTCATTGAATTTTTCAACCAGTTGCTTCGACATGCCTTAGGGTGGCATCGTAGCGCCATCTACCGTAAAGATTTAGACTTTATCGTCGGCACCATCGTCTCAAATTTGTTGAGAATCGATAGTAACGATGTGCTACACCCAAATTACTTTTTTTTTATTAAAGCAGTAACGTCTGCTAACATAAACTAAATGTTTACAAATGAAGCGAAAATTGAAAAATTTAATGATTCGGACAGGATTCGAACCTGCGTTTCCAACGGCTTTCCGGGCCAACACTGGCGTCCTCCCAATTGGACCACCGAATCAGATGTCAGAGTCATTGAATTTTTCAACCAGTTGCTTCGACATGCATCGTAGCGCCATCTACCGTAAAGATTTAGACTTTATCGTCGGCACCATCGTCTCAAATTTGTCCTCCTGTCCTCCAATCCTGTCCGAATCATTAAATTTTTAAATTTTCGCTTCATTTGTAAACATTTAGTTTATGTTAGCAGACGTTACTGCTTTAATAAAAATAAAAAGTAGTTCATTGTTATTTATACTTTTCAGCTTTCCTTACCGCTGAGGACGTGAATGTCATCGTCGTAGATTGGAGCGCGGGGTCCATCGGGCTCTTCACCAGTGCCGTGGACAATGCTATTCAATCAGGCTGAGCGATGGCAGCGTTCATTGACTGGCTGAACGCAGAGACGTCCTCGAGTGCTGAGCAGTACCATATTGTGGGGCACGGGATTGGAGGACACCAGGCTGGTATTATTGGCAGGAGTGTGCAAGGAAGCGTGGCCTATGTTTACCAGTAACATAGGCCACGCTTCTATACTTTCTCTATGATCCTCCTTAGCCTTGGTGGACTTCTATCTCAACGGCGGTTGATCCATGCCTGGGTATGACAGCCATGCTTGCGATCACCAAAGACTATATTCATTACTTCGCTGAATCCATCGTCAGCTGAGGTTTCACTGGTAGACAGCGCATCAACTACGTGGCTGCTGTTCTGCAGACTTGCAGCATTTTGCCTGGTCGTTTGCAAATGGGTGGTTTGAGGCCAAAGATTGGGTAAGACCTACGCAATCAATGTATGTAAATGTTTTAAATGATCCCAGAATTCTCTTTCGTACACACTATGACTATGACTTCAGTGTTTTTATATAGTGTATAACCAAGCGACCATTTGTGTTAAATGTATGTGCGTAATGACAGTAAATCACCATTTTCGTTACAGATCCGCCGGTGTATACCTTCTTTTCTTGAAACCAACGCTGCCTGCTCCTCCTTTCTCGCAATGATAAGAGAAAATAACAACTCTACGAACTAAAAAAATAAACAATAATATTCGAAATCGTAAGTGTTTTATTAATAAACCACAAAACTAAATAATACTTAATATAAAAATAAAAATAAATAGGAAAACTCGCTTAGTTCGTCAGCCTTTCTCCTTTAGTGCGAAAAGCGAATATCTAAAAATGCTCTTTTGTACTTAATATTAAATTAGGACTGGATTTGCGATATGCATCACTTAAGAATGTTATAGACACATTTTATCTTAAAGTAAAAAAATAGTACAAAACCGGTTGCTCGTGGAATGATCCAAATGCTCCTATGGGCTTTTGGTTTTCAAACTTGGGTCTGGGAGACCCTCTGAGTCTGCTCCACAGATGAAAGATTAATACTCGTCCCCGCGTTTGACGGTAAATCGTCATCTTATCACAGTTGATTGGGATGCTTTAGGTTTTTAGGGGCCCGTCTCTGAGCAGCCTCAGCGGGGCTGGTCTCCTCTGGTTTGATGGTGGTGGTCGTCGTGATGGGCCTGGTCGCGTTTAGTTTGTTGGGCAGGTCGAGGATGCTGCTCAGGAAGGCCACGCCTTGCTCGGCGGTCTGATATACACCGAGTAGAAATGTTTCAGCGTCAAAACCGCCGGTTTCTTCAGTATTTTCTTCGGTGTTTTCTTCCGTTGTTCTGAAAAGGATGATATAATATTTCAAGATAACATTTTCTTAATAATAAGATGAAGAAAGAATTGTTTTTTCACGTGAATAATTACGTGTAGGTAATATAGAGCTATCAAAATGATACTATCACAATGTAAAGTTACGTCTTTCAGAATCCTTAATTAAACATAACAAGAGCCATCGGGATTTAACTCCTGGCAAATTTGCAGTCTTACAAACTTAGCTGGTTTTTTAAACAAAGACTAGACTTATAAACCTTACATTTTTTTTACAAGGGCACTTACTCTTCAGGCTCCGCCGGTGGTTCTTCCATTTCCATTCCTCCAGCAGAAGACTTGAAGCAGCCAATCGGGAACTCGAGCTGAGTCTCTCCAAGAAGTCGAGGCTCCAGCTCCAAGCAGCCTCGTAAGCCGTCGGCTGTTGGGGCCAGGTCATTGAACTTCGCACATACTTGGGCAAATTTGCCGAAGACCTCAAGGCAGATTGGGGCAGGATTGGCTCCTATGGAGCAAGAACAAATAATTATTAGTCAAAATAACGAATAAGAATGAGTACTCGAGTGAGTGTGATTCATTGTATATAATAAAATAAATAATAGCGCTTCGCAGGGTTTCCATCGCTTTTAAACATTTTCCAATGTCCTCTAAAATGTCCAATAAATACCTTCTTAAGCTCGGCTTTTCTATTTTATCCATCCTGTATATTATGACAAATACATAATGCAAGTGGATAGAAAATCCAGAGTCTATCATTCCTATACCTTAATTAAACATTATAATAATGGTGTTTATAGAAATTAGTCGGTAGCAGCTTCATAATATTATGCTATTCAATATTTAAAAGTATCTTACCTTGAATCTTGGAGCTGTGGATAAGATTTTTGCCATACGAAACATTCACTGAAAAACCTTCCTCTGGAGATATGTACTTCATATGGACACATCCTGAAATAAATAGAGAAACGCACATAAATAAACGTAATAAAACATGGGTAAAGTTAAAGTGAAAGCTTGATACGATAGCAGCTACTTTTCGAACATGTATCTTAAAAGCATTTGACCTGATTTCCAAGCATCTGAGGATGTTGATTGCCATCAATTTAACTTAAAATACACCTACATAATAATTTGAGAGCCACGCATAGAGAGAGACGCAGGTATCTAAGTACCTAGTTAAGTAACGACATAAACTTGTTAAGGTGAGTATATTTTTAACCCGATCAACAAGTGGGCTAAAAATAGAGGGTGCCCTTTAGATGCCGTACCCTTAGTCAATTTGCCTCTGGTTTATCATTTATACTCGAAACGAAAACATAACCCTGCATAGGTATGACGAAATACCTAATTAAAGTGTAAAGATGGTACTTACTTAAATACGCATAGTTTTGCATTGCGATCAACTGCTCATACGAGTACGAGGCCAATCATAGTTATGAGGAATTACACTATCATGTCGATCAGTCTCCAGGCTAGTAAGGATTACCTGGGCCGCCCAAGTCGACGAGCGTTATGTTGAAGTTGACGCTGCACACGCAGGCAGAACCGGAATTACATGTGTACCCTTACACATGTAATTCCGGTTCTGATCGTTGCGCAGCTCATGTCGATCAGTCTCCTGGCTAGTAAGAATTACCTGGTCCGCCCAAGTCGACGAGCGTCATGTTGAGGTCGAAGCCACACACGGCTCGTTGCACCGCTCACGGGGATCAGTCTCCTGGCTAGTAAGGGTTATCTGGTTCGCCCAAGTCGACGAGCGTCATGTTGAGGTGGAAGCCACACACGGCTCGTTGCACCGCTCACGGGGATCAGTCTCCTGGCTAGTAAGGATTACCTGGTTCGCCCAAGTCGACGAGCGTCATGTTGAAGTCGACGCCACACACGTAGTCTCGTTGCACCGCTCATGTGGATCAGTCTCCTGGCTAGTAAGAATTACCTGGTCCGCCCAAGTCGACGAGCGTCATGTTGAAGTCGACGCAGCACACGCAGGCGGGGCCCTTGCACATGCAATTCCGGTTCGGCTGGTCGTTGCGGAGCTCAGGCGTGTCTATCAGCCTCTTGGCTACATCTTCGTCTATGAAATCTGACAATTATCAAAACTGTTTAGTGAAAGGTACATTTATAGTATGTACAAATCACCTGGAGACAGCTAAAAGTCACTAAAATTTCTGTCACTGGCTTTTCGAAACCTCGTATCTAGTAAGTAGATTGACACTGAGATACGAGCTGCCTTTTAAGTAGGTATTTGTTACTTAGTGAGTTTTGGTTGTCGGCAGACGAAATGAAGTCACAACCGAGAGCGAGAGATAGGACAGAAGTAAAACCTATATTGTCACGTTACGGTCCGATATATGTCACGTTAATAAATTGTAATAAATAATAAATATAACAAAAAGCTAAAAAAGCTTATGCCACATTTATTTCATTACACCTTTTTTCATTTCTTTGGTTACTTTAGAACTAGCCTAAAACTACTATTATCAGGGACGTGCATTTTAAAACTTTTAAATGATGTCCGTAAAAAAGAAAGTTTTTGTTTGAAGCTCTCGTATCAATAAAACATCAACCATAAAAATGTTTGAAACTTATGAGTTGTGTACTAGAATAGTAAACACAAAGTTTCGCATGCGCAAAACTCTTTCTCAATTTTGTACAATCCGTATTTTTTACACGTCCAAAATTACTTGCATATTTAGTGGTCACTTTCTCATACATGCAGTTTCTACTTTCACTAGCGTCGAGTTTCGTTTCGGTCCTATTATGAACGTACTGGTAGACGAAAGTTCGGCCATTGTTTTTTGTACGTTGTTATGTTGATATTCGTTATGGTGTTGGTTGGGTAACATCTGTAACAGTTATGCGGATCATGTTATTAGAATGTTAAATATAAATAATGCAATTGGCAATAAATACGTGTTAAGTGTTAAATAACAACCGTTGCATAAACTTTGTGTGTTTATCATGATTTCAGATACGTAAGTGTTAATATTCAGTGGCTATGTTAAACTTACTTTGTTTAACATTTTCACTGAATTATATAACGGAATAATTTAAATTGAGTACCCTAATCGCGCCAGGCGATCAATTATATATGTATATATATACTTTTCTATAAAATTACCTTTATTAATAAAATTACAAATCCTATATCTTCTATATCTACAACAACTTCTATATCTGCCTACAAAATAATTATTTATTAGTTTTATTACATTCTTAAATGTGTATGTAGGACCTATATAATTCACGTGTTCTTGAATTTATTTAAACTAATTTAAAAATGATAATTTATAATTTATAATAACAATAATTTATAGCGATAAATGTCCCTAAAACATTTCCACTGCAATAAATTAAGTTTTTAATTATCGTGGAACACACATGTGTATAAAAACTACATACCCAAATAAACAAAAAACCAGTTAATTTACAAATTTCGTTTTCCTATTTCCTCGTGCAAGTTTACACGCCTACAAAAAGTTTATATTGAAACAACACAAAGAAATCGAAGTCATCAAACTATTATTCAATAGTACAAACTCCACTTAACAATGTGCATACCTAATCTCACTTCACGCTTTCTCATTAAGCATCTATTTAGCTCGAATCGATTCCACCGTCGCGACGCGTACGCAGAGTACTTACTAATCAAACAAACTCACCTAAAATGCTCGCAGAGTGTGTCACTGCGGCCACGGCTAGCAGCACCGCAAGAGTAACTTTGACCGACATATCGAATACTAGGAATTAATTATAAGTATTTTTTTAGTCTCACAAGTACTCAGCGCGGTAGGATCGGAGGAGGCGACCGTCGCCGACGCCGGGCCAACACTGCTTTCCTCCGATCTCGCTCCAACCCGTTTCACCTCACAATAGAAGGTGAAATTTAAATAAAGCATAAAGCAATATATAATGACATGCACTGGTGAGATGCATCGAGAAAGCGGATTATGCTTCGTTTACGTAAATGTTTGGGTCGGTTGCCCACGAGTACTTTAGGGTTGCGTAACTAATAACTAAGGTACTTTGTTACAGCACTCTGTGACACAGATTTAGGGATGTTATGATTATGAATTATTTAAAGAGGAAAAATATTTTTTACAATGGATATAATTTTTGAACGAGACAACTTTAGTTTAGGTTGCGATTTCCTTTAAAAGCTATTAGCCTGGTTGTTTCTTTTTTTGTAAAAACAGGTAACTAACGTAGATACTGAACATTAGGTGCAAAGTAGGAATCAGTTAAAGAAAAGTTAAGTTCTAATAAATTGGTAATTACCTAACCTAATATGTCGATTGTAGCCAAATATGTGATCAGACTTCGTAGTATCTTTTCTCATCAATGGTTCTCTTAATAAATTCCTCCCAGCTTTCTCTTAGCCCCTTAATTAAACACGTAGTAGCTGTTAGGTTCAAGTATGGACCCGATTGTTTACTAGCAGCCCGGCTGAGTTAAGTATGCACCTAGGAAGTATGATGTCACATACTAACGAGGTGCAAACTTAGCTTGGATGGTTGTAGCTGCACGCTGCACGTCCAATGCAATACGGCCCACTGGCCCACATTGAGGTCAATGACCTATGATCACTGGCCACGGCCACACATACATAAATAGTATAGACACCTGTCATATACCTACTTCTTTAGAGACATTTGTTGTGTGATGTATCGAGTATGTATAACAACTTTACCGCAACTTTGTACAATACAAAGTAATGTGTAGACGTATCGTTAACTGAATTATTGATATTGTTAAGTTTGAGGATCTTTTGTAAAAAATACTGAGTATGTGGTTTATTGGCGATGATTGAGCTTTTATGATAATTATTAGTATAAGTATAGTCGGTAATAACAGTGAGTTGTTATTTTAATAATAGATAATTTATTTGAAAGTTGGGCTGACATCCGATTTTACGCAGTTACAAATTAAATGTAGAAAATAACTACGTACTATGTATATTTACCGCGGTCAAATGGTCTTTTCATTACATATTTCTCAACAAAATATTAATCGAAATACATGGCAGCATTTATTGAAAATAATACCGGCACATAACTGCTTTTTTTTTGGAAATACATAACACCATTATTTTTAAATGTCACACCTTTGTGTCAATACTTAATTGTAGTTCTCAAAACAAAACTTCCCGGCTTAATATAAAACAAAACTGAATGTCAAGTTCATCCCATCCCTAATTTGCACAATATTACTAAAAGTTATTATGAACGATATTATTTGCAGTATTATAATAGTTAGCATTGTATGCTCACAATTTCTCCAATGTAGAATTGGTAGAACAAATAAAAACAAGTCTCGGCCGATCCTGACTACTTTCTCTTGAGAAAGTGACCGAGTCGGTGCTCTGGGCGCCGTCCCATACGCGTCATGTTTCGACATGGTTGTGGTAAACTTTATATAATAAGATCCGGATGGGGGTCATGTTATTGTTGTGTAAAATAATTGTTATTGTTGACACCTTTCTAATAATGTACGTGAATTATTTTTTAATATCTTACTTTTTTCGCAAGGGTACCTATCTGAAACACTAATTTTGTTTTCCATCTTTAACGTTTCGCTAAATTTCCATTTGTCCGAAAGTTTTTTTTTTTCAAAACTTTTAATTTTTCGGAATAATTATAAAATAAACCTAGGATAAACCTAATGGGTTCTTTAAAATAATGTTTATAAAATCCAGAAAATATTTCAGGTATGAGGAGAGGAAGTAAATACTTTCGGACAATGAAAATTTGACCTAACGTTACAGATGGCAAACAATAATGTTACGTAGTTGAGATAGGGTACCTTTTCGTAAATATGTAATTTAACTTTCATTAGTGAATACATCGTGTTTAAACAATTTCAAATTACGTACATCATGTTTTTTTTTAATAGTTAAAATACCAATCTGAGTAAACTATAACAAATGATAGTTATTTTGAGGTACCAATCCTATATAACAGCACCATTGAACTTTGAACATCACTGTATGTACATACTCTTAGGTAAGTAGGTACAGGTAGCTACTTTCTGACTTTCGAGCTCCTAGAAATTACCAGAAACGCTTGTGTGGCTCGGTTAGGATGTGGGTTAGAAAAATATTTGTAAAACCTTTACAGAAGACCTATGATGGTTGCTTTTATCACACGATAAATAAGTGATAAAGCATCCGTCACGTTTTGACACAATGCGAGTGTGAGTGACAGATGCTTTGTCACTTATTTATCACGTGATAAACGCATCCATCATAGGCCCCGGTTTGTAAGTATATCATACCTTCATATTAGGGTGGCACAAAGTATCGCTCTAAATAGGACTATAAATACGCGCGTTTGACTCGTTTGGCTCGGTTTGTAGACACCTGCCAACTGAGTCGGCGGTCCCGGGTTCGAATCGAATTGTGCAAAATATTTGTTCTTGGGTCATGGATGTTATCTATATATGTATTTATATATTATGTATATCATCGTCTAGTACCCATAGTACAAGCTTTGCTTAGTTTGGGACTAGATCGATTTGTGTATGATTGTCCCTTAATATTTATTATTTATTTATTTATTATAAATATTATGTTAAACTTCGTCAAAACAAAGGTTTTAATTTAACACATGAATTGGAATAATAGGCAAGTATGTTATAATATATAAAATTGTAGGTATTATAGTCTTTTCCATTAGGTATTTTGTAGAAAATAGGTAACAGTTTCGTTAAGTGTCAATCACTTTTTGAGTACATATTTTCTTAGTATGTTTTTCAAGTATCAGTATAAATAACTTTTTAGCGCGGGATTCCTAAACCATTAGTTGAAAATTAATGTACAACTTCGACTTTAAAGTTTGTTTATTTCCTCACGCGGTAAAATACTGTAAACCTGCCAAAGCGTTACAAACTTCATCGATACAATGATTTTTTCTACTACAGCATGAGTAACAAAAAACACGCATTAATCATCATTAATATATTGAGTTTACATGAATGCTTTAGTCAGTCAGCTGGTAATAGTTTTTTTCGTCAGTTACATAATGTGAAAATTATACCAAGTGTAAGTGCATGTATTTCAGTTTCAGTTCATGACTTTTTTACAATAAATGTCGGGTAGGTAGCATAATAGCCTTTAGGTGCTTATTTAAAGTATATTCGTTTTTACTTGCCTTATTTAGTAAACAAGAATCTACCTAATCTACGAGGATGACTTTTTTGTGAAAAACTGCTATTTCCACATTCTTAAGACTGCACCGAGCAAAATGTGAAAAATAGGCAGTTGCCGTTAAGTAGACAACGTCAACACTAGTTGTTTAATCCATTTCTAAACTATATATTTAGCACTTCGAAGAATGTGTGAACAACTTCTACGTAGAAAAATTATAAGATTATTAATATTTTACCCTAGAAAACTAAGTACCTAAAGTTGGACGAAAATTGTAAAATCGTAAGCAGGCGTTAAGTGTTTTTTTATACTTTAACAATGAAAATCCATTCTGATTTTCAGTTAAAAAAAAAGATGAATGCTTACATTACAATTTGTCCGCATCAAATATTTCAATAATTGTTTGGTATTAAAGGTCCAGATTTATGAAAAAGATGCTTTTAATTCTCCATACATTTTTACTATGGCGGCCGCGCGCTGCTCTATATACGCATTCCCCGCACTCTATGGTTATAGGCGCGTTAGCGGCTAACGCTCGGCGCAGTCTTAATTGAAGTAATATCAGTATTTTTTTAGGATGCTGCCGATTTTATATAAAATAGCTTGAAAGCTTGCGAGAAAGCAGCTGGTTTTAAAAGTAGGTAAATTTTGAGGTTAGGTTTTTGTTTACTAAATTAGACAAGTAAGAAGGAATAGATTTTAGGTGTGATGCACGGCGTTAGCCTACTCTGCTTTCTTCCTTTCGACAAAAAAAAAATCAAAGTGCTTTTTTATAATAATTTCTGTGTAGTACTAGTAATTTTGATAATCACATCACATTATTAGTACGTACAGAAATAATCTAGATTTATGTAGAAATTAGCGCAATGGCTATAAACACATTGCAAGACAGCAACAAAAGGACGGTTTTTGACAGATTGTTTTTTTGATCTTTATTTTTTTATATACTCTTGAATATAATCATGGCTATTGCCTTAGTAATAAATAGTATTGATCTGAAACTTGAGCACCCAGAGGATGCATATACTCTATTCTACTACTACTCTACCTGCTACTAAGTTTTCCGATTGTAATAAGTCCGAAGCGTGAGTCCGGGTGACGCAAGCGGGGAATTCGACATCTTGGCTATTCGCAAGATAAATGGACCAAGTGGTTTGTGCTACGGTATGGAAGCCAAGTGGCAGCATCTTTGAGGGTGAAAATGTAGGGAAACCCGCATATTGTACCTACTATAAGAGAATGAAAACCCGCCGTGAAAGAGACAGAAGAAACCACTAATCAGTTTTCTACTAGACTGCAAACAGGTAGTATACAGGACGAAGTCGATAAAGCTACAAGCAATGTCATGGAATTACTGGGTTCCGTGGAGGATTTGGGGTGGTTAGAGTAGCGTTACCTCTTTTTCACGCATAATAGGCACTAAAGATGGGGAAAATGCTCAGCTAAACTCACTAACTTACTAAGAGCATAACAGTGCGACTCTTTAACAATGTAAAGCAGCCATAATGACTGAAGTTGCGGCAAAGTGTTGATTACAAATTAAGCGTTTTTGTGCGTAGCCAATGTGCGGCAGCTGTCGGTATACCGTTGCGTGTATCGTTCAGCGTAAATGCTTCCGTTTCCTTATGGTTTACTGAAAAAGTACTACAGGTTTCTTTGGTACCAATTTTTTTATTATTATTCTTTTATACTTTTTTGTATGATGGCAATAAATTGAATGTGTCGCCTATGCTCCTAGGGATGAACGTATACAGACACCGAAATCACTGACGTGACGACGCATTTTTAGAAGATATTTTAAGTATGGCCATTTATTAGTGGCGTGACATCTATACGATTCGATTTCCACCGGCTTGCCTACTTCACGACGATTGAGCACCATTTTCTATCGCTACTGAAGATAAAGTCAGCAAAATATATAATTTTGAACTTTTACCTGTACGCAATTGGTATAAATGGTCCAATTTATCCAATTGACAATGCCCATTTACATCCATTTGATTGACCATAACATGGACATATCGCCTTGAATTCACATTTTAATGTAAATAGAGCACTTAGCTAAAGTTGACGCATAAGTATTAGAAGTGTGTACAGTACTTTTCAAAAATCGCATATTTTACTAGGTACTTAAACGATTTTATTAAGCACCAGGTCAGATCACAACGCTTAAAATATTTATGCGAGTTTATTACATACTTGGGAGTAAAATTATCAAAGTCTTATTATTTCGTTGATTGAAAAAGCCAGGGTATGCGTCCTGTGCCTAGCCGTCGCCCTAGTAACAGCACTGGCATCACATATGTGCGACGAGCTCTTTCCTGCATTCAATCACGTTAATAACATCGACTTGACACTAAATTCTACATAAGCAACCAACTGAGTCTTCATTATCGGCTATCTCATTAAATCACTTGGCGAGGGAAAGGGACGCACGAACGCCAGTTTTCCTTTCTCGCCGAGTGTTATACGTCAGTGCACATTTCTCCGGGTGCGACTTGGAGGCGGTTATATCAAATCAGTGCTGGTGTAAGGCCGCTGTCTTCTGCGTTTTAGAACTGTATTGTGATATCGATATTATTCGATTTTGTGGGCAATAGTGGGAAGGCGGTTTTAATAATTGGACTTGAATATTTGAACTTTAACTCGAGTTGTGATTAATCAAGGTGAGTTTTGGTTTTTCAGTTTTGCGTTTGTTTTGAAATTGTTGAACGCGTGTGGTTTGAATTTTTTTTTTCAATTTTAATGAAACACAATTTCAAATCAATATTTTCTTTTAATATTTATTTTATTTTACCTTATATATTATAAGCCTGTGTAGTGTACGTATTATTTTTGCTTCGTTTACTATGCCGTGTGAAAGAGTTTAACGCGCGAAGTGGGCCTTTTTGGATCCGATTTTTCAAAACTTTATTTAATTATACATACTTTGAATGTTGTAATGCCTATAATACCTATAATTCCTATTAGTTAAATACTTGTTTGGTAAAGACATATATTGGTTGTTTTCGTTTTTACAAAAGAAACATAAGTATATAAATTTTATTTTGCGTAGGTATGTAGTTAGCATCACAAGTAGCTCTCGATTTTAATATGCAATTGGTCATAAGCCAGTAGTGAAATGGTCAAATACCTTTGAAGCTGACCGTACTTTTATATAAAGTAATCAATTTTATATAGCATAGTCGCATAAAAAAAAGAAAATTCGAGAAATTACCTTATTAATGACCGAAGAGTTCCGTGAAAGTTCGATCCGGGTCGCGACTCAGAAGTTGCTTTGGTTGCATCAGATTCTGATAATAATGACGTACCTATTGGGTTTTGTGCCATTTAAAACTGTTCAAAGTCAAAGTCAAAGTCTAAGTGTATTTTGAAAATGACTCATACAGTCCCTATATAGAGCATTTACTAGAGGACACTAAGAAGCAACCGTTTATTTTAACGTTACTTAATTGCAACATTTCGTTAAAACGTTCTTATTTTAGATACCTACAAAAATTATTCCCAAAAGTTGTACAGGGGAGATCTCTTTTTATCTATAAGATCGCTCGCTGTGTACCCCTATAGTTGTAATTTTACTTGATATCTGTGCTCTGTATTTGAATAGTGATCACTTAAGTGATAAGTAGTATATCGTAAAACTATCATGATTACATAACCAACGAACATTATATTGTTAGCGCAACGCAATGGTTAAACATAAAAAAATCTCTTTACTGCCCGAGGCATATAGCATAATTTATATTTTTATATAGCATTTAGTATATTTGCACGTTTTAGTTTGTTCGTTTGTCTATCACTTCAATGTCTAGTTTTCTGTCTCATTTGCTCAAAGGTTAACTGGAAGAAATCCCTTACAGGGATAAGTTCGCCCTTGTTACACATGTATTGTTTTTGAGTTTTTGTCAATATTGTTTTATGTGCAATAAAGTGTTTACATACATACATACATGTACCTATCCAATTCACTATTTAACTACTTATGTTTTTACATTTCCTATTATTGCTGTGTTGATTTAGAAATTGTACATATTCAAAGAAATTCATTTTACAGCACGTTTCTGAAATGAATCGTTAGCTTTGGTAAACCGCAATCGGGACGGGAGCCAAAACTGAGTTGAAGAGCGCTCTTGAATACATACACAATTTGTTAATTTGAGAGCGTCCTTTCCTTTTTTAAAAGGACTTTGAAAACAAACTTTAAAAAAAGACATTTTGTAATGTTGTAGGAATAATAATTAATGACACTACACTATAACCATGCAGTTTAGTCGATACCTATGGGCCATACCTATAGACTGGACAGTCGCAGCCCAGTCTTACATCTGCCAAGCCTGTGGTCGCGTGTGTCGTTCTCGTATTGGCTTGCATAGCCATTAAAAGCGTTGTTTTCCTTCATGACACTGTTTTGTATAGTCTGTAAAAGGTCATTGATTGATTGATGGGCTATATTTTCCAAAACCAGTTATATTTATATTGATCAAGCCAAATCAGAACGGCCTTTAAGTTTATTTTAGTTTGGTTAAGACTCTAAATGTATGATGCGTGGAATAAAAACTCCTAAATTAACGGCGTATGAAAAACTATAATTGATGCCGACTACATATATGTATAGACTGCCACGGATTGCACTATGCTACCGATTTTTGCTCATGATTGTTAATGAGATTTAAACGCATTTCTTAATCATGATTTGGATCATAAAAATAGGGCTCCCGCCGTATATTGCGTGGACTCTCGTCCTGGAAATATAGTGAATGCGCATATCATTAAAAAAAGTGGTACTGATGGCGTTTTGGCAGAATATTATAATGTAACGTCGCGGGAGCTCAGGATTTAGAGATTTGCTCCGTTTAAGTAAAGCTCGTGGGTTCGATCCCCACTTGCAATGTAGAGAACTGCATATAATTTTGTATTTATACTTGTATCGAAATTTATAGAAAATATAAAAATGTCTCCATACTTTCTTAACTGCTACTGTATCTACTATAGCGTAGATTTGGGAAAATGTCGCCAAACTAATCGAGATGTTGTTTTTTTTCAGACGGGGACTGAGTCTTCAAGATGAGGCTCTCCCTGGTATTCGAGCTCCTCCTCATTTTTGTGCTCTTGGCTTTCGCCGCGTCGAAGAGTATAAGTAAGTATTACATTTAAAAAAAACTAGGAAGTCGTTTATATAGCTGGCTACTGAATCTTACCGTAATTGGCCACTATTCATCCATCCATCGACAAAATAGCTAAAAGGTATTGCACAAATTGATTTGGTGTCGTGCTAACGCGTTAATTGCACGTTTTAGTAAATGATACTTATGCACCGTTTGCACATCGATAAAGCACAGTAGTACTAGTACCAATTAAGGTACGTACTACTGGTACTACTTAACCTGAATTTTAGACATAGCATTTCCAATTGTGAGACCACAGTGTGAGACAGCCCATAGACGGGGTGTTCTAAGGAAAGATCTTATTGTAGCATCAACATTTTCTGAAAACCTTTTCTGGAGGCCAATTGTGATAATCCTCGGTGTCTTCAACTTTTAAAGAAAATCACTTTGAAATATCTATGAAATAATAATCCGATAAAACATTTGTCTATAAAACAAAGGGTCTTTCGGTTTGTAGTCACCACTCAAGAAACAACAACTTACAATATTAGCAATCAAAATAATTTTGGAAGTAAAATGCCCCGACTTCAAAAATGGCATCACAATTAGGGTATACAATATTCGTCCAATATTAGTATTCGAATAATACGAATAATTCAATTTCTAATATTCGAATATTCGAATTTTTCGAATAATACGAATATTTATGAAAATAAATCAATATAAGGGTTAAAATTTGTAATAATTGTAAAATACGTAACGTATAATTAAAATGTAATGACATTACTATTTAAACGCCCAACTTTTATGTTATTGGCTTTTATGTTATTTTTTGAATTTTAAACAATCGCATTTTTGAGATATAATAAACGATTACAAAATAAATCACAGTACAGTTATAATACAATCTCACTTTTTGTTACAAGTTAACATAAAAACAAATTAATAAAGAGCAAACTCTTTTCGTGTCTACACAAAAATCTATCAGTTCTGATGTCCACCCAGAAGTATCCATCGACGGCGACATCCTGACAATCTAGTTAAAAAAACTCTTCATTTAATTGATTATTGTTACGAGCATGTGCGCAAGCGTGGCTTGCAAATCCAAATTTGGTTTTGGAAGTCCGACAGCATGAGATACAATTACAACAAAGCTGGCCAGATGATTTGTATGTGTAGTTGAGGATAATGAGTTGTACAAGGGCTTGGGTCGAGTCTTTTGGTGCTGACGTTTGGCGTCCAGGTGTTGAAGGCGAGCGCATTAAATTTTTTTAAACCTTCACTAACAGCAGCTCGCTAGTTCGATCTCTGAGTTGCATTGCAAGGTCCTCCCACGGGTTGCATGATATGCCGGTGGCCGTTAGGTGGCCCTTTAAGACATCCCTGTAGTGCAGATATTGCCCGCCAGCATTGCGTTTGCCACAGGTAAGCTCAAGTAAAAAACTACTTTAGGTAACCTTGATGGTGCCATACATACAAAGTTTTAACGACTTATGATTTTTAGTGTATGATTTGAATAATTTTGGCTTTATTTTTGTATGTAGTTATATCAATTTCATTGTTATCGAATAAAGAATAAAGTGCCCACACCAACGGGTGACCTTCTATGAGCAGACACTCTATACCCGATATGCCTGTTCGACGCAGACCCTCCGAATTAGATCCTGCCACCACAACCATAGATTTGCTCGGAGACTTCGTAGATGAAACTGTGTTTAGACATTTAATGTCATCCTTGTATAGACACCACCACTACCAGGTCTCCGAGACATAGAGTAGCAGAGGCAAAATGATTGCCCTAGAGACGGTGAGCTTAGTGTGAACGCTAAGATCATGCGACTACCAAACTTTAATAATACCTACTTAAATTAAAGTACCTATTTCTCTGAGATATTACGTTAATTGTGACATTTAGTTTATATCAGAATTATGATTTTGGTTTACTTACATATATCATAGTGTCATTCAGCATCATAACATCACAGCACAGCAGAAGGATAATTTTATTAACCCTGGCATTTTATGATAATTTTTCGCAAACGTAAGTGTGTAATTTCAAACAAATTTCTGCACTATTCGAAATATTCGTTTTATTCGAATATTAAGTGGTGTCGAATTCGAATAATATTTGTGGCGAATAATTCTAATATTCGAATAGACGAATATTCGAATTGCTAACCCTAACAATTCATATGGAGTTCGTGAGTAGGTATTAGGACCAAAACACAATTACAAGATGCCACGCCACGATGCGACGTCGTGAATGTAAAATGAATTTTAATTTTGCATTTTGTCACATGAAGATAAAAGTTTATTTTGGATTTATGCATCGACACGACGTCGCATCGTGGCACGATGTCGCGTCGTACGACGATGCGATATCGTGTCTTGTAATTGTGTTTTGGCTTTTAGGGACAGAGTAATAAGACGGTTAAAACGCTTAAACCCTTTCAGTGTCATATTCGACAACCTTACTATTTTTGAGGTAATAGTCCAAACGAGAGACAAGTTTGATCCTGACCTTATTAGTTCTTATAAAATTCCGCTCAAAGCATAATGTAGGTATATTTTGTATTATTTTGTCGGATCGGATGTTGTCTGCAATCACTTTAATGCTTAGGCTTTGTAGTCATCGAGCATGTTGCACTTCAAGTGGATATGCATTATTAATTAACTCTTCGTCCAAGTTACATGTAGTCACGCAACTAGTTTAATAACGTAGCATATTTATGTAGGTGTTTTAGTATAACGTCACACACACGTCACGACTAGCATGAATTTTACGTGTCGATAAACTGTAACAACAGTCTATTGACACGTAAAATTCATGCTAGTCTAAAAACCTCATAAATATTTGTAGTGAACATTTTAAATGCCGTAAAAGACATTTCGTAGTATAAGCCGGAATTATAGTATTTGTTTTATAGTGAACTAGCTTCTCGAAGTTGCCAGTCTTCGTCTTCGTCTGCGTAGAATTAGTAATTCCCTATCCAAACTTTTACCACACTTTACCGGTATAAAACTATCCTATGTCCTTCCCCGGGACTGAAACATTCTTGTATATTCCATCTAAATTGGTTCAGCGGTGTAAGCGTGTTCAGCTGACAGACAAACTGTATTAATACTATAAATCCGAAAATGTATCTAACTTTCGGATTTATAAAATTAGTACAGATCCATGGTTAGCTTAAGCGAAAATATTAATATTTTCGATATTCTTACATATTTAAATATATTGTTTACTTTACAGAAAAGCAGAAGAATAATAATAAGAAGAGTATCCGCAATAGCAGTGACCAGAAACAGGATGAAACCAACAACAGCATCAACAAATACTGCAAGTGCTCTGAGGCGTACTGTAATTGCTGCAGGGACTTCCAGTTGCCTGTAGTCAATTTAGATGGGCCAGGTGAGACTTACGTGTTCTTTAAAACTATCACACGCGAATATACATACCTATATAATCTAAGGATAGTTTAGATGTAGCAACCAGAGTGTCACTCTTATCTCGCTCCACCTAACCTTATGCCATCATTTGGGGTCGGCTCTGCTAGTCTTTCTTCACCAGGATGCTCTGTCCTGGGTATGTCTCAGATGTGACATTTGCATTCGTAATTAATGGGATCTAGAGTACCTACCACACGTTTTAAGACACGCATGACTGACACTGACTGGATCAATTAGTTGTGCTGGCCACCAGGTTGGGCTGTGGGTTTTTGATGAAATTGCTCCCATTATTACAAAATAAGCATCGTTAGAAGGATAACTTGGGAATTCCAAGCTTACCCTTTGAGATGTACCGTTTCCAAATTTGTATGGAGAAAGTATGTTCTCGTGAATTGCCATGCAAAATGAGGAAAGTTTCTCCATCCCAAGTTGGGTTGGCATATGAGACGGCCTGATCCTACACGAATTGCTACTAGACAAGTTGTAAAAATGTAATAACTTCGAACAGCAGTGGAATAATACCTCTTATTTTTGCTCATATAATAAACAGGAATACCTATAATAAGGGAATTTTAAGGGTTGGCAGCGCGCGTGTGTTGCTCGCAAGCGTCCATAGGCGGCGGTAACTGCTTAACATCAGGCGGGCCGCATGCTTGTTTGCCACCGTCGTAGTATTAAAAAAAATACAAAACAGAAAATAATTTCCATTTCCAAGTATTTCGTCCATTGACCTTCTTCATTTTCGTCGACTTATATGTTTAAAAGATTCAAAAAGATTTTTTTAAATTCATAATGTTATTTCATTACAGGTTGCGCATCTCTGATGTATCTAAATGGCGATAAATTATCGGTTTCATTGAGGTTCGGAAATAAGGTCATCACCAACCGGACTCTTTCTAGTAAGTAACTGCTTTTTAGATCATACGGCGAGCCAGTCTACGTGTACACTGCACATAATGCGTGTATACCTACCTACTCATTCATTAGATACAAAATCTAAAGACAGGATTCCTCTGAGCTTCCTATCCATAATAATAAAATCACGTAAATTGATTGAAATATCTGTAATCGGTAGGTTGAATTAAAAATCTAGTTTCAGTTAAAGACATGTTTTAAGAAAATTCTGTTCTTTGTTACTGTCACCTGGCATTACAGAAATAAATTAAATACTCCATACTATAGTAATAAATTAGACATTAAGACTAGTAACCATAAAAAAATTGTTGATTAACAGGTCGCAAGCCAACGCCAGTATGCATGCCATTACCAGGCGGCATTTCAAAATTCTGTGGAAGAGTTTATAATATTGCCCGCGCTGGTGAAGAATTCAGGGCCTGTATGGGGTTGGAACTTCAGTCGAAGAGCGTTGTAGAAGCAGCTGTGAGAGTGTCTTGCTTCAAATTCGGCCCTAGAGGAGTAACGTCAGAGCCGGCAGATCCACTGCCGCTGGTGCCTCAGGATGAAAAGATAGATAATGACGACGACGATGATGACGATGACGATGATGACGACGCTTTCGGTCTTGTTGGGGATGACGATGACGATGATGATGACGACGACGATGACGATGGTAAGGCCGTTTGCAATAGTAATTTATAACAGACAACTATGATGATGGAAATCGTTAATGTTAAATCATTGTGATGAACTTCAAAATCAAAATATGTACATATTATTTTAGTCATCTTGCCCTTTACGTAAACTTAGAAATAAATAAAGGAAAGAAGCGTTTCAACCCCCATTTTTAGACTGGTATAAATAAGTAAACAAAAACTAAAAGTTAAAATTAAAGTTGACCAACAATTAATCGAAGCATAAGTCCATAAAAATAAGTCATTAAAATACTCTTTATATTCTAGATGACTAGTATATAGTTCTTATGTAAAACTAATAAACTCAATATTACTATTACTTACAGATGGCCTTGATGCGGTCAACGACGTAGACGGTGCTGACTATACGGGCTTCAGTCTTTTGGGCGACGACTTATTGGGCGATCTGTTTGGCGGCTCATCTGGCAAAAAGACAAAAAACAAGAATAAGATTAAAAAACAAGCTCCCACCTCAACAACTACTACTACCACAACTACAACTAGGCGGCCTCGGCCATCTCGGCGCCCAACCAGAAGACCTGCAAGATCTACCACACCTAGACCCACATCAACCCCCAGAACTACAACAGTCAGAGTTCGACCTGTAAACAGGAGGCCTACTCGTCGACCGACAAGGCGTCCTGAAAACAAACCTCCCCGCCCATCGAGGCGTCCACCTTCCTCAACCACCGTAGAAGTTGTACCAGTAACTGAAACGTCTTCAACAATTTCTTCCACAGTCATGACACCAACCATTAAAATCACTACTGGCGGAATTCAGTCAACAGAAAACCTCCCAATTGTGAGTCCCGAGAAAGAACAGACGTATGAACCTGTGTTAATAGTGACACAAAAACCCATGACAACATTAGCTGACACATCTGGTAAAGATGAAACGCAGTTTGAAGATCCTGGTCTTGAGATGTCATTAGCTCAGCTAACAGGACAACTATCGGTAATGCCTGTAACTCCTATTTTACCCACCAGTGCTAAAGTATCGCCAAGCATGATGACAACTAATAGGGAACAAACGAATTACGAGAAAATTGAGACCATAACACCTAAAACGTCATCCACTGTTGCCTTATCTCCCTCCTCCGAGGACAATGTTAGTGATGATATGGTGCAAATAGTCCAAGATCTGGATTCTCATTCAGAAGAAAATATTTCAGAAAAACCTGCTCAATCTGCTGACGAAAGTCGAGCTCAAAATGGTGAAGTCGTACCAAATGATTTCTATTCAGGATTGAGGTTACCAAAAAAGAAAGGTAACGATTTTGACTACAAAGACTTAGACGTTATCGGGCTTTCCGAAATTGGAGAAACTGTTGGAAAAGAGATTGGTTTATTCGGCAAAAATAAGAAACATAATCGTGATAATAAGGACAACAACAATAAGAAGGTAAAAGATGGCAAGAAAGGTAATAAGGACTACGAGGATATCCTTGGATTAGATGCATTGAGCGACACACTGGGATTCTCCGGAAATAATAATCAAAAGAAGAAAAAACCCAGAGGTAGACAAAACAAAATGATGCGGGGCGATTGGGATCAAGTATGACGTTAAAGACAACTAGATCTAAGGACCTATTTTATAAGAATTATTTATTTTTCTTAACTTATTAAATGTCGCTGTAAATAGCAGTATAATATGTAAGTGGTTATTTATTTTGACTGATTTGAAAATAAAGAATTAAGTAATAATGAGTAGAATCTTATTTTGTAGATTTTAACCTTATGAAACAAAATATATTCTATAACTTAGGCTGCAGCAATTAGCATTTCAACGTGTTAATTACAAAACTGAATCATTAATAAAGAATAAAAAAAATACCAACTTTGATTTGACACAGTTAAATGTCAACTTCGTGAATTTAAATCCTATCTTATATTCGTAAAGTAAATAATTCATTATACCAAGATAATGCCCAGGAATACTAGCACACTTGATAAAACGTTCATAAAGAATAACCCTTTGAGAATGGCATACTTTGCAAAGATTTAAACATCATTTGATAATCTTAAACGCAAACGTAGAACTTATTTACAACAATTAACCTTAATAATTACATTGACGTAAAATAACAAATCAATATCCAGTCTTATATTAGGTAATCAGCACTGCTTGTTGAGTATTAAACTTGCAGATTAAAGGCAAATTGTAGTTTTGCCAGAATATAAAATAAAATTCTGCAAGTACTTATGTAGTCATTTTGATTAAGGGCTAGGATTGTCAGGCAAAGCTATTAAATTTTAAAAAATTGTTTTATGATACTCGTAGTTTTAAAGAATAACATAAGCATAATTTCACTATAAAAGTGAATACAAGCGACTCCGCCTTTTAATCTCCAGTCAGCATAATTATGAGGAAAACCCATGAGCGATTCTCTAAAACATTGAATTCTCAAGTATCTACTATAATGTATGTTCTTATAACATCGAACTTTCTCCTGTTCCGGCATTAAATATTTAAAACTTGTTCTCGCGCTCGTAGACATGCATGTAAAATGAGTATTGGTTCTTAGTCACACACATCACTTAAATACTTCGTGGTGTCTCGCTTCACATACAATATAAGACCGCAAGCCATCCAGGACACTCATTTATAGAAAGTGAAATCGGCAAGACGTCGTAGAGGAAAACCATGACAAAATTAAATTGGGTCATTATTCTATATATATATACCAGTCTATATCAAACAGGACTATGTAAGTAGTAGATTGATATTTTATATATGATATAGAAACATTATTATTTATCAATCGTTCGGCAATTTCAGGTGAAATAATGTTCACCAATGATAGAAACTACGAGGTAATACATTTTCAAATTCCAAAAACTATTTGGAAGCAGGCGTTAAATCCCACGCCTGTATTAAGACAACAAGCAACTGTCGTATTACCGATACATGTAGCGGACGACGAAGTCGAAGATGACGAAGATATAGGAGTAACAGAAATAAATGCAGCAGAAGTTTCACCGGTTGTAGAACCAGTACTTCAAGATGAACTTGTCAATCCAAGTACTGCAATCGTATCTAATATAACAGAAGCGCCTCTACTCGATGAAGAAACTTCCACAGTTGCACCAGTAAATGGCTCCGTTTTTAGGTTCCCGTGTTCATGTGTGAGTGGGCAATGTGGATGTTGTACTGGAACGATTATGGAAAGATTTAATATGAAGGCTTGTGGTAATATGACCTTTGTACCCGAAGATTTTGTTTTTGACGTCAGAATGAGCATTAATAATAGGACAGTTCTTCGACGCAGAGTTTCAGGTACCAATGTTTATAAGTATTTTGTCATTTAAGCCATATCCTCTCCTAGCGTTATTCCTGCCTTGGCAGGGTCCGCTTTCTTACTGGAATTCTTTCGCTTTGCACGAATCTGGGCATATAGGGCATCCTCTGTTATGATTATGAGCATGTATTCACGCATATCGGCCTTCATGACGTCCAGCTATCGCGTCATTGGTCTGCCACAAGGGCGAGAACCCTCAAGGATTATGTAATGGCTCTCGTCTTTACGTAGTTCGGTTGCCTGCGAGAGATATCATGAGCCATATGCAAAACAAAAGTTTAATGTGTTTGTTTGATTATTTTCAGCTGACAACCCGCCTCCAATTTGTTTCAATCCAGGCCGAGCGCCTTTCGTGCGTATCTGCGCAGAGATTTCAAACATTCGGATACGGAATCGCAATGCATTCGCTTGCTTGGATATCACTGCGGATATTGCCGGGTTCCAAATATACTCGGCTTCCTTCAGATGTTTCGGGTAATTTATTCACCGAACACCTTTTTTCCCGCATGAAAACTTCAGCAAATTTTCGATTTTTTCTCCATCGGTTGCCCAGTATTTCTGTCGAAATTTATAAGAATGTAATAATTTATTACCAGGATCCTTGTTACGCCGACATACGTTTCATCGACTGTTTCATTTCATCGACAGTGTTTTCCCGTGAAGTCATAAGAATTACGTTCTGGTTAGGTTAAGTTAGGTTTGTTTAACGAGAATCCAAAGTATTTTATGGTTTTAGAGAAAAATATTACATTCAAGGAAATGAGCTATGTCAATGAAATTAACCAATAAAGAGTAAATCTTTATTACCAGTAACCCTAACTCTCATAGGTGATATTTATTTTTCGAAATTACCTTTTAGCAAATTTTATCTTTTGTCGTCTCAGATTGCGATATCTTAGTGTTATATTTTATTTTAACAGATTAGGGACAAAAGGAGTTCAAGCAGGATTGAAACCAAAACCAATATCATCAGGCCCAGCTCCGGTCAGCCTCTTTGGTAACAACAATGATGATGACGACAACAGAGGAGGCTTCCTCTCCAATGTTGCTGGAGGAATCTTTGGAGGAGGGAATAGCGGTGGAGAAGGAGGCCTGTTTGGTGGTGGTGGGGGTCTCTTTGGTGGGGGTTCTGATGATGACGACGGCGGACCGCTGGATGACATTGGGGATGCCGTTGGCGATTTCTTTGATGGAAGAAAGTTGAATGAACTATATCAGTATTAAAACGAATTAATTATATAAGTATTTATTCTAGATTTTATAAGCCATGCATTTATTTTAAAATTGTAGTCTCAAATATAAATTTAAACATCAATAAATAAATCTGCAAAATCCTAGTGAAAGTGTTTTCTTTTCCTCTTGATAACTTAAATCTGGTGAAAAACTCAGTGCAGATAGATAAAAAAGTAGTCAAAAAGTAATCGATTTAGTGTTTGAAAGTACATTATCCAGTTGGAAAGTAGCTAGTACATCTAGATTAATGTACATATTAAGTAACTTAAGTACTCATTCAAGATACAGGAGATATTTTCTCGCCACTAACCGGTTCAAATCGGCTCGCGAATTGTAGCGTGCATACTATTACCTCGCGCGTCGCTCGCGCCGCCTGGCGTCGCAAAAGCTTTGTCATGGAGAACATTATAGTGTTTTTAGTGTCAGTTGCATTTTTTCTAACAGAAGTGTACGGAAATGGTAATTATAATTTTTATTATTTTATTTGAATCACATAGAAAATCCTCGAATTAGATCTCCTATCTAAAAGCGATAGCTACTATAGTGAATTTGTTATGGCATTATTTTATTTGTTTAAACTAAATTTTGGCTCAATAAATTGGCCGATAACTTGGTCGTCTAAGTATGGTACAAAAATGTAATATTCTGTCGTTAAATCTACATTACAAAATATTTTTATATATGTTTCACTTTCGAATTTCCTCTCAATATAATGGACTTCTTACTGAGCTTGCTGTTTCGTCAAGTTCTTAACGATTTAATTCTTCATACTTGCGTGAAAAATATTCTTTTTAATGCGTTGCTCTTTTATGCCAGCTACAGTGGAAGAAAATGCAAACCATACACGAACGGTCTTATATTTAGAAGAATTTGATGACCTGGAAGTTCCTGACAGCGCCTTGATATTTCTGGAGCGATTAAAAGAAAAACAAACTGCACACTTATCGCAACAAGCCAGACAGAGTCCGACAGCTCCGACTGCTCAGAACACAACATCTACCAGCGAGGAAGAAGATGATGACGAGCCAAGGAGATGCACGTGCTCCTTTGGTGTCTGCAAGTGCTGCACTGGACCCGTGATGGACTTCTTCAACCAGAAGGCTTGTATGCAGGTCACTTATCATCCTGGAGATTTCGCTTTTGACGTCGCCATGTCTATGAACGATAGGGTGCTTTATGAGAGCTCTATGTCAGGTAAATGAATACTTTTTACTATAAAAAAGATATACTTGATTATAGGATTATCTTTGTGCAATATGAAATAACTTTCTATAATTTTGCAATGCAACGTACTTATTGGAAAATTGAATCAGTAAATTTTAATAGTAATCTCTTTTTAACAAAAAAATACCCAGCTTCAATGCCCTTGTTGGGTTTAGGTATGTTTTGGTTTTTGTAGATTTTCTCGAAAAGTACTAATTCATTAATATAACTATAGATAAAATTTATATGGTACCACCTCTGTAGTATGGTTTGATCTACCAAAACACAAAGGATGATCGCGTAACAAACATACAAAAAAGTCCTTTTGTCAAGTGGGTTGAAAAGTTAGGTCATTCAATTATTTAAAGATATATGTTTGACGTTATCTTACGGATACAAATATAATTTTTTACAGGAAAGAACCCTAAGCCAGTATGCATCAGTCCACCAAGAATAAGAAATTTGAAAGTGTGCGCCAAATTCTACAATATATTTTTCCCTGGAAGAAACTTTCACTTCTGCTTGGCAATGACGGGTCAATGGAGGAACTTTGAACTCTTCAACATGGCATTTGATTGTTTAAGGTAAGTTTGCAATATAAAAAGAAACTAGGAATTATCCATGTAGAACAAAACTGAGCACCTTATTGTGTAACTAATTAGTAATTATGTAACTAAAACAAAGGCGATGGCGCGACATATATAAGTACCTACTTACGTATATCGTTTTCACTAGGTATATTTCAATAAATTTAAATAATGGGATTAAGGAACCGCGTCCAGCAGTGTGCCTACGGAGACATACTGCTTCTAGCCTTAAAAATATCAAAAATAAGTACATAGATCTGAGACAATACCTAATAAAATGTGCGACTGTTCGAGCTTGAAGAGCATTTAAGTAAATAGTATAATAAAATGATTAAATAATGACATTTCAATTAGGAATATATTTAAATGCACATCTGTATAATTTTTCAGTACACTAGGTAACTCCACTAATTAACTGAATGCATACCAAAAAAACGAATGCTGTGCAAAAAAAACAATTGATTAACTGAACATGTCCTACAAAAAAAACTTAAAACATCATACAAAACGAGATGACCTTTTTAACCGAATTCACACCAAAAATATTGTTCGTACATCGGATATAGGTATTTGAAAGTTTCACCAAAAATACTGACTTGCACACTAATTATCCTCGCACTGCGCACTAAGATCCGACTCGGCCGGGTTAGGTTAGGTTAGATATCATTATTATATCCAGTAAAACAGATTTGCAAATACCTTTAAATAGTATATTGAATTCGCATTATTTAGTGTGCATAATTAGTGTGCAAGTCAGTATTTTTGGTGAAACTTAATTCAAATATTTTTGATCGTAAGAAGGGAATATACAGATATCGATTTAAATACATGCCTTTAAATTATACCTATGTTTCAGAATGGGTACCAATGGTCTAGCGATGGTGAAGCCCGAAGAAAATGGTGGACTCCCGATACCTAACCCAGGAGGAGGAGTCGACGCCGTCGTGGATTCCGGAGACGACGATATTGAAGAATACGACGAAAACAACGTGAAGTCATTGTTTGACTTCTTTGATAGAAAATAATTTCATGTATAAATATTACTTACCTGTTTTGTATAGTTTAACAAAGATGAGTAGGTACTGACTTTAAGAATGTTATTTATTATATAGATGGTAATAAATATATTTTTTAAGAGAAATGTTTCGTTTCTAATAATAGATACTAATATCTGTACCGGGTTCCGGTATGACTTTGTCTGCCTATCAGTCACGGTTATTATACCTTAGGAACTTTTCAAAACAGTCTAACTGAAGCGTATTGCAAATTCCCCTTTTTCTATGAAAAAAATAAAATATGAGGCAAAAAATTTAATATTCAGTTAAACATAACTCGGACAACCACAACAGTCTGCGAGTCTCATGTTATGGTCCGAAGTCTCTTCAGCCACCAAAGAAAGTTATATAAAACTAACATGATATCGTAAATAACGTTGCGCTCAATCGTTACTAAATCGCAGTATTTTTATAAACTTCTGTTTAAGACCCTGGTGCCAATATCATTATTCCATAGTGTTCTTCTACAAGGAATACATGATCACTGATTAACAAGAGAGAATCGGCGTGCAGTTAAAGACAGCTCTTTACGGTGCACGCCGGACGTTTTCACTAGAAAGTACCGCAAGACAGTTGCGTACGCGCATCTCGTGCATACTAAACGCAAATCGAACCCTAGTCGATATATTACACGTGTGTCTAGTTATTTGAATGTTGTCCCTTGAGGCGGTATTAACTTATGCCAGTTTTAGTAAAATGAAAACGATTGCGATTTTCGTGTTGGTGGGGTGTGTGAGTTTTTCAGCGGGTGAGTGTTTTTTATTTATTTTAACTTGTTGAAAATACAAAGTACGGTAGCAAAGTTTGTAAATATTGACAGTTGGTTACTAGGTATTGTCGAACCGTGTTGTCTATTAAAAGCTTTTATTTAACTAGCATGGTATGTTTAAAGTATGTTTGTTCGGGTGAAATCTTGCAACTCAATTTTGAAGCAGATATCGTCAACCGATTGAGCTGAAATTTTGCATACTTACTTGACTTTGATGACAATACAATAATATGTTACCATGGGGCTGATCTGATGATGGAGCCGGAAGGTGGCCATAGGAACTCTATAATAGAAAAAGCAATCCTATCGAGCTTGGGCTCTTTAGAATCGTCTCAGTGAGCATTTGTTGGATATCCAAAGAAAAGTACAGTCAGCTATAAAAGCTTGCCACTTGTCATTTTTGACAGAAACTTTTCTTCTTAGCCCATTTCTGTTGCAATTTGGGGCACATATTCAATACTAACAACACTGTCTATTTTTATTTATTTAATTTGACGTATCCTTCTTTAACGTAACAACGTAATTGATGTTATTTGTTTTTTGGCCATAGATTGACCTAGCTTATCGCTGTCCCGAAATAAATAGGTATCTAAGTAACATAAGTTTATTTGGATTCATGAAACTCGTACGATCGGGACATCGATTCTAATCTTAAAACTTTAGTCACCTGAAATTGTATGTGTGCAGCGGCATTCATGATGTAAATAACAACATGACGATGTAATACGCAAGGCTATCTGCAAAACCTTCCACTGTTACTAATATATTTTTTGTTGTTTAAGCGTCATCATGGAAGCAGAAGAAAGTTGGAAAACATCTTTTTTCGAATGACGTTATGGACGTAACGGATTTCTCAGTATATTATGATTTACAGACGAATAAGGTAATAACAAGCATACCAGTTTTAGTACTTAGATTTCGTGTATTACTGTTTAATAGTGTGTGCTTTGTTTAATATAATAATATATTTATTCGAGGCTTTTAATATTTGTTCCATTTTCAATCGCCGCATTCACTAGTACAGTTTCTTTATTTACTACGGTTTTTAAGCGGTAGGTAACTATCGTTTCGATGACATAATGACACCTCAAAGTAGGCAGTAGTGGCCCCTGGAATTTTTCATTCCATACAAAATTGAAAATATTATACGCATCCCAAATATTTTCAGACAATAACGAGAATGATGCCTCGGCCCTGGTACCGCCCTGGCTGGTTGCTGCGCCTTCCTTTTACGGGAGGACCCTGTTCATGCGTAGATCTAAAATGCACATGTTGCACTGGTATTAGGATACAGGCCATCAACTTTGATAGGAAAAGTAAGTTATTAGAGCTAAGATTACGCCTAATTATGATTATGAACAACAATCGTTCAAACCTAGGTAGCAATCGGTTATACAACCATTATAACTCATTAGCTATATAAAGGCTGTAGAAGTGCAGCCTGTGTTCTACTAGGGTAAGCTAAGACTTGGATCCCTGTTGGTACGTTAAAACCCAGTATATTACCAATTACCACGCGCTAACTCTATAAAAACCATTAAACGGTACCTACTTAACCAGTCTTAAAGATACAATAACCATTCCATTGATTTCTTTACAGCGAGGGATCTTTTAATAACATGTAATAAGTAGAAACGAATGAAACGAAACACATATGATTTTTTTGTCCTAAAATCGAATGGATTAATGAAACTGGGAGTCCACTCACAAGTGTTTTGAATTTACGATTGAGGCGTTTTTTTAAATATGCGAATTTTACGTCTGTCTTTTTACAGCTTGTGCAGTTTTGACCTTCGATCCCGCGGACTCCATGATCGAAATGGATGTGCAAATGAATAACGCCACTGTTTATAAGACTTCATTTTCGGGTGGGTAAATTAAATTAATTGATTTCCTAAACCAAGTTGTGTGAGATGATTATATGTAGCTAAGAATAATTTACTGGATGTGATAACAAGGAGGTGATGATTTTTAGCATCATGATTCCCCAAAAAATATTTACTCTATTGATGAGTAGGTATTTATGCTATAATCGTCGTCTAGTACCCTTAACACAAACCAACACCTCTAGCACAACTGTGACACGCAACTCTTTCTCGCGCGAGATGTCCTGCCTATCTCTTTCTGTACAGTACTGTGAGAGCGTGACGGGTGATGCTTTGCCGCACGACATGAGTCGCGAACCATAGTTGTGAAGACAGGCTGCTTAGAGTTTATTTGGGACTAGGTCGATTGTGTATGGTTGTTCGATATTTATTCATTATTTATTATTAGCTGATTTTTCATTAATGTTTCAGCTGCAAATGCACCGCCATTCTGTCTCCCCGTCCCCGTACCGTATTTGCCGCCCGGGCTCGTTGATATGTGCATCCGCCTTTTCGACATCACCCTCATTGATCAAGGAGTGCACCTCTGTATGGATATAGACACTCGTATAGATAAAGCCCCTGTATTGGTAAGTAAACACACATATAACCTTTTTTTTTCATTAAACTATCGCGTCGTTGTCGTACGTCTGAGCAGCGAGCGGTGGTGTGTCTCGCGCACTCGTATGGCCGCTGGAGCGCTTGGATCTCTCGCTCAACCGCTCGCCGTGCCGCTGGTCGCGCAAAGTCGTGGCATCTCCGTTAATCCGTACAGTCGAGAAGCTTTTTTGTTCTAGTCTACTTCAGGGGTAACCAAATCGCGTTATGTAGTCATGATGTGCCGCAGAGTAGAGCGTAAAGGGTCGCCGTCTGGTAATTAGACTATTTTGAATGGCGGTGAGGTAAGACTGTAAACCTACAAGTGCGCTGCTAAATGAAAATGTTTGGAAAGCCCTGCGTTTTCACAAAATTTCCTTCGTCGTCAGCAGCTGATTTCATCACTCAAACAAATTAATTATAATTATTATGTAAATACTATTTGAACGCGAATAAGTCACGTTTAGTTATAATAATGTGTGATGAAAAGCGTGTAGGTAAAATTTATAAATATAAATAAATTGTATGTTCAAGTTTTATTAAGGCAGTAACGTCTGCTAGCGTAAACTAAATGTAAATAAAAGCGAAAAATTCCCTTGTCTCCACGGTTTTCCGGGTCCGTCCCGCACCCGTCTGGCTCGGGACGTCGGTTCAAATCCCGCTCAGAGCATCACATTTTTCGCTTCTATACTTATAAACATTTAATTGTATTTTATTTTATTCTCTAGATTCTCCACTTCGACTGCATGGACATGGGATTGAAAGGCGTATCGTTATCTAAACCAGGCAGTGCCACCACAGTCAAGCCGGTGGCCTCCGACGGGGCAAACTCCACTACTGCCGAACCAGAACAGGTTGATAGCGATGTGTTTGACAACGTGACCGAGAGCTCACCGACGACTGAAGCCAACGTTGCTAACTTTGTGAAATATATATAAGATTATTTAATCTATATATATATTACGCGAGGCCGATTTTTGTACATCCCATCAGATCTACAGTTATAGTCCGATTTTGATAAATGATATGTCATTAGATTCGTCTCATGCTGGAGAGGTGCATAAAACTCTTGAATTTTTAATTTTTTCCTGAAAAGGTACTGAAAAATGGATATGAAAAAACTACTGTGCGCTAACCACGTGACATTGACCACGTGACCTGTGTTCCCTATTTTGACATAGGATGACCAAAAAATAAAAAGCATGATTTGCTCACAAACCTGTAGTAAGTTGTTCTGCATGATGAAATATTATTTTTGAGTCGGCAACATAATATCCGCAATACTTAAAACATGTACGAATATGCAAAAATATTTTTACAGTTTGTTGACAATGAATGACAGTAACCATATTCTGTCAACTTTGAATGTATTTTTTATTGGAGGCTATTATGTCAATGATATAAATTGCCAGGTTGTTTTTCTTTTTAAAATGTTGATATGGAAACTTTTTTCGCATACCTGTTAAAAATGTGGAGGAAAAAACCGGTTAAGTGCGAGTTGGACGGGTGCCTGCAAGACTAGAAAAACTGACCGTCATTCAAGAATAGATTATTTTTATAGGCGAGTTTTACAATAAATCAAGGCGAAAAAATGTAGTAAAACGACTAATTTAATCGTCATTCAAATAAGTACATTTTTGATAGATTATTATAAATATGATTATATAAGTCCATCAAAAAAATAATTCCAAGGAAAATGGCATGAGTTATGGTAAATTAAATGGTATTTTACAAGAAAAAACTTAGTCCTTCCGCTTGTATGTCGACGGGATGGGAAATGTGGTCGAGTTGAGAATATGGACGACTTGATAATGTAGCTAAGTTGGGAATGTATCTACATTGGTAATATGGATGAGTTGGTAAAATGGACGAGTTGGAAATGTGGTCGAGTTGAGAATATGGACGAGTTGGCAATGAAGACGACTTGGTAATACGGACGAGTTGGTGATATGGAAGATTTGGCAATAAAGACGAGCTGATAATAACGACAAGTTGGTGTTGTACACGAGTTGGCTGCATCGTAGAGTTGGAAATATAGATGAGTTGGAAATGTGGATGAGTTGGCAATGTGGATGAGTTGGTAAAATTGACAAGTTGGGAACATGGACAAGTGGGCAATGTGGACGAGTTCGCATTATAGACGAGTTGGCAATGAAGACGAGTTGGTAATACGGACAAGTTGACAATGAAGACGACTTGGTAATACGGACGAGTTGGTGATATGGAAGATTTGGCATTAAAGACGAGCTGATAATAAGGACAAGTTGGTATTGTAGACGAGTTGGGTGTATCGTCGAGTTGGGAATATGGACGAGTTGGAAATGTGGACGACTTGGAATTGTGGACGAGTTGGGCCTATGGACAAGTTGGAAATGTGGACGAGTTGTATTTGTGGACGAGTTAGCAATATGGACGAGTTGGCATTGTTGATGAGTTGGAAATGAAGACGAGTTGGCAATGTAGATGACTTGGGAGTATGGACGAGTTGGTAATGTGGACGACTTTGCATTGTGGACGAGGTGGGAATATGGACGAGTTGGAAATGTGGACGAGTGGGCATTGTGGACGAGCAAGTAATATGGACGCGTTGGCATTGTGGATGAGTTGGGAATATAAACGAGTTGGCAATGAAGACGAGTTGGTAATACGGACGAGTTGATAATATGGACGAGATTGGCAATAAAGACGAGTTCGTATTGTAGACGAGTTGGGTGTATGGACGAGTAGAAAATGTGGACGAGTTAGAAATATGGATGAGTTGGCATTGTGGACAAGTTGGGAATATGGATGAGTTGGCAATAAAGACGAGTTGGTAATATGGACGAGTTGGCATTGTAGATGAGTTTGGTTTATGGACGAGTGGGCAATGTAGACGATTTGGCATTGTGTACGAGTTGGGAATGTGGACGAGTTGGAAATATGGACGAGTTGGAAATATGGACGAGTTGGAAATATGGACGAGTTGGAAATGTAGACGAGTTATAATTGTCGACGAGTAAGCAATATGGACGCGTTGGAATTGTGGACGAGTTGGGTATATGGACGAGTTAGCAATATGGTCGAGTTGGCATTGTGGACAAATTGGGAATATGGACGAGTTGCCAATGGAGACGAATTGGTAATATAGACGAGTTGGCGATGCAGATGAGTTGGGCGTATGAACGAGTTGGAAATGTGGACGTGTTGGGTGTGTGGACAAGTTGGCATTGTGACCCAGATGGGAATATAGACGAGCTGTCATGGTGGATGAGTTGGCAATGTGGAATAATTAACATGTTACCTTAACATGCGAAACTTGATTGTAGAAATAACCTACATATGAGGCAATTTCAATTATAATAATTATTTGTATTGATAATAGTGGTTTTTCGTGTACCTATAAACGTTTTATACTCTCTATTTCATACAATTGAGTTTATGTAACATTTTTTATTATTACTATTTTTAAGTATTTACGATTATAAATGAATACATAAACAGTTACGCACTTCATGATTTCCTTTTTAAAACCTGCGTAGTGAGTGCCCAAATCTGTCGTTTCGATTAATGTGCTATTTCTGGAAATTGATAGAAATCGATCAAATCGATAAATTTATGTCCTGAAAAAAGAACAACAAATTAAAATTCTACCAATCTTATGTTCGGTCCTATGAAAATATGTCAATTATTTTTTTAAGATATGGGATTATTTTTATGAATTAAATTTTTCCATAAATCGAATAATATGCATTTTATTTGTGAAACAGATCGGCAGATGACATGTCATTAATGCACAAGTTATTTTTACAAAAGAGTTGAAAAAGTTGTCACGATGAAGCTGGCAGTTGGCTATCAGGCCTGGCTCTAGCCTGGCATGTTTCAACGTTTTTAAAACATCATTTTAACGTGTTTTTTTACAGTATTTATTCTTCGTTCGCCAAAAACTTCTTATCGATAAAGTAGTTATTTTCTGTAACACTACCGAATTTCCATATTCTAGCGGCGGTTCGACGCCGCAACGGGCCTCTAGTGTTATTTTATTTACCGTTTTATGGAGTTTGAATGTATCGAAGAGTTTAAAACTTTAACGATAGAATTGGTAGAATGGGCGGAAAATGCAGTAATCACACGAGAAAATGTATTAAGCTGATGCATTTTACTTTTTGTTTTACAATGCATGTGCTCGAAAAGAGCGTATTCTAGGCATTCAAACTGTGCGGAAAGTACTACTCTTCCACACTAGTGCTTTTTACTTTTCAATTTTTTTTAATTTATAGCCGTATCTGACAGCCTGACACAAAGAGGTTTTATTATTTACAAAAAGTTTGATAAATAAGTCAAATACCGATTATTATCACGTATATAAGTACAATAAAACCAATATTTCATTAATTAATTCATTTAACACGTCATTTTATATTGATGTCTAGTTTATTTTGAAGTTGTTTTGTGCAAATCTGCTGAAATAATGGCGAGATAAAGGGACGAATCATGAATTTAAACCCGTAAAATGTTATTGAGGAAGTGAAAAATATGAACGACGGCTTCTTGTTGGATAAATCAAATCAAAATACTTTTTTCCAATGTAAACAGTCTTTGTGAGTATTAAAGTATTTTCTATTTTCTCGTACATGCATAGCCCCTCAACTGTGGGAGCGCCTTTCAGGCGGTCATAAAAATAGCGGCAGATCTGTGGCTCGACCTGCCAGGTTCGTTTTATTCGCGTCTAAACTTGTTGCAAAATATCAGTGAAACATATGTTTATTTCGCTCTAACGCATTTCATCGTGTAGTGAATGAAGCAAGACAGCTAGCAAGCGAACATTTGAATCTTCAATGGTGGAAAAAACGTTAA
The DNA here is from genome assembly GCA_932273695.1 of Apotomis betuletana. Taxonomy (NCBI): domain Eukaryota; kingdom Metazoa; phylum Arthropoda; class Insecta; order Lepidoptera; family Tortricidae; genus Apotomis; species Apotomis betuletana. The sequence goes on along the minus strand of OW026301.1, from coordinate 20,871,615 downwards.
CTTTTGTCAGTCAAAAACAGCCACTGTGACGAGTGAGATGTCGTGTGTGTTAAGAGTGAAATTGTGGATTTATACGGTAAAACCTTTAAAAATCTAAGGAAATATAAGTAAGCTTATGTTATTATTATGTTTGAGTGTGTTTTTTGACTAATATCTGTGCTAAACGTGTGAAGAAAACAACATGCCAAGTCATAGTTGGAACTTTCATGCTCGGTTTGTTCTTATTTTCATCAGTTTTACTATGTTTCAAAACAATAATTACATGTCGTAGTCTATATAGGTTCTATTAAATACACTGAAATTAGTTGTAAATCTGTTTAAAGTGAAAAATAGCCCACAAACTAAATAACGGTCGGCACATGACCTCTTGGGCTGTCGCCACAGACTGGTCGAGAACCTGCCAGGCTGTCGCCACAGACTGGACAAGAACCTGCCAGGCTGTCGCCACAGACGGCACTGTCATGTCACTAACGCCCATTTGCTTAGCATGGACATTCCACTTACTAACTAAAAATCTTATCGCCGAATATTCATAGTTTTTTAACGTGTTTTCATGTTAAGATGAAAGAACTAAAAAAAATATTCTGAATGTGTTACTCTCCACACATTTGGAAATATCCCTTTATTGCTCTTGCGGTCTAGGTACGTCCATATTAATCAAACCTTAAAGTGTGATTTAGTCTTGAATTGCCTTGCTTTCAGGTCAAGTTTTTAGGTGTATTTTTGTTTATTAAGAACTTTCAATCATTTTACCTTTAAGTTTGTCTGTTTAATATCCTGAGAAACGGTATTTCTTTGGATAAAGTCTGCTAGTTACTGTGATTTTGCCACTTTTTGTGGGCTATCCATGTTGCATGAATAAACAGAAGCATTTTTTAAACATCTCTTACCTTATAACTACTGCACTTGCAATCGTATTACTTTGTCAACCAATAGTTTACGATTTAAATTTATTGTTTATGTGTGAATTGAATACCTAGGGTGTAGTTAGCACTCCACAATGCATGTAATTCGGAACCCACTTCGCACGCCATTTCTAGGGCAGACATAATTTCAATGAAATTTTCAAGTGGTGTCTATTATGTATTTAATTGATGAGCCTGATATTTTATGAATATTTAGTGTATATGATTACATTATGTATATAATTAAAGCAAAATATAATCCTTAAAACTGTTAATTTTTAAATTTCATTCGAAAATAGAAGTTGAATTTCGGTACCCTTAAATTGAAACCAGTGGTACTGTTATTTCATGCTTGTTTTATGGTCGTAATTTTAAGTAGCAGTTAGATAATTAAATAAAGGGCATAAAAATAACAAACTATAGACTGTGTCATTGTAAAAAACTGAATAAATCGTAATTTTCCACTTGCATCTGGACCTGGGAACCCTGTCTGTGGAGCAGACCCTACAGGGTGCCACAGATGAGGGGGAGCGGCCATAATAATCTCCCACAGCTGAGGGGATAGTAAAGTTTTGTACGGAACTCGTGTGTAAGATGATTTCCGACTCGTGTTTGTTTAATCACTCGCTCGTGACTAAAAATCACACTCGTCTGAAATCACCTACCTTCCACACTTGTATCGTAAATAACTATTACAATGCATGTGCTCGAAAAGAGCGTATTCTAGGCATTCAAACTGTGCGGAAAGTACTACTTTTCCGCACTAGTGCTTTTTACTTTTCAATTTTTTTTTAATTTCTAGCCGTATCTGACAGCCAGACGCAAAGAGGTTTTATTATTTACAAAATTTGATAAATAAGTCAAATACCGATTATTATCACGTATATACCTAAGTACAATACAACCAATATTTCATTAATTAATTCATTTAACACGTCATTAATTACATTAGATATAAAATTTGATTAATAAACGAACTTTAAATCGTTATTCATTAAATAAATTTGGCTGAATGTACACGCGCTTGTGCCATTTTGACATAAGACGAATATTAAAAAAATACTTTTGCACATGCGCAGTAGTAGATATGTGGCGCGTGAATTACAAATAACTCCGCCATTTTTTATTGATGTCTAGTTTATTTTGAAGTTGTTTTGTGCAAATCTGCTGAAATAATGGCGAGATAAAGGGACGAATCATGAATTTAAACCCGTAAAATGTTATTGAAGAAGTAAAAATGTGAACGACAGCTTCTTGTTGGATAAATCAAATCAAAACACTTTTTTCCAATGTAAACAGTCTTTGTGAGTATTAAATTATTTTCTATTTTCTCGTACATGCATAGTAAAGTTTTGTACGGAACTCGTGTGTAAGATGATTTCCGACTCGTGTTTGTTTAATCACTCGCTCGTACCTCGCTCGTGACTAAAAATCACACTCTTCTGAAATCACCTACCTTCCACACTTGTATCGTAAATAACTATTAGACTTTCCTTCTTAAATGTAGTTTCGGTTTTATTCATTGAAAGCTTTTTTGGCACAAACACCATCCAAACTTATGAAATGTTAAATTTTCCACGATATGTTTTATTTTAAATACTGGCAAGAAAAATAGCGTAGGTACCTACGTTTTAGAATTTTGGTTTCCGCGTTGTCTAGAACACCACTAAATTAAATAATAATGGTATAAATCATGAGGCTATTATGTAAGACTGAGAATAAGTGTGCACACAAAATTAAACTAAAATTAATTAAATTAATAATTGTAGGTACATAAAATATATTTTAAAATAAAATTGAAGGGGCCATAACCCGACAGAGACCGCACGGTCGGTGTCTGTTTGTCCCTTTCTATTATTGCCAGTCACAAAAAATAGTACTGATTAGTAGTTTTCAAATAAAACAGTAGTTATTATTCGTTTACATTTTTTTTTAATTAATACTAAAAACTCCAAGTAATTAAATATTTTATTCGCTAAACGTTCTTTCGCGTCACCGAAGAAACTAACGGAAAATTTTATGAACGTTATTAAATCCGTTAGTATATCAAAATAATTTTATGTTAGTGCCATGGCAGGATAAAACCTGTTCCAGACCATCCGATTCGATCCGATTTATCGGAAGAAATTTCCTAACAATTACACGACACATTATCCGATTTCCTAACAATTTTATTATACTACATATTATCCGATTTCATCCTATAAATCGGACCGGAACGTCTGGAACGGGTTTAAAAACCATATTGCACTTTTGACAATGCTTAATGGTGTCTTTTCTGGTTATTAAAAAAAATACAATTACTTATATTTGCATATATAAATAAATTGCATAAGTAAATATTTTGTTGGGTAATATCGCGACAGATCCGGTTCATTACGTTTTAATTATCAAATCAAGTTAACAATTACGAGTTTGCTGCGTTTTGTTAAAAGAACGGGGACTAAAAGTGTATTTTTGCTGGCATAGTAGCTAACATTCACTATATTTTATTTATGAGTATAACCATATATTATGTATAAAATAAATTCTAGCTAAGTACAGTGCCAGCCAATACAAATTTTTGGACTTATAATAAAACAGAGTAAGGATGAGTCCCTCTTTATTGCTACATATTTGGTTACCCCAGCAGAGTGGGACAAACTGTCTCCTTGGTGGCTTTCTCACTTGGACCGTTGTATCGTAGCAATGAATGAACAGTCAAGGTATACTATGGTATATCCTAGGTCCATGGTACAAATAAAATCCCGCCAATCAGGTATGGTATAATCAATGTCAAGATAGCCAATTTGGAGACATTATAAATTTACAGCCCGTTACAAACGAGACCAATTTCATCCGCCAACGGATTGGGCTCGAAATTCATGGGTGCAATGAGATCCGATTAAAAATGTAGGCCAACCTGATCAGATCGCACTTTTCCAATATAATATATAATTTACTGCACATTACATCGTGATACACATAACAGAAAAAACAGTTTTTTCTATTCCGTGTCTTGACAATTATGCTGGAATTAACACTTTTTTTCTTTTATGTGAAATATTCTTTGCATGAAATTACGATATAACGCACTACACTGCAGCAGAACTACGTCAACTACGTGACTAGCCAAACGAAATAATAATTATTATACAAAAACATTTGGCCGCGCCGCTTCAAGTAGCATTGTGAAGTGCACCTTTGCCCATCCACATTGTACCGTTTGGAAACTACTTTATTACATAGTCTATGGTTCCACAGTGACATTTGAATGACAACTATGACAAATACTATATTTGTAATCTATGGCCTGTGTATTCCATTCATTGAGCTCCCCGTCGGTAAAAATCTTATTTCGGCTCGGAAAAGTCTATTGTATTGATTTTCCCATCCAGCCTTGTAGAAATTGATGGTAAATTAACTTCAGCATTGTGTAATTTGTGAATTGGTCATAAAATGGGGGACAATGACGATTATTTCGATGGTGTTGGGTTAGTAAGAAATGCATGTGCGGTGTTCTTTTATTCTTGTTAGTTTGATGTGAGCTGGATTAGTATTTATGTTGTTTTAGTCGATAACTCATCGGTGTGTGTTCACATAGTTATATTTTTCATTTCATCATTCAGCTAACCCGTAACCTTCATTGATAACATTGTCATAAAACTTCCTTTCATCAGGTTTGTACTTGTTGAGTTGAAAACCAAATATTTATCTACATTTTTGTAAATTATTTCATTCCATTCCATTATCATTCTTCACTTTTAAGCTTCTATTAGTACTTATGTCATGTGTGGTGTGATATTTCAGAGCTTACCTTACTTTGGGGCTCAAGAAGAAGAAATTGTTTGTTATGACATTCATGACGACGCCATGGGTGCAGTGGTAGTGCATCTGCTTACTGACCTGGTGGTCCTGGGATCAAATCCCAGTAAGGGCAAATATTTATGTAATGAACTCAAATATTTGTCCCTCAATCATGGATGTTCTAATATAATGTATATGCATTTATGTAGTATATTTATCTATAAAGTCTGTATGTTCTAGTTTTATGCCCATAATGTAAGCTTACTGTGGGACTAGATCAAATTGGGTGAGAAAGTCAAATATTTATTATTTGTTCATACCATTGCCTATAATTTACATCAGGGTGCAACATTAGGTTTTTTGCAGGTAAGTAACTACATCTCATTATTCACTAATACAATTTTTTTGAATATGTTTCATTGCAATGTGTATTTGTATATTTTATAGGACCATGGAGTCGATGCCTGGCTCACCTGAAGTCACCTACAACTGGGTTGATGTCACCACAGATTTCTTTAAAAACATACAAGGTAATGTTCTTATATACTAATACCATACCATTGTGAAATCCAGTTGCCTTACTGCCTTAGGATGATCATGATCGTAATTAATATCTTAATAAGTTTTGTATAATCACTTTTCACTCTTTAGCAATAAGACCCTGTCTGTTGTCTACCATGGTTAATTTTAAGACTTTTTATGTAATATTTTTGTTGTTAGTGTGCAATAAAATATTGTTGTTTTAAAAATTTGTAATTGGTGATAAAAATAGAAACAAGCAGTAACGAAAAGCAATTTTTATTCTTCTTCTTCACTTCCGGCCGCAATTAGGCAACAAAAATCATTCAAAACAATAAATTAAACCATGTATTGACTAGAATAGGTATGAGTTCTCATAATAATTTAATTTAGCCACCTTACCTGCATTCAATAGTCACAGTTAAATATTGGTGAGCAAAATTACCGGTTTCTCGTAGTATTAAATTAAATGCCTATAATTTCAGATCTTCAACTTGGTGAACTGTTACACGATGGGCATTTGTTTGGCTTGTTTGAGGCCATGTCTGCCATTGAGATGATGGACCCAAAGATGGATGCGGGGATGCTTTGTAACCGTGGCAATCCTAAGCCACTCAACTTCCAACAGGCTGTCCAGGTGACTAACTATATTCAAGAGCAATAAAAATGATTACCCATAGAATATCTGTACCTAACTTCATCACTTAAGTAATTATTGGATTATACATAGGATTATACCAAATCTTTTTGATGCTAATTTAGAAACTCTTATACCTCAATAAACAGCTAGATTTTGACAATTTGACACCTGTGAAAAGTTATCATTTTGTAGTAGGTACAACTCAAGGCAATAGTGAAGTCACTACAAAATACTAAGGAGAAAAACAATCAAAAAAGTCTGACTGACAACCACATGAAATTCATTTATTTATTTTTAACTTGTGTAGCCCCACTGCTGGGCAAAGGGCTCCCTCACTTTCTTCCAGTTGCCCCTATTAAATTTACCATAACAGCCCAACCCTTCGGAATGTGATCCTAGGTCATTCCGCCATCTCTGTCGTGGTCTACCGCGACGCCGAACTCTATTAGGTGGGATCCAGTCGGTGGTATTCTTAGCCCACAGTTCGTTCATCATGCGGTAAACGTGTCCAACCCAGTCCCACTTAAGTTTAGTGGCTATCAGGGCTACGTCGGCTATGATGAAATTATTATCTTCAATTGGCCTTAACAACTTTAATAAAAGGGGCTTTAGTTTTTAGGTATATCCCAAATGCAAAAGTTAACCTGATGCACCCTATTTTTAACGTATCTAAAGGATTTTTTTTCAAAAGTTTGAAGAATCCTATTTTTCATGTTAGTAATATTTAATATAATATTGTTCATTACAGGCTGGAAAGCTCAAAATTGACCACCTAGAGCCGAGTGAATTGATTGGAATAATAGATGCTACAATGGCTTGCATAGTATCTTGGTTAGAGGGCCACTCTCTAGCTCAAACGGTGTTCACAAACCTTTACCTGCATCAGCCTCACTCAATAAACAACAAGACTTTGAAGGCTTATTGTATCGCCGTGTATAAGCTGCTGGATTGCATAAGAGACTGCATCAATAAGTGAGTATTGTAAGATATTAATTTATGAATGAATAGAACATTACATGCCTAGGGCGGTGAATTTTGTGAATGTTTGTCTAAAGTTTTACGTCTTGCCCTGGCCAGCACCTCAGTGATACGCGACCCTTTCTCACGCGAGATATTTTTCTATCTCTTTCTGTGCAGTACTGTGAGAGAGTGACGGCCTGACGTGTGACGCTGTGCCGCGCGACAAGATTCGCGAAGCATAGTTGTGCTAGACAGGCAGGAAGTGAGATTTTCTACCAGAAAATTCCACTTACGTCACAAAGATGTGAGGATCACCCAGGGTTGTACAAAGTGCAAACTGTTCAACAAAGTGTTGGGGAAAACTTTATTCAGCTATGGACGTCTATGGACAGACATTTAGTTGCAATTTTTAAGCTGTATGTTTACCAATTGAGAGATTGTAAACATTTGTGGCACGATTCCATTGTGTCAATTGTGTAGAGAAGCTCAATTTGCAACAAATGGAAGCAAGAAACGCAAACTTCACTGAGTCCCAAGGTTGAAATTGCAATATCAGAACTCATTGGAATATGATACTATGCCACTGAAACCGTACTGCCGAAAATCTACCTGAGTACTGCTAACCTTGTTAAAGTATCATATTCGTAAGAATTAAAGATGATAACAAAAATTGTATTTAGTTTATTTCCCTAAACTTTAATAATACTTACGAGGAAGTGTTACATTATTTAGCTTTATTACCCCTCATATTCCATGTCAAAAATAAACTAACTGATATTTTAACGTAAGGTTCAAATGTCCCGCACGTATCCGTGCCTAAGCATACGAGGGGTTAATGTGACCTGTGTTAATGTTTTTATAATATTATTAGTACCGTACTAAAAGTATTATTTCATTGATCTATAAACAATCTTTAATTCAATATTTATCTATAAATATTTCCAGAGCCCAAGTGTTTGAAGAAGAGGACTTCCAACCAATGGGCTATGGCTATCGTCTGGGCTCGAACCCACAGACTGGTAACACTTTTGACCCCAACCTAGAAGTGCCAGAGCAGAAATGTATTGCCATGCTTCGGGAACAGGAGGAGGAACTCAATAAGAAGGCCAGGGCTTCTGGTGATGAGGTGAGGTTTTTATATTATATTCTCGAACATCCACATAATTTTCCTTACCCTGCTAAAGGCAAGGTAGGTAAGATGTGGGTATGAGGACAACATTCACTTTGGGTCAACATAGTAATTATTCAAAGAAATAAATGGGGTGTGTAATAATTCATAGAACAACAAATGGTATAACGTTCATCACATCGAATAACATATAATATAATTTCAACACATAGAATCGATCAATTGATAGAATTATCATTTCGTAGAAAATCAGTTCATATATTTCCATTTCTTATAACAACACTTGATATATTTTTTGTTTCGTATATAAACACTAAAAATAATGAACACTTAATATAATGAACATTTAATATAATAAACATTTAATAGAATAAACATATAACATAATACATACTTAATATAATGAACATTTCATACAATAAACATTTAATAGAATAAACAAATAACATAATACAGTTAATAGATTTTTTGTCAAGAGAGAGTGACTATTTTGTATCATTTACGCGCTTATGAATTAAAATGCATAAAATTCAAGTACTTGTTTTTTTTTGCCAATATTCCGCCTTAGCTCCAAACTTAATACTTTCCTGGAAGTGGTTGGGTGGATTGTTCTTGTATGTAAACAGTATGAATACAAGCAAAACTTTTTTCGGTACGCAAAAAAAAAATAACCTCGAAGGCCAGGCGGGAGCTCGCTACGCTTCGCTCCCGCCTGACCTTCTAACCTAACCCGGCCGCGTCGGATCTGCTCTGAAAGGTTTTGCTCGCTCGCTTCGCTCGCTCGATCGTATGTTTTTTTTTTTGCCAGCAGTCGGCCTTAGCTCCAAACTTAATACTTTCCTGAAAGTGGTTGGGTGGATTGTTCTTGTATGTAAACAGTATGAATACAAGCAAAACTTTTTTCGGCACGCAAAAAAAAAAATAACCTCGAAGGCCAGGCGGGAGCTCGCTACGCTTCGCTCCCGCCTGACCTTCTAACCTAACCCGGCCACGTCGGATCTGCTCTGAAAGGTTTTGCTCGCTCGCTTCGCTCGCTCGCTCGTATGTTTTTTTTTTGCCAGCAGTCCGCCTTAGCTCCAAACTTAATACTTTCCTGAAAGTGGTTGGGTGGATTGTTCTTGTATGTAAACAGTATGAATACAAGCAAAACTTTTTTCGGTACGCAAAAAAAAAATAACCTCGAAGGCCAGGCGGGAGCTCGCTACGCTTCGCTCCCGCCTGACCTTCTAACCTAACCCGGCCGCGTCGGATCTGCTCTGAAAGGTTTTGCTCGCTCGCTTCGCTCGATCGCTCGTATGTTTTTTTTTTTGCCAGCAGTCCGCCTTAGCTCCAAACTTAATACTTTCCTGAAAGTGGTTGGGTGGATTGTTCTTGTATGTAAACAGTATGAATACAAGCAAAACTTTTTTCGGCACGCAAAAAAAAAAATAACCTCGAAGGCCAGGCGGGAGCTCGCTACGCTTCGCTCCCGCCTGACCTTCTAACCTAACCCGGCCATGTCGGATCTGCTCTGAAAGGTTTTGCTCGCTCGCTTCGCTCGCTCGCTTGTTCAAATTTTGTAATTTATGAATTCGAAAGTATATTATACGAAAAATACATTCTATTAAACGTACATTCTATGAAGAGTACATTCTATTAAACGTACATTCTATGAAAAGTACATTCTATTAAACGTACATTCTATGAAATTATTGTTATAATAAAAGTGCATTATATTAAACGTGCATTCTATCAAATGATTGTTATAAGAAATGACTTTCTATCAATTGTGCTTCTACGAAATAACGATATATGAAATAAACATTCTATGAAACGTTGTTATACAATCTGAAAATTCTACCAAACGTATGTTCGGCCATATGAAAATATGTTAATTGTTTTTCTATGAAATGAGACGCACCCAAATAAATGGTTATAAAATCTATTCAATGTTTTTCCTATTGCAAGTTTCACCATGCTTAAACTGATACAACATCACAGAATTATTGCAGTTATTGGCTTAATACGCTTTCGATACTCATGTCACAGTGTCGTTGTACGAGTACTGTTGCAGGTCATAGTCAGAGCATGATAAAGCTTAGTAAGGTCCCAGGTTCGAAAAACAAGTTTGTCCGATAATTTTCAGGACAACCTATGGACCGCGCTAGCCGCCAGGATTAGGTTCACCAGGATGTTCTACCAAGCCCTCCTCCTGATCACCAAGAAGGATCCGCAGTCGGGGGCTGACTGTGTGGCTCTACTCAATGGTTGCTCTGAGATGATGAAGGTCATCATCAAAACTGCTGGGAAAGGGACGCAGCCTGTGGAGAATTGTAAGATGTTATAGTATATTGTGTCATAAGGGTAGTAAGTAGGGGATTACTAACGAAGGTCTATTAGAAGCCCGACGCCGAAGGCGGAGGGCTTTTAATGTCCTGAGTTTGTAATCCCCTTACTACCCGCCTTACACACAATATTTTTCATCACATTTTGGAGTAAATAACAAATAAATAAGCCAAAAATAAACATTAAACGATAACGATTGACAACCAACTTTTTTCTGTATATATTTTTTTTATTTACTATAAGCACTGGCAAAACGGCCATCAGCTTAAAACCGAAAACAAATATACACAGAATCTTACCATCTATTATTAAACAAATAACGATTAACAATATTATGGTTAGGTATGCAGCAGTAATTAACAGCGTAATATTACAAAACTTAAATATGAACAGTAAGTTTGTTACAAAACTAAATAGTTCCTAACCAATAATATAACTTTTTTTCCTTTTTTTTGTGTCGTCTACCACAGATAATGTTAAGAACTGCGTTTCGTTTAGAAACTTGACAGGCTATACTGCCAGATTGTAACGATAATTCAAAATTTAATTTAATAAAATTATTGCAAAATACACATAAATAATTGTAAAACATAAATATTAATGCAGTTACATATACCGTATTAATTCAATACACAATAAAATTTGCTGGTAGGCAAGTTTTGTTGATACAACAAAAAACCTTGGCTGGATTGAAACCTCCTTAGTCTGAAGTAATCTGCGAGTGCGTACTATATTTTTAAAACTAAAACCATAACTCCCGAGGGAGTTATGTCAATTTATAACTCCCGCGGGAACAATATAGGCCTTAGTCCTTCAGTACACCCGCATGTAATACCATCTTTTACGAGCAAATGTGATGAAAACCTTATTCTTCTTTTAGTACCACCTTCTAGCGGAAGCTGGCGATCAGCCTTGCAAATGCATAATTTATAATTATCAACGGCTGCTAATGCTAGCTAATCTCGAACTATTCTCTTAAACTTTTGAGCTGATGTCTTTCATTGCTAACCTAGGTCGGTAAAATTTATACCAAGCCGTCTGTGGCTATGTAACTTAAATGCAGATTACTGTCACTTTAACCGGACTGATCAGAATGGCTATCTAGAATCAAAGGTATAGTTGCCATCAAATATATCGCAGCATTTAAGGCGTTCATAAATATCTGAACACGACTCTTATTGACTGGGCGTTACACTACATGTTCAGATATTTATAAACGCCAAATATGCTGCGATATATCTGATGGCGACTGTACTAGGAGAAGTACTTCAGTTTCATCATCAGAACTTCCAGAGATAGTTAAACGAGTGAAGCGCTGTGAAGTTGTGGAACGAATTGCCACTGTCCCTTAGGAAGTCTCCATCTGTAGCATCGCTCAAGACGAATCTTAAGAAGTTATGGCTTTCCAATGACTTGTGAATTGGATCTACAATGTATTTATATTTATGTGTATATTTATATTACATTATATATATGTATGTATGTATGTATAATTATTAGTAGTCTTATTATTTTTAATACCTTTTTGTACACGGTGTTAGTTTGTCTATCTTCTTCTCGTACTCACTCAACTGCTCAAAGGTTAACTGGAAGAGATCCCTTAAAGGGCTAAGTTCGCCTTTGTACCTATATGTTAATTGTAATAGATGTATTTTTTAACTGTTTTTGTGTACAATAAAGTGTTTACTTACTTACTTACTTACGAGTCTGGTAGATGCATAAAAGGTTGATTGCACAGGGGATCTAAACCTGATGTTAACATTACCAAAGTCCTAGTTTTGTTCTCAGTAATTTCTATGAACTGATTCTATCCTTGCAGCTGATTCTCCGAACCCAATGGGGTTCGAGCCGATGATAAACCAGCGTCTGTTGCCGCCCACGTTCCCTCGCTACACCCGCATCAAGCCGCGGGCCGAGGCGCTGGCTTACTGCGACGAGCTGGTGTCGAGGCTGCGGCGCGCGTGGAAGATCACCTCCTGCACCAACTTCCACACGGCACTGGTACGAGACTCAGTCCGGAATTATTACATACTAGCTGTGCCCCGCGGTGTTACCCGCTCATCCCACGGGAACACTAAATTTATTCGGGATGAAAAGTATCCTATGTCCTTCCCCGGGACTGAAACTATCTATATACCAAATTTCATCTAAATCGGTTCAGCGGTTTAAGCGTGAAGAGGTAACAGACAGACAGACAGACAGACAGACAGACACACTTTCGCATTTATAATATTATAGTATATATAGTATATAGTATATAGTATGGATTAGTATGGATAAAACATGGCATAGTCGGTAGGATACAATACCTAATGAAAATATCCTTGAATATATATATTTTTTATTTATTAAGGCAACAAACAGTCACAATACAAAGCATATTACGGTTAACAATAGTATGCTAAAAGACCTGGAGTGCCATAACTTAAGGTTATACAAAACTAAATTATAGTATGGGAACGGTAGACAACGAAACAGCAACGATGCAAATAACATTAAAAAAGCAGCTAACTAATTATTTTAAAATGTTGTGTTTCTTACAGCTTTGATTTTAATTGACAGACAATTTGGTTTTTAAAGCGTTGCCAATTTTTATATGAGAAGAAATCAGCATTACACAAATGTATGTTACAGTAATTGAGACAACGGTTGAAGAAAGAATTAGATTTATATCTGGTACGGGAGTGTGGAACAGCAAACAATTTCCTGTGGCGTGCAGTGCGTTGTGGAATCTTGAATGATAGCTTACCAAGAAGTGAGGCGGAATCAACAAAGTTATTGACTATTTTATAGAGAAACATGATATCAAATATGTTTCTGTTTTGTTTTAGATACCATTCTGTTAAAACTCTTCATCTATACATTTATGAAACATGTAATGTCTCATTGTTTTAATGTGGGTATTACATACCACAATTTTTATATTAAACATTTGATACAAAGAGCAAAGCTCAAACAAAAATTAAAATGAATTGCCGGTCCAGCGCGTTAACCTTTCCGCCAGCCAAACCACCAGCAATCCAGAGGTACCGGGTTCGATTCCCGGTCTCTTCCACCAGTTAACTCATTTCAATTTTTCTTTAAGCTCTGATCTTTGTATCAATGGTTTAATCTTCATCTATCTCGTCCTTTATCGTCTTTAAAATGCACTGTAAATAAGTTTCTGTCAAAAATGTCATTTTAGTGGCAAGCTTTTATAGCCGACTGTACTTTTCTTTGGATATCCATCAAATGCTCACTGAGACGATTCTAAAGAGCCCAAGCTCGGTAGGATTGCTTTTTCTATTATAGAGTTCCTATGGCCACCTTCCGGCTCCATCATCAGATCAGCCCCATGGTATCATATTATTGTATTGTCATCAAAGTTAAGTAAGTCAATCGGTTGACGATATCTGCTTCAAAATTGAGTTGCAAGATTTCACCCGAACAAACATACTTTAAACATACCATGCAAGCTAAATAAAAGCTTGTAAAAAAGGTATTCCTTGCACATTTTCTTTTTTTTTTCATGTTCTTTTTTTTAGGACTTCTTCATGGAGTTCAGCCGGCAGCGCGCGTGCATCCTGTCCCGCTCGGCGCTGCAGCTGCTGTACCTCAGCCCTTCCCCCGCCACCACGGCTTCCATGGCGCAGAGCGGCATAAACGCGCCGCCCGGCCCGCCCCGCCCGCCGCACGGGTTCGTCGAGATACTGAGGGAGTCCGTCAGGAGCTTCGTCAATCCTCCGGCCCTGACTCCGAAGTCCCCCATGCTAGCAACGCCCCAGGTAACACATTACCTATCAATAGCAACGGTATGACTTGGAGCGGTATGAACGCGCCGCCCGGCCAGCCCCGCCCGCCGCACGCGTTCGTCGAGATACTGAGGGAGTCCGTCAGGAGCTTCGTCAATCCTCCGGCCCTGACTCCGAAGTCCCCCATGCTGGCAACGCCACAGGTAACACATTACCTATCAATAGCAACGGTATGACTTGGAGCGGTATGAACGCGCCGCCCGGCCAGCCCCGCCCGCCGCACGCGTTCGTCGAGATACTGAGGGAGTCCGTCAGGAGCTTCGTCAATCCTCCGGCCTTGACCCCGAAGTCCCCCATACTAGCAACGCCCCAGGTAACACATTACCTATCAATAGCAACGGTATGACTTGGAGCTATGAACGCGCCGCCCGGCCAGCCCCGCCCGCCGCACGCGTTCGTCGAGATACTGAGGGAGTCCGTCAGGAGCTTCGTCAATCCTCCGGCCCTGACTCCGAAGTCCCCCATGCTAGCAACGCCCCAGGTACCACATTACCTATCAATAGCAACGGTATGACTTGGAGCGGTATGAACGCGCCGCCCGCCGCATGCGTTCGTCGAGATACTGAGGGAGTCTGTCAGGAGCTTCGTCAATCCTCCGGCCCTGACTCCGAAGTCCCCCATACTAGCAACGCCCCAGGTAACACATTACCTATCAATAGCAACGGTATGACTTGGAGCTATGAACGCGCCGCCCGGCCAGCCCCGCCCGCCGCACGCGTTCGTCGAGATACTGAGGGAGTCCGTCAGGAGCTTCGTCAATCCTCCGGCCCTGACTCCGAAGTCCCCCATGCTAGCAACGCCCCAGGTAACACATTACCTATCAATAGCAACGGTATGACTTGGAGCGGTATGAACGCGCCGCCCGCCCAGCCCCGCCCGCCGCACGCGTTCGTCGAGATACTGAGGGAGTCCGTCAGGAGCTTCGTCAATCCTCCGGCCCTGACTCCGAAGTCCCCCATGCTAGCGACGCCACAGGTAACACATCATCATCATCATCATCTCAGCCATAGGACGTCCACTGCTGAACATAGGCCTCCCCTTTGGACTTCCATATATACCGGTTGGAAGCGACCTGCATCCAGCGCCTTCCGGCGACCTTTATAAGGTCATCTGTCCATCTTGTAGGTGGACGTCCTACGCTGCGCTTGCTGGTCCGAGGTCTCCACTCGAGCACTTTACGGCCCCATCGGCCATCTGCTCTGCGTGCTATGTGGCCTGCCCATTGCCACTTCAACTTGCTAATCCGGTGAGCTATATCGGTCACTTTAGTTCGTCTACGGATTTCCTCATTTCTGATTCGATCACGTAGAGACACCCCGAGCATAGCCCTCTCCATTGCTCGTTGAGCGACTTTGAGCTTTGAGATGAGGCCGATAGTGAAAGACCACGTTTCGGTAACACATTACCTATCAATAGCAACGGTATGACTTGGAGCGGTATGAACGCGCCGCCCGGCCAGCCCCGCCCGCCGCACGCGTTCGTCGAGATACTGAGGGAGTCCGTCAGGAGCTTCGTCAATCCTCCGGCCCTGACTCCGAAGTCCCCCATGCTAGCAACGCCACAGGTAGCACATTACCTATCAATAGCAACGGTATGACTTGGAGCGGTATGAACGCGCCGCCCGGCCAGCCCCGCCCGCCGCACGCGTTCGTCGAGATACTGAGGGAGTCGGTCAGGAGCTTCGTCAATCCTCCGGCCCTGACTCCGAAGTCCCCCATGCTAGCAACGCCACAGGTAGCACATTACCTATCAATAGCAACTAGAGATGCGCCGAATATAGACTTGACCGAATACGAATAATCGGCCGAACATTCGGTTCAGATCTTACCGAACCGAATATTCAGCCGAATTATTCGGTAAAACTAAACAGGTTTATGCAGGTCCGCGCCGCGGGCTCGCTGAGCGCGAATTCGACCCCTCCCGCTCGGCGCCCGCATTGGCATTGTCAATGTCAACATTTGTAATTTTTATTGAAATAATGAAATAATGAACTATATTCTGCAAGTACCTAGGCCACAAGGGCACTTTTACATGTCTGAGTCTACCGGCATTTCACAAGAGGAGACCACTGTTGAGAAGAAACACCGAAAGAAACTCAACAGTCAGTAATTTTTTTCATAATATTGATGGTGAATTGGTGACAGACGTTGATATAGTGATTAAACTGAGTAATAAAGCTTACTAAAATCAAGTTTACAGTATTATTATATGCCTAATAACAATAAATATATAACTTAACTTTTAAGAGCTACAAATAATATTAATGATTTATTTATTATCAGATATGTTTATTCGGTAAATGTTCGGCAGTTTTACCGAATAATTCGGCCGAATACCGAACATTGAAAAACACGCCGAATATGCCGAATACCGAATAATTACCGAATATTCGGCGCATCTCTAATAGCAACGGTATGACTTGGAGCGGTATGAACGCGCCGCCCGGCCCGCCCCGCCCGCCGCACGCGTTCGTCGAGATACTGAGGGAGTCCATCAGGAGCTTCGTCAATCCTCCGGCCCTGACTCCGAAGTCCCCCATGCTAGCAACGCCACAGGTAACACATCATCATCATCTCAGCCATAGGACGTCCACTGCTGAACATAGGCCTCCCCTTTGGACTTCCATATATACCGGTTGGAAGCGACCTGCATCCAGCGCCTTCCGGCGACCTTTATAAGGTCATCTGTCCATCTTGTAGGTGGACGTCCTACGCTGCGCTTGCTGGTCCGAGGTCTCCACTCGAGCACTTTACGGCCCCATCGGCCATCTGCTCTGCGTGCTATGTGGCCTGCCCATTGCCACTTCAACTTGCTAATCCGGTGAGCTATATCGGTCACTTTAGTTCGTCTACGGATTTCCTCATTTCTGATTCGATCACGTAGAGACACCCCGAGCATAGCCCTCTCCATTGCTCGTTGAGCGACTTTGAGCTTTGAGATGAGGCCGATAGTGAAAGACCACGTTTCGGTAACACATTACCTATCAATAGCAACGGTATGACTTGGAGCGGTATGAACGCGCCGCCCGGCCAGCCCCGCCCGCCGCACGCGTTCGTCGAGATACTGAGGGAGTCCGTCAGGAGCTTCGTCAATCCTCCGGCCCTGACTCCGAAGTCCCCCATGCTAGCAACGCCCCAGGTAACACATTACCTATCAATAGCAACGGTATGACTTGGAGCGGTATGAACGCGCCGCCCGGCCAGCCCCGCCCGCCGCATGCGTTCGTCGAGATACTGAGGGAGTCTGTCAGGAGCTTCTTCAATCTTCCGGCCCTGACTCCGAAGTCCCCCATGCTAGCAACGCCCCAGGTAGCACATTACCTATCAATAGCAACGGTATGACTTGGAGCGCTATGAACGCGCCGCCCGGCCAGCCCCGCCCGCCGCACGGGTTCGTCGAGATACTGAGGGAGTCTGTTAGGAGCTTCGTCAATCCTCCGGCCCTGACTCCGAAGTCCCCCATACTAGCAACGCCCCAGGTAACACATTACCTATCAATTGGCTAGTTGACTCATGTCAAATTGTCATAAACTAATGTTTATACCGTATGGTATTTAGGAAAGGAAACCTAAATATATATTTTTCAATCATAAAAGTGAAAAATAGCTGATAAAATTTAATTTGAAAATATGGTTTTTAATCTGTATTTTGAAATGCCTAAAACGCTGTCCGCCATTTTCGCGTATGATAGTGACGTCATCGGTCCTGTAAAGAAAACTGAAAGTGTACTTTGACGACTTCGAATAGTGCCGTCCCTCTCGATCTCCTGTCAAAGTACATTGGAGTGAGCGGAATGGCACCATACGACGGTCGAATTTCGAATTTTTACACGTGATTCTACGTCACGCCACAGATTAGCAAAATGCAAAAATGGCGGACGGCGTTTTTGACTATTCATGAAATTTCGAATTTTCAATTGATAAAATTTAGCTTTAGCTAGTAAGATCATTATTAACCATTTCAAATATATTTCAAAACTGGGTTAACTAGCCTATAGCAACGGTATGACTTGGAGCGCTATTCACGCGCTCCTAAACAACCTAGGAGCATTTTCTGATTGAAATTTCTGAATGGCTTAGGGTCAGCTCATACCGAGACGCGACGCGACGTGACGCTGCGCGCACATTTCAATAGAGCTACTCAAAATTATACTTTATTTACTACATTAAAAGGGACACATTTCATCGTGAGAATTTAAAATACGTTGCGCCACGCAGCGCTGCGCCTCGAGATGCCTCGCGGCGTAGTAAATAAAGTATAATTTTGAGTCGCTCTATTGAAATGTGCGCGCAGCGTCGCGTCGCGTCGCGTCTCGGTGTGAGCTGACCCTTAGACTCCTGCGGACTCCAAGTTTTGTTCCTTTACATTGGCCCATTGACAAATATTGAGTACACAATTTTCTGCTTGACCACGAACCTGCCGTTTTTACTATGTTTGAATCCATGACTTTCTTGACAGGCTCGTGAATTCGTAGAAAACTTTCTCGCTCGCTGCGTGCGTCCGTTCGCTGTTCTATTGCAAGTGTGCGGCCATAATCGCGCGCGGCAGCGGGATAAGCTGGCTTTGCTGCTGGACGAGTTCGCCGCCCTCCAAGAAGAGGTTAGTCCATTTTCAGGTCAATCATCATCATCATCATCTCAGCCATAGGACGTCCACTGCTGAACATAGGCCTCCCCTTTGGACTTCCATATATACCGGTTGGAAGCGACCTGCATCCAGCGCCTTCCGGCGACCTTTATAAGGTCATCTGTCCATCTTGTAGGTGGACGTCCTACGCTGCGCTTGCTGGTCCGAGGTCTCCACTCGAGCACTTTTCGGCCCCATCGGCCATCTGCTCTGCGTGCTATGTGGCCTGCCCATTGCCACTTCAACTTCAGGTCAATAGTTGTCATCAATTTCCTCCACACCCATGAGTGACACGAATGTCAGCTATATTTCGTCATTGCTCTGGTCTGGTCTGTCTCTTGCCCTAGTTGCGCAATATCCAGGCTGCGCCATCTGTAGGCTTTGAAAAAATTTTATAACAAAAAAAAGAACCGACTTCAGTAAAACTAAAAAGCCAAAAATAACCCGTTCAAGTACAGATTACATTTGACTCACCCTTCGAAGTCGATCCCAAACCACTCAGTTCTTATATTTATATATTATAGTTTACGCGAGGTTTGGCACCGACTTCGAAGGGTGAGTCAAATGTAATCTGTACTTGAACGGGTTATTTTTGGCTTTTTAGTTTTACTGAAGTCGGTTCTTTTTTTTGTTAAAAAAAGTTTTTTTTTGCTGTTTAGTCATTCATATAAAAGTTCTAGTGACCATCTGTGGTGTTCATCATCAGTTTCCTTACACCAAATCCTATTTACTGAATGTAAATTCTTGACTTTATTAATAAATTACCGAAAGCGCCGTACATGTCCCTATAACATTTGAAGAGTTCCCTCGATTTCTCCAAGATTCCATCATCAGATCCCGACTTAGTGCCAACGACGAGTCATACCCTTTCCATTAAAAAAAAAAAAATTGAAAATCGGTTCATGGTTCTCGGAGATATCGAGTAACATACATACAAAAAAAAATTAAAAAATTAGTTCGAATTGAGAACCTCCTCCTTTTTTGAAGTCGGTTTATAAATTGGTTCATGTTTACAGGCGGAGAGCGTGGACGCGGTAGTAAGCGGCGCGGCCGGCACGGCGCCTCGCGCTTGCTTCGGAACATGGCTGCTCTACCACGTACTGCGCGTCATGATCGCCTACCTGCTGTCCGGGCTCGAGCTAGAGCTGTACAGCGTCCACGAGTACCATTACATATTCTGGTGAGTCTAGATACTACATACAGGCGTGTAGACACGGTAGTAAGCGGCGCGGCCGGCACGGCGCCTCGCGCTTGCTTCGGAACATGGCTGCTCTACCACGTACTGCGCGTCATGATCGCCTACCTGCTGTCCGGGCTCGAGCTAGAGCTGTACAGCGTCCACGAGTACCATTACATATTCTGGTGAGTCTAGATACTACATACAGGCGTGTAGACGCGGTAGTAAGCGGCGCGGCCGGCACGGCGCCTCGCGCTTGCTTCGGAACATGGCTGCTCTACCACGTACTGCGCGTCATGATCGCCTACCTGCTGTCCGGGCTCGAGTTGGAGCTGTACAGCGTCCACGAGTACCATTACATATTCTGGTGAGTCTAGTGATACTACATACAGTCGGTAGTGATACTAAAGCCTGACCAGAAATATATGAGGATTGTCAAGAGGGCGCAATTTACAAGATTTATATGGCAACAATTTTGCAACCAATCGCACCACACTATAATGACTTCAGTTCAAATACCTGTCAGTTCCTATGGTAACCTCGTAATATTATTTTAATGGAATGCACTCTTTTGCCGACTGTTTTTTGTGTAGTAGACACGTTTACACTTTATTTATAATATCACGTTCACGACTGTGAATGGTTTTCGACTTTTTCTTTGGGTATTTTCCAATAGGTATTTGTCTTTTAAAGAAACCAGCACGAATGACATTGACATTGTTGATAACCAGCATAAAATCATTACCAGTGTAAGAAATTAGTTTCAGTGAAATTCCGCAATATGGCGCATCCTCATATATTTCTGGTCAGGCTTTACATACGCAATTGTACGGCGCGACCTGCACACCTCTAGCACAACTGTGATACGCCACTTTCTCGCGCGAGATATACTATCTATCTCTTTCTGTACAGTATTGTGAGAGATATGAGTCGCGAACCATAGTTATGCTAGACAGCTTGCGCTTGCTTGGGAAGACGCGCATCTTCTGTACCATGTACTTCGCGTTATGGTCGCCTGTTTGCGGTCTGGGTTATAGTTGACACTATACAGTGTGTAAGGAGTACCTTGACATATTTTGGTGAGCCCAATAGATTTTCACTAATCACGGGTGCAAACAAACTGCTGGCGTTTTATGTAGCCGGTGAAATTACTAGCATAGAGGCATTCCATCTTCGTCCTCCGGGTAGGCAAGCACTTGTGACTCCTCTGGTGTTGCAGGTGTTTATGGGCGACGGTAATCGCTTTCCATCAGGCGATACGTTTGCTCGTTTGCCCCCTATGACATAAAAAAAAAAAAAAAGTAATATTTTCAGACAATTTAGATTTCGGTTCACGATGATAATGTTGAAATATCAATTCGTTAAAAGTGAAAACGTTCTATGTCCAGTGATTTCCCTGTGTTAATTGTCAGTGGCTACATCTGGTATTTAATCGTGATCAGTTAAAGACGTTAACTCCTCTTTTCAGGTACCTATACGAGTTCCTATACGGTTGGCTGGTTTCTGCGCTCGGCCGCGCGGAAGGGCTCGCGGGCGAGGGCGCGCGACGCGCCGACGCTAAGAAAAGCGGCGCGCGGAAACAAAAGAAACGCACCAGACCTTATGCGCGGGAGGCGCTCATGTGCCAAGTCATGCAGAACATGTGCGGGGGGTATTATAAGGTAAGTGGCGGTTGTAATCTACAGCGATAATAAACTAGCAAAGTAGACAATATCAAATGGAAGTTATACAATATACGACAATATTCGCCAACCTCCTAATCACGACAGATTTAAATAGAAGACCAGCGCAAAGAAAGAGATACTTTGAGAATTTTGTTATTATTGTTATTATTTAGAATAACACAAATTGATGATTATAGGCTACTAGCTGTGCCCCGCGGTGTAACCCGCTCATCCCACGGGAACACTAAATTTATACGGGATGAAAAGTATCCTATGTCCTTTCCCGGGTCTCAAACTATCTCCATACCAAATTTCATCTAAATCGGTTCAGCGGTTTAAGCGTGAAGAGGTAACAGGCAGACAGACAGACAGAAAGACACACTTTCGCATTTATAATATTATAGTATAGTATGGATTAAAGCGCGGCAGCGTTGAACTTCTCCCCCTCCCCCCACTAAATGCGCGGTGGCTCTCGATGGCTCCTGGTCTGAATTCACTCAAGACCACCTAAGGATCAACTGTGCCAAGTTTCAGCGTATAGTCAAAAAATTCAAGGTTCCCATGCAACTGCGTGCACTATCAAACCAGCTATATATTCGCCAACCTCTTAATCGACTGACCCAAATAGAAGATCAGCCTTTCCAATCTTTGAACTGATTCATCTTAATAAGAATAACACAAATGGACATGTAGGATTACAGGAATATTTCTTAATTTATCGAAATGATTTTTCCCGACAGGCATTAGTAGCATTCAAACTTCAAGGCAAGCTTCGACAACCGCAATCCGAGTTCGATAATGAGGCGGTGCGATACAAGCACCGCTTCGCGCCGCTGTCCGTGCTGACGCCGCCGCAGGTGCACTACCACGAGTTCACGGAGATGACGCAGCCCGCCCAGTGAGTCCACGTACATACTGTAGCAAGATCCTTCAGCAGTCTCAGCTTGACAACGAGGCCGTGCGATACAAGCCCCGCTTCGCGCCGCTGTCCGTGCTGACGCCGCCGCAGGTGCACTACCACGAGTTCACGGAGATGACGCAGCCCGCCCAGTGAGTCCACGTACATACTGTAGCAAGATCCTTCAGCAGTCTCAGCTTGACAACGAGGCCGTGCGATACAAGCCCCGCTTCGCGCCGCTGTCCGTGCTGACGCCGCCGCAGGTGCACTACCACGAGTTCACGGAGATGACGCAGCCCGCCCAGTGAGTCCACGTACAAACTGTAGCAAGATCCGTCAGCAGTCTCAGCTTGACAACGAGGCCGTGCGATACAAGCACCGCTTCGCGCCGCTGTCCGTGCTGACGCCGCCGCAGGTGCACTACCACGAGTTCACGGAGATGACGCAGCCCGCCCAGTGAGTCCACGTACAAACTGTAGCGAGATCCGTCAGCAGTCTCAGCTTGACAACTATAGAGTCTGAGGCACTCAACATCACCAGGAAGAAATGCTCACTCTCACTTATGACACACGCACATACACAAACACACATACACACACTGTCATGTACTCAACTCACTTTATTGTATAAGTTTCTTTTTGTTATTTCCATTTGTTGGTTAACTTAATTTTGTCAACTCACGTATGTAGCCGGCTTATACTTCTACAGCCGAAAATTTGTCCCACTTTAAATTGCCTGTTATACATATGTATTGAGGTTTATGTTAGTATGTTGCCGGAGAGAGGTAGTGCATCCTGCCGTCATACAGATTTACTAGTACGGAGGATTCCTGACCTTACTCTTTTACATACCATTATTTATACAATACTGTATACTCAAATAAATAAATAAATATATTCAAGTAGAGATGAGCATTCTACTGAGCACGTGGGTTAATACCTATTCTGCCCCAAAGTGTTTAATCGGGAAATGTAGGCATTTACCCACCAGCGCTCAACTATAGACACTAGTCATATTAACAGCAGGGCGAGATCAACTTTGAATCTAAACTGCATGTTCGACGAGTTTTTGGTGACGATTTATGTTGGTCTAAAATTCAGCCAAAGAACTTGTTACTATAAAAAAGATATATAATTTTCTTAGCTGCAAACTTGCCAGAAAAATACTGTTTTATAGTTATAATTCGAAAATATAATTCAAAGTCAACAAGAGGAATGGTCCACAGAGTGTATTGACACATATTTTCGTTTCTTTTTGTTGCAGACACGAAAATCCTGTGATACTATATTTAGGGGGCTGCAAACACTTTCAGCAAGCCAGATCTCTATTAGAAACTATCACAACGCCAGACCAAGAGGTAAGTATAATCATATTTTCCGTAGAACAGACGAGACAAAAAGGAAATGCAAATAACAACATTTAGTATGATAACTATTTGCTCTTTTTACAGTTATCCAGTAGATGAATAAATTTCATAAATCCTTGTCTATCAATTTTTACAGATACTTAAAGGTTATTTCTATTCTTTCAGATAACGGATCTCCTAAAAGTATCTAAAACAAATTTCGTAGTATTAAAATTATTAGCCGGTGGTCACAAACGGGATTCGACGACGCCGCCGGAATTCGACTTCACTGTACATAGACATTTTCCCATCATCAAACTTGTGTAAATATTGATCAAACCTTGCAATATTATAGCGCGATCATTTAACTGTCGTCTTCGTTCGGTTTGTGTAAGAAAGAGACGCCGAGGTAGATTGACAAAAGACGCGCTTTCGGCTTCGGGCAATAGGCTACCTTTTAAATACACACTGAACAAAATAGTAGAAGGTGCTTTCTTAATCTTCCGATAAGTATGGATTTTGTTGGTTGTTTCTGTAAAGTGGTCGACACTGCGTACACCGGCTGATTTTGCATGAACAAAGTTGGAAAGAAGGGCCGTAGTAAGCCCGTATTGACTTTTCGGTTTTAGCAGAACGAGACGAGGAAAGTTGTCAGTACCACCGCCGCCTTACAGCACCGAGGACTCATTTGAATTATTCACCTATTCAACTATACTATATAGATTTGGATATTTGCGTCCGACTGAGTACTTCATGGTATTAGAAAATAAGGCATGCCACTCCGAGTGACAGACGATGTCAAAAGTCACGTCAGCACGCTATGAGTGGTTGGTTGGTTCTGTCAATCCGTTTCTGTGTTGCCAGTGGTGTATCATGATTAGGGATCGGAAATTCGGAAATTACCTAAAGTTGACAAAATCCTATTGCTATCTCACTCATACCTCAAACAAAGCCGCATATACCTACAACTGAACAACAAAGCCGCCACCAAAGTTTAGGTATAAAAGAATCTGATTTTCCGATGCCTAATCATAATACTCCCCGATTTCCTTGTTACCTGTATGAATCTCATGAAATAGTGAGTGTTTTAAATCAATTATTAAGACAAAATTAAACGAAGTCAAAGAACATGACAACCGTAATGCATAAATGCATTATTATAATTTTTTGTAAGACTGGCGGCAAATATGGCGGCTTATAATTATTTTGTTAAGTACCATAAAGCGGCAACTATCTATAGTGACGTAGAAAGTCACTAGCCGGAGTGTCATACCTTATTTTCTTATACTGAGCCGTTTTCTGTTGCTTGCTAAGTCAACGGTACGGTTCCTGAATATTCTGTACAGTTGTAATTGGATATCTCTTATATTTTTCATGCAATTCACAGCGTACATTGTTTCCGCTGCGACACATAAATTGGTCTAATGCCATGCATATGTCTTTTACATACAAATAAAGTGAAATAAGTGTCAGCTAGTCATGTTTTTACTGAACATATTGGTATATTTTTAAATCTCACAGGAGTAACTCATTCATATAATGAATGCATGCATAAATGGGCCATTGCAGCTCATTGTTGGTTAAACGCTATCACAACTATTGACATTATCATTAAACTATTTTTATATACGTTTTCTGAATCCTTATATTGTATACTTACTGGATTTATTATAAAAAATTCGGTCCAGATATTGTACATAAAAAAGTCTGTACACATTTCTATCACTCAGTTGCATAAACGTTCATTAAAGTTATTGCCATAATTATGTTACAAATGTTGTCATTTTCTTACTCCAAGATATTAAAGGCAATCACGGCGTTAATTTTGATGGACGTTTAGCAATTGAGCTTATACATATTCATAGACCTAATATAGAGAGATTGTTACTTGATAAAAGTGCAATAAAATATCTAAAATTATGACCATATTCTTTGATTTGTTTGGACCTAATTTCATCACTGGGCTTATGTGATTTACCATAGTGCTCATCACAGTTGACCGTGGGGTTGCCAGTAAACTATCAGTGCGTGAGCTGGCAGAATGCGATTCCTGTTTTATACCTGCCTCGCTCGCTCTGAAGCGATCCAGATAAGAACCTCTCGGTTTTCACCCGAGTTTGGGTGCGAACGCAATCGTACTTTATATTGAATTTGTTTCGAATCTTTCGATTCATTCCGAGGACCACCTCTTGTTCGCCTAGCTCGTTGACGGAAAACTGTATCCTAGACGCCAAGCTGATAGGGGATAGCGGCAAATGACGTCGTGGCGCCTGGGGCACAGCTTTCCGTCGACGTGATTTGACGTCTTTAGCGCTCAAAAGGAAAGCACGCTTTCAAGGTGCACGAATGTACAAAATGCCTCGAAAAGTATGTGAGTAGCCGTCTTTTCGTAGATGATAGATTATGATTACTTGTACCAAGAACTAATCTATCACATTCTCTTCGAGGAATTTTGTACTTTGACAGTGCAAATAATCAGGTGACGTTTCACAATAGAAGGCTTATGATCACTTGTACCAACAACCAATGGTGCGTCTTCATTGAAGCGAGGCGGTGCGGAGACGCGCGGAATACTGTCATGCTACAGTAAAAGGACGTATCTTATATAATAGAATAGAATAGAAATGTTTTATTTGCTAGAATACTACAACACATGTGGTACAAGATCTAATGGTACATAGGTTAGTAAAGTATTCTGTCGTTGAACGACATGCAAAATTGTGTTTATAATACGGTGAATAGAGACTAAAGTACTATGTGTGACCTTACAAACGGTCCGGTAGTTTTGAATTTTTGATATGTTGTCTAGGATGGTTAGTCAGTGTTTAAAATGCAAAATGCACAATTCCCCCCCCTCCGCGCCCGCCGCCATATTGAAAAAACCGGCACTTTCTTCATATTTTTGCTCATATCTTCCTTTAGGAGCATTTTAGCTAGAAGAAAGCTTCGACAATGTTATAGAGAGTTAAATTTACTACATTTTCCATTTTATATTGTTTTTCTAGGACAGATAGTTACGGAGATATCTACATTTAAAAAAACGTAAAAAATCCCAATTTCCTACTGAAAAACAAACTTCTGGATTATATCTTCGTTTAGAAGCATTTTAGCTACAACAACGCTTGGGCAATGTTGTAGAGAATTAAATTTACTATAATTTACACTTCAAATTTTGTTTCAAGGACGGTTAGTTACGGAGATATGCACATTTAAAAAACAGGAAAAGTCGAATTTTCCGAAAATTTCTGAAAATTCTTGATTTAGAACGCTGTCATTCAGTTAGGGACTAGTCTAGGACAAATTAAAACATGTAGGAAATATAATTGCTTATAAAACTCATGTCCATTTTTACATACATTTTCGGAAAATGTAACTTTATTTTTTACATATCTCCGTAATTATCTGTCCTAGAAACAAAATTTTAAATGTTTATTATAGTAAATTTAATTCTCTACAAAATTGCCCAAGCACTCTTCTAGCTAAAAGGCTCCTAAACGAAGATATAATCCAGAAGTTTGTTTTTGAGTTGAAAATTGCAATTTCTTAAGTTTTTTTAAATGTGCATATCTCCGTAACTATCTGTCCTAGAAACAAAATATAAAATGGAAAATGTAGTAAATTTAACTCTCTATAACATTGTCGAAGCTTTCTTCTAGCTAAAATGCTCCTAAAGGAAGATATGAGCAACAATATGAAGAAAGTGCCGGTTTTTTCAATATGGCGGCGGGCGCGGAGGGGGGGAATTGTGCATTTTGCATTTTAAACTTTGACTAACCATCCTAGACAACATATCAAAAATTCAAAACTACCGGACCGTTTGTAAGGTCAAAATCCTTTATTCACTGAATTATTATACAACATAAGTAGGTACAGTCATGGGAACAGCATGCAAAAAGATTATTATGTTATTATTTATACACTAAAAGTTAATCATTTTAGGGCTAATATAATCATTAAATTAATTAATAAATAAAGTCAATCATTCAGTCTATATTCTAAAAATTCTTTTAAGCTATAGAGACAATGTTCTGCGAGCCATCTGTTAATTTCTCTTAAATATTTATTATACTCCATTTGCCTGATATATTCTGGGATATTGTTGTATATGATTATGCACATATTATAAGCATTTTTACTATAAATAGCAGAACGACACGGAGGTTGATACAGTAAACTCTTGTACTGCGATCTCTGTTTGCCTACAAAAACATCCGACCTATTTTTAAAGAAATCTGGGTGTTCCTTGACAAATAAGCATACTTTCTTAATGTACATGCAAGGTAGTGGCAGAATCTTCAGTTGTTTAAAGATTGGCCTGCAGCTATCAGTGGGCGAGATATTAGCTATTGCACGAACACATTTTTTTTGTCTTACAAAAGCCCTGTCTATGTCAACTGAATTACCCCAAAGCAAGAGTCCATAGTTCAGCAGTGAGGATGCATACCCATGGTACGCCGTGATGGCAGCTTCAGCTTACTATGACGATACGACCTTTTACCTTATGACGGCAGAATAGACCAATCACCAGAGTTGAAATCTGTCTCAGCTCTTCTTCACTTTGGTGATTGATCGATTCCGCACTTCTTCACCCGCTTCAGTGGAGCTAAAGTGAACCCTAAGCCTTCTAGTGTAAATCGTCACCTGTTTATTTGCACTGTCCATGGCTTCAGGGTTTAACTCGTAATTTTCAGTTCGGTAACAGCCTAATCACCTTGCCATTATATTCTGCGGGGTTATGATTATGATTCCTGGGTTTTTTTCATATTGGGATAAGATTTCCTTGTCTTGAAATCATGGTAAACGGCAGATTAGATTTATTTATTTATTTATTTATTTATTGATACAAAATCCACAGCACAAATTACAATATTTTTTAAACAGATACATATTTGTTTAACATTGGCCAATTACGGATTTACATTATACAGATTTCAATAGCTTTTTGCACTCCTAGGGATATCGATGGTTATAGAATTACAGATCGCGCCTGACTTAAGTTTGATATACCGAACAAAGTTCAAAGTGAATTCGGATTTTCGTGTGATGTCTACGCATCTTCAGATACTTCCGCAGATACCATACCTACCTACCTAGCTAGGTAGAATAAAATAACGGTAAAGTATCAACAGCTCATATTATTTATTGCGATAATATCAACATACATAATTATAATATTCATATACACGTAGAAGAATAATATAGGATTTAGTAAGCTTTACGCTTATTATTGACCCTCAGCCTCCGAATCGGCATCCGACACATCTGTAAGGCAGTCCTGTTCTAGAGTCTTCACTTTCAAGAAGTCCGATATTTGAGGACCTGCAAAAAAACGTGAACTTACAGTAGGGACCAATATACTGGTCATTTTAACTATAAGTCTATGCGAAAGGACGTAGCTTTAGACGACGGGTAATGCGAAAAAAGGGCCACTTCTTTTTTATGTCTTCTAAATCAGATCAAGTAGGTACTATCCTTTAGCAAATCTCACCACCTGTCGTGCTAACATGAAGGGATTTGCCTATGGCGAAAGAGCCCTGAAGAAAGCCGAAATTCCGAAAACCGAACGAAGTGGAAATAGCTTATTTATTTATTTAAACTTTATTGCCAAAAAAACAAGTCAGTATAAATGGCGAAGTTAATGCAAAACGGTATTCTCTACCAGTCAACCATAGGTCCAAAACAGATCTTCAAGTGGGTGCAGAGTAGAAATTGAATCGTTCTGAGAGCGTCTTCAGATACTTACGTAGCATCCGCTTGACAACTAACATCACTAAAAAAAAATTGGGCAAGTGCGAGCCCGACTCGCGCATGAAGGGTTCCGTACCTATACATATATATAATATATAACAAGTTTGTTTTATGGGAGCCCCCTTAAATATTTATTTTATTTTATTTTTAGTATTTGTTGTTAGAGCGGACAGCGAAGTCTCAGTAATAGGGTCCCGTTTTTACCCTTTGGGTACGGAACCCTAAAAATGGTGAAAGTGAAATGGTTGCAGTCACGTTTAACGATAAGCTGTGCCTCCGACCTTAACACCGTCTTAACATAATTTCGTAGGTAGGTATTAGTTACACAGGCAAGGTGAAAAACTATTATTAGCTCTCGCATTCGCGTTTGAAACCTTTCATCTAAATAAAATAATATTAATAATAATATTAATTGATAGCGCTGATATAAATCCAGCATCGAGCTGTTAAGATTTTTCCTAAATAATAACGACCCTTCTCCATTGAAAACTGATTTTCAAGAAAATTTTAGGGTTGGATTATAGTATACACGAGTAGTTCGGTTTTTTTATCGCCACTATATCACGCACTCGTCCAAGATGGGTTCTGTATGTACCATTTAAATACGCCACTGGTAAAGCAGTAACTGTAGCTTCCTCTAGACTAGAGCCTGCTCTTCTCAATGCGTGAGTCAACTATATAGCATGTTATCGTTATAATTAAAATAAATAAATATTAAGGGACAATTTTACACAAATCGACCTAGTCCCAAACTAAGCACTAATTGTACTATGGGTACTAGACGACGATATACATAATACACAAATACATTTATATGGAGACCCATCAGGCGCAAATATTCGAGTTCATCATACAAATATTTGCCCTGGCCGGGATTCGAACCCAGTACCGCCGGCTCAGTAGGCAGGTGCACTACAAACTGCGCCAACCGCGTCGTCAAATTAATCATGGAGGTTAAAAAAAAATACCTTCAGTGTAAACTACGTTGGCACCAAAATCCTGAATTGGCGTGGGCGTCACGGCTCGGTCGGCCCTCGGTGCGGGAGTGCCCGGTTCAGTTTCTTCATCGCTCTCTATTAGTATTTCTTCCTCTTCGCACTCTTCAATCTGTAAATAAATCGACGTGGATTTTAGCAGATAATGCATGTGAATTTAGGTAGGAGATGGGTTAGTGAGGGTCCAATGCGACCACATTTTAGTTCTCGACTGCATCTTTTATCTATGCTGTAGTTTTTTTCTGTTTTCTATTATTTATCAATTCTTATATACCTAAACATTTATTTCGTAGACTTTGTAAAAGTTACAGCCATATCCACAAAAAAGCACTGGATGCTTTTTTGGGGACATTATAACATCATTAGCTCTGTTAAGTAACTGATGTGTACCTACCACAGTTATTTATGTGTTTTTACTTTTGTTTACATTTTAACTTTTGTTGTATCTTTTTACAACTTTTCAATTTCAATTTCAATTTATTCAATTATAATTTACACAGTATTACAGTTATACACCAAGGCACTGTGTAACAAGTACAGTCATAGAACTAAGTAACAATACAGAACATTGCACAACAGAAAGGAAAAATATTAATAAATAATTAAACATAATTCACAGCAGAAGGACGGTCATCCATCGCCTCACAGAACCTCATACATTCATCATATATTATCATCCAAGCACTTGCAAAAATATCACACTCTGGTGCTGCTACGAGAAGTTCATTTAAATATTGCAAAGCACGTACGAGAGGCGACTGTTTGTACGACACCGTGCGCGCATTAGGTACTGCTAACAAGCCGCGGGAGCGCTTCCTAAAATTAAACTTATGCGCCATTGAATGTACGTGAAGACGCACCAGTTGCGCCACTAATTCAGGACAATCTGATTCACCTCGCAATATACGAACCGCCCCGGTCAGGAGACCATAATTACGCCTCACTTCTAGTGAATTCAAACCTAAAGTGCCGAGCAAAAATTTTGTCGGATAAAGAAGAGGATAATATCCATACGTCTTTTTATATAAGAATCGCAAAAAAGCTTTTTGGATTTTCTCTAGAAGTATAAGGCGTAAGTGATCTCATGAGGGTTCCACACGATAGCCGCTGCCTCGAGTTTGCTCCTGACTAAAGCAGTGTACACTAGTTTAATGGCAGTAAGGTTATCAAATTCACGGGAATTGCGGACAACAAACCCCAACCTCCGATAGCAGCCCGTAGCAAGTGTCTTCATATGTTGATGGAAATTGAGTTGTGTGTCAAATATGACGCCCAGATCTTTGATAGTATCAACGCGTTGGATGTGTTCTGATCCTAAAAGGTAATTATACAATAGTGGACTATGAGACCGGCTAAAGGACATTACTGAACACTTTCCAGGGTTGAAGAGAAGTCTGTTGTCCAAGCTCCATTGATAGACCCGGTTGAGATCTTCTTGGAGTGACTTACTATCTGACAGTTGTTGGATGCCATAGATGAGCTTCAAGTCATCGGCATAAAGCAGACATCTAGCACTTCTAGGTACAGAAGCCAAGTCGTTTATCATAACGCCAAATAGAAATGGACCTAGAATTGAACCCTGGCTGACGCCAGAGCGAGTGTGGTAGAACTCGGAAACAAAGCTACCGTGTTGAACGTATTGCTGTCTGTCGCGTAGATAATTGGCAAAAAACTGAAGCAATTTCGGTGAAAAACCCATGATGCACAATTTGTGCAGTAGTCTGTCATTATCCACGCGATCGAAGGCTTTTTTGAAGTCGAAGTACAACACGTCAACTTGTGTTCCTTTATCTAAATGCTCGGAAATCAGGTCAACCAGGGTTAAGAGATTCGTTTCAACCGACCGTCTTGGCCTAAATCCATGCTGAGAGTCGCAAAGATAGGGTTGTATCTGTGGAGATAAAAGTTTGCTTATGATAGACTCAAACAACTTGGCGATTGTAGATAGAATGGCTATGGGACGATAATTTTCAACAGTGGCCGTTTCACTCGACTTGGGAATAGGACGCACGCGAGTGACCTTCCACTGATTAGGGTACACCCCAGTACTTAGAGCCAGATTAAATATGTAACATAATGGCAGTACTGCGAACTTTACCTTTCTTCTTTACTTTTTAAATAATGCAACATGCAACGTTGTGTACCTAACTAGGTTAAAAATGGTTTTGGCATCGTCTCTTGTCTCTCCCATGCCACTCGCATTTTTAGACCCCTGCAGGCTGTTTATTTATAACAATTTTTTTTTTTTATAAATAATGACACAAAGGTAAAGTAAGAAAGAAAAATTGAATGCGATCTACTACAATCGAAGCGGGGTTTGAACCCGCGACTTTATATATTATTTTTTTATCAACACGTTGCTTTTGTGATAATATGTTTTGCCCCCCAAAACCGCGTTGACTGTTTAATTGCGGAATCACTAATAATTCGGCAGTTGGCATCTTAAAGATTAATGATACCTTCGAGCATCTATAAATGTGCCTAACTTAGTTAATTAGTCTCTATGTTGTCTAGTTGAGTTTTCTGGAAATCATCGTTTTATCTGTTTGTAAATCTTACCTGTATATCAAAAGACTGCTGCTTCTTCCTGAACTCTAAAAGGGCTGAAGATGACGAAGGATGATCCCTTGAGCTGGCGAACTTGATGCATCCAGGAGACGGGGTGCCTTGACTTGGGCCCCCTTCGTTCACATGGTACCCCACCTCGAGGTTCAGGCCTAAATTCGGGTTGCCTGAGGACCGACGTCGGCGGAGTTGGCAGGAGGGTTCTGGGGGAGCTGAATCGTCTGCCATAGTTTGATGTCTAGAATGGATATTGCTGTTAGGTTTCCTTCTATTACCTTGGTCACGGGTTTTCGTGAGTTGGTAAAAGATAAAAGGCAGTATTTAAGTGATTTTGCCTGACCACTAACAGTAACAACCTAGCCTGGTTGGTTATGTGTCTACATAATTTATTTACATTCCAGCTCATAATTATTATAGAACCAAAGTTTCAAGATCCAAAACCAGAAATTGATAATGTCATACCAAGCCCCATCGAAGTAATCACCGCACTTTTCGTGTTTAGAAAAACATTCCGAACAAGTACTTAAATACTGGTAGGCCGTATGGAGGAGTTAAGTTTTACGAAAATCGTTAAGTATTTGAAGCCTTTTAAGAAACGACACCAAATATCCGTCTCCTATCCTGATTCTTCTATGTTTGTTACGTGGATTGACCCAATAAGTAATTTGTATTGCACCTAATCAATTTAATTAAAGCTATTAATTTTGTTACGTAGCGGAGTAATTAGATGAAATTCGATGACTGTCAGTTCCGTGCATTAACTAGATATTAGCATATACGGTCACGCGGTGTATCTATGTTGATATAATTCAATTCACGCGTAGGTTCCCACGTCCGTGCATTACATGTTTATTCGGTAGATAATTAAACTAAACACTGTACTCACCAATACAGGAACTTTTTCAGAATTTCGTCTTGAGCTGTTACTCAGTTACTTAACACTAGCGATTTACAATGTCCGTCTTGACTTCGTAGGCCTATTACCGTTGTGGGCGGACCCTGCCG
Source organism: Apotomis betuletana (assembly GCA_932273695.1). NCBI lineage: Eukaryota > Metazoa > Arthropoda > Insecta > Lepidoptera > Tortricidae > Apotomis > Apotomis betuletana. The sequence goes on along the minus strand of OW026301.1, from coordinate 20,837,538 downwards.
CTACTGACACTGATGCTACCGAAGCCATATGAGTTTAATCCGTTGGGTTTTCTTCCAGCGAGGAAAAACCTTTTTGGTCAGTTATTCAACATGATTAAGACCCAACAGTAAGTATTTTTTTTTCGTAAATCATACTTAAAACAATCTACATTTAACATTCGACAGTGTTAGGATTAGCAATGGCTATTCAGTAGGGTTATGTTGCCGGCATAATGGGTACCCTGCCTCAGGGCCGTGATTTTGGGGACATCAGATTTAGTTTGGTTCTCTTAGTTATAGGTTAAGTTGGTTATTGTTGTTATTTACTTGTTTATCGCTTAATAAAGATTATCTTTTTGATTAAATTTATGTTATAACTAATTACATTAGTACATGTAAAAGATGCAAAATTCTCCAAAACAATGTTACTTATTTAGGTACAATGGAGTGGCATCGCAAAACAAGCAAGCAGTGGCTCGTAGTAAACCAAACTCGCACCACTCATCAGTCTTCCCCTCCCATATACCTACATATTCAGCTGGAAAGTTTTCAGTGCTGAGGTCTTACTTTTTCCCATCGTGCCTGCATTGTGTTCTACCGTTTTCTTAACTATTTCTTGGGTCATTATCAGGTTATATCTGGGGGCCTATCATGGTTGCGTTTATCACGTGATAAATAAGTGACAAAGCATCTGTCACTCACACTCGCATATTGCCACTTATTTATCGCGTGATAAAAGCAACCATTAGGTATAGGCCCGCAGGGCTACTCATGAATCTCTCCGTCCCAATAGCTAAGTATCAACATCATAAGTATCGGCAACTTATCTAGTGCCTAGACGTTTCGATTACGTTACCTCTTAGAGATTTACTGATGCGGTCGGAGAGTTTAATTATGTAGTCAACAATGCGGTACTTTAAACTTCGTTATTAGGCATTGTCCTATTATTAGTGGTCTTTGAATAGTATTCATGTAATGATGCGGTTTGAACCAATTGTTGTTCCACTCTGACCTTTATAAGGATTCACCGTACCACTCAATAGTAATAGGTTATTTTAATCTATGACGAATCGTTAATTTTTTCGTAAAAATCGGGCCAGCATTTAGTTTTGACTACTATGTATGTTTTTATAGAGGAAAATGCGGTTGGTGTACTAAACGTATTTAAATTACTTATGCGTAAAAACGGTGTAATCGTTGTGACCTAGTTGTCCAGTTGCGATTAAATGTAGAACTTGACTCTTGGCGTGTCACTGCCAACTGGCAACTGGCCACCTTGCTTTGCAAGAAATTGTTGATTTAGTATAACAAAACGGAACTTAATCGCGCTTAAAGTGTTAATTCAATTACCTCGACGTTTCGAACTTGATGTTACGTTCATGGCCTCGTGGGGACTGAACCCGCCTCTTCAGTCGTTTCGACACCATGACCCCGTTTTGTTGATAATGTGTGAACATCGTGTAAATTTAAATCAATAAATTGTTGATTTATATTGCAAGTTTGTTACGTGACTATATTCTATATTGATTGACTAGATTCCTTGGTAATTTTAGAGGGCGTTGCCTATGCTCTTTTATAGCGTTGAACTAAATAATTTAATGCTCAAACAGATGTTCCATATATTGCGGATAGTTAGCTATAAATTAATTAATATTTTCTTCGGTTTCCGCGACTGTCACACATTTAAATAAAACAATTGAAACTGATTATATCGCGTATATTAATTATTTGACCCTCCCTGACGTTTCGGTACCTTTACAGATACCGTTGTCGAAGGTTGACTGAGAAAAACAAATTTTTTTTCTGTCAGTTACATTTGTGCAAACTACCCATTTTATAAATATTCATTTAAAATAAAGGTGTTCATACTAGGGATGTTACGGAGGTTTGGTTTCGGCTCCGATATACCGAAACTTTCGGCTGAATTCACACCTTCGGCTTCGGCTTCGGTTTCGTCTAATTTGAAGCGAACACCTCCGGCTCCGGCTTCGGTTTCGTCTAATTTTAAGCGGAGGTTTTAACGGAGCCGAAAGTCAGCAGCGGCGGCACGCGGCGTGTGCCTAGGAGTACAAACAGGTTTTTTACGACGATTTTTTACTCATTCGTTTATTGTTTTAGTTCACGAGTTCACGTCACGGCCTGCAGTGTGTTTTTTCAAAGGGTTTTACCTCCGGCTCCGGTTTCGCTTTCGGTTTCGGATTCGCTTTCGGTTTCGGTTTTGGATTCGCTTTCGGTTTCGGATTCGCTTTCGGTTTCGTTAAAACAAATTTAAAAACTCCGGTTTCGGCTTCGGTTCCGATAAAACCACCTCCGTATAACATCCCTAGTTCATACATGCCAAAAATACCATGATATAAATTAATTGTTAATTTTGTCGAGTGATTTTGCATTTTCTTAAATCTCGAGAAAGATGTCAACCCTAGCAAAAAATGTTTTCCATAATAGGTATTGTTGCACCGACATACGTGACTCCATTTTCTTTGTAATATAAAAGGTGGTATTTTGTGGTCGGTTTATTTAGTAACTCTATAATATCAGTTGCCTTCGATTATCATTTGCATACACCAACATGAAAACCGTTTTGATTTTGACTGCATTTGTGGCAGTGACCTGTGCTAATGTAAGTACATACTGTGTCAACGGTGGTAAAAGGTTTATTTATCTAAATTATTATGGAAAATATCCCAATCCTAATTTGAACAATCGCCGTTAGTTATTTATTCATAATAAAATGTAGGTATGTTTATTTATTTATTTAATCTTTATTGCATAAAAAAGAACTTATCGTACAGAAGGTGGACTTATTGCCGTAGGGCATTATTCTCTACCAGTCGACCATTGGGCTAAGCAGATAAATTGTGGGCGGGCATAAGTATGTTGTGTTTGAATTACAAGCATAATTACAATTCTAGGAATAGTTATTTGTTATGCAAGGCTGCAAAGTTGTTATTTGGCGCGAGTGTTGAAATTGAAAGCTGAGCGAGCGAAGGAATCTAAGATTGAACCATGAGCGAAGCGAATGGTTCAAAGATAGATTCCTGAGCGTAGCGAAGCTTTCAAGACACGAGAAGCTAAATAATTTTGCAGCCATGCGAAACACACAACTTTTCACCTCACTACAGCGAGGAAAATGGAAGTTCAAGAAAAATAATTAAAACATAAAAATAATCATTATTTGATTTTGCCTTCTATTTAATACATCAAATTTAAAACATTAACACACTCAAATCCAAACCAAATAAATATGAGAGAAGCACACACATATAAAAAATATGGCCGTAATTTGTATTATCGTCGTGTATATTTTATCGTTGAGTTTTTCTTAAGCACTGTTATATTATATTTGTATTTGAAACTACTTGACACATTCGTTGTGAATGTGGGAGAATGGCATTCTTGGAAGGATTACTTGGCCACTCGGAAGTATTTTCCATAACACTTGCTTTGGAAGTTATTGGACGATGGGATCTGCACAAGATTATTTCGGCTTTATCTTCTTTAAAAACGCCAATAGTTTCGGTAAATTACTTATCGTCTCCAAATATTTATAACAAATCCTTTTTCGTTTTAATGCAGGTTTTTAGCATGGAATAAATACTCCAAATTGGGCTTAACTTTCTTGTTTTCCACATTTCTATAAAGTAAAACAACAGTATGTATTCTCCACAGAACCAATTTACGTTGTTTACGTGAATTGTGAAAACTTCCAACTTTTTAATTATTTTTCTTTTTCTCGGGTGCGTTCAGAAATTACACTCTTATGTTCCAACTTTTATAACAAATAAATATAAAAATTTGTGATGTATTTAATATATTTACTAGTCAAAATATGTAAATGAAACTGAAATACTTACTATTACTATATATATAAACATATTCATCATAAAATAAAGTGTAGAAAAAAATTAAAACTTAAAAATCTGTAACCACAAACCAGGTTTCTGGACGTGATATTGTAGGTGTATTTTTTTTAAAAAGAAGTATTTAAACGTACATATGATTTTAGCCGGCCAGACCAGATCGCCCTTTATTAGCGTGCGTTGATTGGTTATTCGAAGATTTATCGACTGATGAAATCAGTCACGCGTTGAAGGAGTCTTAAATATAAAAAAGTTACATGCACCACAGAGAATCAAAATCGTCGTGTTCGAAATTCAAATGACTTTTGCACGCTAGCGGATAAAATAGACTTTTGCACGCAGATTTCGCCCTATAAACGGAGGTTTTCCGAGCGAGTGAGGTGAAAATATATTTTTTTTTATTAAAGCAGTAACGTCTGCTAACGTAAACCAAATGTTTACAATGAAGCGAAAAACGCTACGATGCCACCCTAAGGCATGTTGAAGCAACTGGTTGAAAGATTCAATGGCTTTGACATCTGGTTCGGTGGTCCAGTTGGTAGGACGCCCGTGTTGGCCCGGAGACCGTTGGAAACGTAGGTTCGAATCCTGTCTGAACCATTAAATTTTTCAATTTTTCTCTACATTTGTAAACATTATAAGTTAGACTTCACAAACCAACATACTAAACATAAACATAAATGACAGCCTATCTGTTCCCAATAATCCTATGAATTAAGGCTGACTGTGCTGATTACTTACATCTTAAATATTTAAACTTAGTAAACGAAACTATTTACGAGTAATTGCTTCAAGGCTTTTCCACTCAGTAAAATCGTTAGCTAAGTAGCCTTACTAAAATTAAATAGTTTAGGCTGGTTTCAAGCAAACTGGAATAAGATACTTACCTACTCGATTCTGATACAGAATGTCATATAAACTTGACATAAGATAAATGGTGTCAAAAGTATGCAGATTGTGCTGCTGCGCTGTTTCTTGTCTGCCTGTTCCAATTATCCTTTAGGGTGAATAAATAAATTACTAACATAGTATAAAACAAAGTCGCTTCATACTGTCTTTCTGACTGTCTGTCCTTATGTACGCTTAGATCTTTAAAGCTACGCAACGGATTTTAATGCGATTTTTTTTAAATAGAGTGATTCAAGAGGAAGATTTATATGTGTAATACCTACATGCATAATTTATCAGCATTGCACCCGTGCGAAGCCGGGGCGGGTCCTAGTAAATAAATAAATCATTTAGGTATTCTTTCAGGAAACCAGTGATTTGCTGGAACTGTACACCTCCGATGTACTTAGAAAAAGCCATTTCTCTTGCTTTTTTGCTGGTCTTATTTTCTTGATTCATTGTAAGGACTCTCGATCAGGTCGCCATTCAAACAAAAGAAAAGTTTATCGAAAATAAGTACGTTATTTAGCTACGATGCCACGGAAAGATATGCAGATGGACACATTAAACTTATGTAACACACCCGAACACGTAAACAATATGAGAAATAAAGTAGTATGTAGTAGTATATCCCACATCCATGCGACCCGCTCAAAGGCCGGCGCTGCAGCTGACCAGGCCCAAATTATCAAGCGCCGCAAATACATTGCAGTCGAGACATTGGGCCCATGGTCAGCTGAAATCTCAAAGGTTCATGACGGCTTTGTCGATACGGCTGATCGACGCTTCGGGAGACCCCAGAGCTGGCGCCTACCTCTGCCAGAGAATCTCTCTGGCCATACAAAGAGGTAACGCCGCCACCAGCATACTGGCATGCCGCAGGCGGACCTTTTGGATGGGGTATTCCTTTTATGACCCCTTTTTTATTATTGTGTTATAGGTTATTTAGAGTAAGGTTTTATACATGCGTTTTTCTTTAAATACTTAAGTGAATTGTATTAAGTATACTCGTATATTGCTATATCACCTCGGCGGGAGATGATGATGATGTGAACGAAACATCAACAGTAGTGAGCATCAAAAGTATGTAACTCGTTTATTATCAACAGGTCTATCAAATCTTGCAGCGACTTCGATTCGCACACGACAGCATCACCTGTAGCCTTACCATGAGTTATCGTGACCGTACTAGCGACAGTGTAAACGATTGGTATCTTTGTCTTGCTCGCACGGTATTGGCATGCAAGTGACAGGTAGTATTTGCCGCGCGACATAAAGTCGCGTGTCACAGGTTGTGTAGAGGAGCAGTTTGGACCTAGCATTGGCATACAGATGAGGTCCAAACTTAAACGTTCACTATACCAATACCTACTACAGTAGGATAAATAGAAATAATTTATATTTATTATTTATTTATTTATTAGGAACTTTAAAATTTTTCTTACGTCTAAAACAATGTCCCACAAAACCAGTGGCGTGTTTGACTGTGGGATCTCTTTAGGGAATCTCTATTTTAGGTACATAAGTATGTTTCTTATTTAAGGTACAAAGGAATATTACGGTAGTAGTGTAAAAACTGTTTTTAACATTCTATTGCATTTTTTCTTGTTTAGCTCGTCTTATTTCCTCCGATAAATTATTACCTAATCAAAAATTTACGGGATGCTATTTTTTAGGCATCTATCCCCAAAGTAATTGCTTACCCTTGGTATCGATAGTTACCCGGAAGTCATAGACTTGGTGTTATGGATATGTTGTACAGGTTGGGTTATGGATGCTTCATGCGTGGCCAGGTACTTATTCTAATGCTATTAGCAGTCAGACTTATTTTTTCTTTGCTTTATAGATTGTGCAAGACAATGCTCGCAAATACTTCGTTGAATGCGTGAAACAAACCTCCATCACGCCCGATGTCCTGGCTAAAGCGGCGAACTTCGTGGAAGATGAACAACTAAAGAAGTTTATGCTTTGCTTCTTCCAAAAAACTGGGGTAATGAACCACGACGGAAGGTTGAATGTTGGTGTGGCTTTGAACATGTCACGGCGTGCTGATAAAGCGGGACTCAAGAAGATTCTAGTCGAATGCAAGAAAGGGAGGAACGCTGCTGATACAGCCTTCGAACTTTTCAAGTGCCTCCGTCGTGCCCATGAAATGGATTTTGCCTAAGGACAACAAGCAGAATTTTAAAATATAAAAAAATATATTATGTAATCACCTTTTCCACGGTAGTTTTGTACCATCCTTAGTATCATAGCATACGAGTATTTACGACCTTTTTAATGTTTAACGTTATTTGTTTCTTGTGTATTATCAGTAGTACGTATGTTTGTAAATTAAAGATACTGTACCATTATCTGCGATTCCTTTTCCAGGTTTTAATTTCATCTCCAACTAACTCTGTAGTACCTTCTTTAGTAGGTACACTATTAAAATATCATGTACATACCTAATTACCTATACTATCATCATAGGTTTCGGGTACCCTTTACCAATTTCTATACATCTTCTAAATAGACACCCGCAGTCCCGCACCCACTTTGAATTCTAACAAACCAGTAACCCATACATTGTTACATAAAACATAAGATTAAAGCTCATTATTTGCCCCTTATTATTATTTAATGTTTTGAAGTCCATAAAATGAAACATGTAATGTCTCATTTTTATTAAATGTACACATACACATCACAATTTTTATTTAAGCCATTGAGGTAAGGTGTAAAACCTTTCAAATAAACAATGCAAAGATCGACACACAAAGCATAAGGATAAATGCGTTAGGTTGCTTGGGAGTTAGGGTAGCGAAGTGGTTAACGCGCTGGACCGGCAATCCAGTGGTACCGGGTTTTAATCCCGGCCTCTTCCACCAGATAACTCATTTTTCAATTTTTCATTAAACTTTGATCTTTATATCAATGGTTTTGAAGTCTGTTTAATTTGTAAGTAAGTCTAAGTAAGTTTCTAAAAGTATTTTAAGTACCTAAACGCGATCTCTAGGCGAGAGTAGAGATGTGCAGTTTCCGACATAAAATGTGATTAATATCTAGATACATCGGTACGCATCGGTCAAATTGATAATACCCTTACTTTTGAAGTATATTAAAGCGTTGTTGATGGTTCGATATAAAACAGAATTAATGTTGATCCTATTTTTGTGGAGATATCACATTTCTTATTTTGTAGGTAGGTATATGTAGATACAAAGGATCGCAGTGGATCACATAAAAATGTTGACTTCTTATTTATTTATCCTTTGTACCTATCTATATAGTAATCGTTCGACTAAGTGGCCGGTGGCGATGAAGTCTAGAAATTGACTCTTGACGTGTCACTGCCAACTGGCGACTGACCGCCTTTGCAAGAAATTGTTAATTTATACTGGAATCGAACTTGTTACATAATTTAATAACTCGATTAGTTTGTGTAGGTCAATTTCAGAGCGTGTTTTCAATGCTCTTTTTGTTTGCTAGTTTAATGTTTCATACTTATAAGTTTTTATTTAACTCCACTGTAGTCTGTTTTTTTGGCTATGTTTAATATGGTACGTTGAATATCAGAAACATGTATTTTATTTCTATAATATGGAAACACACCATTTTTAAATTGAACCATTGATACAAAGATTGAAGCACAAAGAAAAGTTAAAATATTTAACTTGGCGAAAGTCGATATAGACCGGGAATCGAACCCGTTACCTTTGGATTACCAGTCAGTTACCAGCCAAGAGACCTTTCGAATTTTACCTTATGCTTTGTGTGTTTTCCGCCAGGTTACGCAGTTCAATTTCTCTTTGTGCTTCTTTGAGACAATATCTATATTTTTTAAATATACTTACACATTATCCGTGGTCCGATAGATATCAAATTTGGTATGCACCTAAATACTTCCGTATAGTGATACTTCAAGAAATAGCCACGAGTTATGAAAACAAGATCTACTGATACTGCAAGCAAGAATATGACCTATATGTACTTACAGAACCAATTTTATAGAACCTCGGGAAAGATGTCAACCCTGACATAGCAGAATAACGATTTCCATAAAATGTATTTCCTCGCACCTATGTATAGTCTGACTCGATTTCCTTCATGTTCTATATAAAAGCTGGTATTATGTGGTTAGTTCATTCAGTAACTATATCACCTGCTTTGGGAGATCACTTTCATACACCACGATGAAGACTCTTTTCGTTTTTGCCGCCTTTGTTGCAGTAGCCTGCGCTAATGTGAGTATTTTAATGTATACACGTATTTTAAAAGCATATTTTTATATCACTTTAGGTATAAACGTTAAATTAATCCGGTCATCAGACCTGTGGACCAATATAGTTAGTTATAAACTTCCAGCAATTCTTCCGTACAAAGTACTTATAGAACGCAAAATGTAATTGCTATGCAAGAGGTGAAAGGACTCCTATACTTAGTAAAAGTAGTTTTCTTGAGTTTCCCCTTAATTAAAACTTAAGTTAATGACGACATACTACTGAAAATTAAAAGTAGGCCATAATCGTCTAGACAAATGCTATGTTTACCTGGAGTTTCTTCTTCATCACCGCCATCAGTTAAACACGACACGACCACTGCTGGAATAGGCCCCTGTTATGGACTAAACAAACCTTTAAACCTATGGTGCCGTGACCGGGATTGTAAAAGCTAACTTGTTTACGCTTAAATAATGTAATATTCTGATTTTTCCTGCCATTTCTGAGACAGGTTTTTTTTTATTTAAATTGTATCCTTAATGAGATAGTATGGCTATAATAAGTAAACAGTCTAAATAAAATCAGAAATGACTTTTTGTGTAATTTAATTCAGTGGGTAATTTCATTCAGTTTTTCTTTCACAGAATGTGCATTTATCCAAATCACAAAAAGACAAGGTTCAACAATATACCGTTGAATGCATGAAGCAATCCGGGGTCAAACCTGAAGTACTGGCCGAGGCGAAGAAGCAGAACTTCAAGGATGACGAAGCATTGAAGAAATTCATGCTGTGCTTCTTCCAAAAGACTGGAATAATGAACCGCGATGGAAGGCTGGACGTTGACGTGGCTTTGTCCAAGTTGCCGCAGGGTGCGGATAAGGCGGGAGTCAAAAAGGCTTTGGAGGAATGCAGGACAAAAAAAGGGAGGGACGCTGCCGATACGGCCTTTGAAGTTTTCAAGTGCTACCATCGCGCCACACCTACCCATGTCGTGTTTTAAGGTCAACATTCTACATTACGTTTTTTATAAGCCGATATCATCGATTCTCACCTCCCTTTCTTGAATTTCATCAAAGACACGAACCTATCGCATAAAAGCCAGTTCGTAGACCGGCTAAGGCATTCCCGAGCTGCGACGCCATAATACGTTGAGCCGTTTATTCGTATCCAGAAACCTATTCCTGAATCAAGTTTAGAGTCCTACTTACCATAATTAAACTTCCTGTTAATTTCCCTATCAAATTTCCTGTTAAAATTTCTCCTTTACTTATGAAGTATTCCGGTTGTTTTGTACCATCATTACTTAAGAGTATTTATCTCTTTGTTGTTGTTTATCGTTATTTGTTATTTAATGATGTTTGTAAATAAAAATATATTTCCATTACTTATAATTACCGTTTCTGATTTAATCTGCAACTAACTCTAGTACCTTAGCTGCATTCCGGCTGCATAGGTTCACTTTGGATGCAGTTCTAGCGCTGTTGACATAACTGCATTAGAGCTGCAAACCAGTGGTGTAGTTGATTTGCAAATGGCGTCCAGGCACAAAACATATTGTAGGTACTAGAACCACATCAAAACTTCACTTTTGTAGCAATGATGCAGTTCAAATGCAGTATGTCTGTGTCGGTTCTCAGCGAGCTGTTTATACTAAAATTATCCTCATCTATCTGGGGTATATAAAAACGATTTGAATAGAAACATGCGCAGTCAGGTTTTAAAGGGCGCTGGATCAACAAACCTTGTATTTCCATAAAGCTACTTACTTAGTGTATCTAAAATGCGTTACATAACATTAATTTTCTTAATGTTTGCCTTGGAGTGTATGTGTGAAGTGGTAAGTAATTACTTAGCGTCATTGCACTTACCAAAACTGATGAGCATCCATTGGACAAGGTGTTACTTCTTAATTAATTTTATTATGCAGGCCAATAATCGTTAATTTGGAATGTTTATTCAAACTTGAAAAATCTATTCAGATATGACAACATTTCATTTATTTTTGATACTACGATTTAATAATTTTTCTATATTCCACTTAGAAAGAGGAAAAACGTAATCACTGTTATTTTATTCTTCCTGAGATTAAATCCTATTAAATTATTTATTAATAAATTTTTACTCATTCTAAAATGTAGTAACTCCAAAACTAGGTATGACATAATGGAACGGTTAATTTAGTCTGCAGTCTAATAAAAAAAAAAAATAACGAGCTTGATATTATTGACAGTTTATTTTTTTTCGCCGATAGGTCGAAGACTACGACTCTATGCAGGCATAGCAATGTGCAAGTTGCAGAACATTCTCAAAACGTGGAAATGTTCTCGAGAATGTTCTGAGAACATTCTCGCAACATGAAATTTATTCCTAAAAAATACATTTTTGTGAACATGATTAACATTTGTACCTTTTTGAACGTGGTAATAATTTGCGGATCTTTTACACTACCTATAGTAAACGTAAAAATATTAACAATAAGTGTTGAGTTTCCAGTAAGTTCTTTAAATTCCCATTAAATTGCCGAGAACATTTCGTCAGAAGTTGCAATGGGAATATTTCCAGTATCTGCTTACTGTTACAAGAAGTTGATTGATATTTTCGAGCGTTTTTGTAACGATGGCATAGCGGAATCTGCGACGCTTAAGTTTTGCTAGTGTTTGCTTGGTTCAGAGTTCGAACCTCACGAGGTATTCTGTTTATATTTTTATTTTGAGTTTCAATTGTGTTTTTAATTATAATATCAATCAATAATACATTTTATCATTTTTTTTACTTTTTTAAGTCGTCGTCAGAATAAATACATGTATGCCGATAATGTTACTTTATTATTTGTCTGCGTCATCTCATCGGCACTATACTGGGATTCTAACCTATGATTGGTTTAATTTAGGTAGACTGATGCTGGGCTATTTAAAACATCGTCGGTTAAGAGTGTAAACCTGCTAACGCTAAATTGAGGAAGTTTACAGGAGAGGCAAAAAACATGATGTAAATTAAAGTAAAATACCTAGAAAAAAGGGAAAAATACTATGAGGTAATTTAATTTTTTCTTCAAATTTCTAAATAAAAGTCGAGTAAAGCAATTCTACACATATTTATTTATTATCACTTTTATAACATAACTGTATTTTGCAATCACGTTACGTTTTTAGTTAGGGACTTAGCAGGTTTTTATGAAAATAAAAGTGTTTGTCATAACAAAAAATTGCGATTACTAATTAATTACTAAGCGAATTATGTTCGCATGTCTTCAGGAAGCAAGGTAATGTAAAAAATAACCACTTCTACAATTTTTTATGGAAAAAAAACGAAATACATACTTAAACCCTTCTGAAATTATGAGAAGTTTATCCTAAAAACAAATCACGATTACTTATAACATTTTCTTGGTGTATTTATAACATCAAGTTTTTAATCTTATTGGAATTTATTTTGTCAGTCTCAATATTTTAGTCACACTTAGTCATTAAGTTTTATAAGTAGGTACCTACGGGTATATTACCTAATCATGAGGCAAGCTATCATAATAATCTCGATAATCCTCAGGTAACGTGTTTTTCAAATACTGCAAGTCCTCAAACTTCCTTTTTGTTATTTTTATTCTTGTTTGGTACTGATTTCGTAGGTTTTCGAACGGTATGGCAATTCCTGCTGGTGACTTTCGCTGTGGCAATATTTTCCACTCATGAGTGAACCGGAATTTAAAATATATATCACCGTTGGGTGTATACCGCAAAGCTCGTATATCTGTGACTTTAGGGTCACCTTTAACCCGTCCAGGACGTATGCTTTTATAAAATTGTACCTTATCAAAGTTTTTGAAGAAAGTGTGGTTTAATAATTTTGTATGGCACCAAACCTTCTTGGTAACTTTCATCCGATATTAGATCACCTATTTGATTAACTAGGTTTGATGAACAAGGAGTATCCACATCAGTAAAGCTTATCATGGGATTTTGTTGACAGTCTTCAGTTTCTTGTATTTTACTAATTTCTGTTACTTGGGAAACAATGTCAGTACAATTTTTATCCATTCTCGATGAGTTGATCAGGTGTAAATCAACAAAACTTGAATTTAAGAGAGAGATCGTATTGGTATCTGCAAATGAAGCTTGATCTTCTGAGTTATTATTATCAGCTTCACAAACAATTAAGTTTGTTTCCAGCGTAACGTCAGAAAATGACAATGTAGGGGGCATTAACTCATTTTGCTTGGGCGGTGAGAGCTGGTCGCGATCGCGATTAATGTGATCGAAGTTTTCGACACCACTAATATTTGCACGAATATTATCAGATTTCAATGTTGGTGACAGGTTAATGAATTCAAATTCAACATTTTGCACAACAGACCATTCTTGGGAACTTGAGGTATTTACTGGCCCTTTTATACTTTTATTACATAAGTCCAACATTTTTTGGCCTCGCCTATGCCGCCTTGAAGACATCTGAAAAATAGATTTAAAAAAACTAAATACCTGAGACCTGACCTTCATATTACACAAATTTATTTATTTTTCATGACTGGAATAATATGACATATCATATATTGTACGCAAGCTCTTCATTGCTCAACTTCTTCACTTATTTTTTTGTATATTTATGACAAATATCACTAAACATAATAAATCAATTTCACATAAACACAAAAAATACCTGCTAAGTACAACAAGTTTGTGATGATACAAAGACTAAAAACTGCTAACTCCCATTTCTTGTGATGCCACGTTATTTTGACTTTAAAATAGCAAAAACGCTTCTTTTACAGACCAATTTTAATAAAAAAGCAATAATAATACATACCTTTGTGATATTATACAGCTATTATCCTTCATTTACACCAAAAACACCAGAAAAAGTTTTTTTTTTGCGAGAGCACTCGTGCAGGCAACTAAAATTCTTACGAATGTGTCGGGTATGTTGGAGTTAGCCGGTAGTTTTTAAACTAAGTGGACTTGACTGTTATACTCATCATTCGATTTAGACAATTTGCAATATTATCTGGTTCTAGCTGTTTTTCTTTGGCGGTGTATATTTTTTTTTACTTCATGTTGGTGGGTAAAACGAAAAATGGTAAGAAATGGATTAAGCAGCATTACACTCTTAGCCGACGACATTGTTCTTATATTTATTCATATATTATAGAGAACTATTCAATGCACATCAAAAATAATTATCTCATAGTCATAGTCCTATGGGAATATAAATTATAACGACATCTATCAAGGTGGCAATAAATTATTGTTTCGCACAATTAGCCTTTTAATGTGACCCGTCATATAATTTGATGAACATCATTAGGGTCATACAGGTATCTCAATATTCCGCGAGATGGCGTTAAAGTTAATTTCAAGAAAAAAACGTTTTTTTATGTGTTAAATTACTGTACGGGTGATAATATGTTGGTTTATAAACGTTATTGATTAAATCGAATTCATTAATTATCATTATTTGCGAATTAAGTGACTTTAATTTGTGATTTTGATATGAATGTATCAAATGTCATGCATCCCGTAATTTTACAAAATAAAGCAAAATGCAGTGGAAATAATAGGAGAAAAGATACAATGAGGCTACTGTAACTAAATCAAAGCTAGCCATAAGTATAGATATCAGAAATTATGAGTCTCTTTGAAGTATTTGGATAAATTCTCGTTCCCGAGAACATTCTCAGAAGTTACCGGTAACTTCTCATGTTGAAAGTTTCGCAACATTGGAAAGTTCTCATCGGCACAATGCTATGCAGGCATGTTGTCGCAGATTTCGGTTATTTTATGTATTTTCGTATATTTTCTTACCTACTAATAATAATTATTTACTAATAAATATTTGAATAATATTTTTTAAGGTGTACACGACGCAAAGTTTTCTCGATCTCTTTGTATTAATTTCCATCTATTATAAATATTATGAAATGTTGTCAATTGAAAAATATTCGTACTGATGTGACGTGACGATATTTTCATCAACGACATCATTCAATCATAACATATAATATTTCGTCTTCGGGCTAACGCCATTCTTTTTTAGGGTTCCGTAGTCAACTAGGAACCCTTATAGTTTCGCCATATTAGTTTTGGGTATGTATCACGCCGACAAAACGGTAAAATAAAAACTAGAAAAAAAATTTTTTTTCGGGTACCTCTCCAACACCTAAAGTGGGGGTGATTTCTTTTTTTCGTTTCAACACTAGTGTGTGTGGTGTCGTTGAATAGGTCTTTTAAAAATAATAGGGGTCTCCAAACATTATTTTTTGATATAGTCAGCAGTTGTGTAAATATTCGCTCCGAAAATAAAAAAAATCGACAAGTGCGAGTCCGACTCGCGCATGAAGGGTTCCGTACCATAAAACAAGTTTGTTGTATGGGAGCCCCCCTTAAATATTTATTTTATTTTATTTTTAGTATTTGTTATAGCGGCAATAGAAATACATCATCTGTGAAAATTTCAACTGTCTAGCTATCACCGTTCTTGAGATACAGCCTGGTGACAGACGGACGGACGGACGGACGGACGGACGGACGGACGGACGGACGGACAGCGAAGTCTCAGTAATAGGGTCCCGTTTTTACCTTTTGGGTACGGAACCCTAAAAAATAGCGTCCCCCCCCTCTAACTTTACAACCACAGGTCAAAAAATTATGGAAAAATTCATGAACATGAGGCCTTATAAGTACTTTCAATGAAAACTATATTGAACAAAATCGGTCCAGCCGTTTTTGAGTTATCGCAAAATTTCATAATTTTCTTAAAAGGACGTAAGTTGACTTCCAGAAGGTAGTAAGTAATTACAGTTACTTTGGTGTTTACGACCTTTTTATAGAGCTTGAAATCTTTCTCGTAACTTGAGTCTATTGTGAAGGATAAGCAACTACGGAATCCTACACTGAGCGTGGCCCGACATGCTCTTGGCCGGTTTTATTTGTAAATTTTCTAATTCGCTCCAGCTACGAAGTTTTCCAATTTAGCTTCTGTCCTGTAAAATGGCAATACCGAACATTAATTTATCGCTTGAATTTAATTGACCCTAAAACGTGGTTGGATTATTCAACGCTGACAGCAGCTGCGGCTCAGAATGATTGGTTGGTTGCCTACTGACCTTTTAAAGGCACTAGGTAATGGAATTGACCTTATCATTTTATCCCTCAATTTCACTATAAAATGTACAATTTGTGTAAACTAATTACATTGTTACAACTTGTACTTAATAAACAAGAGATATGAGATAATTTTCAGTAGTGGCCAACAGTACACCAGATATCATTAGGTACTCTTAGGTCATGATAGTCACCAGCTCGCTAATCAGATGATATTTGAAAGTTAGCCGGAAAATTGCGGGTCAGACTAGAACAAGATCGGGAAAAGCGGGGTGAAAGTGAAGAAAGAGTATGTGTGGTGAAATTATTATGTTACTGTACCCTCGGCTACGCACGCGTGGAAATCGACCCGTATCAGTTTTGATTTATCACAGTTTCTTGATACCTCGCAGACAGGACTTTCCGTGCTGTGCAAATCTATTGGGATCTTGAAAGTTGTGCGAGCCGTTTTGCACCTCATTCGTAAGCAGCGCCTAAGATTCAGGTGCAAACTTAACTCAATCCAGTGTAGTGGCTACTCCCCTTTATTGGTAAATTTTTTATAGCCTATAAATATGGTCGGGGATTTTCTCGACAGATAAATGAAGTTTTCGTCAAAATCCGTTCAGCCGTTATCACGTGATGCGCGGTCAAATAAACAGAGAAACAGATAAACAGACAAACATTCTAAAAACTGTTGGAATGTGTTCTGTTATCGATTCTAAGTAGGTATCCCCTGCCAACTTTTTTTCGAATATCTTCCATGTACAGACTTTCGACCCTCTTCAGCTTTATTAGATCTGATATTAGGCACCTCAATCAAGCGAGCGTAGGAAAACCTCTAGCCTCTTGGCTAAGGACGGTCACAAAAGATCTGAAAGAAAGGAATCTAGAGGCCCAAACTGCACAATGCAGGTCAAGATGGAGGCATGAGAGAAGGAGAACCACCCAAATACACTAGGTTAAGGGGGAAGAAGATTACAAGGTCCCTCTGTAAAATGTCTAAAACGATGTTCACCAGGTATAGGTACTTGCACATAGTTTGCATGCGTCTAAACTCCGTCAAGCCATATAACATTTTCCTAAAAGTTAATCGAGTTTAGACTGACCGCGGGCCGCGGGCAAACCTTGAGAGAGTAACCAATCAATTTTAATGTCGTAAGTAGGAAAAGTGGTTGACCTATCGTAAGTCTGAATTTTTGTTTCCCTGTTTCGTACTTGAACTGTACCTGGCATGTACATGGGAAACAATGTTTCGGAATTGTGATAGGATAGCAGGAAAGTCTTTGTACCTATTTGGGCAAATTTTTATTTTGTCGTTTTTTTTTCTCAGATTTCAATAAAATTTGGTGAGTTGGTAAAGTTGCTTATTATAAATTTTCCATTGAGTTACAAAAAAATCATACATTTTTTGTAACTCATTGGAAAATTTTGCAGGACATATCGTGAAATTGGGCTTACGTTGTTCAGAATAAGCAACTTTACCAACTCACCAAATTTTATTGCAATCTGAGAAAAAAAATCCAACATCAAAATGAAAATTTGTCCATTTATGTTTTATTTAAAATACGCGAAACGCAATATCTATATCTGATCAGGATTAAGACACACAAGTTCAAAATAAAAGAAATATAGTAAAATTAGACATAACGCGATTCTGTCATTTGTACTTTAGCGATATGATGACTCGCCATATAAGGACTGGTAAAATAGTAATTCATATTTATCTATATTCTAAATGTACCTAATTACGGTAACGGTAGAATAGCGCATATTGCTATAATATTATAGGAATTTTGACGAAATCTCAAATAGATATATATCAGTGTCACACACCAGATTGAGACCAACGCGTCAGAGTGTAAGTTCCGAACCACGGAAAAAAAGGAACAATTGAAAAATTACTCTTGAAACAACATCGCATTCTGCTATATTTTCTCGCAGCCACAGCTGCATATTTTGTGCTGTTAAAAAGGTGCAAGAAACATTTGAACCTCATGACCGCGCGTTGCTCGTTGACGGAAAACTGTGTCCCATGCCAAGCTGACAGCAAATAGTATGGCATTGAATAGCGGCAAATGACGTCGTGGCGCCTAGGGCAGCTTTCCGTCGACGTGATTTGCCGTCTTTGGCATTTCCGATTCCGATTGATGACTTCTTAATCTGTTGGATATAATTAGGTGCAACAATAGGACTTTGATTGATTGAACATGCACAATAGAATGATGCGATTTCATCATTAATAATTTTCCCATCAATTTCGAAAAATTGTGTCAATTTAATTTGTCAGTCAGACAACGTTAGTTAAATAGTGTATGGAATTTCCACAATATATATGTTATGTTTGTACCTGTTACCTACAAAAATAAATTTTACTCTAACTACTCGTATATCTGGTAGAAAATGTACATTGAGAATGCGGATTTATAATTTACTTATAGGAATAGTAGTCAATTACACACAACATTCCTTACTGTCGTCGGGTAAATAGTATCAATAATCTTTGGCTGTTCAGCTATCCCTGTGACAAAATTGGTTAAAATCCGTCTAGCCGTTTCGGCGTAACGAGTGGACACATTTTTTTACCAACAGATGGCGCCATTGGCGCCCATACAAATCCAATATCGTGCTATAGAAAAGTGATTTTCAATATAATTTCACATAGTTGTTGTTTACTTTTTCAGGTAATACAACTAGAACCAGATAAAACTGCCAAAGTAATAGAGAGCGCGCTCAAATGCACTGGCAAACACGGATTTAATCTAGAAGCATTGGAAAGACTAAGAAGCAAAGAGAGACCTAAAGATGAGAAATTTTTGAAATTCCTCTACTGCACCCTTGACGATCTTAAAGTTGTGAAGAAAAATGGATATTACATTGAAGAGGAAGTGCTGAAGTTTATACCGAAACGACATAAAACAGTAATTAGGAAAGCTCTAGAAGAATGCAACAAGGAACCTGGGAAGGATCGTATTGACGTATTGTACAATGTTTCAAGGTGCTTAGAAGACAAAAGCAATGTGCGAGTAACCATTTAAGATTTTTTCCACTTATGTCAGAAAGAGATTGGAAACTTATGAGTAAGTTAATGATGTCATTGTCAATTACTGATTTAATAAATACTTTATTTCCATTAGTTTTTCCTTTAATAGCTACTTATGCGATAATTTACACCTACATTCTAATGGCACTACTACAGTAGTTACTGGTGACAAGAGACAGTCTAAAATTTTCTATGATTCAAGACCCGTATCTTCATAAGGTAGACCCTATTGGATTGCAGCATTATTGACATAATGCATTACCGAGATTACAATAAAAATATCAGCAACGAGTTTCCATATATTCAGGTTCTGAGTTTGATGAAGTGTCATCGCGTGCTGTTGAAACCGTTGAAAAAACATCATCACTAATTGAGTCACTAGAAGTCACTGTCGTTAGCTCTTCGGTATAATTTTCTTCTTCCACATCTTCTATGAACGAGGATACGTCAACATTGCAATCGCTATTTAATGACAGTGGTCTAGTACCATAAATAGGAAGATCAGGTTCATAATCAGACTCCGACGAAGTGATATTACGTGTACTGTAGTGGCGGGTTCTGTTCAAAGGGCAGACATCTCGTTTAACTAAATCGTAATTTTCATCAAGGGGTACAAAGTAGGTTTTGGTGTAGCCAGCTCCTTTGACGAAAGTCTCGCCTCGATTCACAGTTAGGATCCCACATTCATCCAAAATCTTTGCTGTGTTTTCTGTCACCTACAATAAAACAACAAAATAAACGTTCACATTTTGTATGAGATTGCGTTATGCTATACTAAGAAGAGTTCTAATATAAATTAAAGTGCTTACTTGAATTTTGCCTGTTGTTCCAGTAGAATCCATTCGTGATGCCATGTTGACTGCATGTCCCCAGATATCGTATAGTGGTTTAATGGAACCAACCACACCAGCTGCGACTTCTCCGTTAGAGATACCTGCAAGAATCATTAAGTACGTAGTCATCAAGTACGGAAAGTAGATATAAACTAGTAATCATATACTAGTGCTTGGTTTGAGACAGAATTGCTTACCGATGCGTAAATTCAAGCCCTCAAAGACTTGGAAGGATCCGCGATTAAAGTTATGTAGTTGCATCATCATCGCAGCAGCAAATTCGACCATCGTAACAACTATTGCACGGTTGTAAGGACTGTTTTGCCGCCGATCGTTTTGAGAGTCAGAATCCATTGACTCTCTTCGGTTAGGATCCAGGCCACAAGCAGCCATGTACGTCCATCCAGCCATTTTAATTTTTTCCACTTTATACACCGATGTGCCCGTCAGAAGGAGTCTATCAAAATCCGATATGACTTCGTCAAGTATACTTAACATAAATTTATCATCCGAGTTATCTTCGACACCTAGTTTGTAGTCCGTCAGAGACGCAAACATTACAGCCACGTTGTCATATTTCTCGTAATATAGCTCATCTATTGATCGGTTCAAATCTAAGTATACCTGAACTGAAAGAAATATAAAGTATTATCATCAGTTTTATCCGAAATCTAGTAACCACTTCAATAGTATTTACAAAAACAATATTGAATACTAACCTACGTGGGCAGGCAATATGTTCTCTAGAAGCATGTTGTTAACCTTTAACATAGTTTCAGCTTCTTGTTGCTCTTCTGTAAGCTGCAACTGCCACAAATGATCTAATCTGTTTCTGTACTCAGTTGTTCGATCAATGAAATACAACGTGATTGTTATGAAGACTACGGAGAGGGTATGGGATAAGCGGGGATCCAACCCGACATTAAAAGTAGCGTCTTCTGCAAAAAATGCGGTTTTGATTTCCCAAACTACCCACAAATAGAACATGGTCATTACTCCAGCTACAATCCATTTGAATATGAAAAATACTCTGCTAAAAAGAAAGTTTAGTAGCAAGGCTAAACCCCAACATTGTGTTACGTGCTGAAAGGTAAACAGTAAAATAAGGTATCTGTTTTAAAAATAAAAATAAATAATTATAGAAATAAATAACAATTATGTTTACCCACGAAGAAAAACAGTTCGACAAAACGGTGTCTGTATGCACATCAGGATCGTTGGTTTCGACTTCTATACATTCCATCACACTAATCATTGAAGTCGCGGCTAGTGCAAAACTGATGAACAGGTATATCGCAGTTCTTACTTTAGCCGACTTCGTGATAATCTCTGATATGTCATAAACGATCCTTAAGAAGCGGTTACGGGGTTGATCGAGTCCTTTGTATTTGTTCCAGAAGAATTGAAACCATGTTAACGGCTGCATGATTATAAGGCTCACCACGAGGAAAAAGATGGCTACAAAGGTGTACCACAAAAAACAGCAATACCTGAAACATATTTCAAGAGCTATAATTTTAGAACTGCTGCAATTTATTATACTCTAATTCATCACTGAATCATCATCACTTACCAGTCGGTTGTCAAAGCATTAACAAATGCTATAAGTAAAGATATCACAAGACAGCAAGTGATGTAATACTTGAAGAGAGGGTCCGGCAGTAACAGGAAAGTTTTTTCAACTTTACGGTTTTTGAACATCAATGTGAATCGGTTTAACTTTGATTCTTTTTTGAAGTGCTCCCTAAAATGAGAAGCAAATTGTTATAGTGACAAGGTATATAACAAAAGCTTATTTTTATAATATTTTTTAGATGTTAATACTCACTTGCCGCTGGTCATGTCTTCAATTTCTTTAGCCATTTGAGCGTCAGCTGCTTTCAACATTTGTTGATATTCTACCAGATTTTCATCCATGAAAGTTGTGGTTCTCCGATAATTTGATTGATTTTTATTTTCCGATCGCTACTGGAAAAACAGTAAGTATGGAGTTATTTTGCAAGTGCTAAAATAGATAATGAGTTGACCTTTTGTTTCAAAAGTTGAAAAGGATATAACTGTTGTTACAGAAAAGAGCAAATCGGAGTTGAGACATACAGACAGGTTTACGGAGGATCTAGTATAAGTTTGATAAAGATGTAAAAATCTACTTGAATAAGTTTTTTTATGGGAAGCATAAGCGCGATCGACATAATTTGGGTTAGAGAGAAAACTTACATTGGACATTCAGAACACTTTAATTAGTATAGATTTATGGTGACTTACTCTCTTATTCTTAATAATTTTGTTGAATCCAACAGATGCTCTTCGGTATGGTTTGTATTCCGTAATAGCCTGCAAATATATGAATGATTTATTATCAAGGGTTAGTATAAAATTAAAATACATCAAAATAGAAGTGCGATTATATGTATATATAAAGCATCAATACTGCTGATATATTTTTCTGGATATAAAATATATCAGAACGCAACAGAAAAAAACTACGATTATGGTACTAGATTTAGATTATCATTATGGTACTTAAATAGTACTTACTCTTTCCGGCCTGGAAAGTAAAAATGTTTCTAATTTATTTTCTAAGATAAACGGATGATATTGAGATTCAAAGTTAGATTCGATTATGTATTCTCTTGCGTAATCTATTAATAACTCCAGGGTTTGCTTCGTTATGTGGACTTTTCTGAAATATAAGAAGATATCGTTAAAAACAGGTAAATAGATATAAAACTTGTTATTTCCTTTATCATGAACTAAGTTTAGTACAGGGCGTTAGCTGTCAGAATGCGATTCGAGTTTTAACTATTATACTTGTCACAAACCCTAATCGCAAAACAAAGGCTCACGGACCGTAAAAAATTGCAAGTTTTCATGATGGAGGCGGCACATATTTCATCAGTTACAGGTGTTAGATTCTATGATAATTACGACGAAGAAAGATTTTTGCTTCAATAATCGCATCAATCTTACCCCCGGCACTTAATTTTGAACCATGTATGTTTAAGTTGACTGGGTTCGGAACAGTGGTTCGGAAGCTTTGTTTTAGTACTCAGCCATTATTAGATGTTTTGTATATTTCGTATATTAAGGTATATAGAAAACAAACCTACAATGCGTTTTTCTTACCCCGCTTTTCCCGTAGATTCCATCTTATTAGCTATGGTAGCATCTTTCGACCAGATATCGAACTGCCATTTCCGCATTCCTATCAATCCACTCAGAATGCGACCAGAATGGACGCCAATTCTCATGTCGATGTTCAATGACCGCTTCTCTCTGAAATAAAATGATACTTAATATTTTTTTAAGGGCCAGAAAGTGTCTATGGCTCTATCTGTCATAAGTGTCATATGGCGATGTCTCGCTTGCTGACGTCACTCCGGACGCAAAACCAAAAGAAAATTCCGAGTGTATATGGCGGCCCTAAACATAATAAATATAAATTCGATTTAATTTCAAACACCCATTTGCTCAGCTTATCGGGTCTGACCGTTCAGCCCTAGATTTCTTCTACCGTCTTGTTGTCCACTTGTGATAAACAAGCTCATTTGCTATAGGTAAATAGGATTCTTATCATTAATTAAATAGAAGTGCGAAATTCATAAATGAAAACACAATTATCACGTTCGATTATCGAGTTTTAGGGGATTCCTTAATTTCACAGAATTGTTTATCCATGAGGCAGTTTATTGTTAGGTACTGAGTTAGCAACGTCGCATGATTAATCGTTAATTCATTATACCTACTTCGTTACACGGCGAAGGGATAGTAGGTACTTTATTAATAGTATGATATGCAAATCATTTCATATCAAAGACGAAGCTTCAAATTGATTTATTCCGAGATACATATATGTATCTACTTATGTAGGTACATGGTAAATAGCTAACTATGAATCTTTCATTGTTTCCGGAGTCATGTTTTCAGTTCAGTCACAAAACAGATAGGTACAGAAATCAATCTACATACAGCGCGCTCGAGCAAACGCACACATAGACATTGCTCACGGACACGTCAAGCGGATTTTCACTCGAGCTCGCACTGGTCTGAACTGGTCCGAGATATCGTGTCCGTGAGCAATGTCTATGTGTGTGTGCCTTTGCTCGAGCGCGCTTGTATGTAGATTCATTTCTGTACCTATCTGTTTTGTGGTTCAGTGTAGGTATTTATTTTTATTTAGGGTGTAAGTAACAAACAGATTATTTGTTACAATTTTACAAAGTAATCGTAATTAAAAAAAAGGTACTACCGACCAAAGGTTCATTTGAATGTCATTACTTCATTAGAATACAAGAAAGGGCTTAATAATAAGATTTTGACTGTCAATGATGACTCAACATGTTTTCTCACTCGTACAGAGTCCTAATCAATCAAGCAAATGTATCATGTCTGAATCTCACGGGAGTTTAATGTTTAACATTGAAAATTGGCATACATACCGTACGTCTTTAATTATATGAATCATGTCAAGGCCTAAATCAACGCAGTTTTTTGCATGCATTTTTGTAGGTTTTGGGATACCACTGACGCAGTAATAACAATCACCCAAGAACTTTATTCGAAGGACGTCGAACTCCTGAAAACAGTCGAAAAATAATGATATGGTAGTAAAAGTTGATAGGGTAAGTAATGGACACATTTTGCAAAAGAACAAAACACGGACGGATTGATAATAATAATTGCGTGGGTAGGATCTCCAAATGGTAACTTAACAAAAGAGACACATCTCGAATTGGTTCGGAATTTGTTATTTATAAGTGTGGAATTAAACGATCAATTGTTATGATCGGAAAGGTTGAGGGGAAGCGAGGAAGAGGCCAAAAATAAGTTACATTAAACAAATAAAAGAGAAGGTAGTTGTCATGTCGTATAGGGAAGTTAAGGAAGTGGCTATGGATAGAGTAGATGGAGAAATTTACATACTTCATCAGCTACCAACAAGAGTTTGACTCTTCAATTTATGATGATGTTATGATCACAATCACCCAAGATTTTTTACTCGGACGAGCAAAAGAAACAACATCCAATAATCAACCATCCGAAACGTCTCCATTTCTGCTTCTACGAGATTAATTACGTGTGTCTGGATGTTTGGATTCCCGGCTGCTCTCGCGTACAGACCGCATTTCTTCACCGATTCTCATGAAATTTTGTGAGTAGGTTCGATAAGTATATAGATTTTTTTGTCAAGTCAGTTTTCGAAACATTTCAACAGGGCGGAAATATGGGGGTTGAAAATTACAAATTTCTACCATTTCAAAACAATCTCGCGAGTCTAAGCTCACAGAGCCGCTAGTTTAATATGGAATTAACACCTAAACCTATCAATGATGTATTTAAAATCGTTGACAACAGCCAGATAATAAACAATAGTCAGTCTTTCAAAATACAGGATAAACATAACTCTGATTCACGTAAAATGTGAATTTCTTCCTGCGCAATATAAATTACAATTGGAAAGAAAAAAGTTTGACAGCGCTCTTTTTACGTGAATTGAGCTATACATACATATATTATAACCTACAAAACAAAACGTTTACTTTACCTCCGAGGCTTCATCAAATCTGCCGAATAACTCATTGAGAAGTTCTATCATTCGCATTGGAGATAGTGTGGTCGATATCTTCGTGTAATTCACGACGTCTGCGTACAGAATGCTCACATTATCGTGCTCTTCTACGTATAATTGGCTGAAAGCGTTAAATAATGATAATATATATCTCTACAGTAATGTAGGCCATTGCTGGAGCACTGAACCTTAGTTCCTGGACAGTCAAAGTACGGATTTGTTTTATCTGTGAGTCATGAAATTCGCTGTTGATTTGGATATCTTTGCATAATGAAGGATTATATGGTTACCTATAGCGAAATGTTTAGGCGTGTTTGTTTACCTTGTAAGAGATTAAAGGAAGGACGATCATTAAAAAACTGTTCGGGGAACCCCGGTATCAATAGGCATGCTATTATCTTTTGTGGTTAATGCGATATCAATTGATCTATAAAGTCATATATGCCGTTTTAGCAAAAATTCTAGCTAAAATTACCGACTTCAATGGTGCAGTATGTGATTCTGAGGATTACTAAATGAATCATACCCATGGGATTAATTTCTTTATCCAATGCAATTTACCATAATACAATCCTCTATCCTCTTAACTTTCTACCTTACTTGGCATATTTTTAAAGCATCTTTAGTGGTTAAGTATTTTCAGTGTTTTTTTTTTCTATCCGACAATTAGGTTTATGTGCTAAATATCTATTGGATTGGCTAGTAGAGTGGTCACTCTAAGCGCCAGCAGATTGGCGCCAAAATAAGTACATAAATAAACAAATGAAGATTTGGTAAAGTCATTTGTGAAGCACTTCTAAAGAGCGTTATCATCAATCTGGCTTTAACCTGATCAACTGCTAGAACAGGCGCTGGTAATCACATTTTCATCACAATTGCTCGTAAACAACGGTTTGAATGCTATAATATAAGCGGGCGGTACGTTGTAAATTACGCCCTAGGGCGGTAAGTAATTTTTATCACACTTTAAGAGTTTACATGCTAGAAAACCGGACGGTAAGACGTATATTACGCCCTAGGGAAGTAAGTAATTTTGGTATTTACTAATTTATTACCTTTGTTTTAATTCCTCCAAAGTGTGATGAAAAACGTCGTACGTGACTATTCCAAACTCGTGTCATTAAATCCCTCGCCTTCGGCTTCGGGCTTCTAATAGACACTCGTTTGTAATTCCTCGTTTACCACCCTTGTTACGTAATGTACTATTACATCACCCTAGGCAGTAGTGGGATTTTCTGACCGCTACGTGGAGAGAAAGCCTCACTTCCCGGACAAGGGAAGACGCGGCTTAGACAAAACACGCGCGGTAATTCATAAAGTCTCAGATCGCATATTTATGGGCCACAAACACCTGCGATCTGAGACATTCACGAATTGTCCGCCCTAGGTATGTAATTTGCTATTACTATTTATTGAATGCCTAATATGTTTCATCATCATCATCATATCAGCCGATAGACGTCCACTGCTGAACAAAGGCCTCCCCCAAAGTTCTCCACAACGATCGATCTTGCGCCGCCCTCATCTAATTTCTACCCGCGATCTTAACCAGGTCGTCGGTCCACCTTGTTAGAGGCCTTCCAACGCTGCGTCTTCCGGTCCACGGTCGCCACTCAAGAACCTTGTTCAATGTTCATAATACTTAGTTGTACTTATTTAAATCTTACTTGAACGATCTCATAGTGTAACTAAGAGTATGAGACTGGATACCAAGGAACATAGCTCGGATGTCTTGTCGAACTCTCGACACGATGTGCTCAGGGATGATGCTCAACATGAGGCGTTCCTGGAAATATATAAATATTATAGTAAATATTAAGGGACAATCGGACATAAATCAACCTACTGTCTAATTGCACGTACTATTTAGTCAGTCAAGTTAAGTATGCGCCTGATATCTATACCGTGACATACAAAGAAGACGCAAACTTTATGCAACCGGGTTGGCGAATATCCTTTGGATATCGCGACTCGGCACGTCAAAAGTAACAGATGGCGAGATAATAGAGAGATCTCAAAAATTGGTCGAATTGAGCCCCTAGTCCCAAACTAACTAAAGCTCGTACTATGGGTACTAGACGACGATATCGATATACACAATATATAGATAACACAAAGATTTGCCCTGGCAGGGATTCGAACCCAGGACTACCGGCTCAGTAGGAAGGTGCACTACAAACTGCGCCAACCGCGTTGTCAAAGAAGTATCACAGAGTTGTCTAGTTTTAGAAATTATAAAGTTAATTAAAGAGTCAGAAAAAAACTTTCTGACTCTTATTTCATGAATATTAAGCTTCTAAAGTGGTAAACCACTATCTTGGCTGACTCTACCTATCAAAATTTTGCTAACACTCGACTAATGACTGTTAAATTGTACTAAGCAAATAGTACAGAAAAAATTACTGACTTAAGCGGGATTTTATATTTTCGCTTCAATATGTATGAACATTTTTGGTTTACACCAGCAGGCACTATTAATAAAACAAATAATTATCAATCATCTTGATCCTTAACGAATTTGGACCTCAGCCAATTCGAGTCTCAACGCAGGCCACAGGAACGACAGCCTCGTCACCATCTCGTACCACCGGGTACACCACCGGTATAGTACTCACGTCTCGATCCTTAACGAACTTGAGCCTCAGCGTACTCTCGACGCAGGCCCGTCGGTCGAGGAACGACTGCCTCGTCACTATCTTATTCATGAGCCTGAAGTAGACACCCATCAGATTCACCCCGATGAGGTATAGTACTCACTTCTTGATCCTTAACGAACTTCAGCCTCAGCGTACTCTTGACGCAGGCTCGCTGGTCGAGGAACGACCGCGTCGTCACTATCTCGTTCATGAGCCTGAAGTAGACACCCATCAGATTCACCCCGATGAGGTATAGTACTCACTTCTTGATCCTTAACGAACTTCAGCCTCAGCGTACTCTTGACGCAGGCTCGCCGGTCGAGGAACGACCGCCTCGTCACTATCTGGTTCATGAGCCTGAAGTAGACACCCATCAGATTCACCCCGATGAGGTATAGTACTCACTTCTTGATCCTTAACGAACTTCAGCCTCAGCGTACTCTCGACGCAGGCACGCCGGTCGAGGAACGACCGCCTCGTCACTATCTCGTTCATGAGCCTGAAGTAGACACCCATCAGATTCACCCCGATAAGGTACAACGTGTCAGAAGCTACCTAAAAAATCGGAAATTCCAGCTATATACTCATATCTGTGGATATGTCCATTAGAGGGTTATCTATACTCGTAACAAAAACATCGCTCATTAAAGAGAGTTATCGATATCAATATATCAATCGTGGAGTTGAATTTTATGATTATTGTTTAGTGAGCAAGAAATGCGTATGCGTTAGTAAAGTGTTTAAAATCGTGTAATGAATAAATTTTCCAAGTATATTTTTCATTTCCTTCTACACAAGGAAGATATGAATATTCTGCTACAAATTAAACATTTGGCATGCCCATGAGTGTTATTGTACTTAGATACAAAATATAAAATATTATATAAATACAATATACATACGAACAGCGAACGATGAATAATATTTGTGTTGGACGTAGACAAATAATAATTACATGTATTTCACTAAAATATTTCACATCTAATTTGGCACGTGTCTGGAATCGTCATTTCACTGACTCTTCATTCATTATTAGGTTCGAAGTAATATTTCATTTGATACTATTATGTATGTATTTATATATAAGTGTAAAGCAGTTCGTGTTTTTCATGTTTCCTTACAATGTTTTTTATTATTGTTGCCCTGCTATTAAAGTGTTACCCAAAAGTACCAAAAGACAATAATAATTATTAACGATGTTCTCAATACATTTACTGGATTTTAGCGGATTAAATTAATCACAGTAATTATTTATTTGTAAGTCACATGATTGTTGTAAATGTTTTTTATCAATAAGAATGTCTTGCTTTTGACGTGAGCGTTGATTTCATGATCGATCGTGATTTAAGTAAAATTAAATCTTTGTACCATACATCCAAATTTAATCGCTTTATCCTATCCATACTAATATTATAAATGCGAAAGTGTGTCTGTCTGTCTGTTACCTCTTCACGCTTAAACCGCTGAACCGACTTAGATGAAATTTGGTATGGAGATAGTTTGAGACCCGGGAAAGGACATAGGATACTTTTCATCCCGAATTAATGGAGTGTTCCCGTGGGATGAGCGGGTAACACCGCGGGGCACAGCTAGTAAATTACATAAATCAACGATTTCTTTAATATTATTTGTTACAACGAATAACATGGAAATACAGCACGAACGAATGTAAAAACACCAACTTACAAGCAATCCCACGCATGCTGATACTTTAGCAAAGTCGAGACGAGAGTGGATCTAGAAAAAATATCAGGCGGATTCCGCTTAGAATAACCAGAACAGAAAAGTTTAATAAAACGTATTCTTTGTCTCTCTAAGGCACTCTGTGGAATTCTACCATGATTACTAACCATACTTCTGGATTACTTGGAGAAGCATCTCTCGGGCCAGCATGGCAGTGTCAACTGACCTGGCACCGTTGGTCTCTCGTCAGTTGCCATTGCTACTTGGGCTCCCCTTTTTGCTTACCATCAGGCGAAGTGGAGCCACTATGTTGTGCCGTTATAAAAAAAAAAAAAACAGTCCAGCGTGTTAACCTCTTCACGGTTCAATTCCCGGTCGCTTCGCTAGGTTACAGTTTTGTTTGTGCTTGGACATTTTGTATCAATGGTTTAATATATAAAAATGTGGTGTACCCTCATTAGAATAATGAGACGTTGCATGTTTCATACATTTTCGTGATTACTAAGTTTAGTCAAGGAGGCATACTACTACAATTCTTGAATTCTTGAATATAAAAAAAATAGTACAGTGAGCCACCCAATATGTACATCTAATAGGATATGGTTGTTACGGATAGCGATAATGTGTGTAACTTGAGTCTAGACGTACCGTTCAACTGTGTAATGCAAGGGTGTAATGGAAATATTTGTATGTACGTCTACGTCTGGTAAGGTTCTCTGTCTTTCTGCCGAATTATTTTTTGGCGAATGTCTCGTTGTTTGTTTGCTTAAAGGCAGATCGTCTGGCATGTAATAATTATATTAATTGACATACGCTTGTTAAGATAGATTAGTGAACAAAGGGTCTAGCAGGCTAAGCGGACAAGAAGTGCCCCCAACGACGGATTTGGTCATTCTTTCAGGTGGTGTACTGGCAGGTCCTATCAGTTCTCGATCTTCTTTTGTTTTCGAGATATTCAGGATAATTTTAAATAATCAGCGTATCATTGAAAGTGTCATATATTGTAAACTGTTCAAGTTAGATTAACCAAACAAAATTATATTTGACAATAATAAAATAGACTACAAAATGCATATTTTTAACCTGCATCATGTCCTTAAGTCCTTATACTTAATTATGTAAAAAATCCTTTTGTTTTTTCTTCTATTTTTTTTTTACTTTTCGTGGATGTACACCTTTAAAACAAATATGCATGAGTAGCCGCCACTAATACCCACTACATACACATATGAAAATATTTACATAAATCTTCGTGCGTCATGTCAAAAAAAAACATTGAATTAGAAT
This sequence comes from Apotomis betuletana, assembly GCA_932273695.1. Taxonomy (NCBI): domain Eukaryota; kingdom Metazoa; phylum Arthropoda; class Insecta; order Lepidoptera; family Tortricidae; genus Apotomis; species Apotomis betuletana. Next base: position 20,806,484 of record OW026301.1, on the reverse strand, counting down.
GACCAAATCCGTCGTCGTTGGGGGCACTTCTTGTTCACTTAGCCTGCTAGACCCCTTACTTATTTAGATTTAGGCTAGTATGAGAGTTAAATGAATGAGGAATTGTAATTAGTAAAGGTACTTACGAGTAGTCACGCTGTTGCGATGACCTAAGAAATTTTAGTACCTATTAACTTATGTCATTGGGCAAGGTATAAAAGCTAGAGTATGGTAGTAAAGTAATTTAGTGGAGTAATTGTCATGTAAATGTGTCACTTATGGAATTTGCCTGCAGATTTCTTAACAATTATAAAAACGGTTTAAACTCACGTAAAAGTCTGTGCCTGATAAAGAGCTCCATATTAGTTCGAAACATGTCGGGCCGTTCCTGATAATTTTTACGTGAGTTTAAACCGTTTTCATAATTATTAAAGATGTCTCACGATAGTTTTAATAATATTAGATGTGTTAACATTCAAAATGACAATAAACAAAAAGAAAATCATAGTGATAATGCACTTACCACTACACCTATCCGTGGGTCCTCGATGTAAGTGACAAATGCAAAAATAAGAACGTATATAACGCTGACCAGAAAACCGAGAAGGATTGCCAAGAAATTGTTTCTCATGGGTAGGAAGATGTATATCGATAGTAGGGCCATGGTTGAGTAGGCTGGTCGTAACGGTATGCCTTCGTAGTAACTGAAAATCGGCACCGCAATATCTGGAAAATTTAATAGCTTTATTTTAACACGCTTTTTTAACTTATTGTATTCATTTATTTATTGTGCAGATATGCTAATTCCTTTTCTATTTATTTATGTAAATTCTCCACAAATATTAATTGTATATATATACTTAAAAAAAACTAATATGTCCGAATGGTCATAAAGAAGCGTTTTTTTGTTAATTCCATTTGTCCATTTCATGTCCATTTGTCTTAAACTTTAGGACCTAAAGGCTTATCTACAGGAGACAAAGGCAATGTGGGGTCATTAACACGATAAACTCTTAATGACCATTCGCACATCATAGTATTTTTGTACAATGCCTTAATAAAGTAGCTATGATACCTATGCCATAAATACCTAACACAACAAATATATCGCAACGCAACAAAATAGTTTACGCGTGAAAAGGAAAACAAAAGAGTTTTGTATTTCCACAGAATATATGAGACCTAGGGAGGGTGCGTCTCTATGATTAATGGTTTTATGTTATTGGGAACGGCTCAAATAAGCACCATCTTTAGTTTTTCTCACAACTGCCGAGCTCTAAGATTAATACATTTTTTGATGAGTTCTGTTTCATATCTAAGTGAAATGAAAATAAATTTTCTACTCTTCGGCATTCATGTTTTTGTTCCGTGAACGGCTACTAGTTATCAGTATCAGTAAGTAGGCATTGGACTTTCGTTAGCACGTTAGGACTTTAGAGTGCTATTGAGTCGATATTAATATTAAATACAATGAAATTCATACTCACACTCATGCTCATTGATTTATTTCATTCCAAACTACCTTTATGGTTATTGTGGTTAACATTCCCAAGCATTAAATGTTATAAATAAAATAAAATTGGTACAATATTACAAAATCCTAGATTTAACTATATTAATTGACAATATTGATGTTCGATCAATATAGAACCCAATTTACTCCAGAAAACAAAAAGTCGCAAATATTTACATATTTTTTTAAAACAATGCTTACTTTAATCAGGTCTTTGTATATTATGAGTACGAGTATGAGTATCAATTGTATTTTAATTCACTCTCTAAAGTCCTATCGAAAGTTCGATGCCTAGTTATCAGTGAACGAAAGAGCGCCACAAAAAGTCACTCATGCATATTTTTACTTCGAAAGCAACAAAGATTTAAAGTTTTTTTATAAATGACTTGAATTAATCTCATTCCTTACCTGTGAAGACGAGGTCCAGTGTGATGACGAATGTCACAAAAATGGGTATCCAGAAACACTTCTGCTTCAATGGATTGTAGAAACATTTGCACAGGAACAGCATTGGTATCGCAATTCTTAATAAGTACATTGCGAATGATAAGTATGTCGATTTCCATAATATCTGCTAAACAAATAAATGTATACTAATAATAAAATACCTGATTTCTGATCAACTATAATTATGTTACTTTTTATTAAAGCAGACGTTACTGCTAGCGTAAACTAAATGTTTATATAGAAGCGAAATATTGAAACACTAGCAACGTTACTGCTTTAAAAAAACAATAGTTTGGGTGTAGCACATTGTTGCTATCGATTTCTCAACATAATTTGAGACGATGGTGCCGAACATAAAGACATAATCTTTACGGTAGATGACGCTACCTATGATGCCGCCCTAAGGCATGTAGAAGTGAAGCAACTGGTTGTAAAACTCGACTTTTGGCTTCGATAGCATAACTGGTAATGCATCCATCTGTCCCGGAAAGCCCCGGGGACGTGGATTCAAATCCCGCTCAAAACATAAAACTTTTAAATTTTTCGCTTCTATATAAACTTTTATTAATTATGTTATCAATTCTCAGTTCATATTTTAAAGAATCGAACAAAAATAGCATATGCTTGTTCGATGTTTGAAATAACACAGACGTTAATTTATCCAAGGAAGAAGTTTAAGGAAAACTGATAACAATTGTTCTGAAAGGGAAAGTACCGCTCGCGCTAAGCACTTAAGATTATTTCTATTGCCTCAGAAACTCCAGTCGATGTTCTTATGAATATAAACTTCAATTAATATTGAATCACTACAACTGTGAGTGGTCACTTACCTCTGTATACGTACTGACAATAACTAAACAAATGTGAATCGTTGAAAAAAATACTAACAACGATATGTAAATAAAAATGAGTGATTCTCTTAATTTGTCGTCGTATTTTCTGTAAAGACCTTCCAAGTCTTTTTGGTCGAATTGATCCTGGAACAAGGAAAAGGAAAAATAAGGTGAATAGTTAATTAGCAGAGGACACAGCGGATGTGAATGCATTTATACTTATATAAAACAAATTTATATGTCTAATAATAAATAGGTACCTACTTGGGTTCGCTATTGGTCATCTACAAGAACATAAGGAGAGATAAACATACACTTAATGTGTAAGCTTAGATTGAAGAAATTCGAAGTTATAATCTTTCTATTTTTAACTAAACAACAAAAATCCTATAAGTACAGTTCGTTTTGTAGGTACCTAACAGTAAAAATCTTTTCAGGTTGATACTAATTATTTGAATATAAATCGCATGTCAGACGTTGCTGTTTTATAGAGATTTTTACTAAAAGAAAATACGATAATTGGAATCGTGTAAAATTGCTGTTTATCTGGAATGGATCTAATGAGCCAAAGGGAAATAAAAACAGTTCGTGGACGAACAGTTTCCATGCATACTGTCTAGGACTATATTGACCACAAAGCTCTCACTACTGAGGAGCGTGTCTTTTTCAACACTAAGCTTGGTGTAAGAAACCAATCCAATTCGCATTACAGAAATCGAAGTATATAAATAGCCGGTATCTGAGATGATGAAAGCCATTCAAGCCATGACAACCGCGATTTTATCCAACGACACCTCAGTCTTAACCACTGGCGAGGTTTACCGCTCTACAGTCGCATTTTTATCTTTCTCGCTGTCTCTCCTATGCCCCAAGTCGTGTTGATCCGGTGCAACCATTATCTGACGCAACAAGCAACTTATCCATAGTTTACACACTTCAGTAGCGCGGAGACATCTTGTTAGTAGGTTTCGGCTCCCACTCCCACACTTAGTTCGACTCCAATTTTCCGTATTTAGTAGTTCAAGTAATGTTAAAAAAATCTTAAGTTTTCTATTTTACGCGAAGATGGTTGAGTGGTTTTTGGAAGCGATATCATCTTATACATTTTCACCACTTGATGGGATTATATCTCCAAACTATTTCTGTTTATCAATAAGTTCGACTAGTTGATATTTTATTAAAACACTAATCGAGAATAATATAAATACGAGACAATGTGCAATGTTACATATCCAAGCACTTCATCTTTGTCTATGTTCATAATCATCATTCGATAAGAAACATAAGTAGACATTTCCTGTTTTAATAGTGCTTTAATTACTAGAAATCAGAGAATCATAGAATATGTATATTTAAGAAGTAAACGAAGTCAAGTTTCTTTTTATTTGTCGTTCTAATTTTTATTTTCCCAGTAAGCTGCAAGCCAAATGTTTGGACACACACTAGGGCCTCAATTCCACGTGGCCTAGGGTCTAAATCCAATGCGAAGTTTCTTCACGATGTTTCTACTGTACTTATGTGCGCTATTTGACATATACCTTAAACGCATATATCGATGACAGATATAGAATATCTTGTAGTGGATATAGGACTCCTACTTGTAGTAATAGTTTAATGCAGTACGACCACTATCACTAGCACTGCCAGTGTGAGTGCCAAACATGCTCACCCTCAAGTATTTCCAGTTCCACTGTTTGCCGCCGACCTGTTCGGCCTCGTGCACCCTGAACTCGTGTAGCGACGACAACACACTCGTTGCTCGACCATTATTCATGGAATACCTGGCCAGTAACTCTAGGGCGCCCACTTGTAGCACGACGGAGCCGGTCGTCCGCGACATGGAGCTATCGTCCTGCGAAAGAAGATTGATCTTTGTATATTTTTCTATCAAAATAGGTTTACGCGATCATTTAACTAAACTCGCTAAACTGCTACGATATTTTGCTGTAGCAACCATAAATTGTAGCAAATAACGCAGATAATACCACTTTGTCAAAATCCTAGCTTGACAACTCTCCCAAACTCCCAATTCGCTTCTCAAGTTTCTACTGCGCCCACATTTCCACTTCCCGTTTCATGTTAACCTAACCATTCCCATTTTGCCCATAATCCCAATTCGGCCACATTCAAAACTCGTCTTTATCCTAAAACTCGATGACTGATTCGTAATAAATGTTTTATTTATAGCTATCTCTTAGAAACAGATAAATTCATCGTTTAGGTGAACATATTATACGAGTAACATTTATACTTTCAACGAGTGAAGATGTGATCTAATTGGAAATATGGAGAAATTGGAAATGTGGACGATTTGAGAATGTCGGCGACTTGGGAATGTAGAAGAGATGAGGAAGATGATAGATGACAACATGGGAATATGGACAAAGTAAATCTCAACTTAATGGAGAAAAGTATTCCCGTCTGCTTATTTTCCAGTACATACATAAAAAAATCCTAATAAGATTTTTTACTGATGTTGTAATTGAAATAATTCTATTAGTATAAGCTGTAAATTACTTGATAAATTACTTGCACATTATGTTTAATAGTGTGACAGTTTCATCCATACCATACCTACAAGACTAATTATAAAATCGACATTTGCAACTAAAGTGCGGTTTTGATTATTGCCATGATTGTCATTAATTGATACAAATACAGCATAAGTTACCTATTTAATTTTTGTATTGATAATAATACAAGTAGGTATAGGTGCTGATAGCTAGGCATAAAAAAGGGACCTTATGCTTTTTTGATGTGAAAACTTTTTAAAACTCTTTTCACCACCGATCACCAAAACAAGTACGTATCTTTACTCGTACATAATACCTACGTTTGACATAAACCGAAGGTAACCAAAAATATACCTTTTATCAGTCAAGGTCTGCAATCGTAGTAAAGGTTGCTTCATCTAAGGAGGAAAGCAAAATAATAATCTGGTCGGCCAGTAGCTTCACTGATTATCGACTTTGTTCTATGAATGAACACGTAAAAAGATAACTACCGTTTAATCTGTAGATATAGGTAGGTATATCAAGATTATTATACGGCGCGGTCAGAGCGCCAAACACTGTTTTTAAATATAATTACCTAATATTTAACAGTGATGTTAAGACAACTTGGTCTACGCACCTGAATGTAGAACATATTTCTAGTATAAACTATTTAACTCCTGCATAATAAAAAGAAAATGGTTTTATTTACTGAAATTAACTAAAATTATATCATGTGGTTTGTTATGTTTTGCTAACTTAGAATTACTCCTCCTCTCCTTACAAAACCAGCTAGCAGGGAGTACCCAACAAAATAATCACAAATGGAATTGGCCTTTTTGTTAACCGTTCGATATCAATAACACAAACAGTAATCATTTTATAATGCAAAGTACAAAAACAAGAAGGACAGAGCAGCAACATGTTTTGTTTGCTTAGGTGTTCTTATCAAAACAACCGCGGGGAATTTCTTACCTACAGCTACACCACAAAATACGATAATAAAAATCTGTATAATTTGATTGAGAAATACGTACCATTGTTAGAAGGCTCTATGCATTATAACACGTACGGAAAAGAAAAACACAAACATTCACTGCACTCCGAAATAATATTTGACTGGGTTGTGGTAGGGAGAAGTGAGGTATGATGAATGAGTTCCAAGCTACGGTATCGCGTCGATAGAGATATCGATGATTAAGCGCCACTTAAACAGATATTACCAGATAATTATCGATAATTATATTAGTACTGTCCCCGTATTTGATAGATTTACAGCCCAAATGCCGAACGTTATGGACGGAAATGGTTTGTTTAAACACGGTCGATTAGAAACATACATAGTTCGCAATGATTCCGAGATTATAATAGACTTTTTTATTCGTTTATCATAGATTTGCAAAAATTTACGATTTCGCAAAGCGGTAGTGGCGACAATTACAAAAGTGAAATCATTGATAATGTTATCAAAAATATTTGTTTTACTCTCATGCTCTAGAGATTGAATAAATACTTTTTTTATTATTTTATGTCTAACTTTTAAACTGGAGGGAAGTTCCTACATCCACAAAGAGAAGACTTTACATTTTTACTACTGGATGCCCACAACTTCGTCTGCTTGACCCTCCTTTTGCATTGCGTTAATCGTATAAAAAAGTGGTTTATGCAACTGTTACACAATGTGAGGTCTTAAAAAGCGAGTGTGATTTTTTGAAAGACGCCTTCGGCTTGTCTCGTAATAGGATCACACGAGTGTTTTAATACCTCTCATTAAGGTATGTACAGTTGCATATAACTACATCATAGATTTTCTTTTATATGAAGTACTCTGTACTACCTAACTCCCATAGAATTAATGAGGCGGTAGCGGCGGCGCTTGCGCATAACATCATATATCGTTATGTTATGAAATACCATCACTGGTTTTACTCATCCATGCCCCGCTGCCGAGGCTGTTTAGGTAAGGTATAGTAATGTAGGTGTAGGTCTTAACCAATAGTATTAGATTTTTTTTATAGTAATTTAACGATATGAGTGGGATAAAGAATACTAGAGCTTTATCGACGAATTCAACTCGGCTGGGCAGTGTTCGGGAAGCTGCGTAATATGTTCTAGTCGGAAATTCCACAATGCCTGAAGACGAGTTTTCGAACAGTGTGTGTTGCTAGTGATGACTTACGGAACTGAGACATGGTGGTTCACAATCGGACTCATAAGGCAGCTAAGAGTCACATAACGTGCAATGGAAAAGGCTATGCTTGGAGTTTCTTTGCGCGATAGAATCAGAAATGAGGATATCCGCAGAAGAAACAAGGTAACCGACATAGCTCACAGGATTTCACGGTTGAAGTGGCAATGGGCAGGCCAACCCGGAGAATAGACAGCCGTTGGGGCAGCAAAGTCCTTGAGTGGCGACCACGTATAGAAAAGCGCAGCGTGGGTCAGCCCCCGACTAGATTGACGGATGACCTCGTGAGGGTAGCGGGGAATCAATGGATGCGGTCTGGACGAGATCGCACTTTGTGGCGAGTCATGGGGGAGGCCTATATTCAGCGGTGGACGTCTGTGGCTGATAGAGCTTTATGGATAATAGGACATTTCTGCAAAGTAGGTACGTCGGGTTCATTTCTCCTAAAACCGTCTGCAGAAACTTCGCAAGACCATTCTGACTCATTTTACTCGGTTAAACACACTACACCCGTGAGAACAACTAACGTCTTCACACATTATAGCGTCCCTTCTAATTGCCGCCGAAGCTCATTTTCTTCGTTACCATTTGTAGTATTGTTTGCATGAACTTCGTGAGGTCGTAGTGCAAGTAATTACTGGGATTGCACTAAGTTGTGTAGGTGACAGTGACATTGTAAAAGCGTGGGAAAGATGACAAAAAAAAAACGTTGTTTCGAAACACCTTTTTTAGGTTCCTGGACGGCGGAGCTAACGGTTCAATTTAGCAATATCTCGGCTATATTTTGGCGTTATCGGAAATATATCTCGAATTTTAAAGCATACCTATGAAGCCATCCAGAAATATAAGCTTGCTCCATTGAATTGACAAGTTGATTTTGTAAAAAACCGGCCAAGCGCGAGTCTGACTCGTACACCGAGGGTTCCGTACAAGTACTTATCCCATCTTAACTAGCCGGGTTAAGTTAATTTTGCACCTGGTATGTATGGCGCCGGATACAAATGAGGTGCAATGTTAACGGAACCGATCACGTTTGTTGTATGGGAGACCAATTAAATATTAATTTTATTCTGTTTTTCAGTATTTGTTGCTATAGCGGCAACGTACCTATTTCTGTTGCCGCTATATAGTAGAGTTGCTAAGCCGCGAAATTGTGCGCATCGGGTTACAAGCATGAAATTTCTACCACACATAGAGCGTTCCACGTTGATTATTTTCAGAAGTGGAGGGAAGTCAGATTCGTCCCCTGTGTGGTGGGAGAGCGGGGTGAAGAGGACCAAGTACTGTTCTTTTTCTTTTTTTTATTACTGATCAGTTAAGGCTATTAGGGCTTGTGCGACATCGTTTTCGTGTAAAATAGATATCAGCTATTATTTTTTTAAGAATAGTTTCATATAAAAATTTGGGTTTATTGCCGAAAAGGTAAAAATCACAACAAGTTTTTTTTATTCAGAACGATAAATTAGTTATCTATCCTGAATATTTACAATTTTAAAAAATATTACTAAACAGCAAATTTAATCTTGTTTTTAAAAATGTATACATATTGGGCACATCTGATACAAAAAGAACCTTGAAAAAAATGTTGATGTTAAGCTTAGCCTGCGTGTTCTAGTACATTTTGCTAAGTCGCGAAATTGTGTACATCGGGATACAACCACGAAATTTCTACCACAGATAGAGTATTCTGCGGTGATTATTTTCAGGTGTGGAAGGAAGTCAGATTCGTCCCCTGTACGGCGGGAAAGCGGGGTGAATAGGACAAAGGAGTCCTCTTTTTCTTTTTAAGGTAACGCTAGTAGGACTTGTGTCGTGTCGTTTTCGTGTAAAACAGATATCAGGAATTCATTTTTCATGTTATTTATTCATAGTACCATATAAAAATATGGTTGTATTTCCGAAATTGTAAAAATCACAACAAGTTTTTTTTATTCAGGGAGATAAATTAGTTATATTTCCTGAATATTTATGACTAAGAAAAATATTGCAAAATAGAAAATTTAATCTAGTTTCTAAAAATATATAAAGATTGGGCACTCTTCGTACAAACAGTAACTTAAATAAATTGTTGATGTTGAGATTAGCCCGTGTACTCGTGATACATTAGCAAAAAAATATATTTTTTTAATTACATTAATTTGTTTTTCTAGGACGTATATAGTAAATATTATATGTAAAAGCATGTTAATAATCATTATTTAATGTATTTAATGAAGCGAAATAGGATGCGTTCGGAGATTTACTTACGTTACGGCGACGTAAAGATAAATTTTAAGCTACTGTTTGTATGAGAAGTGCCCAACATGCATATATTTTTAGAAATCAGATTAAATGAACTTTTTGAAATAATAATAATAATTAAAAAATGTTCATGAAATTGAACTAATTTACCTCACTGAATTAAAAAACTTGTTGTGATTTTTCCTTTTCGGCCATTACACCCATATTTTTATATAGAACTATACAAAAATAACATAAAAAATGAATTTCTGATATTTGTTTTACACAGAAACGATACCAAACACGTCATGGTAGACTTAACTGACCAGCAATAAAGAAAGAAAAGAGGGATACTTGGCCGTATTCACTCCGCTCTCCCGCCTTACAGGGGACGAATCTGACTTCCCTCCACATCTGAAAATAATCACCGTGGAACACTATCTGTGGTAGAAATTTCATGCTTGTAACCCGATGCGCACAATTATGTTAGAAAACAGCGGACTAACAACTCTACTAATAATAAAAAATACTAAAAAACAGCATAAAATAAATATTTAAGGGGGCTTCTATAATCTGTGAAAATTTCAACTGTCTATCACGGTTAATGAGATACAGCCTGGTGACAGTGGTGACAGACGGACAGCGGAGTCTTAGTACTAGGGTCCGTTTTTTTTGGGTACGGAACCCTAAAAAATGGGGCGGCCTCGGCTGTGGAAAGCCCCCTCGGGGCCGCGTATTTTTGCATTTTTTACTCATTGAGGTTTGAACCCGCGACTATCATGTCACTAAATTTTGTCATTCAATAATGTAGCAATAACGCATATCTCTAAAGTAGAAAAAATCAATGTTCTGGAAAATGCACGGTTTTCAGTACACGGTTCACGGTTATAAAAACGTTACTTTTTCGTGAAATCGTCCCGTGTTCAAACTATCACCTCATGCTTTATTTACCTTTAAATAAAATAAAAAACTGTCAAGTTCACTTATGTTGTTTGAGTACCAAAAGTCGGCCTTATCACGGACACATGCTTGGATACATTGCTAAAATTAAGCGGTATGAATCGAACCAAGCCCCAAACAGCTTCTAATTGTAATTCAAAAATATATGCCATATTGATTACTTACAGACATATTAAACCGATTTCCTTTTCATAATTAGACACTTGCTATAAACATGACACATGTAAGTAAGTATAAGTAGTAACGTCAAAACTATACAGCCACTATTACCATCTAAACTAAAATTGAGCTACAGCGCCGATTTTAGTTAACTTGATGTTATTTTCCAACTTCTACGAGGAAAACAGGTAATACTAAATCTAAATAAAAGTAATTCATTTTCTAGGACACGGAATACAGTGGGCGCCTTGTATCGCAATTAACACTTGTTTTACCAACGGCAGCTGTCATCTAGCGGCAAAACACGAAACCTGCAGGACTCGTGGAATGTTGTAGCTTACAGAAAATGTCAATAGATGGCGCAAGCTGTTACTCGGTGAAAGGAAAATCTAAATATGGAAAGGGTATCAGTCCGGTCTGGTAGAAGTTACGCGAAGGGCACTCAGAGCCTCTTCAGCTTGTTAAGTGGCATAATCCACTACCTGTATCCACTCTAATATTTCTGGCCAATAAAAGAGTTTTCTTTCGTCGTGAATGTAACTTTTTGCTTTGAATTTATGTACAGTACGACATAAAAGTGTAGAAATTAAAAACTGACAATACATATATACTGTAGTACCATCCCTTTCTAATAAATCTAAGAAAACGGTACGACACGCGACATTACAGTATTGCCACATTTTAATTTCTACACTTTTGTATTTCATGTATAAGCAGCAGCATCAAATGAAACATTGAAACTTGAGTACAACGTCGATTTAAACCCGATTTTATGCATATCTAATGTAGAAATATGTCTATTATTCATTTAAGATCTACTCATAAATATGTCTGTATCATGTGACATAGACACGATAATGATGTATTTAATCGGTCTTGCATATATTTGAGTCTTATTTAAGTAAAACGCGGTGTGATTTATTAATAAAAAGGCAGTTATATATCTAGTTGCATATGTTAGTCTGAGTTATTTATTTTGGGATTGATTTCAAGAAACATTACCTATCCTATATGAAATATTTGGAGGTCAAAAAACTTTTCTTAATACACGTGACCGAGGAATCGCCACTTTATGTCTATTTTAGCGATATGTTCTGTTTACCGTACGTAGCTCGAATGCCAAAAGTCGATATTATTCTATAACATTTACTATTTCGCTTTTTTATTTTAAGAGGCCGATAACCAATTATTAAATTAGTATTCTATTCTATTCGCTCGAGTTTATTTCAAAATGGCTGAAATTTGTCACCTACCCCCATAAATCCGCCATTTTGATTTTTTTAAAACAAACCGACTGTCAAATTCTATATACTTAATGAGCCTACTCACAATATTTTATGAAAATCGGTTGAGAAATGAGGTCTCCAGGCGAGAACAGACGGGAAGCCGAACATAAGATTGACACCGAACCGAAAGAAAGCCCCGGACAGACGAAAAAAACAGCGAAGCTGAAGCAGTGACGCTTCGCTTGCTCGGTCAATTACTGATTTCAAATATGGAATTGCTATCGTTTTGAAAAAAGGAACATTAATTTCAATATCTCGCTGTTGGTACTTGACATGAACTGTTAACTCTGGTCTCTAGGGACATGAGGGAAAATATTATATGTATGTCTAGACCTATGTACATTCAATATTTTGTAGGTTATTTAACTACTACTGATGAATCGAGGAGGTTACGCTTGTTTTGAGCCTTAAAGTTTACTTTTGTTAGAGCACTTTCTACGGTTATGGCTCTTCAAAACTGAAGATCTTTAAGAAAAGGTCAAAAATTTGCTTAATAATTATATCATGATACTAAAACTGTCATATCTGCTCTGGTTTTTGGCAATGATTTGTGGTATTTTAATATTTTACATCAAATACTGCACTTGGTTGGAATTCAGTGTTTTGAACATCATTGTGTCATCGAGCTTATATAAATAATTCATAGTAGGTTTTTAGTATTCAAGTGAATCGAATAAAATTGTGATTCCCACGCATCTTGGGGCGTTAGTTCTGTTGTAGTCGTAAAAAATCTAATGGTCTTGTTTATGATCGAACCGATTTAGTTTTGTTCCGGTTAAATAGTAAAAAAAAATTACACACCTGCCAGTTGTGCATGTGGACGTAGAGTAACTTCTCAGCAAGCCTCGCGTCAAAAGTATTCTTAGACATGCTGAAGCAGGTCAAACTTAGTTTTTCAATATTCATATTATGTTAAAAGGTGCTCAGATGCATTTGAATAGTCGTGGGCAAGCTGGTGGGTATGGAGTTTAGAAGGGAGGAGTGGAATCTTCATACATCCAAAACTGTCCGCTGAAAGGTGCTAAATTGATGCCGCTACTGAGGCTGAAAGTAGTACCTATTACCTTTTGTTTTTTTTTAATAAAACTGAATAATTTCTTTTTTTCTGTATCTGTTATACTTAAAAAATCTAAAGAAGGAATTACTCTGGTCACCTACTGGGTACTGCTTACCACTATACTTACAATACTACACTTACCACAATATTCTCTTATGAAAGATTTCGCTCCTCCCCTTTTACACTCCATATTGGTGGGGATTGAGTTACAGTCTGACAAAAATGGGTAAAAATTAAAAAGTGGTAATACTGTAGTGTCGTCCCCGTTTTCTTAGATTGATTAGAAAGGGACGACACTACAGTATTGCCAATTTTTATTTCTACCCTTTTTTGTCAGACTGTATATGGACGCCACACCACTGGTACTTATAGTCATTACCTACTACTTACTGATTTTAAAACTTATTTTTTTTTACACAAACTGACTAGCGATTGACCTCACTTGATGGTAAGTGATAGCAACTAATTCTTGTCTTGAAAAGACCCATATATTTTTTGGAAATACACGATGGCCTTCCATTGCTGAACGGTTCGCATTAGAAATGATGAATAATCGCATCGTGCGAATAAGTGGTAAACTGACCACATGAGGGTGTCATTCACAAGACAGGCTGGGCTCACTATACGCCGCGCTCATACCACGCGCCAGTAGAAAGTGTAGCCAGTCGTAGCGGTACGCACACCTTACCCCACAACCAGTTGCGTCACATGTTACAGAAACTACCAATAAAATACAGTTCGCCAGCAGCTTTGCAAAGATCAAAGAGAACTTTTTGTAGTGTTTCGTTCAGTGGTTATAGACTCTGTTCATCCGTATGTTTTCTTACAAATAAAGAACTTTTCTCTTACCTTTTGTAAATGATTACATGTTTTATATTTTTATAGAATTTCTATAAATATATGAAACATGTAATGTCTCATTTTTATAATGTGGGTACCTTACACACCTCAATTTTTATATTAAACCATTGATACAAAGATCAAAGCTTAAGGAAAGCCGGATCGGACCGGCAATACAGAGGTACCGAGTTCGATTCCTGGGGGCCTATGATGGTTGCGTTTATCGCGTGATAAATAAGTGACAAAGCATATGTCACTCACACTCGCATTATGTCAAAGCGTGACGGATGCTTTATCACTTATTTATCGCGTGATAAACGCAACCATCATAGGGCCCCTGGTCTCTTCCAACAAGTTACTTATTTAAATTTTTCTTTAAGCTTTTAATCTTTGTAGCAAAGTTTTAATATGATTCTAACTAAGTTGTCTACACTTTATGATTATGATCTCTGTAATGAAGGCAGATAATTGAATTACTTACAAGAAAGCTATTTATCTAAATAGCGAAATAAATTGGATTATTGTGGGCTTACTTAGAACTAAGCTGAAATTAAAATTAAAGCGCTCAGTCTTATCAAAAGTTTCCTATTACACTCCATCATCTACATTCGAGTCCAGCAACTAAGATCTTAATTATTTTAAGCTACTTGAATTTTGCTTAGGTACAGCTGGTGTTCCATTAATAAGGCTTTAAAGGTTATGTTTTCTTTCTATATCACTACATAGTATAAAACAAAGTCTGTCTGTCTGTCCCTATGTATGCTACGAAATCTCTAATCTTTGTAATATTTAAAACTACGCAACGGTTTTACGCGACATAGCAAACAGGGTTAGCAAACTGAAGTGGCAATGGGCAGGGCACATAGCTCGAAGAACCGATGGCCGTTGGGGCAGAAAGGCTCTCAAATGGAGACCACGTACCGGCAAGCGCAGCGTAGGCCGGCCACCCGCAAGGTGGTCGGACGACCTGGTCAGGGTTGCGGGGACTCGCTGGATGCGGGTCGCTTCTATTCGGCCCATGTGGAAGTAAATTGAGGAGGCCTGTGTCCAGCAGTGGACGTCCTATGGCTGAAATGATGATGATGATGATGAACGGTTTTTAAAGCGGTTTTTTTAAATAGATAGAGTGACTCTAGAGGAAGGTTCAATGTATAATATACCTGCATACATTATGTGTGCATTGCTAGCACCCCTGCGAAGCCGGAGCGGGTAGCTAGTATGTAATAAATAAGAATAACTGATTAAAAATGTATTTTATTGATACAGGAAATATCTTTGAAACCTTTTTTCATTCGATTTTACGTGGGCGTTTAAAATCGTTCGTTCACCGTGAAAGTTTCACGATATTCGCATAAGAAGCATACTTTATCCATCCTTATACCAAGCTGGGATATCTCGTTTACGTGTACGTTATGTGTATTGAGTTTCTTTCGGCTTTTTTCTCAACAGCGGTCTCCACTTGTGAAATGCCGGTAGAGTCAGATTGAGACATATAGAAGTTTAAAAGTGCTCTTGTGGCCTAGGTACTTACAGAATAAATGTTTTGAATTGTGAATTTATTGGTTAACTACGGGATGTGCACCACGGTGCTACTCCGCCTTCCGATTTTCTTCGGGCTAAACAGTGCACGTTCGTAGCCAGTCGCACGCATCTGTAGGTAGGTCCAACGACTAATCGTGTCACATTTAACCCAAATTGCCTTACAATCCTTTGACGGCTTTTGCGAAAATGAAAAGAGTGAACCCTCTGTAATATATTTTACATCACCTTAGGCCGTAAGTCGGATTTTCTGAAAATCTCACTTCCTGGCTAAGGCAACCCTCATCCAATTTCTGCCCCGATCCTAACCAGGTCGTCGGTGTTCTTTGTTGCGGGCCTTACCACGCTGCGTCTTCCGATCCGCGGTCGCCACTCAAGAACCTTCCTTATATATGAAAAGAAAAACACTGATTAAAACATGTGAAGCAGCCATGAAACAAAAACAGTATTTAGCTATTTAATTTGAAATTATTTGATTTAAAATCGGTTATTATATTTTGTTTCTAGATTTTCATATATATTTTTTTACCTTCATTGCTTTCAATGAAAAAAAAAAAGATAAATCAAGACCATCAATCCCATCACGAGTGAAAAAAGGCATTACAGGTAATTCAATTACGCGGTAAACCCTAAGCGTTCCAGCTCCAGAAACATCTTTTGACAGCGCGGCTTCGGAGCTTATGCGAAAATTTATGGAAAATTGCATGGAACACGTTGCGCCCACAGGGTTGCGCGGGAACTGGGGTGTTGTGTATCCACGACCCGATGGTCCCGAGTACTCCGAGTAGTCAACCAGTCACCGCCGAGAGCGCGTCGGGTACGCACGCGTCCCAGTCTTCCTTCCAAACCTTCGCGATCCCGATTATCATAATCGCAAAAATAATTTTGTACAAGTACAAGTGTGTTCTGTGCCCCGAACTGGATTTGGTGACTGTGCCATTTTAAAACGGACGTTTCGTTGATTGAGTTTTCAGTTGTATTTTCATTGCATGGACGTTAATTGAAAAAGCTCATTTGTACATGGATATAAGGTATGTTACGTTTGACTGTTTTTATATTTATTGAAATGTTTGATTAATAACGTGATTATATTCTAATTAGTAAACGATAAATATTTCGACAAAATGCGATAGACAACGATATTGATAGATAAATTTTAGTGTAAGTTATTAAAACTATAATAACGATAAATCTGAAACGTGTGGCAATAAAATATAACAGTAAGTAGTTGATGAAACAACACAGTTAAAATGTAAGAAATATGATCGATAAAAAGGCAATTAAAGTTTTTTTGTTTGTCTTATCACTTTCCGGCTACCTACTTGGAAAGATTACTCGCCCTCAATGTTTATGTTCAACTTCAAACTAAACCGAGTTTGCTTATAAGTTTTTTACTATAATATATTCTGCCCACATGTGTTAGACGTTCACATTTTGAATGGACCGCCGCGAAACGCGATACTTTTATGGCTCGTATTATTATTCAAATAAAAGGGTTATGAATTGTGATTTTCCAACAAAAAGGTGGCACCCGTTATGATTACGTATTCGTTATCCATCGCGAATCGTGTGACGGTTTAGATATTTATTGAGTGCCTTGATTATGTGTAATGTTTAATGTAATACGAAGACGGTCTGTGGGCGTCCGTCGAACGAAACCGAAACATGCGAAGAATTTCCACTAAACGAAACCTCGGTAAAATTTCCAGACGGCTTTTGACTATAGCAAGATATTTTCCGAGAGGTAGCGAACGCCGCTCCGAGTTCCAAACTCTTTCACTGGGTAATATTGGAATAAGCTTTATTGCACCTAAGTTATACATGCAAAACATGTTTCCTTTCAATTTGAGGTAGCTTTGCCATAATTACTGTCGTGCTAAGGTAAAAAAAAAGCGACCTTTTGCTATGGAGCTCTTTACAAAATGACGCATTGGTGTAAACTGTAATGTTATGTAACCCGTTTTTCAATAAATAAATAAAACGCAAATAAATAAATAAAACGCAAATAAACAAAAAGGTCGCCTTTTAACTTAGCACGGCAGATTATTCCCGATCAAAGTACTAAACTAATTTACTGTTCTAGATATGTCTCCCTAATTGGGTTATTATTGAGCAAGTTTACGAAACGTTCTGTATCTGTATAGCTGTCACAGCGTGTTTAAATTGCGTCTATCGAAACAGATATCGAATTGTTTTGATTTCGGACCTTATTTCGTAAGCGACTCTACTTATGTCTATATCAGATTAGATATTTAAAAATGCCTATTCCATTGATCCCTGTTCAATTTATCCTTACATTCCGGAGGGCAGCGTGTCTTGTTTTCTAAATTACCCACTACGTCGGCCGGCCCAATTTCACGAGGGTTTTTCGAGCAAAAAGTCTTAGGAAGTTCTATTAAGTTCACCGTTGATGCATGCCTAATTTAAAACTAACCGGCATTTTGATGTAGGTTACTTGTCATGGGTTTTTATTTATAAAATATTGTGAGATTCTAAATAAGCTTGTCGTAAGTTATAAATATTAGCTGGTTTATAAAATGTTAATTGCCATTCAAATAACGACTTCCGTCGCAAAATTAGCAAAAGTGACTGAGTTATATCAAAGCTTGTTTATTAAAATTTTACCTAGGAGAGGATAACAGTCGTGTTCAGTTAATAACCGGTAATTCGTTATTTACTTTTTAATATTCCGAGAATAACACGAAAATTTCAGTAATTTCAAATTTTCTGGTAACATTTTTGGTGGAGCTAATAATTTAAAGGTCAGATGTGAATTGAGATCAGTCGAGAGTTAATTTAATTTAGTCGACGTGACCAAGTCTTGGCCTGTAACCTCTAAGTGGTGTTCAGTTTGTTCAAATTTGAACAGCGGACAGATTAAGGAGGGTCACACTACTAAAACAAGAATGGCCTTAAAATTAAATGAACTGACGAGTCGACAGGAGATTTTATTAGAGCATTGAACTTAACTGATAGTGTTAAAGCAATATGTTCAATTATTGTTTCACTCGCTACAATCTACATAATTGCGTTGACAATATTGTGTAGATTATTAAAATATTGACAACAACTGTTACCCGCTAAAGAAATCCAATGCGCGTTACAGAGCCTTTAAAAAAAAAGTGTACCTACTTGAATTTTTTTAAAGGGATTTTTTATGCTAATCTCAGAACGGTTTGTGTAATTATTTCTCGAAATTTCCATTCCAGATCGTCACGTTTTGGTATGTTCTTTAATTTCTATGAACGTGACGTACCTACTGGAAAAATATATTTTTCATACAACATTTTGGGACACTTGTTTCATGAGGTTCGACCGATTCTCAGTAAGGTGAATCCAAAAATCTGTTTTATGATAAAATGTCTGGTATTTTTTTTAAACGCCGCCACCGTTACGTAGCTATAATTATATAAAAAAAACAAGTAGCCTGTAATGTATTCATGGCTACCAAAAACAATATCGTTCTTGCCGTCTTAGTTGCAGGTGCCTATTACGAAATTCTAACTTTTTCCATGCAGATGCCATTTCTCTTTGCAAAAACATTTATGCTAACGCTGAAGTAGATTTTGCAGTGTTGCTATTTTTCCTTATTCGGATTACTCGTAGGACCTGCTTTGGATGACCAATTATGTTTTTATTCGCCACGCTCATAAAATATTTAACAATCAGGTCTTTAAGAAACTTAACTTTTAGCGCTAAAAGGAGCTCAAAACTTTCAGTATTGAAAAGTTTTGTAAATAAATTATACTTAAATGATACTCTTGACTTTGCTTTTTACTTGGCAATTGAATCGGTTGTTAGAGAATCTACGTGATTATAAATATCTTTAGTTTACTAACACAGATTTAAAACGAACGTTATACAATCTTAAACATGGACTTCAGTTTTGCGTTCTGTTTGCATACAAAACCTTAAAAACACTGTTCAATTTCTATACAAACTTGCGATGCAAATAACTTCTGTTTCTGTATGAAACGTCTCCACTCCGACGCAAAACTTCAATTTTCACATTAAACTTTCCTAAACGCCTAGACTGGATATTAGACGAGAGTTTGCCGAATTCCCACAAGCACCCGTGGCTATTCGAAAAGCTTTTTTATATGATTTATGTATTATCATATTTTATAGCCGCTAAACCTATACTTCTGTTTGATTTACTGTCTGATCGACTCGAATAGCCTAAGTAAGGCAGGCAGGGGGGTCTCGAGGGCTGTGTTTACGTGGTACTATTACTACCAATTAGTTGATCTGAGGCGGTTTTCTTTGATAGCCGGCGGTTGTAAACAGAAAATTGATCTTACCGGTGCCCGCCCGCCGATCCATCCTATGTATATCACCTTTCATTTGATCAATCCTACCCAACTGCCCGAAAGTAATCTGGTGGTTGAGGTAGAATTAACATATCAGATTTATGCCTTCATCATCATTAACCTTTTTTTGGAAGTGTTCGGACTGTGGACTTTATATGATTACGATACAGAATTAAAACGATACGTGTTTATAGAGCTCTGATATTTATTTACAAGAAGGAATTATTTACGCATGCTTTTAAAATACCTCATAATTAATACCTCTATAAACGGCGTGCCAGTCTTGATATTTATAGATCCTTCTCCAGAGTACTTCTATATTTCAATGTTCGTTATTAGGCTATATAATAGTCTGACAAGCCTCGTGTAGGCTGTTGTAGCGAGAAGCTAATCCTCCATTTGTCTCGAGGCTATATATCGGTGGTTAAAATAAATAGCGCAATATATTTCGGTAAACTGTTTTCGTTTCCAATTATTATGATTTTTAATGGCCTGTCAGGAGAGTCGGTGATTGGTTTTGCTTTTTGTCTGTTATTACGAACCTATAAAGCATTATGGTGGGCTAAATGCTTACGCAAACTTGCGAGACTTTCATTTGTTTTTCTTTCGGCCGCCGGCCATTTACGCTTCCAATCAAACTACAAACCAGCAGAAATAATAGCATAGCAACTTTTAAAAAGTCGTATTTCGTGTTCTATTTTCGAATAATGGCCGCTTTTCTGCTTTTTACTTTTTAGATTTTATCTTACCTATTGTAGTTCGCTCTGTTATAAGTTTAAAAATGTATGAACATTTTCCAATGATATTGACATCAAATAAAATTCGTTTTTAATTTAGCAACGAGTTCATGAGTAATAAAACTCAACGGTTTAAAAACTTCATTTACGTAAACCGCTAATGATTTTCAAAAACAGCTGTCAACTCGGTGGAATGGAAAATTAGTAGGCGTTCCGAAGATTAAGGCGGATGCAAAGTTGCGTGACGGAAGACAATTAGATGCAGCTGTAAACTAAAAGCTGCGCACGCGCCGCTAGATCCTCAGATCGCTTGTCAACCACAATTAAATTAATTGTCAATGGACAATCAATTTAAATTATCCATGAAACGGGTAATGTCTTATAGGTTTATGGTTTAAGATTTTATTTCAATTTAAAATATTTTTCAGGGTAATAGATAACATTCTTATATTTACATATTTATTATAATGTACGAAAATTTAGTGTACCTTGACATAAGGACACGCAGTAAGACAGGAATAAGTAATAGAGGATGAAGACAAAAAAGTTTACAACCTTAAGAGGCCTTATTCCTTTTAAAATTTATTTTTTTCGTAATATGACAAAAATATTGGTAATTTCAACCAACTTTTTGAAGTGAAAATACTTTTCCCCGAGTTCTAAGTAGTAACATAGCTATTTCATGCTTTCATTGCGTGCAGTCGAAAATAAGTTGAAAAAACTAATTTTCCGCGTGAATTTTGTAAATTTCGAGTAGTTAAAAAAAAATTATCAATGAAAAATTAAAAACTGTAGGTTTCATATACCTATATACCAATAAATTCCAATAACCCTGTTCTAGGTAGTAACATCAATGATATGTTAAGAAACGTGTTTGATTATAGAGAAAAATGTCTAAAACAATCAGCATTTTAAAAGGAATAAGGCCTCTTAACTCACTCAAATAAAATTTATATCAAAGTTTCTGGTGTGCGACGACAATTAACCATTGTATAACATGCCTTAAGGTGTTATTTTAAAGTTCCTTATACTATCATTAATTAATGTCGCACAGTGGAACTTTCTTCAATCGATTTTTGTCTCGTTTTGTCCAATGGCTAACTACGCCAAAATTTCTGCCTAACTTTTTGTCCTTAGTTACACAACTATAACAAAATTGTGTATATGAGTATCGCGCTTGTATATATGATTTGTCTCCAACTGGTTCCGTCAATTGAGTTCCTATACGCCTGAGTAAAATTTAGAGTAGTTTACTTGATTTTTTTGTCCATATTAAGTCCACCACTTGTCAGTTCAACTTGTAAAATTACTCATGCATCGTGCCATAAATGTCTGAAATTTTTTGCTCCTTTGTAGCGAGTGATAACAATGCGCCTCCAGGTTACACGACTAATTACGTTGTATTTTACACAAACAACTAATAAAATTGAATTATTAGATAGCTTTTGCGAAAATCGAAAGAGAAGACTCTGTAGCATTCTGTAATAGTACCAACTATAAAGTACACAACCGCGATAAAATATACCCATCATTCCGTATCGTCTGCACGCACCCGCTTTCCAATTGCCTCGGTTTTGAATTACAGCGGTGTGAAAAGTCCACAATTTTATTCCATTATCCGGTCTCAGCGGTTGACCTAACGCAGTTCCCGTGTAATCCCCGCTCCGCCAAGAGACGTTAAAAGTTCGCTCCCGAACTCAAACTTTCTTACATTCATAAACATTTTACTCGCCGCGGTTAGGGAGACACTTGATATTTTACACTTAAAACTGAAAATATTCCCGCTGACGGCTTAATATTTTATAGCGGGCACATTCGTACGGAAAGGCTGAAGAGTACCTACTTTATCATCGTTAAGACGGTGTCGCCCTGGCGGACATAAAGGGATTACTACTGAATACAAAACGATTCGCTACGAAAAGTTTATGTCTTGCCACGGCTTGGCAATATAGAGCGAGTCGTTACTGAATGTTAATCCAGGAGCGGGCTTTATAGCGTACCCGACAGTAGAACGACGGTGTAAACAATAACTCGATTGTGAGTTACGGTTACGGTCGCTGTTACACGTCACAGGGTAACACAGGAATGATCACACAAGTTTAAAACACTGACAAACCGGCGTTTCAGGTCCGTGATATTGCGATAACACCTATCCGAATTGCATCAGCCATTGGCAAAGTGTAGTAAAGTCATTAGAAACGTTGAAATTAACCACTGCAACCCCAGCACAACAGCAACACACATTTCTTTGTCGCGCGAAAAACATTGTCTGTCTCTTTCCTGGCAATATGTGGGAATATGGGATATCTTTGAATTGAAGTCGATTTTTTATAATAAAAGAGAAACCCCATAGAAAATTTCAAAAAAGTAAAAAAAGTCCCGAAATTTCTATTCCAAATCATCACGTTTTTGTATGACATAAATTTTATTAGTTTCTATGAATGTGACGCACTGGAAAAATATTTTGCATACAATATTTTTGGTATTATTGTGTGAGGTTCGAGTGTATTATACAGGATTCTAAATAAAATGAGCCCAAAAATCTTTTGAAAAGAAAAAAATTACGTTCATTTTCGGAAAACGCCCTGATTAATTTTACTTCGTTACTATATCTTCGTTTAATTTGTAGGTAGCCTGTTTCTGGTGTGAAATAGTTTTGTGTTGTATCATATTGTATTATTTTCCAGTTAATCCAGAAAGACACGATGTAGGTACGAGTCTGACCCGTGAGAACCAACAAATTTGAGCAGTACGGCATTGGAATGTAGGCAGCGTAGCGCAGGACAAAATGGCAAAGTACACAAATGACATATTCATGAAGTCCATAGCTCAGCAAACGTGAACGTTGTGCTAATTCTGTAGGGCGAACCCTTCTCTACCTGTGTTAATAAAAAAAAAACAGTGTCAGCAGTTTACTAACCAATATTTTTAGCTTCTGATTGGTCGTATGAATTCAAATTAATTTATATGTGTATTTAAATTCCCTAATAGAAAAAGTGGGTACTAGTTTACCCCGAAAATGATGGAACATTAACGATAAAATCTTGAGTATAGTATGCTCATCTCATTTCGTAAATATGCGAACTTTTCTTTGTCGGCGTACTCGTAGGTATTCAACGTGTTCCTTATTTGATAATTTCGAGAATACACAATTATATTTTTCGGCGTCAAAGGTATGTTAAAAATTAAAATTTTACATACATAATTAAAAACCTATTACTACCACGATTGAAGATGTCTAGAAAAATAGCCTACCTCACTTTCTGGCAGAGTACCTACTTAATTATCTATTGTTAATATCGGTGCTGACTGATTCTGTACTCAATTTTCTGTGAAAAGTGAGCCAAAGCCAAAATATAGCTAAGCTAAATATATTGCCTGACATATATGGGAAGCGATTGTTTATGATTCACGTCAGACTTGTAAATTCATGTTGTTGAACCGTGTATTAAATACATGTCAGTGCGTTATAATCATAGGATACAAGCTGGCATAAAATCTGGCAGCGCTTTCATTATTATGTTATAATTAATACTAAAATTACAATCGCGGACATGTTTCATGCTTACTGGTGGTTTTGGTGTTGTCACTGACAAAGCTAGCACCTTTAGCACAACTTTGACACGCGACTCTTTGTCGCGCGAGATATGCTACCTATCCCTTTCTGTACAGTATAGTGAGAGAGTGACGGGTGATGATATGTCGCGCGACATGAGTCGCGAACCATAGTTATGCTAGACCTACTTACTATATTCAGGTATATGGAGAGTATATTTATGCAAGACGGGCTTCCCGTGTAGCAATCGTAGTATAAGAGGCAAAACAGCCATTGAAAACTCCAATTTAAGTATTAGGCCTGTATAAGGGTTGTATAAGGCCTCTATAAGGCCTGAATAAGTGCTCTATAAGACCTGTATAAGGGCCTTCACAGCCTATGTGCTACTTGGCTTACTACGTACTGCGAGCCTTGCTAAAAGCCTACGCAGCGTGCACTAATACAGCTCCGCTTCTCATATTTGTTTGGGCAAATCGATGGGCGTTCGTGGGCAGTCGTAGGAGTGCGCAATTCTGCGCACGAGTCGGTCAGTCGTGTGGCCAGTAGCCACGCCTCGCGGCCAATTGCGTTGTATTTTACACACAACACCAATGAAATACAGTTCTCCAGGTTACTTTAGCGAGTGACAAAAGATTGAAACTATTGGAATATGTTTTTCTATATCATTTCAACTCTTTGCTCCACTTCTGCGTACAGTAGTCAAAACCAATAAACACTTTCGTATTTATATTACTTGGATATATACTATCGAGTCTAGGGATAGACTTAATACTTTAAAACATGCAAAGTTATGTATAAGTTACGTAACAACGTAAATAGTAATAAAAAAAGATCAAGTAATAACCCTAATACAATACACGAAGCCCATCTTTCTAAGCAATCAGTAGCCAATTACCCCATCAAAAATCGTTATTGTGTTTTTTGCCAACACAATTGAATAATCGGCAAATATCCTTTTATCGTCCCTAGAGGGCCAGTAACGACCGGCGATACGTCAGGGTTAAGGGTGTACGATCGATATTCAATATCCGGATGAAATTCGCCTCTTCCGTCCGGATATACCGGCTACAGACCTGGCCGGATTTACCGATACTTGCTTGGTTAAACTTACCACTCGTGTTTTGGCAAATATAAAAGCAATATCGGCTGCATATTGGAAGTTATGCTTGGTAAAAATGCAAGCGCTTTGCGGCTACAACTGAGCATAGCATAAAGAATATTGGCTGATATCTGACAACATATAACTTAAAAGTTGTTATAAAAGATGCAGGACGAGTTAATTAATGAATGTACGCTAATAAATATCTGATTTCAAAACGTCTAAGTGAAGATTTTATTTTGTTTCAGGTAATAATCGCACTTTTCACTCTCAGGGCTGCTGTGCTTGCCAATATCTTGCAGAATATAAAAACCTAAATACAGTTTGTTCCAGGTTTATGTAAAGGTAAAGTACATAATTATTTATTTAAGATAATTTTGGATCTAAGAGTGGAACTCTCTTCCTGCGCACATTAGCCCTGAAAATATATTTTGGATGTCTTTAAGTAGAAAGTGAATAGGCATTTTCTATAGGCAAGCATGCTCCATCTTAGGCCTTATTGTCACTTATCAGGTGCAATCGAAGCCAAAAACTTGGCTATCATATAAAAAAAAAACAACGGAATACAAGAAACAGTCGACGACCACGATATTGTCAAATGGACAATATTAGAGGATTTATTAATTAATTAGTTTTTATTGTATCAATAATATCACCACAAACTTATGTGAAATAAAAAAGGTATTCGTATAACCTAACTAGAAAATCTAAAATTATTTTAACTTGGCTGAAACGAAGTTCAGAATTTCGAGGAATCAAATCCTAAGAATACATTCACCAGAATTCCATTTACTGTTCGGTATAAAATACAATATAGACTTGCGGACTGACGCGTTCAAACAAAGTCTTGTTTTGTACAAACTAACAGCATGTATTTCTTGGCAAAATGTGACTGTTATACACAAATAATCGTTCTGAAATAACTTGATTAGCTTCCTTTATCGGCAACTTTTTCTCACAACACCTCTTTAGCATTTAAAGTGCGTATAATAAGATCAGTTTAAATTTCTTGCGCTCTCAATTGCAACAAAACGATGTGTCTATTCGATACGGCTTACAAATAGCAAGCTTGTTGCTTGTAAACGGCCTGGTTTAGTGAATTACACTATATCTGGGTAACATTATCACTACAGCGCGAGAAAAACATTAGATAACTTTAGCTGAACGTACTCTCATAAAATGTTACGAGTTCTCTGGCACGCACTCGACTTAACCATAACACTACACTAAATGCTTGTCCATTCATTCAAGGGGTTGCTGTCATTGTTTACTCTAATGGTGCTTGAACGATGATTCGTCATATCGTTTCACATATTTTGTCTTCGTCCCATGGGAGGATACGGAACCTCTTGAATCTCCTTTATAAAGTGATGATTTAGCTCCTATTTGAGTGAAGACCAAAAAGTTTGCTGCCTTTTTGGTCTTCACCCTTTTCTTGAAATTAAAACAGTAATCAAAAAGTAGTTTTGTGTTGAGGAATGGCAGTGTGCTATAAGCGTACGTTTTTAGTACAATGTTAAAGTTAACCTACCCGCAAACTAACAAACACAGTTCGTCAGAAGTGTTCCAATTGCTGTTGCCTCGTTTTTGTTGTTTAACTACGATTTCATTCAAGCTACTGTTTTAATTATAACTAAAAATATACCAAATGTAGCCCATTGTTAAAAACTCGGATTGTCTTGCACTATTAAACTAACAGTATACGATAAGTAACCGGGTAATTAACAGTCCGTGTTTCGAGATTACCGAGAACCTCAACTGAGTGCCGCGCGATTTCGTTATCTAAACGATCTCGAATGTAGAGCGTCTTATAGAAATGTTCTTATCCCGCCCGCGTTTCCTCACATATCACCTGCTAATTTATGTGCCATCGCCGCAGAGTTATGAGGACGGCATTATCTAGAGATAGGTACCCGGTGCCCGGCTTGGGAAGGTTCGATGTCCTTCGATCGCATCTCGCTCGGCCGCGCCACCGGCTCTGTCCGCAGGTGTACGCGCTGCACCTGTCCCGCCAACTTACCATAAAATGCGATTCAACCTACCTCGCGTGAAACAAGCCTCCGTCTCGCTCCAACCCCCACACCGGACAGGGACGCAGCCACAATCACGACCCGCATTAACTCAATGTACGGACAGAATGCGGCCGAACGGAATATCAGTTTTTACCGCCGCAAAAACTATCGGAATTTCAAGTCTGGGTTAGCTGCGGAGTCGTAATCACTCGCCCGGGACTTATTTTTAAAACAATATCTTCCCTTTATGTTTCATGGAAGCAGGTGTAATATATTGGGGTATTCTGGCTCCTTTGTTCCTTTTGAGTTTTGATTTTTCACTTGCCCTCGCCCCGGCGGCGGGTTGATCGCAGCGAGTTTTGTTTTTCTTCTGTCTACTGTCTTGAGGATCCGCGGCGTTTGCTTGTGAGTTTAGATTGGATTTCGCTTTCTCTTTTTAACATTCTATATCAGAACAAGCCGGAACAAAATCGACGTTGTTATAGTTAGAACTCGGCCGAACGGTTAACCTTTCAGTCGGTGGTACAAATAAAAAATCAATTACAAATAACAACAAAGAGAACAAGATGGAAAAGCATGACGTAGCATCAGTCGTGGCATTGTTGAAGAATTAATAGGCGCAGTCTAGCAGCGCGATATCACAACACGAAATCAATAAGGGAGTGTGCTGTTTGTATCTACCAATCCAAATTAACGGTACATGTTGTATTTATTTATCTCCTTAAGCCTTGCGTCATCATTGCATTGCCAGACTTAATCTGCTCATTATCAATTTTAATCAAACTATAATCCGTACTAATATCATAAACGCACAATGATTTAGGTATTATGCCTTCTAGGGCTTCTATTTATGTTACCTATTTGCAGTAAACTGCACAACCCAATCTCGATAGGTAGGAGGACTTTAACCATTCTAATTATTCTGATTAACGAGCACGATAACATACAAAGCAAATGGCTGAGCCATATGCAAGAACCAGTTTGGAATACAACATTGTTAATCACGATTTATTATTATCCTTGCACGTCTATCAAAGTTTGCAGTGGGCAGGTGCAACGCGACATGGTACAAGTGAGTATTCATTTTAATTAAACAAAAAAAGGTATAAAATGTTGGCACAGGAGCTGTGGCCGTTCAGCCACGCGGAGTTGCCGGACTAGAAAAATATTATAAAATAATAAATAAATAAATAATAAATATCGGACAACCTCACACAAATCGATCTAGTCCCAAATTAAGCTCAAGAAGGCTTATGTTATGGGTACTAGACGACGATATACGTTACGTATTATCTCTCGTGACACACGAACTAGTGTAGTCACGCGCATCGCTATTCGAACTACGAAAATAAAGTAATAACTAATTTAACCCTCGTAAAATAAGGCGGAAAGCTAGGCAAAAATGCTAAACTGTAAATTAGGAACCGTCGAAATGTATTACGGCGAACGTAAAATTAAATTGTGTGAATATTGGTAGCATTCGTTAGTGCCGCAGCGAATTTATGGCACAATTATCCACTAGATATTATGATGGGATTGGTAGAGAATTTACCGCCACAGAGCACGCTAACAATAGGCTGGCCTGTGTCGGCGCATCTCCGCTGCACTGCATTCGTTTTGCTTCTACCGCGTTCCAGCGGTCTAGACGTAATATTTCTAATAGAAACAATAATATAAAGCTATCTCGCAACTCTCAAAGATAATCTCTAACCGACTTGACCGCAGCAAAACCTTTTATACCATAAATACTACATATAAGCACAATTTATTGAACAAATACGTTTAAGAAAACACGCAATGGACAACAAGTCCAATTTCGTTTGAGTGAAACTTTCAAATTCAAACTCAACTTCGCCTTTTGCCTGTAAACGGGTTGGAACCCTAATCGTTGTATAACTGAAACTCGTTTGGCCGGGAGAACAAATCAAATAAAACCTTTTACTTTGAAGGCAAATATGTGAGTTTATTAAAACAAAACATCAACCGCACTCATTTCCAATTCCAGTAGAGTGTAGGCGCCCCGCGGCCCGGCAGAGGGCGGCCGCGTGCGGTAGGTTTATTTAATGTGAATTATTCCTAACTGACTGACAGAATGTCTAAGCGACACTCACAAAAACAAGTATAAAAGAAGAACTTTCGAATAAAGAAGCGTTGTTACGTGAGGAATATTAAAATGGCTCAGCGGTGGTGCGCCTTCCTCGGAATTTGCTTGACTCACTTCTGATTAAAAAGAAGCGATTTTTTGACAGGATGACTGTTGTATTCGTGATTTTGTACGTTAATGTTGGTTATTAAAATATGAGCGGAAATTCAAACTGCGTGATAGGAAGGGCGCGGCACGGTCGGTGCATTTAAATTAGGGAGTGCATTTAAAAACGAATAAACTGGCTATTTAGTCGTCATATTGTGCTTCATTATAATTTATAGGGATATTAAGGCAACGTAAACGCAGTGAGTAAGTGGGACGTTGGACAAAATATTGCGAAACAAGTTCCATTCCGTCTGGAGGAGTCTCGATAAATTTCTCAAGCCCACGTTTACTGGGAGCGTAATTATCTCGAATTAAGCGAGTCATTACAGGAGCGGCGGCTAACGAAGTCCCTACACAGTATAACAATATTATCAGTACTTTGGCCTCAATTAAATAAAATCAATGTATTTGAAAAAGCGCTTTATTATATTTTGTTCGGTTTCCGCAACTGTCACACATTTAAATAAATCTATTTAAACGGATTATATAGCGTATATTAAGAGTTTGAGGGAGGCTCCATTTTTTTTATATACGCGGTATAATTCGTTTAAATTGTTTTATTTAACCACTTTATTATACTAACACGTGAGAATCGTTTCATTACCGTAGCAGATTTTTTAAATAGATAGGCGGCTCGCGGACTTTTCCCCATTAGATAAGTATTACATAAATAAGCGCAATCACAGATCTCAGCTTAACTTTCTGACAAATTGACTATTTGCTTATTGGAACAGTAGATTTTGACCTGTAATCACAGTATCCCTCCACGTGTCTAATTAAATCAGGGGCAATACATCGTTCTGTAAATTCCACTTTAGGTACTGTTCAATAATCATACTGTAGCCCCGTCCTGCCGAGACGCCTCATAACCGGAAGGTTCAGTTTCGCCCCCGACACACCGCAATCATTAACGCAGCTCTGTCGTTAACAGAAGACAATTTTGGTGGCTTCATTTGTACTCTTACTTAATGATCATCGCTGTACATTTCAGATAACGTACTAATTTTGTGCGTGCCGGTAAATACTTTTTATGGTGGTGGTCATTGGTGATGGGCGTCGGTAATTGTTATTAGCTCTATTCGAGTGTTGTAACTCGTAAGTTTATTTGTTGGGCTATAACAGTAACTTATAGTTAGATTTATTTACATTTAAGACAGCAGCCAATTGGAAACGTTGCGAGATCAGAAAGAAGACTTTAACTGGGTGAGTTCAAGAAATAATTTCTGACAAGTGAGTCCCTTCGAGACTTAAAATCACGTCCGAATCGGGCCATATAAAACACCTTTTTGAAAGCAGTTTAGTCTCGTTTGGGCACTAAGAAAATCCGATGAAAACAAGTTGTCCTTTTCGACCAAAAAGCATATAAAAAAGTCAGTGAAATTCTGGTCTACGCTTTCTTGAAGTATTCCAGAAATCAATTTCGCGCGTCTATAAATTCCCGGCGGCTGGACGTTTACAAAGAAACAATACGAGAACTGGTCAACAAGCTGCATGTAACCAGTCCCGCCTACTGCACTAACGTGTTTATGTTTCCAATAAGCATGCATTAAGAGCCGCGCGTGTGGTTGACACCTTGCGCCGTCACTAATCCAGTTCAGTCGGTCTATATTTAGATACCTACGAGATGAACCTCTGCCCAGTGATGGCCTCTGTAACTTTGCGGTCGTATTTTTGGTCACTCCAAGCTAGAGTGCATGTGTGAATTTATCGTAGAGGATTAAGCAAGGTTCGTTTCGGGTGTGTTGGGAGGCATGTCTCTTGTAGTAACAATAGGGCGTTTTGCTTTATGTTTGCAACATTTTCCTTAAAATGTTTACTCAAACAGACGCCTCGCCTGTTCCCGCCTATAATCGTCACGTATTGTGATCACAACGACGACGTAATTTTGCCCGTCCCCCGACAAAGACATCTGACACATTTATCTTTCTTAGCATTAACGTGCTAAAATCGCGTCGTGCTCCCGTCGCCATAAATCATTATCATCAAACAGTCCCCGTCGCCCGACGTCGGCTTTCATCGGACGTTTTCAATCTGACTTCTTTTATCATTACAATAAAGTAATTCACTCGCCTCCCATTCAGTTACTTTTCGGTAAACATTCCCCGAAATTGGCAATAAATTCCCTTCTAAAATATCGGCCCTTCGAACGCAACCTTTCGTAACAATAGACCGAGTGAGATGTAGTTTTATGAAGATGTTCACTTGGACGTTTTGTTAGGCGTAACAATAGTTTTATTTAGCCGTGCCCACACTGCCCACGCCCGCGTTAATGGCCAGGATTGTATGAAGAAGTAAAAATGAATGGCTGAGCTTATAAAGGCTAATAATAAGTTCTCATGCGGCTGCGATCGGGCTATTGTTGGGATTTTTTTCTCCCGAGGCATCGTTGGGCCGATGTATCTTTATAATGGGGTAGGTGTCAATCGTGGCCGAACCGGGCAGGTGTGGGCAGAGGATAAAAATACTCATAATTTTAGTCTGCAGCTGCCCATCCGATCCGAGCATCGATTCGAGGCCGCTCGGTCCTTTTCGAGTCGGATTCCATCTCGAATTGTACGTCACAGTAATTATTATTAATTAGGGACGGTCAAGCTGCGTCAGAGGCAAAGGTTAATTGTGAAAGGATTTTTAAATTAATTTAATCAACCATGCGTTCTAATTTTACGTTAACTGGAGCTTTTAACGGAGTTCGACGAAACTATGAGTAGTTGTAAAATCTCTGAGTGGTTTTACTAGTTGTTTGCAAGCGTAAGTGGGTGCGAAGACTGCAGTGTAAAATAATTTAAAGGAAAATTATAATAATCTCTATTCATGAAAATCACTCCCAAGTAATTTCAGAACTATGGCTGGTATTAACAGACTCAAAAGTTCCATTAAATATTATGAAAAGTTTTTAAACGCGATAGTCTGCACACGATAACAGAAGGGCCCGGGCCCAAAGGTGAAAACGATGAAAGTCACATTGTGTTATGTGCGACCCGAAAGGTTATCGCTTTACCTTGTTTGATTCCCTGCATTGCGTGTCTAAATACGTTTTACTGATATATTATGCGAGAATGCAGCTAAACACAGATACCCATTGATAGCCTATAGAAATAAAATACCGATGTGACCGATTTTTCAAACCTTTATTTAATGTGCCTAAATAACTTTTAACCATTAATGTAGCTATTATTGAGCCTATTTTGGTTTGGCGAACCAAATACGCTCCTTACTTTCTCTATAATGACGGCAATTACATTTTCGTTTCTTGTCATGGAAAGTTAATAATTTCAATAGATGGTTGATACGAGGCGTGGGCTTATGTAAGTACTGAGCCCTTATTGTTCACTACATTGCATAAGGACTTAGCTGATCTTAATAGAATATATTATACTATACATAGTATATATAGCTATGTTCATTATGTATATTATATTGAATTGTCCTATCTTTGGCCAGTAGTCAGGCCTAGAGAACAAACATACTTTGTACCTACGTACCTACTAGTTTATATTTTTTATTTATTCGGTAACAGCGTGTAGGTATTGCAAAATACTGTACTTAATTCAACTAATTTGATGTCACAATTTCTGTCAATATTTTCGATTAAATAACTTTTCGAGCTCTATAAGTTCTATAACAATCAAGTTGATTTCATAAATCGTTTGTTTTTTTTTCACAATTAAGTACAAACAAAAATACATTTTTTAACCAATTTCGGCATTGTTAAACCGGCGCTAGCTCAAGTATCCCATTGCGTTTATTTCTACATTCTCATTTTGAACAGTTTTGAATAGTTAAGAAAAATCCTTCAAGGCACGCGGCCCGGCCCACTGCTAATCTCTTCTGAATAAAACATAAGATGCTCGATAACCTACTATTAGGGTTAAGGCACATTTAATACGCCTTTCCATTACGGTGCGATATGGGGCGAGCGCTCCTCGGCTGTAATCTCCTCGCACGCGCCTAATGTTCCAAGCTTCCGCCTAACACTTAATTAAATACTAATAAAAATATATAAGCTAATACATTAACAAAAAGGGGAATTCATAATGTACATACACACATCTCAATGTTTTACGGCGTTTGCTTTGTAAACGCCCGCGGCACCGGATTTTGATGAGATTAATGTTAAGGCAAATCCAGGGAAATTCCGTCTCAGCTAGTTAAGGATGATTATATTGATTTTGTAGCTTTACGCTCTCGTAATATGTTTAAGACAACATTGGATGCTACCTGATACTCTAACAACTATTGGATAATGAACGTTAACCTACTAAAGCGACAGTAATGAACATCTAACATGCTTCCATCCATAAAACTACCTAAAGCGCCTTAAAGCTGCTACGTAGCGACTAGTTAGACTGATATTTGACTCCGCCGCTAAGCCGTCTGTAATTCTAATTGTCATTTAAATCCTATTATTCTTAACTCGGTGAATTGTTTTAACAGGTTGGCTCACCACGTCTGTAGGTCGAGAATTAAGCCATTGGATTCAACGCATCAAACATATTTATCTGTTCTGATTATGCGCGCCGGCTATAAAAAACGCGGTATCGAAGCATTTCATTGTACTAATAGCCTACGTTGCGCTGGTTTATCTAAAGAATTATGCATTAGTGTTGGTTCTAAGAGGTTAAATATTAATATATGTAAGGCGTCGTTCGCACAATCTCATCCTATCAATTAACCTCGCCCACGTTTCTCATAAACCTTCCTAAACTCCGGCCTGTATCCGATCAATTTGTTTTATCTGTGGATAGCTGTTATCGTCGAATAAAATATTTACAGCACAATAAAGGCGTCCCCGGAATAGCTAATAACAATGATAATGAAAGTTGGAACGCTGGTCGCGTGGTATTTGTTGATTGCATTGTTGGATTATGTTTTTGGGGTTCCGAACGCAAATCGAAACCCTATTACTAAGACTCCGCTGTCCGTCTTTTTTTTTTTTTTTTTATAACGGCACAACATAGTGGCTCCACTTCGCCTGATGGTAAGCAAAAAGGGGAGCCCAAGTCGCAATGGCAACTGACGAGGAACCAACGGTGCCAAGTCAGTTGACACTGCCATGCTGGCCCGAGAGATGCTTCTTCAAGCTTCGTTTGAAGGGTCCCAAGTTATAAGAAGGAGGAAACACATGAGCCGGCAAGGAGTTCCATACTTTAATAGTTCGGCAGATGAAGGAATTGCCAAACTTCTTGGTACGTGTGGGAATATTCTCCACGGTGAGGCGATGACATCGCAAGCTGGCACATGTGGGTCTATGACGGAAAGGGGAGGGGGACGGGGAGGGGAGGGGGGGGGGGGGTCTGTCTGTTTGTCTGTCCGTCTGTCACCAGGCTGTATCTCATGAACCATGATAGCTAGACAATTGAAATTTTCACGGATTATTTCTGTTGCTGCTGTAACAAAAAAAAACTAAAAACAATAAAATAAATATTTATGTGGGGCTCCCATACAACAAACGTGATGGGTTGCGTTAACTTTACACCTCATTTGTATGCGGCGCCATACGTACCAGGTGCAAACTTAACTTAACCCGGCCAGTTAAGATGGGGAGTGTTTGTACGGAACCCTCGGTGCGGAAGTCCAACTCGCACTGGGCCGGTTTTTATTATGGTTTGTTGGTAATCGCAACTCCTTTAGTTCGGACAGATGTCTTTCTGAGAATCACGTGTGGTGTCAGTAAACTGTAATGTTTGTTCACAACACGCGCTCCGCCATGTTTAACTTGTTTTTTTCGGATTTGAATAATCATAATTTACATATACTTCATGCATTTCCAAGAAAACTATTTTAAGATTTATTATATAAATTTGAGTAGGTAAGGTTAACGTCCCTGTGCTCGACACTGTCCCAATAGTTGCTATCTTGAATGTTATGTCTTTAGCAATAGAGGTGACGATGACGGCATGGTGTCGACTATTAAGCATAAGCGTATTGAGTACAGGGACGTTTACCTTACTAACTGTCATAAAATAGTAATCGAAATAATGGCTAAAATCAATTATGAACTATGCAAAAAACATAATGTAGTATGATAATTAAAATGCGGTATTTAAATACTTATAGTGAAAATAAATTGTATCCTAGAAACCACTAAATTTGAATGTGTAGGTATTTAAAAATACACGGAACCAAATGAAGAACCACATATTTTTGGACTTTATATTATTTTGAAATTGGACAAAAACTATAAAGAAGACGTGTTTTGACTACCGATTTTAATGACGTCACATGCCTTCTCTAAACTTCATATAACAGACAGTTTTTGACATTTCATAAAGAGTAACTGATTTGAGCTGTCATGAAATCCCGTATTGTCATCTATACCCTAATATATCTATATTCACTTAGACGTTTAGATTGCTCAGTATCTCATATGCCACTCAGAATCATTAACGGTAGGTATTAGCTAATGGAATAATTAGAACAACTCATGTTTACCTATATTCTGACTGTCGCCAAACTTAAGTGGCAGTGGGCGGGGCATATTGCTCTTGAGTGGCGACCGCGGACTGAAAGACGCATCGTGCGAGGCCCCCAAGGGTGGACCGACGACCTGGTTAGGATCGCGCAGAAATTGGATCGATCGTTGTGGAGAACTTTGGAGGAGGCCTTTGTCCAGCAGTGGACACTGGACGTCTGTCGGCTGTTATAATGATGATTGATTATATTACGACACATTATGTCACCATGTATCACACAATGTCATACTTTCCAAATAGAATAGCAAACCGGAAATCATTAAGCGTATATCCCGCACTGACAAAATGATAAACCGCATGGCGGCTGCGTATTGATAATTTGTACCTATCGCGTTTGGGGTCAAGGGGCAACGATGCATATTCCAATCATTTACAGCGATGCATATTGCATATTCGTAGTTGAGTTACATTTTCGTTTATTTGTTGTCCATGCTACGGCAGAAGGACGAATCTTACTATGACATCCGTATAAAGATAAAACCTTTTATCGTTTCTACTTTTACTTTAACTCTGTAAAGTCGGAAAGTAACACTTTCTTACAATATTTGTATTTACAGTCTAGTCGTTCGTATAGGTAGGTACTTGTCCTATTGTAAACAGGAATGTAAGCTCATAATTTACCTTAATGCCCAAAACTATTTATGACACAAGTAAATCAACATTTATTAAATTTGCAGGGTATTTAAAACAGACAAATAAACACTTTAATGATATCCACAA
This sequence comes from Apotomis betuletana, assembly GCA_932273695.1. Taxonomy (NCBI): domain Eukaryota; kingdom Metazoa; phylum Arthropoda; class Insecta; order Lepidoptera; family Tortricidae; genus Apotomis; species Apotomis betuletana. Next base: position 20,769,813 of record OW026301.1, on the reverse strand, counting down.
CTTATATACAATTTACATTTTTTTATACAGTAAAACATGCTACTTAAAACTACCACAGGTAGGTATTAAACAAATACAAAACATAAAAAAAACCCCATACAAATCGGGAAACGTTCTCTGTGTCTGAGCTCTGTAATTCCGGTGATCTTGGAAATCTTTAAGAGAGGCCTACGTTCAGCAGTGGACGACGGACGGGGCAAATTTCGTTGGATTTTACCCTTATTACAAACGCTTATACGCTGTTGGATGATAAATTACTGGTATACATATACAATGGCCATTGTTTGAAAGATTAGGGCTCGAAGCGAAAAATTCACCTGAGAAGAGCCGTACTATAGTGAGAATTATAATAATGAGGTAGTAGATCAGTATTCATTTGTATTTGATCCTCTTACTTACTTATTTCATTGAAACCATTTTACAACAAACAAGGAGTTTTCCGAGAATTCCCACTGATACCTTCGAAGTTAGGTGTTAAATATTTACCTTGTTGTGTCGAGTAAGTAACTCTACTTCTTGTACGCTACGCTACGGAAGCTAATTTTGACCTACTTCCCGCACAAGAGAGCAAACTATACACTTGACTATATTCGCGTTAAAACAGAATTTAAGATGCGAGGTGGATTTGTATGCAAATTTAATGAGCTGAAACTAAACATGGGGAGTGTTGTAGATGAAGGGAAATCAATAATGCACAGTTCACATAATCATGCCCACATATAATTTCGTTGACCTACATTCACAAAAACATAGACTATGGAATTGCAAAATATAAATAGGAGAACATTAATTGTCCAATTACTGTACTTACACAACTTTTGTGCGTAAGGTGTTGAACGACATTGTATTTTATTTTAGCCTTCAAATTACTAACACGTTGGCTAAACTCTTGAATCAGGCCATTATTAATTTAACTTGGGTATAAGCAATATTTAAAAAAATGCTGTGGGTTGTGTACGACAAATAAAGGAGTGAAAAGTAGTAATTGTGAAATTTTTGTTTGCACCTTTATAGCAATAACCACTCAACTCTCAACGCATCCTTATGGTAAGCGACATCGTGGTAACTTTTATTTGAAAAGTCACATATTGAGTAATGTATTTAATTGAATCGCCTTTGAAAAACAAGTTGTCAAAGTGTGCCTTAGTACAAGTTGTTGTTTAATATTATGAACCAATACACGTTGATACTAAAATTGAAGCACACATCTTTAATCAACGCTTCGCTATAGAATATCTATTTCTTTCCTATTGGTATTCTCGACGCGTCGCGCGAGTTTCAGCGAGTGGGTATCAGTCAGTCCCCAGTGACGGCGAGCTCGCAACTAAGTTCTGCTGCGAAATTGGACGGCAAAGAATTTCTTTATGTTGATATTTTCCGCAGTTCAAAGGAACTTGCTGGAATCTTGTAAGATTGCGCAAGCAAATTGATCTGAGCATTTATTGGAGTTGCGTTTAACGATAATGAAATGGTCCCATGTGAGATATACAATTATTAGGTACCTACGAGAATATAGAATAGAATACTCTTTATTGCACACCTCAAGAAGAAAGAAATACAAATACAGATATCTCTTAACATTACAATACAGGCAAACAATAGGCGATCTTAATATACTAAATATACCTATTGTTTTTGTGTGACGGCCTTTGACGCGAAATTACCAAGATTACTGGTAACTTTTAAATAAAGGATTATGGATTTTCTGCGGTACCGCTGTTTTGCTGCGGTCTGGTGTAGTGTCCAACTGATTCTAGATGTTCATAGATGGCGCTGTAGTCAATGCCTGATTCGTAACAAAAATCAATGGGCAAAAGTAATTAACTCTGAAATTATGACCCTTTTCTTAATTTCTCCTCTTGATTTAATTTTTTTTTAATAATATAGAATAATAGAAAGTGCCAGCAAGCTTTTTGTTTCTTCGTAGCCGGGTAAAATGTCCTGTAACTATCTGGGGATACCAGGCTACCGGTGCTCTGAAAATTGTTGGCATCGGTCCAGCCCTTTAGGCGTAATGAGGGCACAAATACACATCCCAACACAACAAACAACAAAAAATAAATAATTGCAATTCTGTGAACTCTAATTGTATTGTTTTACTTGTTTTTTTTTTGTAATATATCTTTAATGTACAGACATTTCATTTTTACTTTTTTATAATAGTATAGATATATATTTTGTCCTCATTATGTGTCTCAAGGTATACTTACATTACAATCACCATCCTGAAGACGTTATCGCTGCCCAAAGTGCTCTACTATTCAAGCAAAGGCTTAAGAAATGGCAAGGAGTGATTTGTAGGTGTATGATGTTGATGGTATATAATCATGTACATAATAGGTGGTGACATGTATTACTGTATTTTTATACTGCGTTATTGATCTGTTAAATAATTTTATCAATAAATTGCATATGAATATGAAAATATACGTTAACACTGCCCTCTTGCACCGCGACCACACGAGCGAGGGCAGGCCGCGTCACGACACCGTGGGCGTGCACGTGCCGTGCCGCGGTAAAAAGCCGTATCTTACTTTGAAATCCATATTAATATACGACCTTTTATTGCACGTCAGTGCACCACACTGGGGTGGCCACAATTCACTAAATGTGCTTTGTTTGCTTAACGTTTCCTGCTCGCAGAATCCAGTTGACAGATTAATTCTGTAAAGTGTTTCTATTGAATAAGATATTGTTTTGCAAGTGAATACGTTATATATATTGCAGTTTTGGTATTTTATTTTCATTCGGTTATATGTAATTTCACGGAAGCGATCCAATAAAGTTCTCGTTAAGCGATCCCGTACATGAGTGCAGCGGAGTGAAAATGGGGAAAATGACGTGATATCGTAAAATGAACAACGATAGCCGCACAGCAAGAATAGCATAGGATGACCACGACGAAGAAGATGGAAACAAAAAATAGTAACATTCCAAGTAGCACACAAGCTGCATAGGCGCTTGTACAGCCCTTATACCTACATCTTAATTTAGCTGTATAAGGGTTGTATAAGTGCTGAGGATACCTATGTTCGCGTAACCGGTGTGCCTTAATCGGGTAAAAAGTATCCTATATTCACCTATACATTTCCAACAATCTCTGTAAAAAAATCTTAAATCGTTTAGCCGTTTGGACGCGATAAGGCAGTGTGTATTGTGTATTTTATTTAACCAAAATATTAGGTACGTTATTATTTCATATTGTTCCATTACATCCATTATCCCCGCTGATTTACGGCGATAATATTTTTTCAAATGGCACAAAAAATACATTTTTGTCCCAGCATTTATATTCCGATACAATTCAAACGCGATTATGACATAAACCCAAAATGTATGAGAAATATCAAACATTCACTAAAACCTCGCTGTATTTGCCACCGAGTTCATTGCCACTACTGTGAATTGCTTAATCCCATATAAACAGCACAATGAGCGACCAGATCGTTTATGAAACCGATCACATCGGCTTTAATACTAAGAGGCAGTTATCGGCTGTATGTCTTAGGAAATTGTATGTAAATACGTGGACACCTGCTGAATATATTTGTATAAGCGTCAGTCCACAAGACGCGTTTGAGGCTAGCCCGAGTGCACTCCACTACGTAAACCACTATGTAAACCTATTAATATGGACATACCAGTATTATGCGTTGATGTGTTATGTAAATTGGTAACGCGACAACTTATAGGGACTTTAGAGGTTCTCATTAAAATAACTCCACCCACAAACGATTCGGTTTTGATAGTTCCTTGGTTGGTAGGTCGGATTAACTTCTATTATCAGTCAATCAAATTGCCCCACAGCCCACATTTAATTGTTCAGCACATGCCTCTTCATACTCACTGTGGCAGATTTTGCTGGTTCACAGCATCGTGCACATAATGAGGGTTGCATAATGAGAGGTCTTAAAACACGATCGTGGTTTAATTCATAATGCACGGGTGTTTTAAAGTCGAATTATATAAAGTTACACTAAAACTTACATTTTTATCATTGCATTATAGATTTTCTTACATTTAGACATGAAGTACTCAGTACAGTCAGTAATGTCAGTGACCAACTAACGACCTTCATGAAGGAAGAATTTTGGCCGAAAGGTGTTTTATTCCGGCGTTTCCGCGGTCGGCTATCCATCACCATGGACTCAACTCAACACATCGTGACCTAATTATTTTAATATTTAATATTTATGTTAGATTGTAAGGTATTTATTAATGGGCCTTTGATGCCTGAAATAAACGAATTATTATTATTATTATTATAATACCCGCGGAAGAGTGAATGAGACGGCGGCTGCCCGCGCGAGGTCGATATAACTTCATCATTATTATGGTACTGTCACTGATTTTGCTAATCCATGCCCCGCCGTCAATACTGCATAGTAGGTTTTTACCTACAGGTAGTATCTGAACTTGTTATAGTAATGTAACAATAATTAAATAAATAAATAAATATTAGGGGACAATCATACACAAATCGACATAGTCCCAAACTAAGCAAAGCTTGTACTATGGGTACTAGACGACGATATACATAATATATAAATACATATATAGATAACATCCATGACCCAAGAACAAATATTCGAGCTCATCACACAAATATTTGCCCCGGCCGGGATTCGAACCCGGGACCGCCGGCTCAGTAGGCAGGTGTCTGCAAATTACGCCAAACGTGTCGTCAATATGGGTGTAGTTAGTTAAATAGGTATCTATATTTATGCAGGTACAATGTACATTGTATTTGTATCGCAAGCCAATTCGCTTGTATCCGCTCTAGCTTGCTCGACCCTTGTAAAAAGGTATACTTAGCGCATTGAGAAAGGCCCTAATGTGTATGTTTAGGAGTCTAGTTTGCATGCTCTAAATTACGATTGAAAACATTTCAAACATGCAACCGACCGCAGCGCAGACCGAACGCGTAATTAAACAACTCCGCCTTGCTACACAAGTACCCTATCGTGTACTCTCAGTTGCAGATGACCTACAAAAAGCCTTGTTAAACACGAAACTAGATATTACAATCATTAACCGGATAAGAAGCCCACAATCTCGTTAAGTAAGCCCATTTTTGATAGACGTAATAACGATATTGACAAGTTTTTTATCGTGGTCCTCCATCTACGGCAGTGCCGCCACGATTATCGTCCGTACATGAAAAAAGTTTTAAGTTATCGTTGCTGTCAGTAACACTAATCTTGCATCTCACGGAATGTCTGTGCGTTTCGAAATCGTCACCAGACGAATTATTAGCCGTTAATGCTGTGTCGTAACGTTTTAGTGGTTTACAACCGAGTCATTAAGGACTAAAGCTCAAATTACGTTCAGTTTACCTATTAAACGGCTATTTTTATATAAGGGCTATGAAACATATCTAATGGTCCTAATTTAATAGTGTACATAAAAACTAGTAATCGATCCCTAATTTTGATTTTAATTATCGTTATTACTGTCATTAGGTTGTCCGTTACAATAAAATTCACTACAGCTCAATAATTTTATTTCAAATGCCAAGGACTTCGCTCTCCAAATATTTCTATGATATTTCAATTACTATGCATTCTTATTATGATCGCCACATCATAAGAATGCATAAAGCGTACATGTTGTACATAAAAGATCTTAAATATTAGCACATATTGTAGGTTCAAAACATGAGCCCTGTCGGGCACAGCAATATCTTACAACTAAAAGGGAATATCAATATGTAAATTTCAAACATGATTATAGTTAAATATATTGTTCATAAAATAATAGAGCAACTCATTTATAAAGGCAATCCGTCATAAACCGAACCGTCCGGCCTCAACTGACCGCCACATTCCAAAATCGAGTGACGGCAGATACAATTTGTTACCGATATCAGTGAACCGACAAAATGACCGGAATTACCGTTACCAGATTCAGTTGATGACCAGATAGAAATCTATTAATAACATTCGTCCAGCGTCGACGGACAGATCTATAAATGATGAGTTTCATTTCAGATAAGATCATATCGGATATCTCGGATGATTGATGGACTCCGCTCGATATTACTTAGGAATTCTATTACCTATCCTCCGTATTGTTCTCTAGAACATTATACCTAGTCTTATTAGCATTTTTCGGCTTAGACCTTAAAGTGTTCAATCCTTTTAGAGGTAGATACTCTGAACCAAGATGCTTTTTGGATGGCCATGGGGTTGGTCATACAAAAAACAAATTCGTTTTTAATTGAGTAAAAAAAGCTTTAAGTACCGGTACCGGATGTCATTCGTGTATTTGCATTGTTCTCAATAAGAGAACAATGCAAATACACGAATGACACGAATTGATTATTGATGACTAATATTTTTCATGACCATTGAATACTTATAATATATTTATTGCAATCAATATTACAATCAACATTTGCATATGCACAAGCGATCTAATAACTTCTAAGATTATCTTAATAATATCAAATAGAACTTATAAGTATACTTTATATTCAGTTATGACAAATGACTCAGTCAAGAATGACGCTGCTTTTTCTGCAGGAAAGTCGTAAGATATTAATTCTAAACCAACATTTAACGTTCGTCAGCCGCCAGGTGGGTAAAAAGAATGGTATGAATAAACAAAAGCTAAATAATGCAAGAGATCCGCTTTTTCTGCCAAGTCATTACGATGCATAATGTATCACGTTCTTTATTGTATACCCTGTGACGAACAGTTTAAGGATTCATTATTTTTTTAAATTTCTTTACACTTAAAATACCAAGTGTTGAGCTACCGTTGACTTTCAGAATTAGATACTAATTTAGGACCGTTTACTGCAATTAACCCTTAATAATTTTCATAATAAGTGAGCCGGACATACAAAAGGTTCTCTCGGTAAGCCACAGTTTCTTACGATACGACACCGTCCGTAATAACTATCATTTGGATAATAGCTGTTAATTAATTAAAGCTCTCGAATATTCCCTTCTAATGTTACGAGCAACCAAAATGGCTTATACACGCGTGTAGTCCATTAATAGATAGGAATAAAATAGCTTTTTAAGAGAAAGGAAAAATAAAATGTTAGAATATCAAGACAGTTGGGACCACACACCCGCTCGCGACATCTCTTGTTAGTGTAATGGTATGCACATTTATTTGAAACATTGTGTATTTGCTGTTGAGATTTACATTTTCATATTACATAGACATCTAGATTTTTATTGTAACACGGTTTAAGTACACACGATTCGGATTTAAATTTTCTCAGAAATGTTTAACAGCCAATTTGTTTGTGACATTGAATTTATTTATTCTTACATTATGCATGATGTGCATGAGTTATTGCTCGTTGTGTTACTATTGTTCGCGTGAAAGTTTTGTTTCTTTTAGGGTTCAAGTCAAGACTTATATTACTTTTTTATGGCGCAAACATTGGCAGTTTTTTTTTGTTATACGGTGAAACATTTTGAACAATAATAATTTCTACACGTTAGTGAACGACGGATCGCAACGCTCGGTCAATGTATCCGTTCTCTAATCTGCATATTAGATGTACCTACAATTTAACATGTACGCCCGTCGAAACAACACCGTATTGAAATCTGCCCTTTATGAATTATGTTAATAAGTATCAACCACAGAATAATTAAGCCGCAGACGATCCTTGTCTCTCTCTTTGTCCGTGTTGATCTTCATTACAAACAGTACCAAAGCGCATTTATAAATAAAGATACGCATTGTAATTTATGTCTAAACATTACTCAGTCGTTTAAAGATATTATCTCGTTTTGAATCAAAAAGGTTATTGTGCAAAAGGTTGACAAGTCAATTGTAGTTTATTTATTATTGCTATCGATTATATTGCCCTACAATGTTTGCAAATAAAGCCGTATAGAAAGTTTCTATCCCATCAACGTTTCCTAGAATCATAATAGCAGACTATAATTTCTTGTTATGGGGCATGATGGATGGGTTACCGTTCCAGGTAAACGGATGGTTATTATGAACTTTTTTTGTAGAAAAGTGAAAAAAATGCTACCTAAACATAAACAGATCTATTATTATGAATACAATAGCGGCCAGAACTGGCGAGCCGAATTTCAATCGGTCACGGTAGTTTAACACTCTTAATCGGTACTTTTATTTTCTGAATCCATTGTTATTGACGATTTCGCCTCATTAATACGCACCGAAGCAGTGAGAGCACGAGTCCTCTTTAATTCAATAGCAAAACGCCCATTAATAATGGTTAATTATTTTATTCTCTTTATATGCATCAGTAGTCGTATACATACGTTTGAATTAATCTTCATTATAATTCAAAAACTCTATATTCAAACTGTACTGCGTTTGAAACAAAAAGAGCGGACCACATTTTTTATCGAATGTTTTAAATTCAAAGCCTCAATCAGGTTATCCATTCTAAGAACGAACATTATATAAAGAAGCCTCGGAATGACTTGATTATTTTAGCTTAACTAAGTTCTTTGTACTGGCAAAGCGCCTACACGAATACCTATTCTTTTAAATGGCTCCATCAATTGCGTTTATCGTTTTATAAATTGCTCAAACGTGTTTGAAGGGAACGGCCCGGTTTTATGTACCGATCTGTCAGAACAGACCTGACATGAAAATTTGATGAAATAATATTGTACCCCATGCTAACAATTCAACAGACCACAAATTCCCAAACCCAATAGCTTTTGGTTCACAATGGATAACGTTAATTTATTTCGACATCGAATATTGCAGGGGTACAGACTCGACGCACAAAAATTAAGTAATTCATTCGATTTGAAAGGGTAGACGGCTTGTACTGACGTAGAAAAAAGCCTGGTATAGAGCCATCAGTCGAAATGGGTGCGCTTGGCTGCTCCCAACGGGCGGGCACTGCCACTCCTGTCCGCTGCATTCTTATTCCGATGCTTAGATAAACATTAATAAGTCCCCCCGGTATCCCTTAGTATCCAAAATAGCGCGCGCTAAGTTAAATAAATTGTTTCCGGATGAGCATTCCACTGCTTTAAGTCCGAACGTAAATGATTGTGTTTTCACTAAGCGTGACCGCCTGTTTATGTTCAGTTAAATACGTGTCAATTTGTTGCGCCCGGTGCCCACCATGCATTATTTACGTAGCCTATATTATTATAATAAACTCATATAAATTCTCGTCGTAAACTTGGAGATTTATAATCATAATAGGAATCGAGTCGAGTTGTGAATAGAAGAATGGTAATGAGGTTTCCCAGGTGGACCCTTGATGGCAGCCATGAGTGCTGTGCAAGCGGGTCAAGCCGGTAATGAAGATATGCGAGTGTTCTCGAGCGTGTAAACAAGCGCCCCAGAAGCACTGTTTCTGTTTGCTCCCGCGGGATTAGTAATTTAAAAGTCTATGCGGACACTCCAAAGGGTCAATCGCATCGCGCGCTGTATATTGAAAACAGATACCCTTTTCTGTATTCCGGTGGCAGTCCATGAAAGTTATAAGGGCTGAGTTGTTGAACTATGTAATTGACTTGGTTCTGCGGTCAGAGGCTTTGTTCTCCGGAGGGCGGATAATCGAAAACGCCTCTGGTTAGCCCCGAATGATGGGAGAAACAATGCGAAGTTGATATGTGGATTCGCCAGACGGTCCCTTGTTTGATTTGCAAAGAGCTATTTGCTCGTCGAAGACTGCGGCCCGAGCAGGAAATTGGACCTCGCCGCCGGTTTCTACTTGGCTAACGTAGCCAACACTTGTCCAATTACTTCCTTTGCTGCTGCTTAGTAGCTAAGCACCTAGACAAAAGACCCACTCGTTTAAACAAAACACGGCCACCGTTTAGTTAATGCGCCACAATTTGTGACAGCAATATCCGGCTGACACGAATACTTGTCAGAGCGCTAATAACGCTACACGCAGAAATGAAAACAAAAGAAAACCGGAGCGAGCCGTGACGCCAGTCATAAAATAGACAAAAGTGTAACTGCAACACGAATACTGTGCTATTTAAGTCTGGAGCGGTCCCTACGCCATCAATTTTATTTTCTCGCACAAAACATGTCGGCTGTCGCTACGCATTATGCCGGGAGCGCCACACGCAACATTCGAACAGTGTTTTATTTCGGGCAAACGTGGACGTTTCCCAATGATTGACTTATCCGGGGGTAATTTGAGAGGCTCTCGCGACCTGCCGGCCCGTCAAGCTCCGCCCCGCCGCCGCTGCACTCCAGCCCCGAGTCGCTCAGTAACCCTACACCGACTGCTCTCACTCCACCGACCACTTTAAAGTGCCGTGACAACTCTTAAACGTCATTAGCTTTCCAAAATATCCAAATCCTTGACGAAAGCCGAACTTTCCAACTTCGACATTATGGAAAACATAAACACTTCAATGTCGACTTTGGCGTCAAGACCGTTATTCGTTTGAACAAAGTCGAAATGTAATTGTTTCACTTTGGTGTCATTTATTCGCAACGGAATACAGCATTTCCATCAACTCCCTTCCGAGTGGCCGCCATCGCACGCAATAAAAATAAAACCAATCCCGGGCCAGTATTAGCTGAACATTATTTCATAGCTACGTCGTGTCGCAAACAGTTCTCATCGATAAGAGGCCGTGTAGTTATTAGTGATAGTGTAATCATGAGACGTTGCCCCCTGCGGCGCAGTCTGACGACTTTCCTCTTCAGATACGTATTTAATAAGATCTCAAAGACATTTACATAAACAATATCTATTAAAACACGCTATATATTTACATTTACTTTTGTGGAATTCTCCAGCGTTTAAAAATGTATTTTCCCGCCCTGTTCACAAACCTAAAAGAATAATATGTAATTGAATCTCGTACATCCACGTTAAACGTCAAGTTTACTTTTTCAAGTCCCTGGCTCCTTTTAAAACGGAACACGGACAAATGCCTTTGTTTTACTTGGAAAGGAAATATTGACGGTCCCATGTGATTTCGTTCCATGTTTTAAAAGAAAACCAATACGGATGCACCATCTGCGTGTTGTCTTTTTCAAATGGCCGTGAGTACTATGTAACTTAATACGCGGCTCGTTCGAGGGATAGCGGAGTAAGAAATGTGCTTAGTGGCTCCCGATACTACAAAGACGTGACTTCGAAGAATACACATGAAAGTAATGATACAAATGCAAAGAGCAGGCTTAGCACGAAATGAAAAGAAAATAAAAACGCTGGAATCCAGCGGCGTTCGCTGGCTTAACGCATCACCATAATTCAATCGTGGATGGGTCGCTCTTTTGCTACCAAAAGGAGCAACGAATTTATTACAAAGCTCGTATGGTTTGGAACCCCTACCTATTATTTATGGCACTGAGTTGGTCTATCACAAAAAACAGACGGGTGTTTCGAATATCGCAGCGGGCGACTTAGAAACATAAGCTGCAATAACACGCATTTCCTCTGTGCTTAGAAAAAACTAGGACTGAATCCCCGTTGCACATTTAATCCCCCATTCTTTTTGAATCGAGAAACCTTGTGGCCAGTATGTAGTACCGTCTCGTTTTGAAATTCGGAATGATACTTCTGTTTTTAACAATACCCGTATAAAAAAATATGATGAACTTTACGAACGAGATAATCCGGGTTTATAGAAGGCTGGTATACGAAAGACGAGTATCAATTCTGGCCATGTGGTGGCAAATGTGGGAACTCCACCAAGACGATGCCCCACTAACGAATTCGTTACTACATCGTTGTGATGTTACTGTGTAACGAACTGAAGGTTATCGGACGTAGTTCGTATAATAATTTTGTTTCTAAAGTAGTACTACTACGTACTTAGGGTAGATTATCAACGTCAAACATTTCGGTAGTAAAGGCGGCGTCGGTTTGGCTTATTTATTCTTCTTATTCTATACAAATAGTCAGGATATTTAAAGCGAACCTGATGACAATCGAGTTCTATAGGGTTTCGCCACTAGTACCTATGTTTTTTGCTATTTAGTTGAAGTGGCATTTAATTGCGCAGGTATGTTGAACAATTTCTATACGTACCCACTTGTTATTTCATTTATGCCATTCAACGTTCTCCCCAGATGGCTCCACGTTCCAATCGTTTATCCTCTGTATTTAGAACCCGTGAAATTTCGAGTACAGTTTTTATGAACCGGATATGAATTTAGAAAACATTAGCTCCATCAAATGCAGTATAAAGCGTCATTGAAACGTCTTTAGAATTAACTGAGATCCTTTAATTCTTTACGAGACCGGGACTAAGTCCTCTTTTGTCATTCAAGAACACTCGAAAAGCAAAGCCATTTTAAACCGGGACTAAATATACTCTGCCTACTCGTACGGGACCAAGAGCCTTAAACCAACTACGTTATTTACTGTAAAGGCAGATTCAACAAACGGAAGACATTGCCGTTCGTAGCGATCACTTATAATCCTCGAAATGAGACAAATATCACGAACCGGGTCAACGGCTATCTTCTCACGTTTGTAGACGACTTAAAGTGTGATAATAATATTAAATGGATCACTAGAAGCGACCGACAACGATAAATAAGCTCTTAAAACCATTACGTGTCACACGAGATTTACTATGTATGGCAACGACAATTTTTTTCAACGCACATCAGCTTGTAGTTCTAAGAATGTCGATTCACATTTCGTTTGCGATGCTATCATGTTATTTTACATGTAATTAGTATTTATTACCAACAGGTTTTTCTACGCTCGGGGCTTATAAAGAAGTCTGGGCGATCTTTCGTGTGAAAGCGAGCTTAACGTGAATTATGTGGTTACGGGACGCTAGAGTTAAGCAATTAAAGCCGTTTTTTATGTGCTTAACACTAACTCCTTAGATGAGGCACGCGATAATCATACAATTTATAGTTTTACTACGCTCCTGATGAAGATTTGTATAATCAAATCATTTGAATGCCGCAATCAAATGGATATAAAGTTTTAAGATTCCACATTTGTTCAATTCAATCAAGTTGAAGTCAGATCTCTAGAAATATTTAGCGTCGTTCGGATGCCACTGAGGTCGAGGCCCACACAAATCGGTAGCGTGTTAACAAGACGTTTTTCAGCAAAAAAACCTGCTACCGTCCTGTGAGAATTGGCTTGCCATCTGGTGGAAAGGCGATCCGTTGAAATTAATGCGATAGTTAACGCTTAAATAAACTGGTGGTCCCATCACCCCGCGTCTATCCGACCGTTCTTTCCGAATAAATCATAATGATAATTGAATCATATGCTGCGTGTCAAAAGTAATTAACAGACGCTGCGATACGCATCTCAGGCACATGTGTTTTTTTAATAACGTCGCCTCCAGTTTCCTCTCGCACACGCGACTCACGCTCGAGATAGCATCGACATAGAATTTCTTTCATACTCATATGGAATTATTACTCTATCCGGCAGTGAATGAGTTTATTAAAGTCATTGTGAGAGTAAATGGATCCGTGAGCCCTTCTTGATGACGTTAGCGTTACGCTTCCCTTAATCAGTGGCGTGTGTTGAAACAATTTTTGATAAGGTCCCAATATCTCCGTCATAATACTGTCAATGCTCCGTTTCATGTCTTTATTAACTTTATAAAACGCTAAAGGGCTCTTTGTTAGTTATAAAATGTTATCGTGATTGACCTTTCGCTCGGTACACAAAAATACACGGCAACAAAATCCCCTCGAAAAGATCGAACGTTTCGGAACGCACTTAATTTGAATGTATGTACATTGGAGAGTTTGCTGTTCTATAAATCTTGAGAGCCAATTTATCCGTAGGATACTTAAATTCGTTCCATTAACATCGTATCCCGTATTAAATTTGGCCGGCGGCGAAGACTGACAATGATTGGGCTAGCGAAGCCCCAAACGACCGCTGCTATGGGCTATAAAGGTGTTTCGCAGCCGTACACCAATTACCTTAATGTAACTACCATCAAAACAACCTTTTTAGCGAATCGCTTTCCCGCTCTTTCCCACGGAACGTTTGCTCCTAATGAAATTAAAAGTAAATATATTATCCGACAAAAAACGCACTGAAGAGCGTCGCGTTGGACGTTTTATGAAAATGAGAGAGTTCCTGCGAGATTCCTGTTCTTGCTGTTAGGGAGCAGTGCTTTTTTTGCGCCCTGTTAAAGATGAAGTATTAGAGGTGTCGCTGCCCGCCCCGCCTGTAATGAGACCCGCGGGAATACGAAGCAATATCTTAATACATGCCTTGGCTCGGGGTGACAAATACACGGAATCTACACGGAAACGGTAAATAATTTATAACCACCCTCTTTACGGCTCCGACACGATGACACGCCGGGAGATAACGCGAAGATGCTCCTGCAAAATATACCACCGTTAAGTAGAATTATTGCTGACGAAGCAGTCAAAGCACATCTCGTTATGGGTTTAGTAATTTCGCCACGCAGGCACTTCAAAGCTTATAAGCAAAGCTTATCGGAGCAAACATATTCCGCCAAAAGCATTAAACTAACTAACGCCTCACTTGTCAAGCATTTGATTTATGATATTAATACTTACCTGCGATGTAATATTCACCACTATCGAAAACATCAAAGGTAGTTCGAAGTCGTACGTGGTATAGTTAATAAGACGAGTACTTCAAAGAACAATCGACGGGCACCGTAGGATTTACAAATTACCCGCATTCATTTATTTTATGCTGCTAGCCGTGCTATCCCTCGACTTAAGTACTGAAAGTTGAATATGAAAGGGGTTCATAAAATGGCCATAAAACTGGTGAGCGGAGAGCGTGCGCTAGGAGTGCTCGAGCACATTGATTTGTTTAGAGCAGCTGTCTCGAAGCGTTAATAACTTAATTCGTCAGAGGCGACGGCACGGGAAGAGGGTTTTTAAATGTCGCTACATGTGCGCAGGCGCCGAGGAAATGTTACAGTTAATGCGCGAGCGTCTCGAGGATGGAGACGTCACTCTCGACGCGACGCGGAGTGCTCCCGCTGAGCGATTTGTGCCTACCGGCAACTTCTTTAGAAGCCCTCTTAATCGACTGCTAAACGCGATCACAATTCATCAAACTGCCATCGAACGATACATCAAGACTTTATAGCTAGCAGCGCTTTAATGTGACAGTATATTTATTCGCAGTTTGGTTTTACACAAGCTGACTTGGATTTTTACATTGTCCACGTGAATCAAGTGACACTTTATTAATTTGGAGTTTGAAATTCCGAAGTCCCGCCTCCGCTTTTCATCTCGAAGGGTGCTTAAGTCGTTCCGGTGAGAACTGTCCTCATAATTATTTGTACACATCCACAGTGACGCGGCCTCGAGTGCGGTGAGAGATGTTCGTGTCAAAACACTACTTCAAATTTAGATACAGACTGTCAAGCCCCTCTCGTAATAATTCATATCCCGGCGCGCTCCGCCGATGTGGAAGCCTCTTCACCACGTTGTTAAGTGTCACTAAGACCTCACCTTAGCACTTTTATAACACTAGTCAACTAAAAATATACATACCAGAGCGTTGTGAGAAGTTAAAAGCCATGTTCTCCTACATGGTTGGTTGTAACCTTTAATTGGAGACACGTTTACAGTTTCAGCTCGCAATTGGTAAGTTGTGTTTGATTGTACGTCATTGAATTTGAAACGAGGCTCTTTGCTTGTCGGCGGTTTCCGATTTATACACATTTTCAATAGATGTGATTGAGAATAACAACAATACGTTTCATTTTGACTGTGTTTTAATTCTTTTTGATTCTATAGTATATTCACAGTTTGAAGGCACTTTATAAATAATGTCGCAACTCACTGTTCACGAAACGTGTTTGAGGGTCAAAGAATTGTAACTCCATTAAAAGTTTCCTTGTTTTCAAAGTAAACACAGCGTTCCGTCTCAAAGGAAGCCCTTAAAAATTAATGGAGACATCCTGATTACTTTAAAGATCCGTGGTATGCGTTATGTTCAGGACACTTCACTACGTCTATTTTCGTGACTATAGACAAGTTTACGGGTTTTATCTGCTTAGTGTCTTTGTATTTCTTCTTTAAGCAAAGGACATAAATTGTGGTAAATATAGTGTTAATCCGGGAGCGTATAAATATCACACCGCGGGCGTGACAGCCAGTAAAGAATTGGATAAAGAAAACGCATGCGGGTAATATTGTGACTGTCGCCGGCATTGTACTGTTAATATTCGAACCGCCGAGAATATAGTTCCGATTCCAAAAACGAATACTTACGAGCTGAGTGCGCGCCGCGCGTCAGATTATAGGCATAAATTATTGGGCACTTTTGTTCAAGTGAAAGAGCTGACTGGAGCCATTCAATTACTCGGCTCAGCCTTACAAGGAGTACCGAGACTTTTTCAGATGTTTGTGTAAGGGATTAGTTGGGATATCTGTGCCGGTATCTTCGTGAGATAAGTATAAGTACGAATATACGTCAACGTCGGACGACTAAGCCGATTATTTTAAATGTATTCACTTCCTTAATGGACGTCGTTTTTCACGTTGCGCTCCGTGACTACGCTCACTGACTTACTGAAGATTTTCGGTTATGATCCGGTCAATGACTGAGGATTAAAACTCACTTATATCTGGCATTTATTAAATTGTCGAACGATTGCCAGACAGGTGCCGTAGTTGATTATAATACCTGCTTTAATTACTGCTTGCGCCGTACTGAATTTGCTCGCTTTTGTTTTATGTATGCAGAATACGGGTAAATTAGAGACTTGACTATACCCAGCATAACAGTTTTGTAATAAGCGTTCTTCACCCGAATATATGGTTATAAACGGGACCACACATAAACCTAATAGCGTGTTCAGGTTGGAAAATAAACAACCCGGTCTCCAGACGTGCATACGTTAGTAGCCAGAAAGATTATTGAAATGAGCCAAAAAATAAAGTAATAACAAGGATCATAGCTACCGCCCACCTGCGTTGGAGGCATTGACAAATGCTCTCGGCTCCCGGGGTGCTCAGAGGCCCAAATAATATACATATCATTATTCTACCCCGCTTTCTCATAAATATTACTTACAAATTTGCCTATACCATGCGATGAGAGCAATTTTTTAAAGGGAATTCAACTTGAAGTGCAAATTGATGGCTAGTGACGTGACTGGGTCGCGGCTGTTTTAGAATGAGGTTGGAGTGCATTATTTAGGCACAAATGCAAATTATTTGCAAACACTAAAAGCTTCAAGTCGCTATTCCGAATTTGAATTAAAAAACGCGTTTTTACTAACACTGCTAGCCCTTTTATTATGACGTCATATGACCGCAGTCGTGACGTGCATGGACGAGTCTATAATTTCATAATTAATGAAGTGAGTGAAACAGTTTTATTTCAACTCAGTACGCACCACCACAATTTTACACAGGGTGTTTTGCTAGGCAGGTGGTCTAATTAATTAGTAGGGCTCCCCCTCACCACCAGAGGGTTGAAATTAAATGTATATTTTGCATTTTTTCACCCCCACGACCCCCGCGCTCTGGCAGTCGCGCGTTATAATTAATAATAATCTAAAATACCTACCTGTGTTGTGGAATGTTGGGAACAAAACTGTTTTAATTATAATACATATATTTAAGGACTAACATAGAGTTTAAGTGAACATACTAACAACATCATATGGATCTCTGATAGTCCGAAATAAAATAAAAATATTTTTTTTTATTTCTTTTTATAATTGATATAATTATAGGTATACTTTTTTGTGCTACTGAATATTTTTTTCACAATTACCTAAAAATATACACTTACTATCTACGTTTCGTATATAGTTTGATACAAATTTCATTAAAGTAAATTAATGCATTATTTCAAATGACGTATTCAGTTTTTTTTTATTTTAAATACGTTCGTAGAAAAAAATTGTGTAGTCTTATTTTGCTTGGCGAAAGTTTACCTAAATACCTACATTACGGATTGTCGTTAAATAATTCCAGTCGATTCCTTTTTTTCCCGCCAACTATTAGCCCTGCATGTATCAAATATAAAAACAGCAACACTAAAATTGCCAACTAAACCTTGAGCTACACTTTTAAGTGCACACGGAAATGAAATACCGTAATGTGCTTGTATCGTAGCACTTATGCGCCCGACGGTACTTGTCACGTCGCGTGCTACCTGCGAGGGTGGGGACGTTATATCACTTGTCTACATCACATTACTACGTTATTACCGCCGCTACATGTTGCGTAGGGTAGTAAAGGTTAACGCCCATCCCTTACCTTTTTATGGCAACCCTGAGATGACGGTTTATAATTACTTCTCCCTCAAATGTGACCTGTGCATCTGCGAATTATTAGAGCTGGCATTTAAGGATGCCAAAGGTCGGCTTTATTCCGTATATTGCTGAAAGGCTAAGTGATATAAAAGTACTATCAGGGACCTACACAAAGAAAATAAATATTACTTGGAACTATTAACAGGCAAACATTAAGTTTAAGTATTTAGGACCGAGTGTTACAAATATTTAGTCTATAATTCAAGGTTCCTTCCTTATAATTCAAGATGATTTTTATGGTTGTTTCGTTTCTATCGACCTTATCATATGATTATTCAAAATATTTCATAAATTATTTACTTGCACCCTTACTACTCTTTTGCTTCGGTATCAGTTTTGTAAATAACTACTAATAATCCAAGTATATTTTTTTCTTTTT
This sequence comes from Apotomis betuletana, assembly GCA_932273695.1. Taxonomy (NCBI): domain Eukaryota; kingdom Metazoa; phylum Arthropoda; class Insecta; order Lepidoptera; family Tortricidae; genus Apotomis; species Apotomis betuletana. The sequence goes on along the minus strand of OW026301.1, from coordinate 20,751,231 downwards.
GGTACCAATAAAACGTTAAACTAACTGGAATTTCGACAGTGTCCATGTACTAAATACACATTATTATAGCACAAAATGAGAGGATGGGGGTTTTGTGCCCATCCATTTTTTTCGTAATTGCATGCAAATAAATCACAACTCTGCGATAGAAATGCATTAATAATTTATATCCAACGTTAAATTACGTATATTCATTCCTGTTCATTTGGTAATAAATGAGAAAAGTTCTCCTGGCGGGTCTATAGAACTTTAAAGGTAAATAATAATCCATTAGCAAAATAATACTTGATTCAAAATGAATTCAAACGCATTTATATAATCTGCTTCGAACAATTGACTGCTAAAATCACCGTTAAATTCTACGTTTGCTTTTAATCAAGTAAATATATTTTATTTACAACATTGGCCATTAAAGAACCTAAGCTACAGAATAACATTTTTTTGTCGTTTGTTTTCAACTAGCGAATCCTAACAATTTTACTAATTTTCTCTTTTTGATTCTCTATTTACGTTACACTGTTCTATTATCAAACTCAAAATACACTGTGATCTCGATACTGAGTTAACTTGGCAATAACATTTGCTATTATACATAGTTCTGCGCTTAGCGTTGCACAACCGCGAGAGTGGCGATCATTTAGTAGTTTACTAATATTTATAGGTAGGTACAATATATAATATTTTTAGTAATAATTTCTAATTTAAAAGAAGTTGTTAATGTCTTGAGAAATTAAGATTCTTAAACCCGAAAAATAAACATTTATGCTCGTATGTATATCCACCATACGTCTTTAACGAAATATTTGACCCTATCAGGATCGATTCCTGGTATTATACTTATAACCAACAGTATATTTTATCAATGAGTCAATTCATCAATTGGAGTGCCAACGGATTTATGTTTACTTTGGGTCTGCAAGTTGAGACAAACTGAAGTTGCAAACCACGTGAAGATTCCATTCTAGCCAATAGACGAAAGGATGCTTGCTCCAACTCTGTCGGTTCTAATATAAAGTTATTGAAGGTCGGCAGAGTGGAATGACCCTCAAGTTGGTCACCAAGTGTTCTTGTAACTTCGGAATACGATTCTGATACCGCACTCCGAAGCCCCGAGATTACACTTTCGCTAAACAAATACTCCAATTTGCTATTTCAAGTTTTAATTCGAGACTAATTAAGGGTGTTTTATTTGATAACATTTGTTTGGGTTGAAGTTCCACTTATCTTAATATTTACCGAGTTGTTAACTTTAAACTAACTTACTTTAAAATTGGTTCGGAATTTAAATTATTAATTAACTGAGGATTTCTTTTATTTATGACACCGTAGTTTCAGCCTTTAGGAAACTACAATTTTACTATATAATTATTATTAATAGATATATTAAATAGAAAGAGGTTTTAGGCACGATATAATATTAGTTATTTGGTTACGAAACAACTAGATATTAATTACATAAAGCAATAGGTATCTTGATAAAATTGCTAACCAAATTTTGTAAAAGCCCATCGGGTAAGTTAATAATTATAACCAGTCCATTCTAATGTTTGTTGTGATATGAAGGCGTCTGGTAAATTAGTCTAATTGCTTTTGCTCACATTTGAATTATTAGGCAAAGCGCCTTATTTGTGACTGTGTTACTCCGAAACACGTTAAATAAAATGTTACGACTATAGGATTAAGATATTAGAATAGATTAAAGTTTACCAACATAAAATAAATATTACTTAAAGATATCACCCGTCTTTCCATTTATTTCTGACCACTAAACTGTGGGTCGCCTCAATAAAATCTATGAAAAACTGCCTGTTCAATGAAGGAAATGCTCTGCATTCGGAGTTCCGATAGTAAACCACGTGAATGGCTATACCGCCCACTTGGCTATTACTTACATGCCTACATCTTTATGTGTATAGCGTTCAGTAGAATGATTGCGCATAGCTAGAATATCAGTTCCGTTCATTGAGACGTTGCTATTCACCGTAATAATGGAACGGTCGAAGGCTTTTGTTACGGTGACATTCATAATCATGACTTTATGACCGAAACTTCAGAGATTAAGTTGGCATTTACGCTAAAGTGTTTAGAAATTAATGGTTTGGTTGGAGTGTATTTAGTTTGAATAGCGTATATTTTGAATATTTGTAATTCAGTTGGTACAGAATGGAGTATTTGTCACAATATGAGTGTCACAGAATGACAAACCATTTAAGGCGAGAAAAGGCTTAAATTTTGTAGATATAAGTGCATTTGTACTTAATTAATATGAAAACAAATTGTAATCGTCATCGTGCGGTTTTCAGTCGAAAAAAAAGAAGATATAATATTTTATATATTATTATAAATCATCGACCTCTTAATTCTACTCGGTTGAAAGAGACGCGCTGGACAGAAACTGGTGGAGGCAGATCATCTGCGCCAGATGTAACCCTGAAGCTGACCACGATCCTCAGACATGAGGAACCGATCCCAGAGAGGGATAAGTAGCTAAGCATTTATATGTGTGTGAACAAGAAAAGGTACAGGTTTATTATAACATAAAGAATAATCTTTAGATTTTTATACCGAAACTTTGTTGGGACCTAGTAAAAAAGTATAATGGATTTTACAAAGTTGGCGTCGCGACATTCCTAGTTTCTTTGACGAATGTCACGGGTCATAACGAATTTTAAACATTAAAATGCACTTCCCGCATCCAACTCCTTATAGTTTCCCTTAAGCATTCCTGATTCCTAAAAAGTTAAAAGCGATGCAAAAATTAAAGAGTTTTTAAAGAAAATTAAGGAACCTTCCGCGACGGTGTGGATTCTAAAAGCGCTCGTCCAAACTCGGCGCAACACAACTTTGTTAGGCACGGCAAGTTACCTCGTTACGAGCGCAGTAAAAATTACACAAGTTTAACTGGAATTAATCTGCGATGGATTTTTTTCCAGTTATGCAAAGCAAAATTTCAGTACTAATGAGCTAGATTGTTAGCTAGCGCCCGGCGCGGCCTTTGTGGCAGGTGTTTCTGTTTAGCTTCGCGCTGCAAACTTCATTAATATTAAAAGTACGAGAATTTCCGCATATAAGAAGTTTTCGTTGCGTCGTCATGAATAAAAATTGGTAACAAATACCGGACAAGAGTTGCGACAATTCCGCGCAAGCGATAATTGGTATAAAGTTCCGAACTAAATCTGTAGCCAAAACTCCGCTTATTACAACTTACCTCAAATTAGGTGCAAAACTAATTATAATTTCCTGAATGTGCGGTAACTATTTATATTCAAATTAAACATTTAACGAACATTGAAGTAAGAGTATCGTTTGTTAAATAATACATATTACATCCGACTGTTATTGAGCAATAAAAACATAAAAGATACATTTGAGGCCCCACGGCGCTGGTACCCCAAACAAGCGCTTATCTAACGTCGATCGATACTACAGTTGTTACAATCGCCGCACATTATCCTAATGCAATTAAACGTGTAACGTATGGGGGTGGTCGCTGAAATTTAAACCTTTGTTAATGTGGGGAAACGGTCGACAGGCGTATCCGATCTGAGGGCTCCATCTAAATATACCGTTCTGGTAATAGATCACCCTTTCGAAACAAATGGAGCCTTTACTGGAAACACCTATGTAGAACTACAGCCTGACAGACAGTCGCCATTTACATGTATCATACTCAAACGCAGCGAAGCGAAATTGGCCTATCCACTTTTTAGTTTTGTACACAGGTCCGACGTGCCCCTTTCAACTATAGCGCCCGTATTAAAATAGATGCCCGTCGGCCGCTCCGCTACGATACACGGCTTTAGATAAATTCCCTCCATTTTTCTCGCGCTCACGAGCCGTCGCCGTATAAATGCTTCAAGTGTCTTTTTTTGTAGCAACCGGAGGAATTACAACATTAATCAGCCGAAATGAACCTTTTAGCGAAATGTCAAAAGGTTTACGATGATCTTCGCGGTAACGAGGCGCGGTTATCCATAATGAAAACAAAAGAATGCCCACTCTGTTATCGGGACATCGACGCGCGTTTTGCGCGGACGCGGCTCTCGGTCCGCCGCTTTCTCTTAGATAAGCCGAGTGCTCAGGCTCTTTGTTTGAAACACTACATTAATTTGAGCCTGTGATGTAACCCCGTGGCATTGTTAAATTGATTGTAAGAGTGTTTATACTCGGTTTATTCCCCGCGATATCGCTCTTTTTTCGTTTTATCTATGCAGCGATAAACTCTTGCCTTTTGATGTGGCTTTTACATTTTATAAACGCGTCAAGTAGGTTTCGTAACAATTGAGTGAATATGGAGTCGATTTAGGTTATCGTGGAGGTTGGCAGCATTTTGATGTGGTGGGTTGCGACGGTCAGTTGCGCGGGGTCCACGTTTCCGCTTGATTAGAGGGTGCTAGTTGCGCACACCTGCCTTCTGTGACCTGACTTTTCTGCACGTTTTGTTTCGGGACGTTTACCGGAGAAGTTCTATCGTTAGATTCGAGCTATGCGGGTGCCGCACCGAGCGCGCTCACGGAAACGGAAACAGCAGGAATCACAATTTAATTCGCTTCCTAGACAATTTTATATTCTAAAATTGTGTTATATCAAAACTTTGCGTTTGCAATAAATGTTTTTCTTCTGTGTTTGTCTATCATACTTGCGAGGAAATGAGAACGAAAACGAATTACGAGAATGTATAAAAGGAGATATTGCTTGTTTATGAAGGTCTGCTTTTATAGGGCCCTAAGGGAGAATCTCCTTTATCGATGCTTTATAATGGTATAGTAACTGTTACCCGAAGAGATAATAAAGTTTGTTAGTTTAATGTGTTACAAATGTAAAGGAATTATATTTCATTCATTGATATTCGGTTTTTGTGTGTAAAAAGCCGTTATCTTGCGGTTTGAGTTGATTGTCTGTTATAACGTGTGACGGTGTGATTTTTGCCTTTTTTATTTACCTTAGTTTTTTTATTGTTTTAGGATATGCGCTGGAGAAGGTCTACTCTCGTCTCGCACTCATGATTCGACGTAACGGAGCGTCATAACAACAAGCTGAGCTGCCCACACTTAGGTATTTGTCAAGACTCTTGTTTCTTATTTTTTTAAACGGGTTGCGGCGATGTAAATGCAATACACCTGTTTAACCAACCATGGCAGAGTAAAAGTATGGGGGGTAAAAAAAATTATAAAAAATTTCTCACGAGGTTAAAATGCAACTTTTAATCTCAGAGTTTTTTATTAGTATACAGATAAAGTAACAAGGTATATATTTATAGACCCTGAGTGCTTTGCATTTACCAAAAAGAAATGGATAAGAGAAAATAAAATGTACTAAGACCAAAATCACAGAATAGATAATAGTACAAGTACAGAAGGCACACTGCTTTGATCTTTACAAAAGCCGCTTTTTTTAGCCAAAAAAATATGATTTATGGCCCTTCTAAAGTCGTCGTCCCCAGCGCAAGCCAAACGGAACGTTAAAGCTGCGTGCCAACGGTGAAAATGAATTGTCTCGCTTGCCGCGTCGCCGAGAGCGAGGGCTGTCAACGACTAAAAATAAAATGTATGTCCCATTCAATTCATTTATTTCTGGCATTCAATATAGAGAGCAATATATTTATATTCTTCATAAATTATATTTATTATTTCATTATTTAACTATAAAATAATCAATCTCAGAATTTGGACGAATTGAATCCACCACCAGGCCGCAAAACATTTTAGCTTTATTTTTAAACATTTTAATACGTATAATATAATAAAATAAATAATGCAACGAATGCGTTACCTTAACATGCAATTAAATTCTTGAGCTTAATTTTGTTTTTGCTTAGTTGTCCGATATTTATTTATTTATTTATTCATATATATTCATCACTACATACTTATCCACAAGATTGCTTTTGGTAACTACGGCTACCTGTCACCGCTCTTATTTTATTATATAAATAGAGTCCAACTCAAAATTCGAAGCAATTGAGTGGCTAGTATAAAACAAAGTCGTTTCTTGCTGTCTGTCTGCCCCTATGTATGCTTAGATTTTTAAAAATACGCACGGCGCGTACCGTGCGAAGCCGGGGCGGGTCGCTTGTAACAAATAAAACATGTACAAAGGCGAACTTATTCCTATTAGGGATCTCTTCCAATACATTTATTGTACCTTATTATTTATATACTTTATATACTTACCTATCAAACTATCACTCAATCGTTTATTCATTATTGGTAATTTTACAAACGTGATATCAAATATTATTATAAAAACCTCTGTGATTGTTGATTTAGTAGTAGACATACTTATTTTACTAGAATTTAAATTGACAAATAGCAGCAAATAATCAATTCAAAATTACATTAAGTACTTAACAATTAACATTGTTCTGAGTATTACCAGTGTTAAATATGGAAGTAACCTGCAATATGTTTTTTATTATTATTCAGTAACTAATTATTATATATTATGTTCATTTTCTTACCTTTCGGCATCCTTCGGACATGTTGGGAGAGCGAAAAATGCGTGATTCCAATTTCGATCATTGTTCCTACAACCCGCTGCGATACAATATCTTTTCGCTGTCTTTTTACTCATTTAAACAATATTATAATATAACACTGGTATCAACAGATGAATGCGGAACGTTCACTTGCGACGTAAATCGTGAGCGCGCGAAAATCGTGTAGGTACGTGCGTTCCGAGACAGAGCGTGTCAGTCACTGAATAGTCCGCATGCATGCGGCCACCGGCATGTACTTGTAGCGGGAAACGTTAATCGCGGAGTGCGCCCCGCCTGCCAAAATGTCAATTTCATCATTTTCCAATAAGTCTTATACGACATTAGGATTACAAATAAGATCTTCAGATCTAGTCAGAATACAAACATTCTCTACAAAGGGTTTATGAAACCTGACTCAGCTCACCTAACAGGGATCAACCCCCATCATCCCAAAGAAAGGGGTCATTTGTATCTTTTTTCAATAAACCAACACCTGTACCCGCACGATTTGTTCCACCATTCTAAGCTAAGCTTTGTAAATGTTGGCCCATTTGTAGTGAGATTGAAAAACTGTTTCGTATACCGACTGCAACAGTTTGTTGGATTCACTGCTCCTAATATATCACCTGAAACGGGAGGTTTACTGCACGCGGAAACAAAGTTTTACCGGGACGGAAAGTGTGACATTGTTGTCGCCAATTTGAATTTGAAATAGGCGTATTTATCTCGTTGAGTAGCGGTTACTTGCGATAAATTGAGTTCGTTCTCAATATGTTTACTAATGAAATTTTATTGGTCCTTAAGCGGTACATGTAATAAGTATTACTACCTTCGTTGACACGATATGCAAAAAGAATTGAAAAAAAAAAACCAACCAAGATCCACTTATTTCCTTTAGTTAATTATATGAATTCTAATTCGATACCAACCATATACCGACAGACTAATTAAAATTAAATTTTAATTTAACGGACGACATGCAAGACTTTTAAAGAGCTCAGAGCAAATTCCAATTAGCTTTACTCCGATAAGCCTGGACCCTAAATCTAATAAAACAGTTGACAGTCGGTACTCGCGACCGCGCGCTGAAATATGACCAATCATTTTTCAATGACACCCCTTCGGACACATATGACAGATTTAAAGCGGTTGTCGTGAGTGATGGGTATACCCAATGCGTCAATCATAGGATGCCAAATGATCATACACGGCTTACATGCGATTGACGCGTCGAAGCCAGTCGACATTTTTAAGGGTGAGCGAATCGAATAATGCCTAATTGACACTTTGTGTCGTCGAAGTGATTTCGACAGTGACGGATTTTATGGATGACTTCGCTTTTATCGAGCAGAAGGACGAATATCTCATTATACATCTACTGATTTTCAACGCTATCTTTAGTCATATCTATACTTGAGAGTAGGTACTTGGGAAATATAAGAGGTTATATTTCTGAATAATGCCTTCAAGTTGCTGTAATTTCTCTCTTTTTTATCGATCACTGACGGCTCATAGCAAATGTATTATTACTATAATATAATAATTATACCTATTATTTGTATTCCTCATATTGCAACATATTTTTACGTAGATTGTAATGTAATATTGATTCAATAGGTACTCTCTGATCAGATACACAGAATTCAAGAAACATGATACAAGCATTGATATAATTTTCATTAGTCTGTTCAGAGAAATGTTTGTAAGGTTTCGTAACACTTTTACGTTTATCGTTACAGAAGTTATCTTTATTAATCAAAATTCTTGGTAATTCGACATATCTTGCTACCGGTACGGGGATTAATCTAAACTGGCCGTTTAAATGCCAGTATTACCGTTAATTATATTAACATAATGCCATTGAGCTACAGAATCAACGCGTCTATATATAATATCTACATACTTAGCCACATATACCTAACTAAACCAGCTATGCATGTTCAAAGTAACACATGTAAGGATGTAACAAGGATGTAACACATAAAAGCAACGTATTATAATTAACCAATTAACCACATTAAACGTTAAAAAGTTACGGAGTGTCGTTATTTTTTCCGCGAAGCAAGTCATTACGTCGGCCGTACGTAATGGTTTGCTTCGCGGACGTTAACGACAGAAAATCACCACGGTAGCTCGGCTGCGGCGCACAGTTTCATTATCATACAAATTTTAGTTGGGCTCTATTACTAAGCAATTTCCCTGATTAAGGGTATCGGTGTGTGCGGCGACAGCCCGGCAAATAGGGCGATTGTGCCCCGTGAATAGCTACCTTTATTTAAGTATACGTATACACAATTTGCTAACAATTTCGGTGTGGTGTACGAATCTCGGTTGGATCAACAAAAGCTTCCTATCCGTGCCCGTTTAGACAGCTTCTGAGCTTCGTTTAAAAATTCATGCATTCAATTAAGTGGCTCGCTAGATTTTTGGTAGCAATTTACCTGATATTTTAAGCGAATTTAATTTATTTATGTTTCCGTATGATTACCTATACTTCTGAAAGAATCAAGATAAAGCTTACGTTGAGTGTATGTTATTCATTATTTTGTCACATGATTTTCTGTCGAGACTGGGTCTCGCAAAGAATGCTCGGGCCGTTGTAAGGGCCAATGGTTATGTCCCATAACGCCTGCGGGCGATTGGCTACACGCGTCGACTCGTTGTACCACGACCTGATGTCCCGATAGGCTCATGCGGGCTCTAAATTGAGGCTTCGACGGCTGGACAGACATTATGTTCCTCTATCGACGTGCTTTTGTCAGGGCGATTCAAAGGTGGTTATCCGAAAGTGGGTCAGCGGGGATTTCTGAACGTTCTGTTATACATGCAGACTCCAGTACCCCTTTGTTCTCGTGTTTAGGTTTCGGACAACTATTTTGAGTAGGTGTTATGTCCGCTTTGTTAAAAGTTAACGGTTATGTGCTGCAGTCGGTACAGGAATGTGAACAAAGGACGCTACAGGATGCGATATCCGTAATTTGCGTAAAGTCGAATGGTCTATTTCGTTTTTATGTGAAAGGGAAATAGAACGGGTCAAGTGTTTTGGAATTTACATTGAACAGTGTTGCAGTTTTAGTAAGTGGTCTAATTGAGATTGAGTGATCTAATCTTTACAAGATTTGTTTGTAGACGTTAGTCATTTTCAGCTTATGGAAGTTTTATATAGAAGAATATTATTAGCTTTTTCATATGGCTCAATGTTTTGAAATTGTTTATTCAAACATCTGTATTAAAAGCTAATACGTAGCCCATTTATGTGACCAAATTACTCTAGACTTCTTAGTCAAATATTCAGAGTGAACTGTATAAAATAGTTGAAAAGAACAGCCTATAAATGACCGGCCAAAAAACGCCAGCCCTCCGGCCAAAATAGATAACTAATCAGCCAAAAAGGGCCGGCGAGAAATCTGAAGTGCTCGCACAATACGCGTCGTAAAGCATTTTCGTCGTGAAAACCTTTTGGTATAACCAGAAACGAATGGGGGTGAAAAATTCGTTGTTTATAAACAAAGGCTTGCCGGTGGCTGCCTCATTTCGGCAGCTGGATAAGTGTCCGTGTAATCCCTGCCAAGGCTCGTGTAAATGCAAATCGTGCCATAAAGCCATCGACCTTCCCAGTTCACTTAATGAAGAGTAGATCCTCGGACGTGAATTCGTCTCGACAGCGGTTACGTGGCTTGTAGGTGGACGAAATTAGAGACGAGCCAAATTGCTTATACTGCAACGCTTTGGCCATAATGAATTTTGGGGCTTTGTTGCCCCGTTGCATGGTTGCATTAATTGGGTTATAACTTAATTTGGTTATGCGGTAGTGTAATGGAATAACGATGATACAGTAGATAATGGATATAACTATCCCCAAGGAAGATAACCGTTATTATAATTACGTTGCTTTCTATTGTTCATGTAATGTTAACTAGTTATTTTGCGTTAAACGATTTTCTTTGTCTGCTACTTATTATCTTACCAGTAATTACTTATATGCCAGTATGGTGGATAACATGTAGAATTATACCGAGTGTGGCCTGTAATTGGAGCAATACATTAAAACAAAGATTCTACTCATCAAACGGAATAACATTTAATCAGCAACTTTAAAAAATACAGTTTTTAGATGCTCAATATTTCAAACAAATCAAATAGTATTTTTAATCACTTCCGTTCGTGTGACGTGTAGTCACTACGAGACCATGGACGTAACATCACGCCCGACACGTCTTATCAGATAAACACCTTTAATACTCGCGTACTTTAATCTGTCAATTATAATTTCTCAGACAAAATCACAATAACGCACTTTTTAATCCTGTACCAAAATTCTATACACTACTACAGAACTCTAATATTCATAAGACGTCTTTCTACTCAACTCAAATAATTTCAAAAAGAGAACATCAGCATATTTGATTAAAAAAAAAGCACGCTACTGTTCACTGGTTGGTTGAAATTACTTGTCAAAAAATTTAACCAATCACGAGGCAGCCGCCATGACCATCGCGATCATGTTTTTTTTTCATAGGTCAGTTTTAGTTGAACGAAGGGTTACATCAAAAATAAAAATTCATAGTGGGGAATGACGATTAAAGTAAAAAATGATTTTCTGTGTTTTGCTCGTACAAAAAGTATTGTATGCAATAGTTACACAATTAGGTCTTAAAATCTCATACCTTACTTAGGCCACTCGGCAAGCCTCGTGACCTAAACGCGGTACTTGACTTTAAGAACCTTCATTGTGCAACGATTGCATAAAATACTATTTAAGTGCGATTAAGTCGCATAGAATCTACGTTTTAATTGATTGTTCCTGTTACAATCAACACCCGTATATAGCCATGCGCTAGTGAACGCTTTGTCCACTTATACTGTGCTTTGTCATTAAGCAAGATGTGGTTCTATACTGACAATACTCACAATTTCCAACACCCCTAGAACAGCTGTGATACGTGCTTCTTTCTCGCGCGAGATATTTATCTATCTCTTTCTGTGCAATACTGTGAGAAAGTGACAGCGAAGCATAGTTGTGCTAGACGGGCAGTGATATAATATAAGGGTGGCCTCTCACCGCGAGCATAATGCTTGTAATGTAACACAAGAATATATGAAAATCTAATTTGTTTTTGTTACATTTCAGGCGAATGATGAGAGCCCCCTAAAAACTGCTCAGATACGTAAATCAACATCTTTAGTTGTGATTATATTTTATATATTTTCCAGTCGTAGCAACGCTAAGTGTAAATTGGAAGAAGTTGGAATTAAATACTTCAAAGGGAACTCCGGTAGATCTTGCGATGCATTTCAGAACCGTTTTATTAACTGTAACTTTCTTGGCTGTACAATTGTACATGTGTGCTCTGCGCCGTAGGTGAAACAATACGTACACGAGTCTCAAAACTTAGGGTTGCCAACTAAACAAATAAATATAAAATTGCTTACTTATAGTTTCATATTTTCTTTATAAAAGGCATCTTCGTCACTCTTCGTTTTATGCAACTAGATTGAATGTAAGGTGACTCGGGGCTATTGTAGCTATGGGGTTATTGTATCTGTTTATATATAGGATACACAGACCATTATAATGGTCTGTGTATATATAGGAAAAAAGAGTTAATTAGATAAGATACAATAACCCCATAGCTACAATAGCCCCGAGTCACCTTATGTACCTATGTAAGTAAACACATTATTGCACAAATCAAAACAATATTGACAAAAACGTAATAACGATTGATGAATACAAAGGCCAAATTTGCCCCATAAGGGATTCCTTCCAGTTAACCTTTGAGCAAAAGAAACCCATTGATGGGAGATGAATTGATGACCCATAGATCTTATTTTTATAACGTTTTTGTTGTGAGAAATTAACACTTTACTAAGTATACTTATTACCAATAGTATTTTAGTTACGAGGAATATTTCGGTAAATTATGCTAAGTCTACTGCTACTGCATTAATATTCTGACTTGGCTTGTATTTAAATTAATCCTCGTACAATCTCTATTTAAAGTTGAAAGACGTCTTCATTTTATAAAGCTTGTAGGTAAACGAGGAGTACGTAGTGTCACTTTATCAACAGCCGTGGATGGAAGTAGCTGGTCCCTGCGGGCTGGCGAGCTCTAACCGCGAGGCGAGGCAGCCCTAGCGGAGACTCCGTGTTGAATTACAAATACGTTGACTTGACGTGAATTCGAATAGGGCGGGGTATTTGTAGCCCAGTCTCACACAGGATATAGTTTCTTTGTTATATTGTTATGTCTCTATTTAGCTACGATATCCAATGAATATAATATGGGATCCCGGAGTAGCTTGGTCCGTTTGAAGTGTGATACAGTGAAACTCAACATACCGTTAATAAATTAGAAGCTCTTGCTTCTGCTAATAATACTATCATTAATCATCGCTTTAAGCAATAATAAATGTAACGTCCATGCTCAGAGCTATTTAAACCGGTTCCAAATTAATCTATGGCAGCTATCAATGCCCAGAGATTTTAGATTTTGTTTACCATCGACGAAACGTGCGAGCCGAATATTTTGATCTGTTATGAAGCATTCACAATAGTTTTTACTACTCCTAATAATAGCGTAATATCATCTAGTTCCATGACGAATGCTGAGATGTGGAGTATCAATCACGGCCGTAATTAAAATGATTGTATTGGTTCACAAGAAAAATAATTAAAGCTTTATGGAAGGAGGTTACACTCGTGCGCGGCGGAGCGAGGCGGTGAGAACGTTTTGAATTTGGTTTAGCCTGAATTTGATATTGAACGGAACTCGGTGGTTTGAGACCGCAACATTTAGTGCTCTTATTATATTTTTTATCACGAAGTGCTCGGTAATCCACTTGTTTACCAGCTGCGGTTTGAACCTTTATTTAACATCAACAATATTTACAGTCGCTTCTTGTTCAAGAGTAATAAATGTACATCTCAATCTATAAAAACGTATTAATACAAGTCGTTATTTCGGTACCTGCTCCTATAAAACATCTAACTAGAGTATAGGAATGTAAATAAATCTCCCACTAACTATGTACCGCGTTTCTAAATCGGATTGATCTATGAACAGTTTTACAACCAATATGTTTCTTTAAATTGTGATTAAAATTTATTCGGCAGCGGCGTTCTTTTATCTTATTTCATTGGTGATAGAGTTTGATCGCTGCGGTTTTCGGTCGAGAGGAGACGGTTATGTACCATCTGAATGCACAGACGACAATCCGACACCCGATATTCGCCGCCACAACGTTTCGGTAACTTTCTGTAACTAATACCTACTCCGTATGGTATCATTATAGTATCAAAGATTCAGATCATTGGATAACGGAATATGGCCACCGAATTAGGCGTTCGTGGGAAACTATTGACGTATTCTGTACTCGAATTTATACCATGGTAATTATATTGGTTCGGAGATATTAAAGTTTTACTAGCAGTAGTCACGTAACAAAGCGAGTCTGATTCGATGTGAGAAAATATTTTGAATGGTACAGCTTTAACAAGCGGTGTTGTTTACAAGTTTTTAACAATATCGTGCTAATTTCTTTGGCGTTTCTTTAAGATTAATGGTTTTTATGATGGTGTTGTTTTGATTCCGTATTTTTCTCATGACAATTTGAAACGCGATCGCGTAAGTAATTACTACAATTAAAAGTTCATTGTTGGCGTTGTATAACATTTAAATACGAGGAAAAAATATTATCTTGTCATAATGAAACCTTAATCGTATTCGAAATGCGAAAATTTGAGAATATTCTTTGATATTTCTAATTTACTGATAAAGCAAACAACTCACTGATTTAATATGTAGTTTAACCACATTTATTGGATTTTTAAGATTCTCAGACTAAGTTCTGGCTTAAAACATAGGATACTTACATTACTTACCTAAGTATTAATGTCATTAAGTAGGTACTAGAATAATTCAAAGCCTTCTAAACTAGCGAAGACTTGTCGTCGGGCGTCACCCTCATTTAACATTCAAATTGGCGTAAATAATGTCTCCTGCCACAAATCGTTTTTCTTCTCACATAATTTCTAAGACGAATTCCATTGGTGCACCTGCCCTGAGATAAAAAGCGGCTTGCGCCGGCGCAGGTACCGTAAACGCGAAGTTACAACTCGTCCGTTTGACAGCTGCTTCCTCTCAGTCTGTTTGCGAATAGTTTTTTTAGCTGCTGTCAAAATTGTAATAGAAAACTAAGTTTTGAATATACATATTTCATTTAGATAAAGGTATAGAGTATAGATCAATTGTTTTAATGAGAACTGTCGCGGTCTCGTCAGTGGATTTTAATCAATAATTTTAATATAAACGCATAAGATTGACCCATTTGGCGCTGAAATAGAAAATATTTTCAATAAATCAGAGCACTGCTCCTGTCAAGCAGAGGTCGTGGGTTAGATCTCCTCTTGCACTTAGTGGATTGCGTAAAAATTTGGCTTCTTATTTGTCCTTTGTATTTAGATATAATTCAGAAATTGGTATCACGTCATTAAAAATAGGATCAACATTAATTGTGTTCAATATGTGTAAGCTTAACTAATTTAATTCGTTTAAATCGTCATTTGTATTTCTTTTGTATACTACAATACGTATTAACTACCATTGTTTTTTGTAATTCATGTTTTAATTCTTTTATATATAATAAATAGTGTGACGTACGGACCATAATTTTTAAAGAAGAGCGGTGTCTTCCAACACAGGCAATATTTTGCTTACCGGATGGCACCATCCCTTTGTATATACACCATGTACGTTTTATCGAATAAATAATTTTGTATTTTTGTATTGTATTTGTGTCTTTTTTGTTAGTATCTTAATTAACAGTTAGTTATATTTTTTCTTAATCACTAATCAGTCTTGTAGCAGAGCGCAATGGTGATCGGCTGAGTGGCTGATTTGAACCGCTAGAATCTAAATAATAGTGTAATCTGGTGGACTCATAAAAGCTGACTCAGAAGGGTCATTAATCATATGAAACACACGGCCGCTACAACCTACACTATGGGTGAATTAGTCGGTATTGACAAGGAGTGGAGTACGCTTTCTTGGACTTAACTTGAATAACATCCAGTACTTTCTTACTTCACTTTAAATCGTTTCATAACGGCCATTAAATTAAACTCATTTATTGGGATGTAAAAGGAAGAGACAATTCGATTGACCCTAATATCCCTCTCGGTTTAATGCTATTTGATCTACATTAAGTTGACATTGCCAAGTAGAAAACATCGTCAAAGTAGCCTTCTGGCTTCTGGGGCTAACTTGTCATATACAATTTAGCCCCAGAACGAGGTAAGCCTTAAAGCGAGGGACGCACAGATGGGCATTAACTAATTGAATGTGGCGCCGACAACCCTGTACAAAGCACAATAAATACCATGTGCGAAATTAAACAGCCTTTCAGAACACGTTCGCCAAAGCGTTGAGATTAGCACGTAGACTGGGACTTCCTTGTTACGTGTTCTTGATTATTTGCCGAGGAAACAGTACAAGCCTTCGTAATCAAACGCTCAGTCCGAGCAAATTGAGTTAAAGGCCCTGGCCTTTGAGAGGCATTCATTACTTAGGCATTAAGACATAAAGCTGCCGTTCTATTCCATTTCTTTAATTATCTTGTTGCTAAAAATTTCAATTTGGATCTTTATGAATGTTGTTTATTTATGGAGTATCTTTTTGTAACTTTGAAAACCTTATTTCGTGCCTTCTCTCTTTATTCATCGATGCCGTAGCTGAATATATAAAGGTTTATGCTATAGCTCACGGTTATGTGAACAACAGCGATATTTTTTTAAAGCAAAATATATACGTGGCAAGCGCAATAACATAGAATAACTAAAGCATGATCGTCTTATAAACCAGGTAGCGTAAATACTATTGCCCTATTTTCCAGTTAAGTATCATAAACGTATCTCAGTACTAAATTTTATACACATCGTAATACTTCATCGGCATCGTAAAACCTTCTCGTATTATCAACGAGAATTTTCCACAATTTGCATCTAATATATCAAATTTCACACCAACGGAAAATAGAACCGCAAATTTGAAATATAAAATAATGCAGCTCAAACCAAAGGTTAGTTGGAAGTGAAATCCTCCCATTCATTCGTTCATTCATTCATAAAACGCATTACCGTTGCCGCACCCAACCCCGTCTCGGACGCAGAATACGTTACCGGGAATCCCTCGCGCGTTGCACCTCCCGATGGAAACTGAAACGTAGGATTTTGTTGCAAGTTACGCTCACGGAGTGCGGCGGGCTTAGTCTCGTGTGAGTGTGCTTTAGCTTTGTATCAGCTGAGACTAGGCATGAGGCCGTTTTGTATTCGCCTGTAATAAAACTCAGAGGCAAATGAATATGTCAGTTTGAAGAGAACGTGCGAGGAAATATTAGTAGCACCATGTATTCACATTTTCACGTCAGTTTCGCGTATTAAAATCAGAGCGCGTATTAAAGTTCGAGAGTGTATAACGAGATTAGAGATAAACTTTGTAATTATATTGAGCATGCATTAAGAAGAGCGGTGAAACAATCTGGGGGAAGTTCAATCTTTGCCTCAAATTGTTATGGCGTTCGCTATTATCCGGAAAGTCATTAAAATCGTCAAATTGATTTTTCAGATTCCATTTCATTAATGAGACGTTATTATGGTCGTACCGATTCTTGAACAGACTTAAACTTTCTTGTTAATTGAATGGAACATCGGAATGGCAAGCAATGTGAGGGTGCTCTCTCTCTAAAAAATATATGGAAATCACATTTGTTTTTGTTACATTACAGCTCGCGCTGTGGGAGCACTCTTGGAAATATGTTTTAACTTTGTACATACTTCCACGTATACAGTTTTAGTATATAATCAAATAAGTATGTTTGTCGTCGCCAAGTATGTACTAATGGACATAACACAAGCCTAATGGAGCTTACCGTGGGACTACACCAAAATATAAAAAAAATATACAAAAACAATTTTGACCAACTCTAGTCGACCCAACTCAACCCAACGAAGTGATCGGTTGTTTACTTTGTAGAATCGGAGATTACAGATTCGAGTCAATCTCAAAATCTGCAAAGGCTTTTTATTCAAAAGCCGCATTACCATTGTTCCATTTCCGTTCCTATAAACAAATACAACAGACTGAAATCGTTGAAAACTATTCCAGTTTCAGACTCCTTATTGGCAAACCGCCATATGAGCGCGTGGACGAGAACTCCACCCGCCCGCACTGAAGATAAAGTGTGAACTTCCCTAATTTATCTTATAGGCGCTCTTTATTTACCGAAAACACGGATTTCTTCGGCCAAATGGAGCCGATATATTTCCCAGCTCATTTCCCTAAAACCCACTCCATTTAATAACCCTAAAAGAGCCGGCAGATACCTCATACGGAATCCGTGGGATTTTCGCCCCGGCTCGGTCTCGCGATCGCGTTCCAATGGCCCCAAGTGTCGATAGCGCCTATCCACCGCCTCAACGAGCTATTTCATTATTCAGCCTCACCGACTTTGCTAGAGATGGCGGCGATAGGATTGACTAATTTTGCAGTAGGTATTCCCTAAGACGAGCTCTGCGCGTCTTCATTTGGGCCGAGCCCATTTTGCGGGCTTAGCGCGCGATCCGCTCGATATCACCAACGTAAGCACGTCATTTGCGACTCCCACCACCCTTGAACAGTCAGCCTCTTACCATCCACCCGAACTTAAAGTTATGATTATGCAAACGGTAACTTTTTAATTTTGTTACCGACTCCATTTCTCAAAGGAAAAGTTTTAATAACAGCCAAACAATTCATGGCAGTCGTTCGTTTTTTCTTCGAGTTACAATCGGAAGTTTGGAAATGTGTAAGCATTGAAAACCGTACGCTGCGGCACAAGGCGCAAACGGAATGACTTCTAAGAGTGTCTGCCGTAAAAATAAAGCTACAACAAACTTGTACATATATCTACAACTCATGACATGTGTGAAAGAGTTTTAACTAGTTTATGTAAATGAAATTGTTTACATATTACAATTATTTTATTAATTCTCAAAATACAACTCGTATCGATTAGACTCGTAAAGTGTAAAGTAATGATCTGGGTTGACTTAAAGGCAGGTTGACGGCGATATATTAAATGCAACCTGATAGATGAAATAACGCGCTATCGCATTCAATGAGCGTTTAAATCCCATGCAATCAGCACGCCTATCTATTAGAACGTTAGCAAGTCGTAAACTGAACTTGCTTTAAATTTGTGCGCTGCTTTGGCCTGAATTCATTCATTGACTATTCAGCCGTAGGCCGCATCCAATCGGGCTGAGGCGCCCAATCCTCGGTCGGCGATGAAAGTCAAAGCGAAAGCAAGTTGGTGTTCGCTAAAAGCCCTTTAGCCTGCCAGGAGGCGGCCGGCGGCGCACGTGCTGTGACTTAGCGGCAGGGCCGGCTTGCTATTACGCTGCCAAGTGGCAAGTTTTGTGCTCGCCTCATGGCCGATTCATCGGCGCTTCTCGTTAGGGCGCACGGCTGAATGCCGCCTTGGCACTCCTCATTATTGCGTTTATAAAGGCGCCCATAGAGAAGCTTGATTCACTAGACCCGCGCTTGCTCTGAAAGAGAAAATGGTATTGTGTAGATGCTTTGTTCGCTTGTTTTTTATTTCATCCGCTGTAAACTCTGCTTGGGTGATATTTTGTGGCAACAGTCTGTATTGTGAACGTAACGATGCGACGTCTTGTCTACTATATCTACCTTTGCGTTTAAGTAACGAGGGCACGTAACTGGTTCTCGTTACAATTGCAAAACCGTGAGATCGATTTAGCGTATGATATATTATATATTTCTAAGTATGGTAATTTAAAATGTTATTGCTAACATTCGTTTCTAAACTGTGTCAGCGTTTCTTAACGCATAATTAATTACTAAAGCAGCTTGTATTATGACTTGTACCCAACCCGGCTAATCAGTAACTCACGCCTCTCTTTAACATATGTAAATACAATGAAACGTTATCCCGAATTAACATTTAGCTCCAAGCTAATTTATGACTGCCGTTCGGATTACAGAAAATGCAAATGTGTCTTATTCATGCATCAGGCCATGTGATAAAAACGTTTTCAGGTCGTAACAGTAAATAAACTGTGAGCGTTGGGCAAACATTGGCTTTGCAGGATGACTCGACATAGAATTCCATTTCGGAAACCCTATCGCAAACAATAAATCGATTTTCAACATCGGAAAACTATCATCGGTCTCGTGTTGACTTTTGATCTCACCAAACTAAAAAATATAGGGAGCTAACGTAGCTCGTAGCCTTTACATCATATTATGGAGCCTTTATTGTCTATAGCTGCTGTTAGACAAAAAAAACCTCAAACAGCGTCACGGAATAAAATACTACAGACGGTAATCTCTTTTGACCTTCGCAAGCCTACTGAATGTATGTATTTTATCGGTCGGTTGGCGTAATCTATGCGTGTGTGTTTATACGTCTGGCTACGACGCGCGCCGATTTTCACGACTTGACGTTGATTTTTGTCGAAAAGTGGAAGGCGCAGCCGACCATTCAGGTGTGCACTGTTACGTAGGCTGGAAGGACGGACATGGAATACCTGCTTTTTACTAAATATGCAGCAAAAAAGGAAGATCTTCTAGTTTATAAACGTGTAGCGTCCATACAACCCAATTCCCACCGACCTGCCCACTTCAACACAATTGAGCGCTTATCTATTGCCACTGGAGAAAAAGTAAGCGAAATCTACCCGGGCTTATCCTGAGTTTTTGTTTAACGCGCGCGCCTGGTGTATATCCATTATTGATCTATTTGCTCACATACGAAGTGTTCGGTAATTAAATCTCCGTATAATAATCACGCTTCGCTCTAATCCGGCTGTGATTGCAAAATCGATAGCTGCGCAACTATGAGCTGCTTTTCCCAGGTGATATTAAGAGGCCATATCACTGCTCATTTTCCCATACTTACAATCTGTTATGCAAACTGTTATGCATTGCAAATACTTACTATGTATTATACATTTTTATTAATAATAAATGAAAAAAAAAAAAAAACAGTTTACGTTCAGTTTACACCTGGTAACTAAAGTGTCGGATACAAATAAGGTCCAAACTTAACGTAATCATCACTACAAAGTATAAAACATACCTAGTCGCTTCCTGCTGTCTGTCTGTCTGTCCATGGCGTACATAGGCTTATCTTTAAAACTACGCAACGGATTTTGTTGTTTTTTTAATAGATTGAGTGCTTCAAGAGGAAGGTTTGTATAGTACTTGCATATTTGCATAATTTAGCATTGCACTCGTGCGAAGCCGGGGCGGGTCGCTAGTAGTGTACAAACCAAGGTTTCGTTCTTGACTGCTTCTTCCAAAACTTAACCAATTGTAATATAATTGTGAAAACTGAGTGATAATAGTATATTCTGTTTCGGACCGTTTCGATGTTTGCGCAAATTACTATAGGATTTGTGTACCGCGGCGAAATTTTGCGGCGGAATTTTGGCCAAAAACAGACGCCTAGTACACATATTTTATAATAATAACCGCAAAAATCGAAACGGTCCGACGCAGAACATTTCCTTCTCATTCAGTTCCTAAAATTTCGTAAAGATTGGCTAAGTTTTGAAGGAGGAAAGACGAGAACGGAACCTCGATTTCTATGAAAAAATGAGAATTGGGAGTTCCTCTTAAAATTCGCTGGCCGAGCTAAGCCGTAGCGTAGATTTATTTCAAAAACTAAAACAACATAATCTTCTAGAATTTTCGAAAAAACCGGATGAAAACGCTTCGTTGGGCAAAATCAGGTCTTAGGTTTTGATAGCTTTGAAATTGACATGGTTATTAGTGCTACTGTTTGATACCGATCGAAATGTGTCGAAAAAAATCATATTTAATCTACGAATAAATTACGATGTAAGTGTATCTCGTATTTGGGGTCTAAGTACAATGTTTCTAATAATATTTTTTGAGAAAACAATAAACAAATATATGCACATGAATTATTTACCGATGAGCCAATTTACCTTTTAAATGTTAACTTGCCAATGTCACTCAATGTACTCCGAATAGTATAAATATCATCATCATCATCAACCGATATACGTACACTGCTGGAGAAAGGCTTCCCCCAAAGTTCTCCACAACGATCGATCGTGCGCCGCCCTCATCCAATTGATTCTATTCTTATTTTAACCATGTCGTCGGTCCACCTTGGTGGGGGCCTTCCCACGCTGTGTCTTTCGGTACTCAAGAACCTTTCTGCACCAACGGCCATCAGTTCTACGAGCAATGCGCCCAGCCCGCTCTGCCACTTAAGTTTAGCAAAAACTAAAAATTACCTACCTACCTAATATATAATTATAATAATAGGCCTTTAGATAGCAAAATGCACAACACACATACGTATCCATCAATGGCAATAGCTCCATAATAACAAGTGCTAAAAAGTTCAACGTCTCAGAATAATGAATTATCTGTTCACAATCAACGCTTAGCCGAACACGCATACCCCATTATACTTTCTTACGTATTTCGAAGTCCACTTAATTAAAATGTCTGCAGCTGCGCCATTTATCGAGTTCAGTGAAAAGTTTTGACGGTCTTTGATTTTTTTTTCGGTTTCGTTTTTTAATAAAGTTTGCAATTCCAAAGATTCAGTTTTTGCACATATGAATCAAAATCTATTAAGAAATATTGCATTTAATTAATGGATTCGCGTTGACTCGTTCTTATAATTGGTGTAAGGCTATAATGTAAACGTTTACTGTATTTATTATTACATTACAATCTAACAGTCGCGGTGATGTACCACCCTTAACGATTGATTTTTAAAAACACTGACAAAATATTTAGACATCATTGATAAAAAAGCTAGCCTAACAGATCTTAAGTAATTATTTCCACTTGACAGCAGAAAAACTTGTAACATTTGTTAGTAGAACTGAGCGTAAAGTTTCAATCGAATCACCGCTAGTCGCTCCGCTTGGTTTTTGCCACGCTCTCGGCAACTATTGGAGCGGCAGACTCCTCAGCAACGGCCAAGTTTTCTCATTATGCCCGTTAGTGCTGGCCGCGACTTCCAATACTCACCGACTCACCAACCACTGACGAATCACGAGGCACGTACAAACGCACTCCTAACTACAATCAGAAATCGAAACACCTTACTGCATTGTAATACTGTAATAAAACTCAGCACTGAAAACCAACTCTTTTTGGGTCCAGGAAAATTAAAATTTTCTGAAAATTATTTAAAATGGCTTATGTTTTGTATGAACAATAATTACAGCGCCATTAAGTATATTGTTACCCGATCATCACACCAAAATGACTGGATAGATTTTAACTTGAACCAATTTTGGCACGCAAGGGAGAGCGGGACATCTAAAGGAAGTTTTTTACACGAATACGGTAAATTGGTAAACGTGGCCACGTTGACAAATTTTGAAGGCATTTTCTAGTTACCTAGTATTAAATCTGCTACGTTTTATAAAACAAAGAGGACTTTTTAAAACATGTTAGGAGTATTTTTAAAATACGTACGTTAATTAAGACGTGGTTAAGACCAACTACTAAGGTACACTCATAAAATAGGAGGGATATTCTCGAAGAGGGAGAGCGGTTAGCCGACTTTTACACTGGTTTTATTGTCTCAACGCCCCTCGTAAACCCTCCTTTGTGCCAGTAACGTCTCAAGTTGTATTAACACCATGATAACTTTAGTGAACCGTTCGCCATGGGGAGCGATCGCCCTCCCGCAATTAGGCCGAACTGTATAGTTTCCGCCATTTAAATGGTACCGATGACATTCAATGTTATAAATACGATTGTAGCCCACCCTAGGATATTGAATTTGGAGGAAATTACGAGCAACCCTTCTCTGAACTGTTAGGATGTTATGACGTAATTAGGATGATCGCTAGCACCGTTACACCAACTCGCTATGCTCTCAGAACTTGTTCCACTAAAATACAATCGCTGCTATGCCAGGTAGTTCCTATAGCAAGTTTGCTACTGCATAAGTAACATCAAATACCTACTAAGGAAATCGATCATGACAAACATGACATTAAAAATGTACGAGACCATGTCCGTGACCGCTCGCGTCGCGTAATGATCAATGTTTATAAGACACTGGGCTCCAGACTGATAGCTGTTCAAACATTTGTGTTACATTAATCCGCTTTCATTGTATTAAGGATATAACCATCTACATACAGACAACTCTTAACAAAGCAAACAAAGCATGTTTAATGTAAACAGATGAAAAGCAAATAGACAAAACTCTAATTAGGTCAGAAAACAACAAAGCCAAATTGAATATAAAGTTATGCATGAAATTTGCGTTCATTATTCAAAAAAATCTTAGTCTCTAACGAAATTCGCGTAAGACAAGTCCGCTACACTTTATTGAAATCCCGTATTGAAATTCTATAACGGGCCAACCGAAGTTATAAGGGAATATTTAATTTCCATTTTAAGAGCATCGGAATAAACAAAACAAAAACTTCTAAACACATATTTGTGAAAGGAAAACGAGAGAGCCTCAGTTAATTCCGCTAGGAGTGATTCCAGAGTTGATTTGGGCGACACAAATTTTCCAACGAATTTAGCGGTTTCAATCGATGACGTCAGTAATGGAAAAGTTCAATAGGCAACAACAAAGGCCGATACAAGTTAACGAAGCTCACGAAAGCGAAATTCACGATGGCATCGCCGCACTCCGGTGGACAGGAAATTAAAAGACAAAAGAGTGCCGGCCGGAGCTGTTTCGGCTCAGAAGTAAGGGCGTGCCCTCCCTTTTGATCGCACCTACCCACGGCTCACTTTGTACTAATGCTAAATGATGACAGCTGACAACCGTACCATAAGTGATACGCGATCGCTTTATGAACCAATCGCGACTTGACCGTGGTCGGTTAGTAGGTGCACAAAGGTAAGAGGCCAACGCTATGCTTTTAAGCATTGTAGGAACTTTAGTAACGCAATGAAGTAATAAATAAATTATTTTGAGGTAAATTCTCATCATCTTTTCAACATCATCATGGTGGCCTTTTATTGATCTAATCTTGGATGTAGGCCACTTTCCTCTTCTTCCACTCACGGCGATCATGTGCCCGACTCAATAGTCTCAACTCCCGTGTCGTCGAAATTCGTCACAATTAACATGTAGATACAATGCAGGTGATCGGTATGTAATAATATGTACTTATGTATCTTTTAGGATTTCATTAAAGCTTATCAAATCGTAAAAGTAACATCTGACGCTCTTCATCTTCACGACATCGGGAATAATATGATTAAATTCGCAATATTTTCGGTTCACGTGAGCTAGATTGCATTTGTAACGTTACAGAATTAATCTGCCTTTATACGGAGTCCTAATGTGTATCGGGTGTGCGTCTGTGTATGGTTTCTGTAATTCGGGCTGGCGTAATCCGTTCGTCGGCGTATCTGGTTACCGAGGGAGACTTGATGCTGTCTTCTCGCGCTCAAGAACATTCAGCCGTTTCCAGATATTTAGCATTATTAGACTACCCGAATTACCCGATACATGAAATCGTTCAAAGTTAGAAACTGAAATATTCAAGAATTTGGTATGAGATTATTAACTGATAATTTATTTTCGCTATTCTGCAAGAAAAAGTGTTGGCTAAATTGTAGTAATAACAATAAGCTGTGCTCACTTGCGTATCAATAATCTTTATGTAGGACTGTAGGTAGCTTCTCTTAGAGGCGACTCATGTGTTGAGGATTATACTGACTGGTAGTGGTTTATTGTTTTTACTTACAAGATTTACGCAAGTGAGCCCAACTTAGTATCACAAAATTCACCAAGCTTTTCCACGAAAGAGCAAAGGAGCTATAATCCAGTAATTTACTCTTTGTAAGTAATTAAAACAGCAATAACATTACGTTAGAACATTGTAAATGGTTGTTAAACGTTCACCGCAGTATAACCGACTGACAAAGCGGTGGATCAAGCTCAGCACTGCCAACTTTGTTTCCTAATTTAATTTGCATTTGGAATCAAAAACTTTCCGTGACACTGTTTTGCATTATTAATACTTTAGTATAGCCTGATCTCTCGGGAGGCGCACCAGAACCCATAAATTGAATTCCAACCTTCGCAATTAGTTATTCCCGCGCGTGAAAACTTTCGAGATCGTTCGCCTTCGTTAACAGATGTTACGCTGCTATTCATTATACATTCCGTCGAATTGTAAAGCCGAACATTTAATTTAAAGTACCAAACGCTCCTTTGTTAAATCGTCGAACATTTCGGAAGGTATTGTAGAGGATCGCTCGGGCGGGAGGATTAGCGGCGCGGTTACTCGCCGCTAGTTCTGTTAACGCTGAACATTCGTCTTAGGAACGTACCCTAGTAAATAAAGCAACACCGTGACAAAATACCCCCGTAATCACAAACACACTGGATATGGAACCCGGTAATGTAGGTTAGATATAAATTGGATCATTTTAGTAAGAACTAAAACTCGTACCTTATAAGTTTCATAAATCGAAAACCCCATAAAGCAGTGAACGCATTAAACTACATGCGCCAGCGGGGTAAAATGACAAGCGTTCCAAACATATTGTCCGCGCCACGTGTCATGGCGGTATATTGAATAACAAATCATGGACATGAATAATGTCCGTCCTCAAGACTCCGTGCAATCTGCCCGCCTGCTGTACTACTTATGTCGCTCCATTCTATGGCACAACAAAAGACAAGGAAAAACTTTTTGGCGTCGTAGCATGACTCTTATCTGCCTAATTTGGATCAAACAATTTCACTCCCCTAACGCAAGTTGCGTAGAAACACTTTGTTATCTGCAGTTTTTGGCAGAAATTATATTAAGATTTTGTTAAGCGATAGCGATAATGCTGTATATTCTTACTCTGCTCTGTGGCATCGGAGGGCGATTTACCCACGGGGAGCGCCGCGTTTGTACGATAACAATAATTTAGGAAAAATGATGTTGGTAGATTCTCATCTACGCTGATGGAATTTTGTCACAGCCTCACAAAAAGCACATTTTTATGAACCTGGCTTCATTTATTCCGATTAAAATATTTTTTTCTCTTTCATTGCAGGTTCCCAGTGGCGTACGCATGAGATGTTATGGGCCCACGCGGCGTAGCGAAGTGGCGTTGGTGGGTGGTGGTGGTGGCATGGGCGTGGGGTGCGGCGGCGCGGACGCTGTGTCCGGCGCGCTGTGCCTGCGACGATGCGCTGCGCACCGCCTCCTGCGCCAACGCCAGCCTCGAGATCGTCCCCATACAGCTCAACCCAGAGGCCACCCACATAAATCTTACACACAACTCCATCGACAATCTCCTCTACACCTTCGCCTTCTACACGCAGATCACCATCCTCGATATCTCCTACAACAGACTACAAGACTTAGGTAGTAAGAACTTTGAGAGCAATATGGAAATGACACATCTCAATGTGAGCAACAATAGACTGAAACGACTGGAGAGGGATACATTCGTCGGCTTGAAGAAACTTGTCGATTTGAATCTGTCAGATAATGAAATACGTAATGTACACGCACAAACCTTTAAAGATTTATCTGTGTTGGAGAGACTCGATTTATCAAACAATGGATTGGAGAGCTTCGACCCCGACACTTTTGAGCCCCTGTCATCGTTGAAGATTTTATCACTTAAAAATAACTCCATATTAGACATACCATCAATTAATCTGTTTTATGTTGTTAAACTACAGTATTTAGACTTATCTGAGAACCTAATCCAACAGGTCTCCAAACATGGTATGCCTTATTTGAAAGAATTGAGTCATTTAGATTTAAATAGTAACATAATTGGCAACGTGGATTCATTGGGATTCCACAACTTACCTGCACTCCGCCATTTGGATCTGAGCGACAACAACATGACAACAATCCCCACATCGGCTCTCTCCAAACTAGTAAACTTGTCGCACTTATACCTCAGTGGGAACTTTTTCCAAAGTGTTCCACCCTTGTCTTTCCAGAACCTTTTCCATTTGAAACACTTACATTTGAGCAGGCTTTATGAGCTAGAAACAATTGATTCGAGAGCATTTATTGACAATATAAATTTGCAGAAAATTTGGATGAATGAAAACGTTAAGATGAGCGAAGTTCCACCGAGATTGTTTCACGGCAATCCAAAACTCACACATGTGTACATGAGAAACAATGCTCTAGAGACTCTAGAAGCGTCACATTTTCCAATTGATAGACTACAAGAGCTGGAGATATCTGGAAATCCATTCGAATGTAATTGCTCATTATTATGGTTGTGGAAACTCGGGACAGAGTGCGAAGTTAGAAGCAAAAAGTCGGGCAACACAAGCGCGGTGCTCACGCTTGATTATGAAGATATCAAATGTGCAGGCCCGAAACAATTGAAAGGTGTTTTATTTGTACAGATTCCTGAATCTGAATTTGGGTGCTCAAACGGATGGGTGATAGTGGCAGTTGTGGTGCTGACTGTGAGTATCATTATAAGCGTCGTGGGAGTTGTTTTATACTTTTTGGGACCTTTGAAAAAGTGCAAAGGAGAAAAGTCGAAGCAAGTCATGACGAGTGTTATGCTAAATGGTGACGTGTCGAAGTTAAGCAACGGACTCGGCTATTCAACACGGAGTAGGGAACAAGAAAATAAGAGGGACGCAGATCGTTACCTGATGATCGGTTCGTCCGTCACTAATAACTTCCATTCACTGAATCCACCGTGGCGTAGTGTGGATAAGAATCCATATTTCCAAGAAGATAGTGAAGAGCATATTTACCAGCAGTTTGCGTATGAAACTATCCCTCACCACAGAACCCCAGAGAAACCGCACATAGTGTACGTTTAACAAAAGTTTTGTGCAAAGGACAATATTATCACCAAAATATTTTCTTTGCTACGTGGAAAAGTAATAAGTGATACGGTGTATTATCGTCACGAAGACGAGAGACAATGAATTTGCAATATTGTAAATAGTGATACGACTAAAATTGTAAGATGTGATAGCTTTGTAAATAGACGTGTAAATAGTTAATTTAGCAGTGCAGATAAAGACATTACCCTCGTTTTTGTACTTAACTCATTTAGTCATGTTAATCCTAAATCCCATTTGACTGTACCCCTCGCCTATAGAGTAAACTATGTCTTTGTTTTGTTTTTTATGGATAGTTCCTGAGGAATGGGTACTCAAATATTGTTACGTGCATTGCAAATTGTTTGAAATGTTCAATGGTAAATGAATATTATACTCATATGTAATTGTATAGTATATTAATAATAGTTATATTTTCAGAATAGAACACCAATAGGTACTTGGAACTTTGTACAAAGACGAGCAATATAGAATAATAATAATTTCAAATAATATCAGATTAAGAATAAATTTGTTAATTTATCTTGCTACATTGTTATAGCGTATTTAGTTGTAATATAGAGCGAGATTCAAGTCATCCATGTGCTTATCACATACATACATAGCCTAAACAAGTGAACATATATACTTACACAAATAAACAAACAACCAGCTGCTCTGATGGATTGGGGTACAAAATAAAGATACATTTCATTGGCTATTTTTGTAAATTGATTTCATACGACTTATTTAGTGCATTTCATTTCTCTTAATAGATATTCTTGAATTAATATTTTTGTACTTAGTGAATATGTCAAATGATCTAGCTGGAAGTAATATCTTTGCATTTTCATAATGATACGAGTTATTCTATGAATTTTACAAATATTATAAACTTCATAACCAAGATACAAAAAAAAACTATTCAATCGATAATACCTACAGTCATAAAGATAGAATAAGGCTATTTATACATACATACTGAATACATAAAACTTTTGTTATGAAACTTATTTAAATATTATAAACAAACGAAAAATTAAAAAGTGAAATAAACTACTTTGTTTTACTGCACCCTTCATACCAGTTTAAGAGGCCTTATTCCTTTTAAAATGCTGATTGTTTTAGAAATTTTGCGTATGATCAAACATGTTTCTTAACATATTATCGATGTTACTACCTACAACAGGACTATTGAGATTTATTGGTAAATATTTGAAACCTGCAGTTGAATTTTTCATTGATAATTTTTGTTTCAAAAACTACTCGAAATTGACAAAAATCACGCGGAAAATTAGTTTTTTTCCAAACTTATTTTTGACTGCACGCAATGAAAGCATCAAATGGATATGCTTTTACCTAGAACTCGGGGAAAAATATAATTCACTTCAAAAAGTTGGTTAAAATTATGAAAAATATGATAAAAATAAATTTGAAAAGGAATAAGGCCTCCTAAGATTCTGCCCAACATCGAATTAAGGCCAGTGTCGAGACAAGTCCACCAACGGGGCAAGAGGTCCTACCATCGAAAAGTACAAATGTATTAGTGCCCATCTTACAACCACACAAGTACCTGTAGTTAGTTGGCAAAAGTAAGTAACTTACCCCGACTGTCCTTAACTAACTAAGTCGTGTCTTAAAGCCGATCTTAGGCTGGATCTTATACTACACCTACTTATATATATGAGATCTCTATAAGACGTGAAAGATACTGAGTTCGATTTTCTATACAATTATCAAATATGACTTTTTCACTTTGTCGCTTAAAATAAGGAGGCATTGATCGGTTAGTAGCAAAATGCAAACAAACTTTGACCCTATTAACAAGCAACAAAAATTTGATTGAAAATGTCACAGATAATGAATTTCAGTTGACTCACTCGGTCATCCCAAGAAAAAGCCTTAAAAATGTGATGCACAAGAACCGTATAGACTACTATAGATTAGAAGATTCTCTCTTATGATCACGATCACCAATTGGGTCGCAATTATCCAACCAATAAAATACAGTTTTCAGCATTTTTGAAGAGTAAAAGAGATACATATATAGATTTCTATAGTTCTCCATTCTGTGCTGAGACATAGTTTTCTGCCAGGGGGCTGTGCGTTAAAAAGTTAAAATTCCCAAGCTCGAGCAAACAGCGGTGATTAGGTATATATTATACTTGCATATTTACTTAAAGTTGAAACAATCTCGAAAAACAAGGCAAATGGATCCTTGTATCGCATATTACTGAGACGACGACAAAAGATAGTGGTCTTTAAAAGTCTAAACATTTTGTTTAAATCAAAGCTTCTTTCAATAAAATAAAATGAAATCAATCAATCATAACATGTGTAAGTGTGCACTTATATGTGTGTACTTATGCTTATACTTTATTATTTTAGGTACCTCCCCCGCACTTTTCACGTCGCATAAAAAAATGTTTTACACGCGCACACAGTTCTTGACCAAAGACTAAATTTATGTAATAATCATTATCGACAGTACCTATAAAATAGTCATCAACCTACACGCTTCATTACAGAACAAAATGAAGGCAGGACCACACGCAAGTAAAGACTTAATCATTAATCATGAAAATTATCATTGATTTGAGTGCCGATACCACATTTCGCCATCTCGGCGTTTAAACGTAAAAATGAATAGCAATTAAGTATGTTAATTTACTGTACTTCGGCCAAAATGAAATACAGTAATAATGCGTTTTCAGTAATGAATTTCAGTTCCATCCGGCAACAAGTTGATTACGATAAAGTCATTTGTGCGTTCGGTATCGGCCGGTAGCCTGTTAAATGTTGACATCCGATGAGAGCAGATGTGACACTCCCTTTTTGGCAAGTATGATTCTGATCAGTAAAATTGATTTATTATCTCAAAATCGAATAACTTTTGGCTCATCAATCAACATATACAAATCATGAGCTTTGACTTTTTTTTAATAGTGTATAAGCCCTGATTTTGCGTTTTTTTTTTAACAAGATCAAAGACGGAGGCGCAGCGTCTCCATTCCTGCTAAGAGCCGCGTGGGCCGTGAATCGCGTAGCAGCATATAATAATAATAATAATAATAAGGGCAGGGCAGCTTATGGCGAGCTGTTGGGGGGTAGCGACCCCACGTACCTGAGTGCTCCTGGGGGTCCTGATGGGGGGTGATGGGTCGGGGCCTCCGCCTCTGTCTTGCCTTAACCGGCCGGGCAGAGTGGAGTCGCGAGAGTTTAGGCTCGGGGGCGGATGTGGAAACGTAAGGGGTTAGTTGGCTGCGGTTTAAAGCCCAGTATTACACCTCTCCGCCCTTAGCCTTCCGCACTGGTGTTGCCCTTAGGCCACTTTATGTGTCGCTTTTTATGGGGGCCCATCTAGCGGGAGGCGAGTCATCGTCTACCAGTTTTTTTGCTATGAGACACTTTTCTTGGTAGACGTCCGGCTGTCTCAAACAATAGCCCAGTAGTCCATCGCATTTCATGTAATAGCCTAGTACCATGTTTAGACTCCATACAACCACAATAGTTCTTACATCTTGCGGGTGCTGTCTCTGTGTGCGTCCCATGACACAGGCAGGGGGAGCATCCGCATGGTGTACCCCTTACATTTCATTAAATTGTCGAAAGGGCCTCTGCTCGTTGGCTTCGGCTCCGTGCACGCCTCCCAAAGGTCCGGGACACCATTGTCCCGTGAAAGGGTGCGACATACAAATAATAATAATAATAAAAATCTTTATTTGGCTTTTGTTTACAAAAGTGTTAGATTCAGATTCAGATTAAGTACTCTGTTAAGAACAGAGTTCTGCAAAACTGTTTGCACAGTTTGTCTGCAGGAGAGTCTCTACAAAAAGTTTGTCTTACATTACTATAATATTTACTATTACGTCTGCTTACTTTATGGAAGGGTTTCTAACAAATGTTTTTTAAGGAGTTTTTTAAATTTATTTTTGTCTAGTTCCGAGCGGATGTCTTCAGGTAGGCTGTTAAATAAATATGGCAATCTTTTATTTAATGTCCTGTCTCCAAAATAATTAGTTACTCTTGGTACCTCGTATTTACCTGATGTCACCGACCTGGTACTATGTCTGTGGTTGACCAGTACTAAACTATGCTCCAGATTACTATGGTTATTTGTTAAAAGTAGGTATGTATGCTTTAGGCGAATAGGAAGTATCTTGAGAATTTTAAATAGTTTATAATAGTTACCATCACAACTTTGTTTTGTTTTATTATTTACGAGTAATTTAAGGAACCTTATTTGTAATGCCTCTATTTTATCTATATATGTTTTAAAAGTTAGACCATAGGAATCGAGAGCATAGCTCAGCACTGAGTCCACCAAGGCGAAATATAGCTGTTTAAGAATATTTTGCGGAGTTTTATAACTCAAATGATAGAACTTGGTAAGAATAATTCTTAATTTACTGCAAAAGAAACTAATGTGTTCATTCCAAGAGAAGCTTGAATCCACTTTAACACCAAGGTAAGTGACAGAATTTACTTTTTCAATGGGCTGACATTCACAATTATTTCGGTTTTTGTGTAAACAAGAGAAGGCGTGAGTGAACAAGGGTGGATGCGTCTGTGTATTACAAATATATGGTGACTGTATAATCAACAGTTTTGTCTTATCAGAATTTAATATAATGCCGTTATCATGAGACCATTTAACGACTTCATCTATATCTTGCTGTACTAGGCGACACGTCTCAGCGAGGTTAGTGCCGGGTCTTAAAGTACATAGATCGTCCGCAAACATGTGCGCAGTGCTGTTACGTAGCACCCCACACAAGCTATTGACGTGCAAAAGGTAGCACACAGGTCCGCACACGGAGCCCTGGGGGACTCCATGTCGGATATCTATCTTGTCGCTGAAAGTGTCGTCCAGCTTAACTTGGTAGGAGCGTGACGTGAGATAGTCGCGGAACCAAGCATTCAACGGCTGCCCCACCCCACACTCGTCCATTGCATTTAAAAGGGTGTCTGTTTCCAAAGTATCAAACGCTTTTTTGAAATCATAAAAAATAGCTACTACATTTTTTTATTATCTAAGTGTGTATTTATCTCATCTGTGAATCTACTTAATAATGTATGAGTACTTTTATTTTTTTGAAAACCATGTTGACTGTCAGAAAGAATTTTATTTTTTTGTAGATACGAACTAACTTGATTTACTATACATTTTTCAAAAACTTTGTCTACACTTGATAAGATCGATATTGGTCTGTAATTAGAATAGTCTCTACGATCACCCTTTTTATGAATGGGACGTACCAAAGATTCCTTTAACTGGATTCCTTTAATTGGAAGATTCCTTTAATGGATGGCTGCCCCTGATGAAGAGCTCCATATTAGTTCGAAACATGTGAGTGTCGGGCGGTTCCTGACAATTTTTACGTGAGTTTAAAGGTATACCTTCGCTTCCCAGAATTTAATTTAAAATAATTTCATTTGCCATAATAGTCATTGTCCATAACGTTCACTTACCATAAAATGAAATGCCAGAATTTTTGTGAATCATAATAATCATTAACCAGAATGATCGACATTCATAATATTTTGTGCCATAATATCAAATTCCCTATAGTTTACTTTCCAGAATCATCTGATTCTATAATGTTTAATGACATAATATTCATGTAGCAGAAAAAAATGCCCAAGCGCCAGAACCGGACTGCTAACAGTAAAGTAGGTTAATGGGTTAGGTTAAGTTAGAACTGTGACCATAACAGCGCGCGAGCCGAGCGAGCGAGCGAAGCGAGCGTGCCGCGGCAGCGGTCGGCGAAGCGCCCCAGGACTGGACTGCTACCAGTAAAGTAGATTAATGGGTTAGGTTAGGTTAGAACTGCGACCACAACAGCGCGCGAACCGAGCGAGCGAAGCGAGCGTACCGCGGCAGCGGTCGCTGAAGCGCCCCAGGACTGGACTGCTACCAGTAAAGTAGATTAATGGGTTAGGTTAGGTTAGAACTGCGACCACAACAGCGCGCGAGCCGAGCGAGCGAAGCGAGCGTACCGCGTTAGCGGTCGGCGAAGCGCCCCAGGACTGGACTGCTACCAGTAATGCAGATTAATGGGTTAGGTTAGGTTAGAATTGCGACCACAACAGCACGCGAGCCGAGCTAACAAAACGAAAAGAGAAACGGTAGTGTTTAGATGGTTCAAACCTCTCCATAATAAAATTATAGTAAACAAAAATATGGAAAAGAAAGTTTCTAACATACTTATCAATATGTCATGCAAAAATTCGGGGATATGTTATTATTTTAATTAACTTTTATGGAAAAAGTAACGTCCTAGCATACAAAAATTCGGGCAAATGAAATTCTAGCATATGAATTTTTTTTAAATAAAATTCTGTCAAACATTAGACAAGCGAGTTTAAACCGTTTCTTAAAGATTTCTCACGTTAGTTTTAATAATATTATTGTCCTTGTGATTATTTATTTTGATTTCTAGCGTCCCGTGGTTCATGTTAAAAGGAGCATTCAAATAACCCATATCACAGCAACATGTTCGATTTTTTGCAGTTTGAGCTGCATGCAATTTATGGACAACTTCATGTTTATTCAAAGATTATTGAAAATCTTTTGAATCATTAGAAAAGCCCGCACTATACTAACCTGAATCGGAGAATCAGCAAAATTGGCAGTCAAACATTATCGCTATTAACCGGATAGATACTTTAACCGTCAATAAAATTGATAAACGCTTTATCTATATCCTGTATGGCGTTCAGTTTAACTTTAACAAGGGGACGTAAAAAGCCCGAGGGCACAGATAAGTTATAGATCAGTTAACCCACACAAAGGGAACGATACAAAATGCACCCAACGCCCTATAATTGTAACCTTTGATACACCGACCTTGGTCATTTGCAACTCCAATATCACACGCAAAATACAATCGGTCAAATAGTCGATGCCAAAGTCGATTCAAAGTTGTGGGTTCAGTGTAATTTTGTAAATTGTTATGTCCACTTAACTTTGAGGATAGATAATCATTGTGGTTTAAGTTGGCAGGCTTTGTTTGTTAGTTTTGAAGGTATTTTACTTGATACATCAAATATATTTAAGTAATACGAATGGTCAATTTATATTGGTGAATTAAAGCACATACTTTTATATTATCTCGTAAAGAAGATAAATAACATATTAGCTAATAGTTTTCGGTTACAGAATTCTATTGATAAATTTTGTTAAATAAAGGAACAAAACATTGATTAATGTTTTGTTATAATATAATTCCTTAGCTAGGTTTTTTAAACGACTTAAATGACGCTGCAAGCCATATAAAAAAAAATACCGACTGAATTGAAGTCGATAGTTTGGGCACTTACTGCAGTGCCAGAATTGCTACCGCGCCCGTGTTAGTAGATCGTTGGAGACGTGTGGGTTAAAATTTCGCTCAATGTAGTTTTTATTGAATTTATTTAGCGGACTTATTTATTTCTACTTTAGGACACAATACAAATTGTATTTTCTACTACTCTATCGAAGGGGAAACAGAAATTGACAAATTGTTTATGCTTTAATAAGACATACAGAAGAGAAAGTATGCCTTATAATCACTTTTTTGGGCTTCCCACGTCTTCATTCCATCTAATAGTAAGGGGCGATCGTCACGGGACCCATTCCTGTGTCCCAAACACCACTACCTCCACAGACCTATAATGGAGACAAATGAATGTCAAAGTACTCAAACTGCCATGCTCTGGCCGGGTTCAAAAGTAAAATTGCACGGGTTACTCCCCGTGTAATGGAGTAAACGTGTAGGGCATTTATTTCGTAATTAGCCTTCGTTTAAATGTACCATTTGTTAGCCCGTAGTAATTGGCAGTGTGATGGTGAATGCTGTTTGCAGTGCCGTTGACTTGGTTTATTTAATTTCAAAAATTGAATTTCTAGAACGCTTGTTATGATTTTTTATATTAATGAAGCAATAGAATTTATTTACAATCGTCGCTAGCTCCAAGCCGCGTTAAAAGAAAAATACGCAGTGTACAAGTTGTTTTTATGGGTAGTCATATTTGGTTGTGTTTCTATAAATTTGCGCCATAAAAGGGCACAAATTATCGGAGTAGGGATATATATTGTGGAAATTTCAACCGGATCTATTACGGGTCAATAGAACGTAGTGTGGCTTAGTAGGAGAGTCTGGTTTGCTTCACATTAACTTACAATACTGTCCAGATCATACAAAAATATCGACCCACATTTTATTCGTAACACAAATTGGGTGTAAATGCAACCTAAATCCAACCACAATATCATTGTCACGTGCAGTCCCAGCGGGTCTATTCTGCGGCGGGCCTATTTGACTTTGTCCATGCACATTTATTACTCGCCACGTGATTAGAATTGCCAAAAGATCCATAAAGTTTCCTCGTTCTTGCCTGTGAAAAATATCCCCGTAGCACGCTCGCGGTCGAGGGGAAATCGAGAGTGATAAATGTTTTTTAGATTCGTGACCGTCGACCGTTTGGTTTAAATCTGCAAGCTGGATGGACAGTTTTAATGGACTCGGTAAGGGAGTGAAACTGTAGCATAAATTTGGGAACCTTCTGTACACAGCAATTCTATTTTTTCCCCAAACGCTTCCTATTCGACGTGCTGTCTATTGGTCGCTTAATTTATTTGTCTGCCGAATTCGCATTTACAGCGTCCGGCATTGACTTTTTTGACATTTTATTGAATGAAATCTCGTTTGCGGTTTATTCTACTTTGAAACGGTAAAAATATGGTACCTATATTAATACCGATAATTTACTTTAATTCGAAGCTGAAAAAACAAAGTTCAATCGCTTAATAGCTTTTAATATTTAACGCTCAGTAAACTTGAACCAATCAAAACACATCGAACATAAAGGGGGTGCGCGGGAAAAAATAAAGACCTTTTATCCTCATCGTGAAAGGAGGCTGAAACGAGCCCGTACAGCTGGGGTGTAAGATTTATTTCACGACAGTGCTCGTTATAGGACCGAAGGGACGGTCGCAGGGAATGCAGCCTGCAGCCAGTGGAGACCAGGCACAGTAGATCGGAGATTCTTATGCCAGTTACCAATGTCAGTCACGGCTGATTAGCCATGATCCCTATCAGTGAGTTGGACTCTGTGTGGGAGTACAAACCCAGTGACTGGAATATCTCCGCGCTACTGCGGGGCTAGCATATCTTGCCGCGACTTCCCTTGTCGTGCGACTCAGCGTCACCTGCCTTGCTCGCACGGTATTAGAAGTGACAGGTAGTATTTGTCGCGCGACAAAGAGTTATGCTAGACGTGCTGCACAACTGTGACACGCGACTCTTTTCACGCGAAAAATATTACCTATCTCTTTCTTCACAAGACTGTGAGAGAGTGACGGACAATGCTATGTCGCGCGACAAGAGTCGCGAAGCCTAGTTGTGCTAGATGGGCTGGTGTGACTTGGGGAGGCTGACGACAGCGCAGTCAATTGTCAAACAGTGGCGTAGCTAGGCGACCAAGGGTGCTAAATAAAAATATAGGGAACAAACTATTTTATATTAATCATAGACAACCAAATAATAGAACAATCTAGATAAATCATAAACTTGTGAACCTTATTTAGCAAGTAAACTTATGAAACATAAAATGTTGTTGGAGTTCCTAATGCAACGACCTAGAGCAACGGATGCCATAATAAACTTACACTTTACAGGATAGAGAAATAAATGCTTCAGTAGCAGCCAGCACAATGTTATCATCATCATCATCATCAGCCTATTCTTGTCCACTGCTGGACATAGGCCTCTCCAACTGCACGCCATTGTACGCGATCCTCGGCTACTCTCATCCAGCTCTTGCCAGCCGCCCTGCACAGATCATCGCTCCATCTAGTCTGAGGGCGTCCCACACTACGCTTGCCGATCCGCGGTCTCCACTCAAGAACACGTTTACCCCACCGGTTATCGGTTCTTCGGCTAATATGGCCAGCCCACTGCCACTTCAAATTGCTAATACGGTGAGCTATGTCGGTAACTTTGGTTCTCTGACGGATCACTTCGTTCCGAATTCGATCCTTCAAAGAAACTCCGAGCATTGCCCTTTCCATAGCTCTCTGAGCGACTTTAAATTTGTGGACCAGCCCAACCAATGCCCAATGTTATCACCAACAATGAAGTTAAGATAAAAAATATATTTATATTTCTTATTACTAAAGCTAATGGAAAAATTAATAGAGTATGTCCAGTGTGTATCTGGTGGAGTGCATGAAACGTTGGACCAGCAATCCAAAATCATCAAATTCTATTCCTTTTTCAAAATTGGATGTCAGTCGTCATAGTTATTTAATAAAAC
The DNA here is from genome assembly GCA_932273695.1 of Apotomis betuletana. Lineage (NCBI taxonomy): Eukaryota > Metazoa > Arthropoda > Insecta > Lepidoptera > Tortricidae > Apotomis > Apotomis betuletana. The sequence goes on along the minus strand of OW026301.1, from coordinate 20,712,602 downwards.
TACCAACCCAACCACGCAGTACCAAAGGCACCAAGGGTAGTATAGAACGATACTTCTGTTGCTTTCCTACAATGCTATGGAAGGCTTCTATGGTACGTACCTATAATATAACCGCAGATCAACAGATTACTGTACGTATTCTGCGGAACTGTATGTGGGAATTGGGATGGTAGGTTCTCGTTCTGTTCTTAATTAAATTCGATGTTTGAAAACGGCAATTTGTCATTGTAGAATAATTACGGGGTGAGTCGGGAAGTTGGAGCGATCTACTAATCGGAAGTAAACTTTATCTCGTCGTTCAGGCCTGATTAACATATTGAGTTTACATATTTCATTTGTATCTGTATAAATGAATAAAGTGGGAATGAGGGCGTTATTTGACGAAGACTTGCGATATTCTAAAATTTGCAATATATCAATGGTGTTTCTGCCCTTTACCCGAATAATTTTTCGTCGAATGTTTAATTTCATCGAATTTTTCGTCGATTTTTTAATCCTGTGAAGTAATACGACATTTCTCATAATTCTTGAAAATATCATTAGATTAGGTTAGGTTTGTTTTATAACAATCCCAAATAGTTTACCGTTTCACAGAAAAATGCTGTGTACCAAATTACACTTCGACGAAAAATCATTCAGCGAAAAGGCAAAGAACCTATATCAGTTCTATCACACAAAAAACAGCACTGAGTGATTCACAAGTTGATATTTGAAGGGAAATATGGTACAATAAGACATAGTTTGCCCAGCAGTGGACGTTTATCGGCTGATATGGAGACGATGATGATAATGTTTAGTTTACAATAAGCACTCGTCACAAAAAAAAAAAAAACATTTGTGGTTATAAAAACACCGCTCAGTTAAACTCAGTTTAATTTAAGTTCATTGTAATTTAATAAATTGGAATGCCCGTCCAGCAAACGTCCAGTCGGACGGCTCCGATACCGGTGGGTGGGGTGATCAACTCATCAAAGACTTGACTGAACTTCATTAACCGTAATGACGAGAGGAAGCCCAAGATAGAAGAAATTGGCATTCAGTGCCTCCAACAGGCCAAAATCCACAACGGGTCATTGATTCAGCGCAGTAAATAATTTAAAAAATAAACAATAATTAGCTGATATTTCTTTTTGCGTCTTTGTAATTAAAGGTGTCTATAAAAATTGCAAGCGTAGGGTTATTTAATAGGCTTCCCAAACGACCGCATCGAATCGTCATTTTATCATTCCGAAAAACCCATTTCTAAGTTTGCAGTGCACTGCGTCCCTATAATACACTAGTAGATGTGTAAATAAATTTTATAGTCCCAGATAAAACCCATTACGACTGCTTTACGAGTGGCACTCCCCTAATGATGCAGGGGTTGGTTAAGAAATGTTCCGCGTTGTATTGAATGCAGTGCAAATGAGTTTAAAAAAAGTTTTTTTAACAATCGTATTCAAGAGCTCCCGCTGTTACGTATTGTGATGTTTCATTAGTTTGTATCATTTCGTGGAATTGAAGATTTTATGAAATTTCATTTGTAAAGAGACAGCTCTATTTTATGAAATCATACTTACAAGAGTGTTACTAGACGAGTTCAAAACAAAAGAAAATAACTAGCATATTCTACGAGTAGAGAGCGTTAGCGACTGAACCATAGAGCGCCGGCACGCGCGGGGAATGCGTATTTAGATCGGCGCGCGGCCGCCATAGTAAAATGTATGGAGAATTAAAAGCACTTTTTGATAAATCTGGACCTTTAATACCAAACAATAATTGAAATATTTGATGCGGACAAATTGTAATGTAAACATTCATCTTTTTTTTTAACTGAATATCAGAATAGATAACTATTGTTAAAGTATAAAAAAACACTTTAACACCTGCTTACGATTTTACAGTTTTCGTCGAACTTCACTTAGTTTTCTAGGGTAAAATATTGATAATCTTATAGTTTTTCCACATTCTTCAAAGTGCTAAATATATAGTTTAGAAATGGATTAAACAACTAGTATTGACGTTGTCTACTTAACGGCAACTGCCTATTTTTCACATTTCGCTCGGCGCAGTCTAAAAGACTAGCAAGACGCGCGACTTAGCATACCTGTCTTGTTCGCACGGTATTGAAAGGGAAGTGACAGGCAGTATTTGTCGGGCTACAAATAATCGCGTGTCACAGTTATGCTAGAAGAGAGCTTCTGCATACTCTTCCAAGTGTTTTCGATGCATCTTTCTTTAATCTTTTTTTCGGCTGTCGGCGGCGTGTTACGATACTGTAGAATATTATTACTAAGGGTTGTACTCTTCGGCAAATAAATTGGGTGCGACTTGTTTTAACAAGTTTTACACCGTTTTAGTTGTTGGTTCTGCTCTGTTAATTTAAAGTTCGCACTGAGCCATGAGCTCAGATCATTAAGTATTATTAGCTATAAGCGAAAAAGGTACGTTTTACAAAAGAAAACGAAATCGTGCAAGACAAACAAGACAGGAAAATTCATTACAATTACAAAAAAGGCTCGCTAAATATTAAATGCAATAACACCTAAGTTCCCCAAAAAATCGCATAAATTGTATGCTCCAACAACAAAATTATCTTTTTTTACGATCGGCATACTAATGATGGCGGGCCCGCCGAGTCTATCCTCTCGGGTGGCCTTTGCATCAATAAAATTAACATTGTTATCCACTTAGAACAACGAAAAATTACGAAAACACCATCAAAATCAGGCAGGCAGCCACCTATTTCGCATAGAATGCAAAATTTTGAATTTTGTAGAAATGTTTTTTCAGTTACAGAAAAGTTCACTGAAATAAGTAGTTTAATAGATTGGTAGTTTTTGTTTGCGTCAGAGACGTGGACAGTGCGCGAGTTGGAAAAGGGGAAAATAGATGCTCTGGAAATGTGGTGCTGGAGAAAGATGCTTGGAATATCGTGGACGGAGTTCCGCACCAACGTTTCCATACTCCAAGAACTCGGCATCACGCAGCGTCTATCGGCTGTAGTACAGTCGCGCATACTGCAGTACTTTGGCCATGTCTCTAGGCGGGATAACAACTCTATAGAGCGGCTGGTTGTGCAGGGAAAAGTGGATGGAACCAGATCGCGTGGCAGGTCACCTATGCGTTGGACTGACCAAATAAAATCAGCAGTAGGAAACTGCGTATCTGACTGCGCCAGACAGTCTGCCAACAGGGAGAGATGGCGGGAGATCGTGCGGAGAGCTGTGTCCGACTCTACCACCGATGTGGACGCCTCAACGTGACCACGACCGCTCTGCCAAGAGCGAAACGACAGAGAAGAGAGTTTTTGTTTCTCGATGGACGACGAGGGTTTATTGTGGTTTAATTCCTAAATTCCTAATTCCAGTAAGGATGAGATTTACCAAAAAATAAAGACCCCCAGTTTTCTTAAAACATAAATTATAGGCTATGATATTAATTCTACTGGACATGACTTGTATTTTAAAACAGCAAGGACAAACTTAATATGAAAATTGAAAAATGAATTCTGAATAACTTTTCACTGGCTACTAGGTTTTTTCACCGCATCGTTTGTATTAAGGCGACGGGTAATGCGAAACTAGCGCCACTTTCGTTTTTTTTCTTATACCTTCATAATCTGATATTTTTTTTAGAAATAGCTGAAGTCTAGGAGCTAGCAAAACACCTTTAATATTTATTAAATCACTAATAAGGACAATCGTTTAATAAGGACAACAAGATCCTATAAGGGTTCCGTTTCTTCCATTTGAGTTACGGAACTCCAAATTAAATCACAATAATGTTAAGTAACACAACAGTTTAAATGGAAGATTATAAGGTGAACTACAATTTGTTCACTGTAGTTTACGTTACAAAACTTGTTCACGTCAAAAGCGGCCACAATATAGTTTGGGGCAAGTTTTTAGGGACAACTAAAAAGAACAAGAAGTTGTGTATAATGATTTAATAAACACTAAAGGTGTTTTTCCAGCTCGTCAAATCTTGCAATTACTGAAAATTGATCTGGTTTGGAAGATATAATAAAAATTCGTAAGTGGCGCTAGTTTAGCATTACCCGTCCCCTTAAGTACATAATTATGTATTTTTGTAGGTATATTGAGGCCACAGATTTTCATGTATGCCTCATTAAAATAAAAATATCATGTAACGATCTAGAATGTGTTTGGGACGCAATTTTTCAAGTGTTCAAATATCCTTTCATTATTGTTCAGTTACATCAAAACCGGACCGTATACCTACCGTTGCTTAACTTCGGTGATTGATTAAATAAAGTCTATATTTTTATGACTTAAGCACAAATGTGTAGTTTTCAGATTTCTCCCTATAGTTGTAGTATACCTACGACGTTATTACTAGATGGAAGGACAACAAGATCCTATAAGGGTTCCGTTTCTTCCATTTGAGTTACGGAACTCCAAATTAAATCACAATAATGTTAAGTAACACAACAGTTTAAATGCAAGATTACTTATGAAAAATTAACTGTAAATTAATGCAGAAATAGTAGGTAATAAAAATCCTTTAAAACGAAATAAATTTAAAACTGACAGTAACATGGCCGGACGTCCAAATTTTATTAGAACCGAGACCGCTTAACTGACGTTTGCGTGATATAAAATGCATTTCACAAATTCGAATTAGAGATCCGGTAGATCTACCGTCAGTTGCAATGCAGGAACTTTCATAATGAGTTCCACCTCAGTCGGGCCACAAATTGGATTATAATGTTAATATCATGATTCTCAGTGTGCTCTCGCGGCGGGGAACAATTCGGTGCTTCTTAGGGCGGCTGGGCGTCTATTATCCTCATTTCAATAAGAAATAAATTACGATTTCTTATTACGTTTTCCATTATGGGGGAAAATTCATCAAGTTTCATTCAGTGGCGCGTGTTATCGCAGATTTTAATGAATATTTTTATGATAAATGTATTCCCATTCAAGCTGTTTTACTATTATTACGTGTTTTCATAATCTCAATCCTTGAAGGGCTGGTAAACATTGTAATGAACCAAGATAAATGTATATTATTATTTACGTCACCCTAGACCGTAAGTGGGATTTTCTGCCCGCCGTGCGGTGTGAAAATCTGACTTCCTGGCCTTGGCCAGATAAGACGTACAACTTTAGACTAACCACGGGCAGTAATTCGTAAAGCTTCAAACACCTGTACTCTGGGACATTCTCGAATTCACCACCCAATATACTATGATGATTGATGATGATGATTTGGTGTAGGGACGCCCGGCCGGAAACAGGCGGGCTGTCGATCGCTTGACTACGTTCATTCAGCCCAATTCCCAATTGGAGCCAACGGTTACTGTCCCGGGCGGCGCTCCCATACAGCCTTCTTCCTCGAATCTCCTTGTTCTCCTGCAGAAGGAAAGGACATCTTTAAGGTTAATGTCCCTCAGCTCTTCCTCTTCTAGTTTATCTTTTCTGAAGATGCTATAGCGTATTATCGCATACATGCCACACTCTGCTATAACATGCTTACTCGTCTCCTCCTGGCCACAGTGCGAGCAGTATGGATCACTTACTACACCCATGATATGTAGGTGCCTGTTAAGGCTATTGTGTCCCGTGATTATGCCTGTTAATAATCTGAGAGTTTTCTTACCTAGTTCCAGTAGATACCTGGTCCTTTTTCTGTTTATGCCTCCTAGTATCATCTTCGATTTTCGACAGTCCGTTGTCTCTCGCCATTGTCTATTGGCCTCTTCCTCCATTAGCCTAGCTATACCTCCTTTCGTGACTTCTGCCGATATTGGCAGTGCAGGTTCGGGTCCTATGAGTTCCCTCTCTGCTCCTAGCCTTGCCATCTCATCTGCCCTTTCATGTCCAGGTACCCATGCTACCGTAATCTTTGTGTGTTCTCCAAGTTTGTTCAGGGCTTCTCTGCATTCCTTTACCAAGGACGAGCTTACCGTCTGTTTCTCTAACGCTTTTAGTGCAGCCTGGCTGTCTGTGTATATAACGACAGATCCCACTTCCTGCGAACATTCATCTATTATTTGTGCACATCTCATTATGCCGCATACCTCTGCCTGAAATACGCTAGCGTACCTCCCCAGAGGTATGTGTACCTTCTTGTCCAGCTTCGGTATCACTATGCCGGCTCCTGCTAGTTTCGTGGATTCCCGCCGAGAACCATCCGTAAAGCAGATAGTCACGGGGTGTTCAACCTCTATTTTCCAGTTGTCCCTTTCTCCTATGTGTATCCTATATTTCTTATCGAACATCTCCTGTCTCTTTATGAGGTCGTTGTTTTGGGTAAGCATCCCCATCTTCGAGCATGCTTCCCTCTGAATAAGTGCGTGTCCCTTGTCCACAAAGCTTCCTCTCCATTCCTTACATGCTTTCATTCTGTACCATTGTTCCATGGCCCTCTTCTCCGCTTCTATTTTAAGTGATTTGAGACCGAGCATGATTTCCATCGCCTGCGTGGGCGTTGTTCTCATTGCCCCCGTGATCATAAGACATGCCAGTCTTTGTACTTTTGATAGTTCTTTATGGTATTCTTTGATGTTGGCCTTATGCCACCATACTATGGCACCGTAAAGTACTCTCGGTAGTATTACCGCCTTGTAGATCCAGTGTATCATCGCCGGTTTCAGGCCCCATTTCCTTCCGACCGCCCTCTTGCACTGGTAGAGCGTTCTTATGGCCTTTGCCGATTGTTCTCTTATGTGTGTCTTGAATCTGAGAGTACTGTCTAACGTTAGTCCCAGATATTTGAGCTCTTTGACTACTTCCAGTTCTTTGCCTTGAATGCTGATAGGTTTCATTTTCTCTATTTTTCTCTTATTGGTGAATAATATCAGTTTTGTTTTATCAGGGTTTAGGTCCAGTCCTCTATCCCTACACCATGCTAATATTTCCATCACTCAATATACTAAGAAATCAATCTTTGAATCTATTGATTTAGTTTACTGGTACAGTAGCCGGCAAACAACTTGAGCGTGACCTTGACTGCGCAGTAGCCGATTTACGTACAAATTTACATGCGCAGATCCGCCATTTTGGTTCAAGTTGTTTGCCGGCTACTGTATGATACATGTCAATTACCTTTAATAACATTTTTTTTTCTTTATACATAACTAAAGTTACTGACTATAAGCAGCAAAAAGTTTTTATTAATCAGCATCACAAAATAGGGATTACATTACCAACATATCCATAATCTATTTTTAACAAGGACGAACGAGAAATAGTTTTATGTGCGTAGTGAATTCCACCCCAACTCAAATAGCAAAAATCTTATACGAATCAATTCGTTGTATGTGTGGAATATGGCCGAGGTATACCTCAATTGGAAATATCACAGTGCCACTAAGTAAAATATATTTAAACCGATATTTAAGTGTACCTTTTAATCCAATTATGTTCGTTACTTGTTTAAAAAATGCACTTTGTTCATCGTTTTCGCTTCGTTATTTGCATATTAATTTATTCACCCTAGTGTAGCTTTATGCCTTACACCCATTTCTATGAAAAGTTTATCAGCAGTATCCCGAATGAAGTGTATAATAATAACAGGCTTTGGTATAGCTCATTTATAATTTCCTTGTCAGCAATATATTCTCCATTATATGCTAAACTTTATTGCTATAATCCTTGGTATACACGATTTTAAAGCAGAAAGTAAAAGAAAAAACAAAATAAACAGTGTGGCGACATTTCAGTAAAAAGTATGGCATTGGCCAGTTGGATGTCAATTTGAGTGTAGTTTGAAATATTGGCAAATAAGCCACGTCTCGGGTATATTGCCTTTAACTGTCATTATAACGCAATGTTTGTGATTGAAGCTGCATAGTGCATAAAGTGACACGTGACTACTAGGCCATGTTAAGTTTGCATCTGATATTTATGGCGTCGCGCAAACTTAATGCGAGCGGATTGGCGAAGGTATCCTATATATCGCCTCTTCGCAGATCTCTCTGAGATATCAGGGACATTTACATGGAATTAGGGCCTTTAGCATTTAAAATAGAATACCTATGTCATCACAAAGTTTAAAATGGGATTATGTAATGATTTTGTTTTAAAGCAAGATAAAACTTTTATCTTGAGCTTAAAACAAAATCATCATCATCTTTTATCATAAAAGTATCTAAAGGTATACCGTTTATGGGATTATTTTACATGGTTCATGACTATACTTAGTAATTTTGCTCGTATCACCATGCAAAATGTAAAAACTGACAACGCAGTCACACTACGCTAAAATGTCCACCAAAACACCATTAGTTCTGTAGCGAAAAGTTGTAAATGAGTTTGCAGATGCCGTACATTTGGCCCATAGAGCCGAGTACACGACAGCCGGCGAGATTTATAATCTGTAGTTAATGTCCAGCGACAATGAGATACAATTTAGCTTCCCTGCAATGAAACGATATTTACAAGAGACCAGACTATATAGCCGTTTTAGAATCTCAGTTGACAAAATTGGAACCCTCATAGGATCACTTGGTGGTCTGTCTGGTCATCTGTCAAGAGTGAAGGCCTAGGTATCAAAACCAAGGTACTTCCCGTTGATCTAGAAGCATGAAATTTAGCAAGCAGGAACATCATGTAGCAAAAATAAAGTAAAAAGTCCAAAAACCATAATTTGTAGTAGTAAAATTACAATAAATTTATATTTTTTTTGATTGCAAAATTATTTACAGTTAGTAAGCTAACCCCGATGTTGATGTGTGGGTACAATAGTTTACTCATACCAAAGTTAAGTTTCTCCCTCAATCCAGTTTATCTTTTCGTTACAGCAATATTCAGTGCCTTTATAGTTTGTACAGAACCCTTGTTGCGCAAGTCTGACTCGAATTTGACAGTTTTTTTGGGCCTCAGAAACTTTTGTTATGTAAAATCTTTTTTTTCGACGCTAGCTTAATATAAAATATGTGTCCTTAGTTACATGAAATAAATTTATTATTATCATTATTAATAACTTTATTGCTACCAGGAATGCTGTTCGTATTTTAAAATTTTATGAAATAGAAATTCTGGTCGAGTATGACCCAATTTAAAAATGCTTGTTTTACGATTGGCCAGTTTTCAGGGGAATAGTTTTCACAGTTATGCTGCAATTGTGGATATAGCGGTAGGTATAAAATTTTGTTTTAGTGAGCCGAGCGAGCGAAGTGAGCAAAGATTTCCGTTTCAGCTTGACCAAAAAATCTTTGGTAAGTCCGGTATTGTTTGGATTTTTCGAAATTTTTCAAAATGTTTATGTACCCTCATGGTTGAAAATGTAAAAAAAGTCATATTTTAGCTCACAGAACAACTACTTTTAGTGATATTTATAATAGTTGTTACATTTTTTTTAAGAGACATTCTTACACAATTTTAGTTACTTACCATTCTCATTATCATTCATGCCGCTTTTTTTAATATATTTTTTTTATGTCAACTTTAGCGATGTTTTCTATTCTTTTTAATGACACCTCCATATCGATGTCAGTTATGCTGCTAATATTGCTTAAATTGCTGTATCTCAATGTGACATGAATGAGACACAAGTCGAAAAGTCACTTTTCTTCAGAATTTAATATCAACCCATTTAAAGCTTAAGTAACTAGATTTAGAGATAAAGAATCTATTCGTCAAGCAAGACAAAGAATATTAATTGAATTGCTTTAGAAGAAGGGAATAATATAGGAACTTTGCCCTTTGAATGCAGATAGCTATTGTGATATTTTACTACCGACAAAGGTGATTTTACGTTTAAAGTAAAAATGAAAGAGATACGGAAAAAAAATTGTACTCAATTATTAAAAACTATAGATCGTTCTCCGTTCTCCGTATTTAACCGGACTGAGAGATAAGTAGTTTATTGATTGTTTGTGTAGAATATGACGTCATTAGCTGTAGGTGCGCCACAATTAGGTAATACTCTGTCTGTCTGTCTGTGTGTCTGTCTGTGGGTAATTTAAAAGAAGCCTGCGAACAAAGGCGCCATGCGTTAGTCCAGGCTCAGGCATCATGGTGCGCGCTAGAGCGTAGGTTATTAGCTCGGCTTGCGGTGCGTAGTGTGCCAGTTTCAAATGATACAGAAAAAAATGGTTATCACTGTGGTGGTCACTGTAATTTAACACCCCTACATAATATAAGCTTTAAGTCTAACAGCAGATAATAAATAGCGCTCAAATACTAAAATAGTGGCATCCTATAAAGATTTATCGGCATTTAAAACAAAACCGTTAAACAACACCGCGACCGTTAAGCGGATACCATCAAATCGCATCCAAATGGAAAACCTAATAAATTCGTTTCATTTCCATTCGAAAGAAGTAAATTTAAAAAAGGCTACCACAGATAAGCCGTCGTGTCAAGTCAGGTGCTATGCAAATAAAACGATTCAGACTCAGCTGCCCGTTGATAAAATGCGTGTTTGTATTTATTATTTTCCATAGAGACACGTGACATGATAGGGAATGATTTGTGCGATAGATTTTATATTTCTGTATCGGATTGGGTTATCATTGTTCGAAATGGCTGGGGTTAAGACAAGTCTTACAGATTAGAAAAATAAATGTTGACCGCATGTTTCACTGGTTGTAGGATAGATTATTTGACTGATTGAAAGAGTTACGTTTCCGTTTTGTATGTAATCTAAAGGGTTGAAATGTATACTAGCAAACAAGCAAACAAACAATACAAATAAGTAAGTTTGTAAGTTTATTATTACATAGGACTTTATCAACACCTATCGATAGACGGTTACTTCAGAATCGTGACCATTTCTAAGAGACAGTGACAATGTCCATTGCGAACTTCACGTGCAGAAAAAAGTCGTTGTCACTTTATAATCATTTGGGGTTTTCGATGCATGAATGATTTAACACTAGGCCGACAGTAGATGTCAAATAATTCGTGCATCGAAAACCACGGGGCTAATAATGATGTTATATTAAAATAGGGGTCCTGATCCCGGTGGGATTGTAGTGACTTACATAATTTTCCATAAAGTATAAGATAAACCTTTGTTCATTTATACAGTTTATTAGGTACACGAAAACATCGACACACTTCATCGTAAATTAGGTATTTAATCAAAATTTTATAGATAAGCAGCACGTACTAGCTAGCGTTTAATTTTCGCTGATAAGACAACAACTTCACATGTCATGCACTGAAGTCAAAGGCTATTCGAATATCCGCTCTAGGGAAATTTGACGAATTTTGCCGATCGCCTAGTCATTATGACATAAATGCTGATGGAAATTCGGTGTTGCGCTTTCAATGACTACCCTGGCTAACTAGGCCGATAAATTGCGAATTACCATACCAAATTAACGGCGATAACATAGCGAATGCCCTGTTTGCATTTTAGTGGGACGATAATTAACATTTTGAGAAATAAGGACATTTTGATGGAATTGCTACTGACTTGACTGGTGGTTAACATAGTTAATTTGGCACGGAGTTTTGATTTACTAATTGTGTATAACGATTGATAGATTGTAACATTTGTGGAAATCGTTTGTTTTGCTTAGGATATAAATGGGAATGCTTTCGTGCGTCTACATTTCTGGTGTATTAAACGGAAACATACTCAACTTCCTAATAGTATATTACCTAGTTAGTAGGTAGTGTCCTAAAGGTAATACAGCAGTAATAGTACATTATTGTCGAATCGAGAGAAGTAGTCAAAATTGAATTCTTGCATTGTCTATTTTTTTTTTATAACAGGGGAAGTGTATTTTTCTTCTGAAAACGCCATAAGCAACTAAAAAGTCGTCGTAGCTACTAATATTTCATTTTGGCTGTTTAGGACCTATGCCTTCTTTTTATATGACAAATAAAGGAATTTCATACAATACAACCACATTATTGTTGAGCAAACCGAGCCAGCAAGGCCTTTTTTTTTTTTTTTTTATTGAACATATACCATGCCCGCATCATTTCGCATCTTCGCATCGATTTTTATCAATAAAGTCAAAATTTACGATCATTTTTGAGTAAATTAAACATTAGTTTCCTAATGGTTTATTAGGTTGCTTATAGTGTCTTATTCTGGCCACAGATAACCCCGCCCATTCTTACTTTCAAATGCCTACTTCGATTTTGACAATAGATAAAGGCACTTTTTCGGTCATACAACTGTGAATTTGTTTTTCAGGCTAAGAGTAAGTTTCGAACTCTTCTTTTAATATCAGAGATTAGTAATTTGTTGGTTAGAAATAACGTTCCTGGCAAACGCCCCTAGTAAGCTAAACAGCTAGTAAGGGGGAAGGAACTTTGATAACATCCTTAATTATAAACAATATGAGACGTACGCTATATACAATAGTAAGAATTAATTACAATACTCGTAGACATTCCCTGCTCCGGTCCTCCAGTTGTCGCGGAACTGAAGTGGTATCAATTTGCATGCCCTCCAGTCGAGAGCTTCGAGTGTTGTCGCTTTGAACAATCGTTTTTGCCGTTTCGGTTTATATGAACAGGGAAAAATATTTATAGATTCTATACGACAAACAATGTTATAAAAATTCCACACTATAACTAATTGTTTTAACGCATTTTGAAATACCCGATTAGAACTAGACCACAGTAGACTTCAAAATATATTTTTTTATTGATCTTTACAAATCCGACAGAAAACTTTTATTAGTTGTTCGTCTAAAATATTGACAACATTTAGAATTTTCAAGAAATGTTTAGTTTGAACTAATTTCATTAATTTATTATCATAGAACCCAACAATAAAAATTTTCTAATTATACCGACTAGTTTTGAAATACAAAAAATGTGATAGCACGGTCATCTAAGAATCGGCCCTATACATGACGTCACTTTGAGGAAAATTTGACACTCACCACAACACATAAAAAGTACAGTGGTACAATTTCCATACTAAATCCGCCTAAATAATAGTGCGACGGTAAGATTTTCTGCGCTGTGACGTGGCTGTGACAGATTACTAATCGCCTACGCTATTTTATAATGAGGAAATTTCAAATTATTTTTTCAATCACAAATTGGGATTTCGCGAAAATATAAAAAGGTATTTAATTAATTATTATATTTAATTTTTTATCCTTTATTTGATAATATCGATAAAGAACCTGGTTAAAAAAATAAATGTTGTGAATTGGTTTTGAGACGTCGTCGTCATGTATCCGACCGACACATGCCCACACGCCGAAGACTTAACAAAAGCGGAAGGTAGAGCGGTCACCACAGTGAACCTTATAAGATAAAGAAGAAAGTCAATCTTTATGTAGGTAACTGAGAATAATAGATTCCTAAAACGCGCCTAATTTACTTGTACCGTCATGCACTCTCGTCGCCGCAGGACGGAATGCAATCTGCCGTGGAATGTTACCCACCAGAATTAAATTCTAGCTATTAACTCAGTCAGCCGTCTTTACAATTACATGTACCCCTAATAACCTCACAGACCTACGCTTTGTGTGTGGGGCCAAAAAGCGCTGTTATTATACTTATTATTATTCTTTCTCAGTATAGTAAACCGAGTTCAAAAAGGTAACGTTCTTAATTCAACTGTATGGTTTTTCTTTTTTTTTTGTTTGTTACCTCAGAACTTTCGACTGATTTTGATGATTCTTTTTTATTTGAAAGCTGGTGCTTACCGTGTGTTTTAAATTTGTGTGTACAGATTACATTTGAATCAACTTTTGAAGTCGATGGCAAACCTCACGTAAACATGCATGGCATCTGTTTTCATAATAATAATAATTGAATGGTTTGGCACCGACTTCAAAAGGTGATTCAAATGTAATCTGTACATGATCGGGTTATATTTGGCTTTTCAGTTTTTTTTAAGTCGGTTATTTTTCCTGTTTTTAAAATCAAAACATGAGTCGGTACTTAATTATCATCATGATATCAGCCAAAAGATGTTCACTGTTGGGCAAAGCCGCCCTGAAATGATCTCCACATCACCCTCATCCAACGGCTTCTCCCAATCCTCACCAGTTTCTCAGTCCACCTTGTGGTCTTCCCGCACTTCGCCTTCAGGTACTAGATTGTGTTTAAACTATAATCCAGGGGTTTACTCTTGTTTCATCGATAAACGTTTCATCGAGTGTTTCATTTTATCGAAACAATATTTCTCTGAAACCGTATAATATTTGGGATAACCGTTTAATATTAAAACAAACCTAACCTATAAGCGGATGATATTTTCAAGAATTATGACTAAAACGGAAAAATTAAATTGTCGACTAATGAAAATTCGACGAATGAGACAATGGATGAAACATTTGCCGGTGAAACTAGGGGATCTCTATTAAGAGAACAGAACGCAAGTTCTTATTGTTGCTTCAGAATGTTAAAGTTAAAGAAAGCTAATCACTTTGTGTGAACGATTGCATGGGGATGAAGTCACTTATTGATGTATGTTGGTGAAATATAATGGTGGTAAAATAGTACAATTCCTGCACACGCTTCTCACCCCACGCTCTAAAATGTATCCAATAAAAACAGACCAACTAGTTACCTTTTACTCTAAATGTAGATACTTATATTGAAAAAGAAGATCTCAAGTAACTGAACGAAATTCTCCGAAAGCGTTGCCTAAAGTATAAAACACTTAAAGTAAAGTAATAAAACACTTTCCTCCACCCTTCACTAATTCTATTACCCGCAGTTCCGTTGAACAAATCCAAATAGGAAAAGAGGCTTACAAGGCATAATCCCACAACCTTATACGTACACACTTGAAGTTTCTTTAAGTTAGCTTCTTGCTTTGATCACTACATAAATTCATTAAAGCACTCCAGTGTTATTAAGAATGATTATAACGACGGAAGAGGTTTGGAGGGTGGCGGAGACGGCCGAGGCGGCGGCAGTTTCATTTCCCCTATTTGCAATTCAAAAATCTACTCTGCCTTCTAGCTCATTCATCTGTCTTCCACCCTATACGTATCCCTTTCACACTTTTAACAAAGCCATAAATCCATCCTCCTCCACCGCCACTACTTTTTGTTGCAAACATTTTGCAACTCCTCCAGACACTTTCTTGCAATAGTCATGCGTAGAAATTCCAACGGACACCGCTCGGAGCAGTTTATTTCGGAAGGATTAGCCATAAATAGTTCTTTCTCATTACAATTTCATGAAGACTCCCTCTACTTGTGGATTTATGGCGAGAAAAGTTTGAGTTTTCCTGAATAAAAGATATCTATTTGGAAGTAGTACTGGCATTACGCCAGAGGACACTTCATGCTTGGTTTAAACTTGAAAACGTGTCAATTAAAACATTACCCTCGCGTGTATTTAAGTTGGGCAAACTCTGAGTGGACTTTTATGTTGATATTAACTTAGTTTAATAATATTCTGTTTTCATACTAGCTATTTATGAAAGTGTCCAAAATTATTTTTAGAATCTGTAGCATATTTTAAAACTCACTGGAACATGTACTTAAATGTTACATTTTATACATGGATATAAACATTCTTTAGGGATATTTTTCTCCAAATATATGTCTGCTTATCTTCGGGATGTACGGATATAAATATGAAACCCTTATTCCGCGAGATAATTATCGTCCCCATACAATATAATTTGTAAGCATACAGCAAACGTAACCGCGCCTCAGGCCGTTTCCCTCACTAGGGTTTTTGCTCGACGAACTCCTACACAAACGCTTATCTTATTTATGATAACTGCTGTACGGATGACATACTCTTTGGGGAAAACTTTGGGTATTTGTTATGAATATAACGTTGCAAACATTCGGGCCGCCTTAGCGATAATTAAACCGGATTATTCTACACGAAATCTGAATTTCACATTGCCTTTATTTTAAATGAGATTGTAATGATATTAACATCTTTTATGCCGAATTTACATAATGCATTTTAATCAGTCCCCTTCAGCCTACCACTTACCTACGGGGGAAAATTAGCTTTACTGTATACCTACGAGACTCGTACCTCTAGAGTCACTTCTGGAATCATTTGAATGTATTGTATGTAGTAGTTACTGTGTATTTGGTCATCTCGCATTTATTTATGCATACTAATTAGGTATAACTATTCTTTGGGCCAAAATAAAATCGACAATGTAAATGGGTATTAATAAAGGTATGATTGACAAAGTAGTTGAGACTTGCGTGGAAATATTGTGGAACTTGGATGTCCAAACATTTTTTTCAAACATAGGCATTATGTATTCTACATGTACTGCTCGTAATTATAGGATATTTTGTTTATAAGTAATAGTGGTGATAATTACTGAAGTGCCTTTTGTACAATTGAAACTTATTTCTGGACTTAATAACTTTAGTTGATATAGTCAATATGACCTACATACGCATGTGATGGATTCTTACGGCGTTTCTACTCAGCAGTGGTCTCCTATCGGTATCTACTTAGCTGTTTACTCGTGGATAGCCTTTTAAATAGCTATTATATATTATGTAAGCATCTGTACGTAACTACATAATTATTTCTTGTATCAAAGCAAGTTAAGATTTGCAGGCGATAGTCAACTTTTAATTGGACTGAAGTATTCTTTTACCCCATTCTGCTGCTGACATGAAAGGAAAATGATAGCAAATTTCTTTCCGTATTAATTTACTTATTGAATATGCTCCCCTTTTCCTTAATCTGATCGTTAATCGCTGGTGAAGCGTGGACGATAAGATCTACTACATATATAAATTTAAGAACTACATTTATAAGGATATAAGTAGGTATTAAAACAAGAATAGGTATATTATATTTACCTACACTAAGGTGAAAAGGATGTGAGTTTTGTAATATCTTCAATTTATTTATATCTCGGCGTTAAATTGGAAATTTATCTATTTTTACTATTTAATTCTATCAAGATGCCCTTTTAAATAAACTCTGGGTAAATTATTATTTCATTATACGATATCGCTTAGATGTTAACTGAACATTAGTAATATGGCTTGCCATTTTCAATTTCATCCTTATAAATATTTTGACGACGCGTTTGGCTTGGTTTGTAGACACCTGCCTACTGAGCCGGCGGTCCGGGTTCGAATCCCGGCCGGGGCAAATATTTGTGTGATGAACTCGAATATTTTGTTCTATGTATTTAAGTATATATTTATCAATATAAGTACGTATATCGTCGTCTAGTACCCATAACACAAGCCTTCTTGAGCTTAATTTGGGACTAGATCGATTTGTGTGAGGTTGTCCGATATTTATTTATTTATTATTTAAAAATATAGTAATTTCTTCTTATTGATGAAGAAAATAGCAAAATGATTATTTCAAATCGCTAAAGACTTTAATGGTCATATTACACCTACTACTAGCGATCCCTCGCATAATGTCATTAGTCACATTCACGTGGAGAACCCTTGCTATAGTTAACACTTCAAAATGATGCGTGATGTCATCCTCATCATAAAGAATAATATTTAATCATTTTTTTATAAATAAATAAAAACACCAAAATCGTCATAGTTGTTCCTATAATACTTGAGTAGTTCCTTCGATTCCTCATGAATTTCGACATCAGATCTTCATGAAACTAAATTGAATATGTCTACTCTAGACAAAAAAAAAACATTTTCCAATTCGATTCATATAGGTATGACGGAGTTATACTATATAAAAAAATTGGGAAAGTGCGAGTCCGACTCGCGCATGAAGGGTTCCGTACCATAATCTATAACAAGTTTGTTGTATGGGAGCCCCCTTTAAATATTTATTTTATTTTATTTTTAGTACTTGTTGTTATAGCGGCAATAGAAATACATCATCTGTGAAAATTTCAACTGTCTAACTATCAGCGTTCTTGAGATACAGCCTGGTGACAGACGGACGGACGGACAGCGAAGTCTCAGTAATAGGATCCCGTTTTTACCCTTTGGGTACGGAACCCTAAAAATACAACCGAATTGAGAACCTCTTCTTGTTTTTCATGGTTGCAAACAACTATAAAACGCTGCTCACTGCAAGAACCACAAAAACGAAATTAAATTCAGCACAGCGGGCCAGACAAAAATGTTCTTTAGAAGAACATTTTATGGGAAAAGATCTTTCAATTATGAAATTACAACATCGCTAAAACCATGTCAACCGGCTCTAATTCCGTACGAAAGCCCTGATTTTTATAACGAAATTTGGAAATATTTTTTATTCCAGAGATGGTATTAACAAAAAACCCTTCAGTTCGTAATTTTCTAAAAGTAGGGAGAGATGTTATTTATTGAAAAGGCTTTTATAAAAAATACGAATGAAATCAGGCATCAACCTCCAGGGTTCAAGAAGAATATTAGTGAGAAAGTATTCATAAGAATATTTTTTTTCCATAATGCGGTAAATGGTAATCGGTTTAGTCTGTCTGTTTTGACACTGCCATTTCAAAATCACTCATAACAAGACTCCTTTATCTGTTAAATGCAGATTGTTTTAGACATTTTTCTCTATGATCAAACATAATTTCTTGTCATATTGACGACGCGTTTGGCTCGGTTTGTAGACACCTGCCTACTGAGTCGGCGGTCCCGGGTTCGAATCCCGGCCGGGGCAAATATTTGTGCAAATATTTGTTCTTGGGTCATGGATGTTATCTATATATGTATTTATATATTATGTATATCGTCGTCTCGTACCCATAGTACAAGCTTTGCTTAGTTTGGGACTAGGTCGATTTGTGTATGATTGTCCCTTAATATTTATTTATTTATTTATATTTTTTATATATAATTAGAATACGGCTACTTATAGCGATTTGTTGGTATACCTATATTTGAAAGTTTTGAAGCCTACTGTTTGAATTTTTCATTGATAATTTTTGTTTCATTGACTACTCGTATGTAGTGTCGTCCCCGTTTTCTTAGATTGATTAGAAAGGGACGACACTACAGTATTGCCACTTTTTAATTTCTACTCTTTTTGGTCAGACTGTAATTGAGAAAATGACAAAACGGCAGCACTGATGAAAGCATGAAATAACTATGTAGAACTCAGGGAAAAGTATTATTCACTTCAAAAAGCGGGTTGAAATTAACAATGTATTTGTCATAATATGAAAAATATTTTTTTTTTAAAGGAATAAGGCCTCTTAATTAATATTTACTATCCATGACACGGTTTAATGAAATTAGGTATCTCGACAAAAAAAGGTATATAAAGGCGTAAAAGAGCGCTTATTTTTTAAAGGGAAAACAGAGAGTGGAATATAAAATTTATGATGTAAAATACAATTGCCGTAAAATTTTAATTACGTTATTTATTTACAAAAATGCTACTAATATCTTGCGCTTGGTTGTAATTTTCCAACGCTTCGGCTGCCATATCGCGTCTATAGTCTCGAATCGAAAGACATTCGTGTCATTATTTATAATATTAAAGGGTAGGGTACTTAGCAATGTACGACTTTCGACCTACACATATGATGTTAATATTTTCTTCAGTTTCCGCGACTGTCACACATTTAAATAGCTTTACAGTGACAACCTTTGACAACGGTAACTGTAAAGAAACGTCAGGCAAGCCCAAATAATTAATACACGTGACATAATCCGTTCAAATGGTTTTATTTAAATTAAACGATGTTGATTACAAAAACGTCAATAACTAAATAAATATTGAAGTTTATTTATGAAAATATGCGATCTACTCCAAATTACAACGCTATTGGTTTTAATTTATTCTCTTAAACAGATACAACACCAGTCTGCGAGGTAAGTGCGACCGTGGTGCCAATAACGGGGCAACCGCCACAAGCATTTATCCCGCGTGAATAATGCTCCCATTAGTGGATCTACATAATGTGCGGAGTTCATCAACAGGGAATTAAGGTTTCTTAACACTTGTGTAAAACATAGGTAGAAGAGGACTTATTGAAAGTAAAATTGAAAAGGTATTGATTTAAATTTACGTGATTATCACACATTACAATAAAGCAGGCTTGTTAAATTTCTGAATAGTTAACTCCTCTCCCTCCTCTCTTCGAACATCGGATAATCCGACAAATGCCACCGAAACCTATTTAATTCTCCCGGCGGTCGCCAATATGCATGTGTTATATTGCCAGGGTCATAGGTCGTCCTCGGTGGCATTAGCCAGACCTTTGCCGGAAATTCATTGCACCTCTGACCCCGTCAGAGTATTTAAAAATACCTAATTAGAAGGTCAGCCTGTAACGCTATTTGTTTTGAAAATGGGTCGGTTGTGTTTACATAGCTTATGATTACGTATATGATATCACGATATCAGTTAGCCGCTCATTCTGACGTCAGTGCAGTCCATCATTCTGGACTGTCAATGTCAGTTTACTGTCATTCAGTCATTTTCATCAAAACGGAACGTCAGTCCGAGACACAAACATCATGTCGTTACATGATCAAGGGTGATCAACTGAGGAACTTATAACGTTCAAGGTTCTTTTGTTAGTGTGAGTGGGGCTAAAATAGAGGTTGCCACATGTATGACACCATAAACATGAAGTAGAAAAAAGAACATGTTTAAAAAACATGATTTTACTGGTATAAATTAGTAATTATTGATTTTACTTAATTTTTATATTTGTTTTATATATTATATTATATAGATAGCATTTTACTCTTACTTATATTAAAATAAATAAATATCGGACAACCTCACACAAATCGATCTAGTCCCAAATTAAGCTCAATTCTTTGTACATGATAATTTTCTCGTCATTCTGACCAGCTTATTCATACAACTTTAGCATTTTATTTGATTGTGTGTTATTCTGTGGTTATACATGGGCGTCTGAAAAGTTCTAAGCCTAAGGTATTTCGAGGTTATACTCGTATATGCGTTTATGATACTGGCCACTAGAAAGGCCATTTAAAAACAAATTATTAAAAAATATCATGTCACGTTTTTATTATTCTGTTTCGAGATATTCAACGGAAAAGTACATCATGTGTGAATTACCAACGAATATTACGAAAATTGAGCACCGTGCTGTAATTAAATTCCTTACAAAAAGTGACAAATCACCGCAGTGTATTTTTGAGGAAATGGCTATTATTTACGGTGATTCTGGGCCTTCTTATGCCACAGTCAAAAAGTGGAGTCGCTTATTTAAACTCGGACGGGAATCGATCGAAGACGACCCCCGCTCAGGGCGGCCAATATCGTGTAGTAAAACCACTCCAATATAACTCAATACTTTATTTCCTTATTCTCACACTTCACAATCCGATACATATGACCACCCCGTAACGTTGTCACAACCAGAATGCCCGCCCGTTGCTCTCACTTCGCGCCAACCGCCCGTTGACAGAACGACCGCTCAAGTCAAACGACCGTATATTTAAAACCGACTTCCGGATGTCCAATAGTAGTATTATATTATTTTATTAGTTTTACTTATTTCGATTTACTTTATTAAAATCACCTTACACTCGTCCATCCTGACCTCGTGTATGTCCCCATACACGAAGCCAGAATTGACAACCCGAAATTCCCTGACCTTACACTCGGCAAGTGAGAGCATCGTGCGACTTTAACTTAGGGTTAAATAATGTCAAATAATTTTATCACATTAAGATGTTAAATTAACAACACATATCCTCATAGCAAGGAACCGATTGTTCCGCAATTGACAAGTCACAATTAACAAATTGAAATGCAACAAGTTCCTTCAAGTTATTATTATTCGCTAGCCCATCCATTAAGCGAAACTATAAATATCCAAACTTGGGTAATGGTCTCGTGAACCCATCCATTCTCACGAGATCACTACAGGAAC